>CM042691.1:410734220-411946536 GCA_023614405.1 Avena insularis
AGGGTTTACAAGTGCTAGTGGACTTTGTATTGTAGTCGTCATTTTGGGCCTCCAGTCGGCGCCAGTCGTATGGGCCGTACTTGGCGAGTCGACCCGCTCTGGGATTTGGCGATCTAGCTGGCGACTCCGCCTCATGGGTATACCCTGATTGGTATTCCCCCATTAGTATCCCCATATTATATTTACGTCTCCATAAAGATGCAATACTCTCTTAATCTGCATGGCAGGTTGATATTTATCTTAATGTGTTTCAAGTGGTTTTTTATAAGCGGAGATGTTGTCCTGCAGAACATCTCTTGAGGAATACACCTATATGAGTCTGACTGTCCAACGTCGTAGTCTGTGAGAGTTGGGTGCTCTCTAACAAACTCATGAAAGGTCCTGGAGTATGACGCATAAGCTCCAAACCGCGGGGAAGCCGACGGTAGCCCTGTACCGGTCTAGATTTTGTGTGAAACTAGTGCGCAGAAAACTTGTAGTTCAAGGCATAGTCCACTATTCAAGTTGCTAGCTAGTGTAGCATGAAGTTTAACGTGGAAGTTCAACTTAACAGTCTCCACTACATACTAGTATATAAAACAATGTTCTGAAAGAAAAAGTGATGTGATGTGCCAATGAGACTTTGTGGGGGATTGTTGGAATTTGGTGTATATTGGGCTGTTGGCCCATTAGACAAATTCTGAAATTCTCTTTGGCCCACTTGTGTATGGCAGCATATGGTTGTGCTAGTAGTGCTAAAGTTTAGTCCCACATTGCTAGTTGAAGGAGAGTTGGACCACCTTATATAGTAGAGTGTTGCACCACTCACTAATGTGTGACAAGAAGAGTAGCCCTCTCGCACTCCTCCTCCGACGCCGCCCGCCACGCCTCGCCTCGTCACGACGCGCGCGCGCCGTGGGTTGCGGGAATCTCGCCGAGTCGAGCTTTATTTTGCTGGTTGGAAAAACTGATTATGAGTCATTAACGGACGCGTTAATTACAGCCGTTTCAGTTTTTATGGACGTGGCTGTTACCGACTCGGACGTGGGCTAAGCCCACGATCTTCCTAACCTGCACTATATAAGCGCCCGGGCTAAACCTAATCGGCACCGAATCAATCCACACACGCGCCTACCCTCCAGAACCTTGCGCCGCCGCTTTCGTCTTCTCCATCCCGGCTTGCGGCGTGCACCGTAGATCGGGACAGTAGGCCTCCGGAACCCCGCCTCTCGTGAACCTGTACGGGTGAGGGGCGATCAGGTTTTTGGGGAGCGCTCAAGCGCGACTACTGGCAACCATAACGTCGTCCGACGACGAGTTCCCGAACGACAACTTCTTCCTGGGCGTCAGCAACCTCTTCGACAACCTCGACATGGACGACGCTGCTGCGACCACTGCGGCTGCTATTCAGCCTACACTGTACGTGATCCTCAATTGTCTTTTTCAGATTATGCTAGAGTTCTTTGTTCTAGCGTTTGGTGTAGATGTGATAGGTTTATCTCCTATAGATGTAATCTGTTCATCTGCTTTGTTGATCTGCATAATTGGTTTTAGTACCGTTTGTATGATCATGCTTTATCAATTTATTATTCGGATTAAATTATATGGATTATTGCTTATATTAACTATGAATGCACTCACGCACTAACTACGCACTAACTGTTCAGATCAGATCGATTTTATCCTATCCTAGAATCCAACTAGATACCACACGACCCGGACACACATGCCTACATGCAGCTAACAAACCAGGGCGTGTAGAGCAGCCTCTCGCCACCATCGGCATCTCGCCGTGCATGCCGTATCACACGGCCATCTCCGGCATCTCACCATGCACACCTAGCTGAATCAAGTTACACTGCATGCAGCTAACTATATGCAGAAAAAAAATTAACTATGCAGATAACTAAATCAAGATTAAAGCTAACAATCACCCTCTAATCTTGATTCCATATTCTTGGTGGAGTTTCAGAGTAGAGCCAGCTCGTCGTCGACGTACCGGCCGAGCAGCGCCTTGTCTTCTCCATCATCATTGTTGTCGTTCTTCTTCTTCTCGGGACACTCCCATGCAAAGTGCCCAAGTTCCTGGCAATTGAAGCAACGCACCTTCTTCTTGTCCCTGACATAGTTCTTCTTCTTCTTCATGCACTCTAGCCATTGCTGCTCGGTGAGGAGCAGGTGAGTGCCACCGTGCTGCCCACCCTCTTCTTCCTCCATGTCGAGTTCCTCCTCCACAGCCAAGAAACGACCTGTCAGCTCCTCCACTGTCATGTTCTTGAGGTCCAGCAGCTATGTGATGGAGTGCGCGAGCTGTTTGAACCGCTTCGGCACGACCCGAAGGAACTTCAACACGGCCTTGTGCTCGGAGACGCCATCTCCCAGGACCTCCAGGTCGTGCATGATGCCGGTGAGGCGCATGGCGAACTACTCCACCTTCTCGCCGTCCTTGAACTGGATGTTCTCGAACTCGGTGCGGCGAGTTTGCGCCCTTGCCTCACGGACGCGCTCGGAGCCCAACCTCAAAGTTTTGAGGGTGTCCCAAGCCTCCTTTGCGGTGCTCTTCACCGCCAGCATGCAGTACATCTCCGGCGGCACAACGCGGAGGATGGCGCCCAAAGCCTCACGGTCGTCTTGGTAGTCGCCGATGCCATGCTCGACGACCTCCCATCGGCCTTGTCCTTGCAGCTGCACTCGCATAACGAGCGCCCAGTCGGAGTAGTTCATGCGGCTCAGCTTGAGAGGCGGTGCCGCCGCCACAACGGAACCGTGCCAAACCACACGCTCGACGACGCGAAGCTCGCCGCTGCCGCTGCCGGCGGTCAGCTGCGCCTTTGGTGGAGTGAGCGGCTCCTCCGCCGCCTTCTTCTCCCGCTCCACCGCCATGGCCTTCTCACGAGAAGCGTCGTCCGCCATCACCACAGGCACCGAGAGCGGAGGGCTCTGATACCAAATGACAGAGCTGAGTCGCTCATCTCTCTGTCTGCTACTTCACGTAGCTCTCACAAGTACTCAAAAAACACCAAGTATTTTGGCCTCGCACTGCCTCACACAGCAACGAGATTTTCTTCTCTGTATATTTCCTTCTAACAAAGCAAACATGGCTACATCTGTTTAAATAGACTCATACACATGCATCCTTTGACCCACACCGGTCACTAACTCAACTAACTATGAATGCACTCACGCACTAACTACGCACTGACTGTTCCGATCAGATCGATTTTATCCTATCCTAGAATCCAACTAGATACCACACGACCCGGACACACATGCCTACATGCAGCTAACAAACCAGGGCGTGTAGAGCAGCCTCTCGGCACCATCGGCATCTCGCCGTGCACGCCGTATCACACGGCCATCTCCGGCATCTCACCATGCACACCTAGCTGAACCAAGTTACACTGCATGCAGCTAACTAAATATAGAAAGAAAATTAAGTATGCAGATAACTAAATCAAGATTAAAGCTAACATCCCCAACAAAAGCCGAATCAGATCCAGCGGCTCCATACCCCTTCCGGAACTCCTTCGCTGGCTGCAAATCCCAACAAGAAACTGGCACTGGTGTGGGCGGCGGCCATGGGGAAAGGATTTGGTAGGCCGATTGGACTGTGGTGATAGCGAGCGCACATTGTAGGATGGGGCGCGAGAGCGGACTCATGCGTCGCGAGCGTGAGCGACAGCCATCACCTTAGAGCTTTGCTTTGCTTTGCTCGCACTTAGCGCTCAGGGGTACGCCATCTACTAAATAGTCACAATATTTCGCTCAAACACAACGTGAGGTTAAGCAAAAGTCATAAACTCCCCTAAAACGGAAACAAGTAATAAGAGCAGAAAATTTAGTGAGATTTAATAGCTGATATGAGTAGCTATCGAGACACCATTGCGCCAAAATTAAAAATATGGACCATTCAAAAAAAAAATATGCAGACATGAGAGTATTCCAATTGGCGACAATATAAAAGCTTATATAACCAACCGTTCCTTAGTACAGAGAATTGTCTTTTACCAAAAACCAAGTTTTTATAATAAAGGCACCAACAGTGTCTCCCGTTAATCACATATGCAAAGATTGCAACTCCGAGTACATCTGCACATATGGCACATACGGTAGGCGAACCCTTCCAAGCTCAGTAACCAATTTGGCTTGCCGAGAATCAATGTTATAGCACACAAGTGAGCTATTCCATCCCACCGTGAAGAAGATCAAGTTAGAGCAGTCGGGATGAATCGCAACCAAACCAAGGCATCTCATGTTGTTGTACACACGTATCATCCCTTCCAAAATGTCTGAAACCTTAACGCTATGCCTCATCGTCCATTCTTTGGTGTCGTAGTCATCCATAACGTATACCTCTAGTCGAATGTCAGCATCCCCCTCATCATGCTCGTCTCTGGCAAAGCAGGCGTAGTGTAACTTTCCCTGGGACATCTGGATAAAACCGTCATACAAATCTTTCGGGCGATCGAAGCTGGTCAATGTTTCTCCCTCGGTGTCGACCGCCGTGACACGACAGGCCCAGTCATGGCTGATGGTGCAGAAATGCAGAGAGCCGTTAAGAAAGACGGTTGCTGAGCGATGAACACTGAGCCACATAGGTTGGCAGGACCTGATGCTGTCGTTATGAACCCATGTGTTGGTTTCTGAGGAATAGATTTCCACTCCTGTGATGTGGCGTTGTTGGCCTAGCAGGATGGCGAAGACGTGGAAGTGGGGTGACACGGCGGCGTCGAAACCTAGACGCACGGTGCCCACCTCGCCGGGCTGGGAACGGATCGGCAGCACGGCTGACTGTTGTGTGGCGGGATTGCAGACAACGTATCTGTGGTCGTATCATCGGATGTCCGGGAAGTAGTAGCGGCAGCGGCATAGGAGGAGGCCGTTCCAGCCGTCGAGGAGTTGGATGTGGTGGTCCTCGGGCAGGATGGCGAAAGGGGGAGTGGAAGGCACGATGGCGAAATAGGGAGGTGGACGGTGGCCACACGCGGAGACGTCGTCGAAGAAGCGGTGAGCTAAGCGGTCGTCGTTGCAGGTGGTGGTGGAGGTGGAGGTGTAGCGGAAGCCGGCCATGGTCTTGGGGAGCTTTTCAGGGTTATCGGGGTGGTCGCCGATGGGACTGAGCAAGTGGGTGGAGACGAACTTGAAGCGGCGGAGGAGTTTGGCGGGGAGGCCCGAGAGGATCTGAAGGAGGAGGAGGTCCGTGAAGAAGGCCATGGTTGCGACGGCGTTGTGGAGGGAGCGAGACCTAGCTAGCTAGAGCTTGCGTGAAAATCGATCGTGCAATTGGCCGTCCGTACGTGAGGTGAGAGGGACTGAAATATATAGGGGTATATAATTGTCTGGCTGTACTACATGTCGTCGGACTCGACAAGGGACAGACCGATCGAGCCATAGACGTCTTGGACTTGGATACGTATACACTGATGGACTGAAGCTCGTTTTTGTTTTCCTCCTATTGGAAGTACGTACGGAACTCTGCTATCTACTCGTTCCGTTTTAAAATATAAAATATTTTAGGTTTGTGAAGAAGATAAATCTAGACTTGTTTTAGTATGTAGGTTCACTAAATTTGGAATGAATATACAAGCTAAAAGAAGTCTATTTTCTTCACAAACTTAAAGCATCTTATATTTTGAAACTGCGCCTCCACGGTCCTACTATCATGGCCTTGGACGCGTCAGCCGCCCTCAGGCATCTTGTTCGATCAATCGCCCAACGCGAGACATCAGACGCTGATGAGCTGATTTGCTCTTCGCAGAAGTCGGCCTTGGTTGAGGAAGAGTATTTCTATGGTTGAAAGATATGCTCTTTGCAGACATCAGACGCAATGCATGAAAGCAGCTGCAAGGCTGCAGGCTGGAGGTATATGCATTCGATCAGCAGGTTCTGTTACATGCATGCTTCCTCTGACTGAAACATGCTGAAAGATATAGATTCAGGTCACAATTACACACATACGTACGTCTATCTGAGTCACACACAATTTTTCCAAATCACGGGCTGAGATCACAGACATGGCGCCGTAACTTGTCATGTTATTGGGAACAACAAACACAACGACATGCCTCAAGTGCCACATAATGAATGTAGGTAAATAAAAGCATGAAGATACATCATGATACACACATTGCTAGGCTGTACGTGTGTGCGAATTGCGGAAGCACTACTCTGGAAGGAGCCGTGCACAAGGATAGACGATACAGCATACTTTATCCAAACATCATTTCTACTCTTCGCTAGGTTGTGTGCGGATTGCGGTAGTTCTGTGAGGGAGCCACGGAACTACATTCATAGTGGTTGATGGCCCATGCCCATGTATATAATCAAAGGGGTTTGATCCGGTACAACCCCCTTCCTGTTAAACTTGTACAAATACGTTCACGTATATATTAAACCCGTATCTAAATATAAATATTATTCTGTAAAGATATATGTATTGGGATATGTAGTTATACACAATTCTAAATTCTCACACGTACATGATCCGGCTTGTCTCACCATTGGCCATCGTCGCAATCGCCGTCGCTTCCGCTAGCCATCGTCACGACCGCCACAACCAATCTCTCTTGCGGCGCCTCCGCTGGACAGTCCGACGAGCCACCGGACAAGTCACCGGACAGTCTGGAAAGCCACAGGATAAGTCGCCGAACAAGTTGCCGGACAGTCCAGCGAGCCACCGGACAAGTTGCCGGACAGTCCAGCGAGCCACCGGACAAGTTGCCAGACAATCTAGCGAGCCGCCGGACAAGTCGCCAGACAGCCCAGCGAGCCGTCGGACAAGTCGCTGGACAAGTTGCCGGACAGTCCAGCGATCCATCGGACAAGTCGCCGGACAAGTTGTCGGACAGTCCAGCGAGCCGCCTGACGGTTCGGTCTCCACCGCCAAGCTCTCCCACGCCGCCGCCTCTGCGCGCCGCCGCCGCCCCCGTGCCAGCGCCGCCGACACACACCTACGAGGCCAAGTCAAGGCGTGCGCTGCCCAGGACAGTCACCGGCTCGACAGACCTAACTACCACTACTACCACCGCGCGCGGGACACGGCCATTACCGGCGACGATCCGGCGTACAGTCATACTTTTTTTTCCTTTGCGTAGAGCTCGTACTAGTACATGTATGGCTAGAAAACGTATTATTTAGTTAAGTTATATGGTGTTTTATAGAGGGTTACGTATATGTGTATATACTAATTACGAAGGGGTATCAAGTGATCTGAACCGTTCTTGTGTTTGACATTATACGAGTTTAGGAGGGAGGGGGTTGTACCGGATCAGAGCCCATAATCAAATCTCCTGCTGCACGAAGGTGTTACAAATAGATCCCAGCCTCACTAATTGCGGATGGCATTTATCCATGTCTTGGGCTTCACAAGTCTAGGCTCTGTTCACAAATGATGCCACAGAAAATTTGTAAGTGCACATGCAGCGTCAGAGGTTACACTTGAAGGAACAAAGAAATTTAAATTCAAGGAATATTTTGCAACAATTTTTGGGTTATAGTACTAGTCATGCTGTTATTACCACATTCTTTGGCGTCTGCCATTTTACCTAGCTACTTGGTTAAATATGCTCACTAGCGTAGTGATAACTAGAAGCATACATGTCTGCTTTTACACACAAAAGAAAAATCAAAAACATCTTCATTAGTTACGTATCTACCTGGCTAGAGCAATTGATCCAGCCCAAGTAGTATATCTGGAAGGGTGACTGAATTTGTTGGGGAAACGTGACAGATTAATAGAGAAAGAAACTGATGTGTGCATACCTTCATAACGAGCATCTAGAGATTTCTCCTCAATGCTGCTTAGTCGTTGCTGCAGGCTTGTAGGGAGTCTCTTCACACCAGGACAGTTTGTCATCTCAAGTCTTCGGAGAAATGAGTATGCTTGTGGCCCATCTGGTAGGGCTGATAGGGTTTGCAATCTTGGATGTTGAGGTCCTCCAATAACGACGGTATCTCGCCCGAGTGAGATTCCACTGATCTCAACTCACCACATTCGAAAACTAACAGTCTTTTGAGGGATGGAGGAAGA
This sequence comes from Avena insularis, assembly GCA_023614405.1. Classification (NCBI taxonomy): domain Eukaryota; kingdom Viridiplantae; phylum Streptophyta; class Magnoliopsida; order Poales; family Poaceae; genus Avena; species Avena insularis. The sequence goes on from CM042691.1 coordinate 410,742,229, forward strand.
ACAAGGATCCCTGTTAAGCTATCACATTTCCATATGCTTATATTTTTTAAACATGGAAAGAGAAAATGCTCCACCCTGGCTATGGCTGATGATAATGACACTTCTGAATATACATGTGACAGCCCTTGAGGAATCCGTGATGCTGACTGTCCCTGTTGCAGCCTCCTGCTGAATATGGATTTGAGCTTACTGCAGTAGTAAATTCGTATTACCATCAGGGATGCAGGGAGCATGAAGATCTCTTCCATGATCTCACAACCATCTATCTGGAGATACTCGAGGTGTGGCAGGATAGACATAGACATCCATGCCTACCACTTTTGCAACCAAATCTCGCAACATAGACATCCATGTCGGAAAGGTGGTTCCTCCGTAGGATTCTATACTTATAGACTGCAGCCTATCATGAGGTTTGAGACCCTCAAGCACTTTTGCATCATTCTCACAACCAACAGTCCATTTTAATTTCAGTTCTCGGAGTTCCTTCTTCTTTCCGATGTTTGCCACTTTTGCATCTGCTTCTGTCACATTTTCTAGCTGATGTAGCTCTAGCTGTCCACCAAGGTTTAACTGCTGTAACTCTCTAACATCACTGCACTCAGAGCCAGTAAGACCTGCTACAAAACACGTAAGTGTCTGTAAGGACATGAGTTTCCGGAGGTCACCAGGCATGCTACTCATCTTTGGACAATCATGAGTGTAGAGGTGACGAAGGGCAGTCATATACTTCATTTGCTTTGGAAGCCTACAAAGTTCTTTGCAACCAGAGACGTTCAATGTTTGCAGGTTGTATAGAATGATTATATCTTCAGGAAGTGCTTCAATATCACTTCCTAAGAGATCAAGATACCTTAGGTGATGTAGATACTTTGATTTCAAGGGGAATGAAATCATGCATGTACAGAGCTGTAATGCTTTCAATGAGCTGTATTTTGACAAATGTTGCAATGGATGTTTCATACGACTATCACATAGAAGTGTCTGGATAGCCAGAGATCTTCTCGGGAGAGAATCATTCAAAATAGTTTCTGGTTTTTCACAAGACAAAAGTAAGTGGCGAGCTGTACTTGGAAGCCACTCAATCTGACTTGGCTTCTCAGGCAAGAGAGCACATTCTTTTCCCATTGTGGACAATGCAACATCATGCATAAGATCGTGGATTTTACATGTATGTTTGGAATAGCAACTCCACGTGTTTTTTCCAATTTCGCGGAAGGTAACTTTTTCTTGCTTCACATCCACAAAGAATGACCTTGAGGCCAGCTCGCTGAAAATCCGTTTGCCAATGGTATCAGGACTAACTTCTTTTTGATCCTCGATAAAGCCATGTGCGATCCATAGTTGGATCAGCTTTTCCACATCAATCTCGTAATCCTTCGGAAACACAGCACAGAAAGAAAAGCACTGCTTCATCTGCGATGACAAGTCATTGTAGCTAAGCTTGAGTATTTGTAAAATTCCAGATTCCTCGGTGCAAATGGTGCTTCTTCTTGATATAGCCTTCCATTCTTCTTCGCTTGTCTTTGTATGCAGCAGCGAGCCTAGTGCTGTTGCAGCCAAAGGAGAGCCATGACATCTCTTTACAATCTCACCAACCATAACAACTAGCATGGAAGGCCTTTCTTCTTCCTTCTGCAAACTAAATGCTCTTGCCTCGATAATTTCCTTGATAAACTTATCCCCCAAAGCTGCGAGATTATAGGCCTTAATTGTACCCATTATTTTCGCGACTTCTTCATCACGAGTAGTTATCAAAACAACACTACCATTGGCACCATTTGTAAGGCGGGCCTTGAGCTTTTCCCACTTAGGCTGGTCCTAGTGCTAGTATCATAAGGTGTATCATGCATGCCAACTTGGCAAAAATCTGATGTGGCGTCATAATTAATAAAAAAAAAGGTGGTTAGTGTATCATAGGTAGATACCGTATCATAGCACGTAAAGCTAGAAATCATAATGGTAAGTAAATCTTGTACATACATTTTACATAGAGATTCTACAAATCAATAAATATACCACTACTATGATACTATTATATGATACAATGCACTAGAGACATAGTATCATGCACTAGTATCATATGCATGATACTAGTAGTATGATACTATCACTAGAACCAGACTTATACGGTTCTCGATTCCAGACGTCATCCAATACAAGTAGGTACCTATGCCCACCTAGAACATCTTGAAGGATATCGAGTGGTTCCTTCTTGGAAGCTGATTCAGCTATACTTATTGGGGGTGAAATCCAGCTATACTTTTAGCTAGGGAATCCACATCAAAGCTGTCACAGACACAAACCCAGAGGAGCAACTCAAAATGCTTTTGAATTTTGGGTTCATTGTAAATGAGCTGCGCTAAGGTTGATTGCATAATGGGTGGTTGTACTTTAAAATAACATTACTCTTCGTAGGACAGCTTTGGGGGCAGCTTGATCTGTCCAACCTTGCAACAGCTCAGCACAGGTTATTCTTCTAGATAATTAGCTGGCAATACATCAACAGGGCATTGTTAATTTCTGGTTGATATATAATAATAGCGGCATCTAAGTGAACGTTCTGACACATTAACAACCGGGGCATCTTTATTTTTTAAATCTAAACTAGTACTCCCTCAGTCCTAAAAAAAGATGTTTTAGATTTGTTAAAATTTAGATATATCTACACACTAAAATGTGTCTAGATCCACTCAAATTTGTGACATCCTTTTTAGGACGGAGGGAGTATATGATTTTGCACAAAAGGATCTCTTTGTATATTAGTTCTCCACATTATGCATTAGCATCTCTTTTTTGTTAATTATGTATTGTAAGTAGTTAATGATCCTTGATAGTTAACAAGGTTAGACCCAAATTATGACATGGTCATTGATGGTCCATGATATTAGATGGAAATATGCTTACAAAGAAAAAAAAAAGTTCTGAATTATGGTATGACTGTTTTTCAGGTCTTCGGAGTGGATAAAGAAGCACTCCCTTATATACATACAATTGGATCTGGTCCAATACACCTGAATTCTTCAATATGTGTAACCTAAAAGCAAACATGGCAAAAAACAGTCAGAGATGACAAAACTACTTTTTTGTCAGTTTAGTTGGAATACAATTTTGCCATTAGAATGCTCAGAGCTGGCAACACAGGGAAGCACAATTGCTGTCCAATGTGGAGAAGAGAATGGCGTGAGCAAGCTAGAGGTGCAGATGCTTGCTTCTGAGGAAAGTGGAAGCAAACACGAGTATTGACTTTCTGGAGCACAAGTGGACGCGTTTGGTTGGTTGCACCGATTATCACAATAACAATTGATGGTTGTACTTAAAACAAATACTCAGCACATGTGGTAGAGCTTGATCTGCACTTATTTAACCAATAACACGTCAAACGTTCAGTCTTGCAACAGCTCAGCACATAGATATTTTTTTTTAGAAAAAATGGCTGAGCTGTATTGATCAACAGTTTGAGACATATGTGCAGTCAATTAAATGGTTCAGATAGCAGCCAATGGTGAAAATTTTATGCCTCAACCACCAATAGGTTCCAAAAATCCTATTTAACAGACATACACCGGTGAAATAGTGCATAAGAGTTGATGCACTTTTTCAGGAAATTCGAAATAAAGTTTGCAGGGAAAGTACTTCTGCCACACTCGCAGCCAGAAAGAGACAAACAGTAAATACAGAAACGAGAAGAAATCAAATACTCCCTCCATTCAGTAGTGTAAAACCTTTAGATATTTCAAAGTGGACTAGATACACTTCAAAATGAGTGAACGTACGCTAATAAAACAAGTCTACACACATGTGTTCTAGAAAAAGGCTAAAATGTCTTACATTAGTGAACGGAGGGAGTAGCGTTTTAGATAACTGGATTATTACCTTCAAAGTAGAAAAGGAGGTATTTAGACTACACACATGGAAGCACACATCAATGAGAGAATCAGAAGACATAGGGGCCAAAAATAGACTGGAGCAACATGCCAGTTACCTTTGCTCCATTTGTCTCTATAAAAATTTGCAATAAGTTGAGAACTTCTGTTATAATAGTGTCTGTTTGTTTTACTAGTGCTCTACATTTTGCATTTGTATTTCGATGTTAGTTATGTACTGTAGGTAGTTAATAGTTAAAAAAGCCAGACCCAAATCATGATGTGATCCTTGATAGTCCAGAATAATAAATGAGAAGAAATATGCTTACAAAAAAAAATGTTATGATTCCATAGTATATGATTGTTTTCAGGTCTTCTGAGTGTAATTGGAGAAAGAAGCACCTCGATATATACATACAACAGGATCTGGTCCAATACAACCAAATTCTTCAATATGGGCCACCTAAAACCAGAACATGCAAGAGCAAAAAGGCAGAACATTCAGAGATGACAAAACTATTTTTGTCAGTTTAAAAGGAAGCATATATAGAGAGAGAGACACAAAATCAGAAAAATGCGCTATATGAGCACAATTCAATAAGTGAAAGTAATATGCGGGGGGCATCCAAGATAGGTCTTGTAGAAATTAGGTGTGAGATTCCATAAAACAGCATGTTCACAAAGAAAGTCGAATTTATTTGTTTGCTTTCCCCTCTAACTTGCACGACTAATAAGGTAGCTAGTATCAGACTACTATTGTGATTTAACTGGAATACAATGTGGCAGATTCCCACGTCCAGAGGAAGCTGAACCCAAGATGGTCAGTTTTCATCTGTGAATTAACCTACGTTTTGTAAGTTTATAAAACTCCACCTGATGACCAACTGAAGGGCCCAAACTAACAACTATTCCGTTGCCTGGCCAACTATAAAACTTAAAACCCTTTTGGTTATCATCATTATCCATGTCCAAGAAAAATATACTCCAACATTTTGGTGGTCTACACTTGATCAAACCGGGAATCGAGGTACCGAGAGAAAGCAGAGTAAACAAATATGTACTCTTCTTGCATTAACTATCAGAGCGACTAGAAAATTTTGTGAACTGAAGAACCATTACATGATCTACTCGACAGAGTCTAGTAGTAGCACAATGCTGTCAGACATAAACAATTGGGTAGATTCGATCAAATTTATCTTGGGTAGATGTAGGGGTTATTAAACCTGGACGCGAATGCATAGAACACATTAGAGAGAGCTACCCCCAACCAATCTGGAGGAAGGAGAAGAAAACGAAACCACTGAAAACAGAGTGACGAAATTTGGGGGGTTGCTGACCGCGGAGCAGGGGAGGGACGGAGGCCGACGGCTCCTGCTGAACGCCAGGAGGGTACTGATCGAAACGCCTCGGCATCCTCCGTCCCGCCCGTTCTCCGGCGCGGTGCGGAGGAACGCATCTGCATTGCAGGCAGGCAGGCAGCGGAGGAGGGAGGTGGGTCCCGCCCGCGACAGCGCCGACGGGAGGAGGGTGAGGTGGTTGAGGATGGCAGGGAGTTGGTGGCGGGTGGAGAGGGATGGACCCCGCCGGGGATTAGGTCCGGGTGCGGCGGCGTAGGTGGGCATGATAATGGTCAAATCCGGCAGAGGCGTCGCCGCCGTCGAGCCCGGAAGAGCACGGTGTGGCTAAGTTGTGGAGCACAGGAATCTTAGAGCTGACGAGGATTCTAGAGCCGTTGGATCTCTATCGCACGGCTAAGAACAGAATAAAAGTGCGTGATTCGCGTGGACATGTCGAGTAACTATGGTCGATGGGCATCGCGCATGCAAAATATTTCTCGGTTGACTTGTCCAAGTCCACCAAAGAATAGTAGAGCACAATCAATGCCAGGATGAACTTCAAGATCATAAACACGGAGAGAGCATCAGCGCGCCTATATGGCCACTAGAATTCAAGAGCTTTGTCACGCATGACAACCCTTACAAAGCATGATCCTGCTACTTTTTTATAGAAAGAATTTGTGATCTCTTTTAGAGGAGGATGTTCGTTAAGGCATGGTTAAATAAGGTGTTTAATTCTATTTAGGTTTATATAGGAGTATCGTGGAACTGATAGCTACCTATGTCATATTCGTACGTGTTGTGAACTTGTGATGATATTTGAAGCATCGTATATATGTGATGCTTATTATGATTATCTATGATTTCTGGTAATTAAGCTAACCCTAAAAATAGAAACTATAGGCTAAAACGTTGTGCTAAAAAAGATCATTGCGGACACCAAAACTTGTGCCATCCATGGGTATATAGAACGACACCGAATTGTGCCGATCATGCACGGCTGCCATGACACCTAAGCAGTTCCGTCATACAACGGGTCGTGGCATTAACGTGTTGCTGCCGCGGAAGCACTAACTCAGCAAATAACATTGTGCCAAGCCAAAAAAATCGCCGCTGTTACACTGTTACTTACATTGGCTCCACTAAATTGTTTACATGGATGATTGTATGAGTGGAAGAAGGAGATTATTACTTTATTTTTATCTTTGAGTACAAAATTTCTAACCCAATTGATTCACTACAGGAAACCGGCAAGACGTTGACGGCCAAAAGTCGTCGGCATAACCCCGTTTGTCGTCGGCGTAGGCTAGCCCGTCAGCTTAGGAAGGCGTTGGTATAGCCCCATTTGCCATCTGTGTAGAGTAAGCCATCGCCGTAGGTTAGATGGGCTCCACTTAGATGGCTAACATCCATTTGGTGCTGGAACCTTTAGCTCTCGGGCATAGACTATGAGCAATTTTTTGAAAATTTCAAAATATTTGAATTATTTGACATTTTTAACTCTAAGTATGCTTAATCTCACATGTGCTATTTTTTAACTCTAAGTATGCTTAATCTCAGGTTAAATTGCTCATTTGTGGTTACACTTCCCACTCGGTCATGCATTTTCAGGCTATTCTAGTCCCAGCATGTTTAACTTCTTCGTTTTTTCTGAATAAGCTTTCGAGTAGTCACACTATGCCTACCGTATCAATCCTATTAACCCTTGGGTCATAATGTCACACGCCTTTATTTATTTGATACCAAACAATTATTTAAGTAAACAAAGATAAATAAGTAATAATAATCTTGAATTCAAATAACAATAAAATGAATTTTACCTTTTTTGCCTTTAATATGGAATAATTCATATCTATAAATCGGTAGTTTGGAATTCAACAAATAACATGTCTAAATTGATGATAAAAATAAGAGGAATCCAAATATGACATCCATATCATCTTTTATATCATGCATCCTGTCTTTTTATTAGTGTATTGCAAGGTCATCCAAATAAAATTCATATAATACTGTCCAAATCTTCAAGAAAACATATCAAAAAAATTCTTTTGAATTTGAGGATCTAAAAAATGGGTAAACGACCAAGGGTATTTGAAATTGGATGTAACTTTTCACATAGATTGATTTTCATATGATTTGTTTTTGATGTGAGGTCATATGCAAAAGTTATGGCAGTTTTATCGAGAGATAAAGTTTTTTTTTGCAAAAAATATGAAAAGTAAAAAAAAACATGTGTTGATGGTCAGCGTAGCTGTGACGTCATCGCTTCGCCCTCACTGCCTCGTCTTCCGAGGCCACGTGTCGGCCCCTACACCAACGGCCGATGAGATGCTGCGCCGACAGCTTGATCTACGCTAACAGATAAACTGGGCCGATGGCATCGTTGCTGAGCTACCAAACTCGGAGCCTACGCCTGCGCCTCGCCAGTTTTCTGTAGTGATTAAACTAACCCATCCGAATCTCTAGGGATCTTATATGTTTCCGATTGATTTTTCGCTTTAGGGAAGTGTCACTTTGAATTGATTAATACATCTTGGTTAGTAACCGGTCCAAAGAGCAATGAGGGCCCTGCTCTTTGTTTTTATTCGGAAGAAAAGTTCAATGAGGGCGGTCAAATCAACACATCAATCGTGCGTGGAAATCATATGTTGCATTTTATTCTATCTCGAGTATACATCACCCTCATATTATGGGGGCATGGAATATATCATTTTTGGCCGATTTAGGCGACATAACCAGAATCGCAACAAATATGGTTGTTTACTCCCAATTATTGTCCTTTCAAGGCCCGTGTGAGCAATCATGACGGTGACTGGGCGTTTACTCCCAATTATTGTCCTTTGAGTCTATCTATACATTCACGGGTCTTTTTTCTCTTGTTCTATTCTATATCTCATAATATAAGATGTTTTAACATTATGAATTGAATGTATCTAAACTTATTTTAGTAAAACATCTTATATTTTAAATAGAAAGAGTATTACTACTTAATTTGATCTATCCGAGAGGTCATGCATGTGCTGCTTTTTCCTAACGGATGATGCGCGCACGGAATATTACTCTCTTTATTTTAAAATATAAGATGTTTTAGGGTTGTGAAGAAAATGTATCTTGACTTTTTTTAGTATTAGATTCACTTCAAACCTGAGTGAATCTATACTAAAAATAGTCTAGATACATTTGTTTCACGAAGCTAAAATATCTTATATTTCAAACGAATAAAGTATAAAATAAAACGGTGGAGCTAGCCACTGAATATCTCATCTTTCTTTCCGACCAAAAAAGGTTACTAGCATAAACGTGGTAGAAAGAAGAAAATGATACTCTCCCGACTCATATTAGTTGACTTAGATTTATCAAAATTTAGATAAACCTATATACTAAATAGTTTAGATTTATTTAAATTTAGCAAATTTGAGTCAACTAATATGGATACTTATATGGGTTGGAAGGAGTATGTTGAATGGGCCATGGAGATGCTAGAGGACCAGCAAGGACCCGTGGCCATCGATCCTCACTCAAACGACGACCCTGGCGAGGTGACCTTCCCTTCCCCTCGCTTCAGGCCGGCGCTCCTTGGCGGTGTGTGTCTCGCACGTGGCCCTCGTCCGTCTTCCCCGAGCTGATCATGGACATGGAGGCCCACGCGGCAAACAGCAGCGGGAGCTCGGGCGAAGCAACCGACGGCAGCGTGCCCGCCGTGATGAGCTGGAACTTGAGCGACGCCTCCGCCGGCGGCAAACCTTACGAGCCTGCCATGCCGGATATGGCGCCGTACAGATCACAGCCTAAGAGCAACGCCGCCGACACATCGGCGCTGGACCACATCGTGGCAGAGCGGAAGCGCAGGGAAGAGATCAACCAGCGCTTCATCGAGCTCTCCGCCGTCATCCCCGGTGGCCTCAACAAGGTGACGACCCTGCTGGCTCCAACTAAATCTATCCACTCTCTCGCAAATTTATCTCACCAAGGCAGGGCTTCTACTGATTCAGATGGACAAGGCGACGATCCTTTCGGACGCAACCCGCCACGTGAAGGAGCTGCAAGAGACGGTCAAGGCCCTCGAGGCCACAGGTGGCAGCAACAGCGTCGGCGGGACGGCGGTGATCGTCAAGAAGCCGTGCTACGGCGCCGCAGGGGACGATCACAGCTCCCCCTCGTCGGCCTCGTCTGGGTCTTGACCGTCTCTTGCAGCTCCTTCACGTGGTGGGTTGCGTCGGAAAGGATCGTCGCCTTGTCCATCCGAATCAGTAGAAGCCCTGCCTTTGGTGAGATAAATTTGGTGGGTGGATAGATTTAGTTGGAGCCAGCAGGGTCGTCACCTTGTTGAGGCCGCCGGGGATGACGGCGGAGAGCTCGATGAAGCGCTGGTGATCTCTTCCCTGCGCTTCCGCTCTGCCACGATGTGGTCCAGCGCCGATGTGTCGGCGGTGTTGCTCTTAGGCTGTGATCTGTACGGCGCCATATCCGGCATGGCAGGCTCGTAAGGTTTGCCGCCGGCGGAGGCGTCGCTCAAGTTCTAGCTCATCACGGCGGGCACGCCGCCGTCGGTTGCTTTGCCCGAGCTCCCGCTGCTGTTTGCCGCGTGGGCCTCCATGTCCATGATCAGCTCGGGGAAGACGGACGAGGGCCACGTGCGACTCACCACAAAGGCAAGTTTTCACTTCTCCTATCCACCAGTTGCAAGAATATATATCGACATAAATGAATTTCTTTATACGGACATGTTGCAACAATAAATTCATAGGAGCAAAGACATAGATGAATTTCTTTATAGGGACATACTAGTAATCAACATGCTTTAATCTTTGAGACCAACTGCTTGATTCTTCTTTTCAGGTGGAGGAGGGATTTACCGTGACAGCGGAGGACATTGTAGGAAGGCTCAACTCTATGTTGCAACAGCAAATCAGCTGCACTTATACCGAAGAAACAGGGAATTAAGAGAGTTATCATATATATATGCATGATAAATCTATTAGCCTATACGCGTGAGTACCATTTTTTTATGATTGTACTTTAAGAAGTCTACGACTTGGATTTTGAATTGCTAAACATTACCAGAAATGGCTGCACACAGTACTGCCAAACATTACTCAATTGTTCTTGAGTAAGAACTTCTCTATAATTTGCTCATATCTGAACAAAAGAATTGGTCTTGAGGCGGGCCTTGCTTTTTTTTCCCCATATTCATTATCACAACAGGCCATAACTCCCAGCACCTGCTCTATCATGTTGTCTGGAGTCCATTTAAAAGGCAACGTTTCATCACAAATTGGTTTCTAAGTCGTCTGGGCCCTGGCTGTTTGGATTTCAGCTCTACTAGGTGGATAGCGCGCTTCGCCGCGTCACCTACATTGAGTTTTGACACTTTGTTGTAGACGTGGTGCGATTGACCGTATTTTCTGACGGGAAGCTAAAAACATAGACCGATGTCTTGGTTAAAAACTCTTCAAAGCATTATTCTAATAGATTATTAAATAATCAAGATGATGTATTAGAATAGCAACAAAAAAACAAAATGTTATAACCAATGGGAGATAAGTCTATTCCATCTAGGCAATACTTACATCAGTCAAATTGAAGAGCACACCATCTATAAAATAAACTATACTTCCTGTAAAAAAACTATACTAATTTATGGATATTATAAAAGATTTACTTGTGAACAATGTATCACTACTTTCTGTCGATGCAACGAACAATCCACAAACAGATGCACCTTAATTTTGGTTGACCTTCTGTTCCCAGAACCAGAATATAAAAGATCAAAGATTCATATGCGTACTTGACTTTCTACTGAGACAATACATCACCATAGCACCTTGATCTTCAGCGCTTACAGCAGCAGGTGTTCACGGACATTCAGTATTGCTAGATCAGCATTCGACTTGAGATCGTGACACCCTGCATCAAATAAAAAAGAGTAAATTCCAATTTTTACCCCCTAGTTTTAGAATTTTGACACTAATTACCCTATTTAGCAAAATTTTATCCTAATTACTCTATTTAGCAAAAGTTATGCCAATTTTTACCCCTTTAGAATTTCGTGAGCGTTTTGACAGGTGGATCCATGCCGTAAGTACAGGTGGTGTGCCACGTAAACTTGTTTCGGTTCCGGCTGTTTTCTCCTCGCGGTTTTTTTCAATCTCCCATCTCACTGTTTCTGTTTCTATAATCTACGCTACATGAGCAAGCTGGACTGGGCGTGGTGGAACACTAGTGCTGCTAGTTGAGGTTTAGGAACTATAAAGGCTTCGTGATATTTGAGTAATAGGTTCTTGCTTAGCAGATAAATGTACTAGGAGCTATATTCAGTTCGTAGAACTAGGATTTTGCTTGGCTTAAGGTTTTGGACACAAAGACAGTGGGGAAGTTCCCACTCACTAGTGGAAACGAGGCCTTTGGTTGAGCCTGGAAATGGGATTTAACACCGGTTCTTCTACGAACCGGTGTTAAAGGGGGGGGCCTGTACCAGCGTGGCCCGTGCAGCAAAAAGGAGCCCCCTTTAACACCGGTTCGTGACACGAACCGGTGTTAAAGGCCCCCACCGATGGCACAGAATCCCTTTAACACCGGTTCGTGGCTTGAACCGGTGTTAAAGGGGGGGCTATATAAGACACCGCAGCCCACACCCCACTCTTCCATTTTTCACTATCTCATTTTGGAGCCTAGCAAGAGGGTGTGAAGTGTGCTAGTTTGTGTTTTTTTTCGTATACACAAGAGGTGTTCGGTGAAATGCCCGAGAGCTCAAAATAAGTTTTCTTGTTGCTCTTTCCTTCTCCGTCGAGGTCGGCAACTATCCTTTCATGTGTCATTGATGTACTATATATATAAATGGTCATCTCCCTATTATTTTTTGATATATACTATATATTAATGCAGATGAACCGGCAATGTATGTACGGTGACCGCCGCACTTCCGAGTACATTACAGGCCTCCAAAATTTTATCGTTGTGGCTAATGCAAACCGTGGTCACAACGGTTTTATGTGATGTCCGTGTGTTCACTGTCAGAACAAGAAAGACTACTCAAATACCAGAACCATTCACGCCCACCTGCTTCGATCCGGTTTCATGCCCAGCTATAATTGTTGGACCAAGCATGGAGAAAAAGGGGTTGTGATGGAAGACAACAAAGAAGAAGAGGATGATGACAACTATCATAATATGTATCCTGAATATGATGATACTGCAACGGGGGTAGATAATGAAGATCAAGAGGCAGCAGATGGGCCCGCTGATGACGATCTTGGTTGGGCCATTACTGATGCAAAGGAAGAATGTGAAACTGAAAAGGAGAAGCTGGAGCAGATGTTAAAGGATCAAAAAACATTGTTGTATCCAACTTGCGAAGATGACCCAAAAAAGCTAGGTATCACACTGGATTTGCCGCAATGGAAGGCAGAGAACGGTGTGACTGACAGCGCATTTTCAAAGTTGTTGGTAAAAATGAAGAATCTTCTTCCAAGAAATAATGAGTTGCCTGACAGTACATACCAAGCAAAGAAGGTTGTCTACCCTCTAGGATTAGACGTGCAGAAGATACATGTCTGCATTAATGACTGCATCCTCTACCGCGGTGAGAAGTACGAGAATTTGGATACATGCCCGGTATGCACTGCACTGTGGTATAAGATCAGACGAGACGATCCAGGCGATGTTGAGGGCGAGGCCCCTAGGAAGAAGGTTCCTGTCAAGGTTATGTGGTATGCTCCTATAATACCACGATTAAAACGTCTCTTCAGAAATAAAGAGCATGCCAAGTTGTTGCGATGGCACATGGAAGACCGTAAGAAAGACGCGATGTTGAGACACCCCGCTGATGGGTCACAGTGGAGAAAACTCGAGCGAGAGTACCCGGACTTCGCACGTGACGCAAGAAACTTAAGGTTTGGTCTAAGTACAGATGGCATGAATCCTTTTGGTGAGCAGAGCTGCAGTCACAGCACCTGGCCTGTGACTCTATGTATCTATAACCTTCCTCCTTGGTTGTGTATGAAGAGAAAGTTCATTATGATGGCAGTGCTCATCCAAGGCCCGAGGCAACCCGGCAACGACATTGATGTGTACCTAAGGACATTAGTTGAAGAACTTTTACAGCTGTGGGCCAAACCAGGTGTACGTATGTGGGATGAGCACAAAGGGGAGCCATTTGACCTACGAGCATTGCTTTTCGTAACCATCAATGATTGGCCTGCTCTTAGTAACATTTCAGGGCAGACAAACAAGGGATACAATGCATGCACACACTGTTTAGATGAGACTGAAAGTGTATATTTGGATAAATATAAGAAGGTTGTGTACCTAGGGTATCGTCGATTTCTTCCGAACCTGCATCCAGTAAGAAAGAAAGGCAAGCATTTCAAACATCTGGCAGAACCCCGGAGGAAGCATGTCCTCCGTACCGGTGAAGAGGTATTTGGTATGGTCAAGGACCTAGAAGTAATCTTTGGAAAAGGTCCTGGAAGTCTATCTGTTCCGAATGACGATGCCGGACACGCGCCCATGTGAAAGAAGCAATCTATATTTTGGGACCTTCCCTATTGGAAAGTCTTAGAGGTCCGCTCTTCAATCGACATGATGCACATGACGAAGAATGTTTGCGTGAACCTGCTAGGCTTCCTAGGAGTGTATGGGAAGACAAAAGATACACCGGAAGCACGGCAGGACCAGCAACGTCTGAAAGACCCTGAAGAGCCTATGCATCCTGAGAACGAGAAGGGTAAACGATGCCACTTAACTCCTGCCAGCTACGCTCTTACCAAAGCAGAGAAGGAAATCTTTTTAGAATACCTGAGCAGTATCAAGGTCCCGTCTGGCTTCTCGTCGAATATAAAGGGAATAACAAATATGACAGAGAAAAAATTCCAAAACCTGAAGTCTCATGACTGCCACGTGATTATGACACAATTGCTTCCGATTGCATTGAGGGGGCTTCTACCTGAAAATGTTTGAGTACCCATTGTGAAGCTATGTGCATTCCTTAATGCAATATCTCAGAAGGTAATCGATCCAAAAAGCCTACCAGGGTTACAGACAGATGTGGCCCAATGTCTTGTCAGCTTTGAGTTGGTGTTCCCACCATCCTTCTTCAATATTATGACGCATCTCCTGGTTCACCTAGTAGAAGAGATTGCCATTCTCGGTCATGTATTTCTACACAATATGTTCCCCTTTGAGAGGTACATGGGAGTCTTAAAGAAATATGTTCATAACCGTGCTAGGCCAGAAGGAAGCATCTCCAAGGGCTATGTAACAGAGGAGGTCATTGAGTTCTGTGTTGATTTTATTCCTGACCTTAAGGCGATTGGTGTTCCAGAATCACGACATGAGGGAGATCATGGAAAAGGCACCCTAGGATGTAAAGCAATGATATGTAGGGACAAGTATTCTCTCAATCAAGCACACTACACGGTTTTACAAAGATCTATCTTGGTTGCCCCGTATATCAATGAACACAAGAATTTAATACGCCTCAAACACCCGGGGCAGTCTGATGAATGGATTATAAGTGAACACATGGCGAGTTTTGGCGGTGGCAAAGACTTCTCACGAATAACACCACTGTTGGGGATCAGCTGTACTTGTTGGCCAGGACACCATCTTCGACTGTATGTACTTTCCAAGGGTACGAGATAAATGGGAATACATTTTACACGATAGGCCAAGATAAAAAGAGCACCAACAAAAATAGTGGTGTCCGCTTCGATGCAGCAGAAGACAATGGGTAAAAGACCACATATTATGGGTTCATAGAGGAGATATGGGAACTTGACTATGGACCTAATTTTAAGGTCATCTTGTTTTGATGCAAATGGGTCAAGCTAACAGGAGGAGGGGTTGAGGTAGACAAGAAGTACGGAATGACAATGGTGGATATCAACAATCTTATATGAAGGTAGACAAGAACTTAGACGAACCATTCGTCTTAGCCAATGATGTGGCTCAGATTTTCTATGTAAAGGACATGTCTACCAAACCGAAAAAAAAGAAAAAATAAGCAAACAGATACATCACACGATGAGCCAGAGCGTCACATAGTTCTTTCAGGGAAAAGAAACATCGTGGGAGTAGAGGACAAGACAGACATGTCAGAAGATTATAATAAGTTTGATGAAATTCCGCCCTTCAGAGTGAAGACTGACCCAACCATCCTGTTAAACAGTGTTGATACTCTATGGTTACGGTCGACGCGATCATAAGATTGACTATATGTATTAATTGAGCCATTTTTGGCACACATATGTATCTCAACATGGAAATCAATGTCATATTTCTTCTGTTAACAGTATATGTATTAAATGAGCCATTTTTCTTCCTTCTATTTCTTCCCGCCATTTTTTCCCGCCAGTTCTTCCCTCCAGTTCTTCCCGCCAGTTCTTCACTATATATATGTAGGGTTGGCCTCCATTGTCATTGCACATCTCTAGACTCATATCTGCAACCTCATCACTCTTTCACATGGCTTCCACCGTAGCACTAACCCCCAGGAAGGCGGAGGCGCTTTGCGCCTCGAACTACCCCTTCCCGCGGGGCTACTGTGTCCCCGTCGGCTGGATGCTGAGCGTCGGAGGCATGCCGGTTCCTCCTGTCCCTCTAGGTGTGGCGCGCCGGATGGCCATCACGAACCACTACTATTTCGAGCTCACGCCGGAGCAGCGGAGGAATCCCAGATGGCATCCGGACTATTTCCCTACTTGGGAAGCCTTCTTCGTGGATCGGCGTGAGAGGGCGCTCGCCAGGCACGAGGAGGACATCCCACCTCCTCCAAACTTCAACAAGGCCGGCCGTCGGCTATGGTGGCGCGGTCGGACTCTCCAGAGCGTCATGGCCTATGACACTGCCGCCGACTCTAACCCCCGTCTGCGCTACCCTCAAGTCCAGCCCACGCGTACTTAGCCTTCAAGGTTCAATTATGGCTACGCCGACAACGACAACGATGACGGCGGCGGCGAGTACGACGACTACAGTGGCGAGTATTACAGGTGTAGGCAGGAGCATGACTGAATCACTCCAACATTCTGAAACAAGTTCGGCCAATTGTTACTTAATCTGGCCATGTATCTTAATTTTCAGTTCTTTTATGTATCTTAATTTTCAGTCGTGCTTTATGTAACTTACTATTAGTTGCATTCTGTATTTTAATTCCAGTTCTATCTCCTTCACAAAATAACCTATCTCATTCGAGTTTTCTTGGCTTTCGGGTCAAAAGACAAATTCCTGTAGAATCGGCAGGAAGTGGGTCAGATATGAACTACAGGTACATGATACGATGCTTCTGATTTTTTACAAAAATCATTTTTAGGTTCACAATATGCTATTTTATCAAAATCCAATGCAAGTTGAGCGAGGCTTGACCCCGAGCTAAGAATCTTCATGCCCGTTGTTCGACAAAGTTTGACGATAGTTTAAAACGGGGATAAAAAAATAAAGAAAGATCGAAATAGTGTGAAACCTTCGCGTGGTGTTATATTATGTGACATAGTTAGAAGGAAAAATCTCAAACTTGGTATATTGATTATGTCTCAAAAAAACCTTCACAAAATGACCTATCTCATTCGAGGTTTCTTGGCTTTCGGGTCAAATGACCAATGTTATGGCTAGAATCAAGGCATAGTTTGTGATAATATGGCTATATTGTGCATACATGTGCATCATGGCATGGCAAACAATGTTGCAAGAGGAAGTTTTCCTTTTTATCGCACAAAAAAGGCATTTTCCATTTTCCGAGCATAAAAAACGGACGGTTTTGTGAAGCAACCACCAAATGGCTAATTCAAAAAACCACCACCACATTTTACAAAAATACTAGACCACCTTATATGGACAATGTACCAACAGGGGGATCTGAAACCTTTCTGTCCACCTCTGGTGAAAAAGACAAATTCCTGCCGAATCGGGAGGAAGTGGGTCAGATATGAACTACAGGTACATGATATGATGCTCATGATTTTTTACAAAAATCATTTTTAGGTTCACAATATGCTATTTTATCAAAAATCCAATGCAAGTTGAGCGAGGCTTGGCCCCGAGCTAAGAATCTTCATGCCCGTTGTTCGACAAAGTTTGACGATAGTTTAAAACGGGGATAAAAAAATAAAACAAGATCAAAACAGTGGGAAACCTTCGCGTGGTGTTATATTATGTGACATAATTAGAAGGAAAAATCTCAAACTTGGTATATTGATTATGTCTCAAAAAAATCTTCACATAGTCATGGAGAAGATGAAGACTCCGGTGAACGCAATTTAGTGATTACAAAGTCCGGCGAGGTATATACATTGATTAAGCCTCTGCTGACTTCCACCAACAATCTTCTTCTACATGTATTAAGTAACGCTTCTTTCTTCTTTTAGCCCTCTGGATCGACCAGCCAGCAACAATCTTCTTCTACGAAAAAGAGTAAGCGAGGCGCGAGCCATCGGTTGAAAGATCGTGCAAAGTTCACGATCGAAGCAGTCCGTGTTGATGGCAGGCCGATGGAGCCCAAGAAGGCCACAGACAAATTTGTACGTCAGACTGGAGTTCTTGTTAGGGACCAAATCCCAATCATAATTGAATATTGGAATAAGCCAAAGAAGGGCGACGGTACCTTTGTCGATGAAAGATCCAAAGAAACGCTTTGGAATTCGTTGTTGGTAAATTTCACCCTTCCGCCAGAGGAGGATGAAAACAAACCGGTTATAAAAGAAAAGGTCAAAGAGTGGACTCTAAAGAAGATGGCTGACGCTTTCCACAACTGGAAGACAAAATTGAACAAATTTGTCAAAGCTCGCGAGACTCCAAATTTCGAAGACGCATATTATGCGAAGATAAGACCTCACTGGCCCGAATTTGTGGCATATAAAAAAGGTTCTATAGCTAAAAAGAGGTCAGAAACCAATACGCTAAATGCCCAGAAGAAGGAATATCACCAGAGGACGGGGTCAGGCGGCTACATATCTCAGAGGCCTAAGTGGGAGGAAGCTAAGAAGGCCCTGCGCGCTAGAGGGATCACACCCCAGACAGATGGGTGGGACCTACGTGCAAAGACTTGGTTCTACGGAATCGGGGCAAGGTTGGACCCAGAAACAGGATTGTGTATCTTCCCAACCTCCTTGCCAAACCTGTCACTGAACTCATCACGGCATACGAGGAAACAACCGCCAGGACCTTCCATCCCGACAGAGAGAATGACCAGCTCACACGCGCCATCGGTAAAAAAGAACACTCTGGACATGCACGAGGCACAGGGGGTATGACATGGAAGGATGGGTTTGCCGAGTGGAGCGACTCTTACAGATGGCGCGACAGAAAAGAAAAAGAGCGTACAAAGTGGATGACACAGATAGAACATGCACTTGTGGCGCTGCAGGCGCATGTGAATGCACAACAGAGCCATCAAGCTACCGGCCCATCTCAGCGGCACGAAGAGCCTGCATTGGAAGCTGCCGGCGGCCCAGACTCTGCGCGGAAAAGCAGCGTGGCTTCCACGGAGAACGTGCAGCCCATGCTTGAAATGGCGGGTCCTCGATACCCCGTGGATGAGATCACGGAGAGCAAGCACGCTGAGCTGCATGTGATATTAATGGGCTTATCCATTAAGGTGGCTGTCGGCTATGCCTTACCTCCTGTAGCTGGTGGAACTTACCACTGCCGACCGATTCCAGATGGCTATGCTATTGTCGGGGTGGATGAGGTTGTGAAGGAATATGAGGAAGCACAGCTTGACCATGCTACAGGTGAAGGGGAAACTCAACTCAAATTTGCAGTGAAAGCAACCATTCTTTGGAAGAAGGAACACATCGTGCTTCCAAATTGGAGGCCACTGGCACCCCCGCCGTCTCCGCAGCGTCAGCAGTCTGAGCCGCTTCAGCAATCTCCTGCGCGGCAGCCATCTCCGGCGCTTCAGCCATCTCCTGCGCGGCAGCCATCTCCGGCGCTTCAGCCATCTCCTCAGCGTAAGCGGAAGAGCACTGCCACAAAGAGCATCACTAGCACTGCCACAAAGAAATCCGCAGGAAACCGTACGCCAAAGAGTTCAAAAAACTACGTCCCGCAGCCTTCCGCCAAGCCATTGCCGGTTTTACCGTGGAATCGCAGCGATGAGGAGACCAATAGGATCTCGGAAGAAGAGGTCAAGAAATTGTTTGCACCTAGACGGGCCGAGACAAAGGAGAAAATAGATCCGGCGGTGGTGGAGAAGTTTTACAAAAATCTTTTGAAACCTGAAACCTCACTTGTGCCGGACTACGAGCGCCAGATTTTGAAGGCGGATGCAAGGCGCCGTAGGGAGACTGAAAGTAGCAGTCGTGCAGCACCCCAGAAAACAGTTCCCATGCTCGTAGAGCGGGAAAACCAATCATGCGCCCCACTCCAAGTGTTCGACAGACGTGACGCTCCTCCCGTAAATGATTATGAGGCAGAGCTACAAAGAAAGGCCAATGAGATGGGGATGACTTACATTGCATACTTGAACATCATGGGAGACAACTTGCCCAAATGCGATGCCAACCCCATACAACCATGGAAGTATGGGAATAATCTCGTCAAGAAAGAGGAGCTCAAGAATCTACCAACAAAGATGCGAAGATTGCACAAGTGGTACCTTGATTTCTGCAAGACGAGAAAGGAAGAATGGATCATGGCGCATATAAGAGATCAGATTTTCTTGTGCGGAGACGACGAGATCGACTTCAACATTCAAGACTTGCATTTTCTATTCAATCAGAAGGAACTCGACAAAGCTGCCATCAGCCTTTATTGTGTGTAAGTATTATTTCTGTAATTTCTATCTCATCTCATTCACTTCATTAATTGCATGTATATATATGCTCACCATATATGTATATACTATTATGCAGGAAAAAGGTGATGTAATGCATGAAAGGAGGACCTTTTGACATTGGGTTTGTTGACCCAAATAGAGTTCATGAAGAAGTGGTAAGAACCAAACTCGGGCAAACAGAAGATTTATTGCTAAGGTCTTTACTGAGACAACAAACCAAAAGGGAAATACTATTGCCTTACAACTTCTCGTGAGTACTGTTACCCTCTCTTGTACACATTCTGTTTCAGATTACTCGATGTTAAGTGTAACTGATGATGAGTTATACGTGCGTAGGTTCCACTTTATTCTGCTAGTCATTCAACCTGACTCAGGAAAAGTCTTTGTCATGGACTCGTTACGAAAAGAAAAAGAGCTATGGGCAGACTTTAGAGAGATGCTCCAGAGGTAATTACAATCATATTATCGCACTAGATCGGCAACTTTCGTGACAACAAGTAATTAATTACTCCTTTATCCATTTTATTTGCCGGATAGGGTTTGGAAAAGGTTCACGGGCAGGACCATGGGTGAATGGTCAGAAGAACTAAAATTTGTAGACCAAAATGTAAGTAATACTAGCTAGCTAGGTCTACGTATCTCTCTGATTCTGCTTCCAATTCCATTATATCATGCTTTATTGATTATTATTTTGATTGAACTCTCTATTCTCGTAAAGTGCGCGCATCAGGGACACAGCAATAACTTATGTGGGTACTATGTTTGCGAGTTCATTCGCAACACGATATGTGCGACGGGCCAAGCCGCACTAGAACAACTTAGAGTAAGTAAACAAAGTACACAACATTATTTTATTACCATCAATTGTGTTGAGCTTATTCTTATATATATATATTGACCCTATTCTTCATATATATTCAGATCGAACGGATGCGGGACCAACTCCTACCATTTGACCGCATACGAGTCATTCAAAAGGAATTGGCGGGGTTCATACTTGATGAGGTCGTCACGCCTGGCGGAGAACTCTTTAGATATCTACCAAAATGAACGTTGTATATATGCTTAAACGTGTTTGTCTTGTACTTGATGCTTCAACGTTTACGGAGAATACTACACAATGACGATGTTGTGTATAATAATAGTTGCTTAATTATTCATGTACTCGTATGTACTGATGACGATGTATATGTATACCGCTCCCGATCGATTACCCCTCCCCCCTCCCCGTCCCCGTCGCGCCGCAGAAATACGCCCAGAACGGGGCAGGGGCAGAACTCTACCGTGGCAGAGATTTAGGCTGTTTTCCTGCCGCGGCAGAGATTTATCTCTTTTTCCTGCCACGACACATAACCTTTAACACCGGTTCGTGTTACGAACCGGTGTTAAAGGGGGGGCTGAGCGCTGCGGCAGCCCCACGTGCGCCACCCTTTAACACCGGTTCGTATAAGAACCAATGTTAAAGGGGGGGCCCCTCTAACACCGAACCCTCAACAGCGGTTCTACAACCGCTGTTAGAGGGCCCTCCAAACCGGTGTTAGAGGGGGGGTGTGCACTAGTGCACTGTGTCATTTTTATTTTATAAATAGGGCACCTGGGAATCATAGAATCCTAGTTCTACGATTTTGACTAATGGACTAGACCGGCTCATCCAAAAAACAAAACGGTCCAGCTTATAACATGACTGCTTCTCGCGAGAAACACAAATAAAAAAAACATAAAGTGCCATGCCACATGTACTAGACACCCCCTTCCAAAACACTCAAAAAACTTTACAATGGGTAAAAATTGGCACATATTTTGTTAAATGGGGTAAAAATTGGCACAACTTTTGCTAAATAGGGTAATCAGAATAAAAATTTGCTAAATAGGGTAATTAATGTCAAAATTTTAAAACTAGGGGTAAAAACTGGAATTCAAATGTATGGGAAAAGAATAACATGCTATATCATGATAACTGAAATCCTACACGAGTGTCAGATGGCCAGCCTAAATAAAATGAGAGTTTAAAACTCTTTAAGAAATCGTTATCCACACACAATATATGAATAATATGCTCAAAATACCTAATTCATTTTTCGAATATCATAAGAAACCAAAATAATGGTACGGAAGGGGAAGAGAAGCAATTGGGGATACGAACGGGATAAGGTTGTATTCTAGTACTACTTCTTCTAACCCATATTAGTTGACTTGGATTGTCTAAGTTAGAATATATCTAGCATGTTTTAGTACTAGATACATTTAAATCTAGATAAATTTAAGTCAACTAATATAGATCGAAAGAAATAGTTTTTTTTGTCTCTTTTGGCAGACAAAGCCGCTCGATCTGTTTCAACTCGTGCGGCCGCACCACCAATGCTTACAGGGAGCGGTACACGCAACGACTTACGTGATAGCATCAGGTAGGGGTAGATGGCGAGAGAGCCTGCATGCCACCACGATTAAGAAGTCGGGGATATGAATGGGATAAAGCTGTATTTTAATATTATTTCTTTTGACCATATTAGTTGACTTAGATTTATCTAAATTTGGATTTATCTAGACAAGTTTTAATGCTAGATATAAGATAAATTTAAATCAACTAATATGGGTCAAAAAAAATAGTTCTTTCTCTCTTTTGGAAGACAAAGCCGCTCGATCGGTTTCAACTCGTGGCGGCCGCACCGATGCTTACAGAAAGCAGGCACATGCAAAGAAAAATTATACGGGCCCACATGATAGCATCAGGGAGCGGTAGATGGCGTGAGAATGCCACCACCACGATTAAGTTAGATAACTAGTTTGTTGATGTTTCGTCCTGTCAAGTAGCTATATGCCTATATGTCGTCGTGCTCTATTTGGATCATTTTGTTAATTTCTTGCAAATTTCTTTCAAACTTGCAACTTGAAAACATGGAAATTATGAATTTGGATGTTCTTGCACGTACCAAACCAACAAGCTTTACTCACTTGTTAGCATAGACGGAGCTGGCTTGTTAGCACTGGCTTGTCAGCTTTTTTTGGATAAAGGACATTTTATTACTACTCTCTCCGTCTCAAAATAGATGTCGTAAGTTTGTCAAAATTTGGATAAATCTATATACTAAATAGTGTTTAAATTTATTTAAATTTTGACAAATCTAAGACATCTATTTTGGGACGGAGGGAGTACTTAAATTTGGCTTGTCAGCTGACCCGGTGAAAAATGTAAATCCTTCACTAACTAGTCATTTGTTTAGAATGACACCAATGAAATTGAGATGACTTCATAGGTATTTTCTTCTAACTTTGTCCCTGCTTGGTAGGGCATGACGTGGCGGGCTGGGCTGAACATTAGCTTGTGTATATGTTGTATATATAGAAAATCGCATGAAATACTATGATATGTTTTCAAAACAGGGCCAAGCCGATGCGAGGCTAGCCACATTGCGTTGCTTCAGCGCCACGTCAAATACACCTTCAATAAACACATGTCCGATTTATCCGCAAAGTGAGTCATCACGTTATCTTCGTGAGTGAGCTCTTGCTTCTCAGTGTACATAAAGAATAACTAAATAGGAAAAATTCCTCACACGGTCATAACTGATGAATAACACGTGGCGACATTTACTATATGGGTAAAATCTATCACAAGTCACATCTTGAGAGTAAAAGTGAAATTTACTCTACTAGCAGAGTTCTTTGTAAGAAAACATAAACATATATGATTCCTAGGGAGTTCAGAGTAATATTATCAAACATATAAACAGTCAAAGACTATGCAGTTTGAGTAAATTATTGTTCAAAGTTTGAGATTTTAAACTAAAAAACTCGAGCTTGTAAAGATTCAAAGCTTGAATTATCATCCTTATAAGATCCGGCGAAGTTGTGGATGCCTTGAGCTTAGATATACAAACTATATATCAGTGTAGGTTGTTAGCAAACATCAAAGCAGTTTAAATACGATTAAATTGTTGTTGTTAGAACTAAATCAAAGATCGAACAAAATTATATTAAGAGAAATTTAAATACATTTTTCTTAATTTAAGGACTACATAGTAGCTAAGAGACTCGATCTATACATACATAAATACATAGATCTCCAAGATAGCAATTTCACGCCGGACCCCCCGACTGCACTTCCGACGGCATCTTTGATGGAGTTGAATCTCTCAACTCTCTGAACCTCTCTCTCACTCATCTGCTTCTCACAGCTCTTACGGGAATGAACACAGAAGCTTTGGTGCCTTCACGGCTTTTCTCTTCTCTGTATTTTTCTTTGGTGCCTTCATGACTTTTCTCTTCTCTGTATTTTTCAGCTGAAAAGGAAACATACTTATATTGCCTTAAGTATTTCAGCTGAAAAGGAAACATACTTATATTGCCTTAAGTAGGCCACACACACGCACCCACTAACTCCACTAATCTCTCCACTAATTCATGCATGACTTAAACGTCTCCTAGAATCACTCTAGGTAGCATAGGACCCGGTCACAGCTAGCTAACAGACTCCACACCCGCTGATTAAGCAAGCTACACCGAGTCTCACGGTAGCTCCTTGGCCTCAATACTGATCCATGCAAAACCGCTTCACACGGACGCCTCGTCAGCTTCACGCCGCACTTTGCCTCTCTTCGTGCATGGACTCCTATTTGAAACCATCAGCGACATGTAGCTGCAAACCTATACTGACATGACTCTATATGCAACTACAAAATAAATATGCAGATACATATATCAAGATTATACCCAACAACCTTGATAGCTACCATATGCTTCGACCTTTGCAAATAGAATAACGGCCAATGTCAAGGATCTTCAAGTCTTTTGTTGGTGTGGAGGTCATACATGTTCTTAACATATTTTGTATGTCATGCAAATTAAAATAAATATATTTTATGCTTATTTATGAGTTCTTTTTTAACATATCACGATATCAACCAATATAATTTTCTATTAATGTGTTGCCATAGTTAACCACATTTGAATGTTGCTAATATTAACTACATTGTTGGTTGTTATACGGTTGGAATATGGATCATTGCAACATTTGAATTATGATAAGTATAAACCATATGTTATAAAAAGCAATGGTAAGGAAATCGGTAATCGTTAACTGCTCGGTTCTCTTGGGAGTAGCGACTAATCGAAAATCGGACGATTAACTGATTTAATCGGTGCAACCTACAAAAATTAGCACCTAAAACCCATATGACTCCTCTTGCACCTCAACCACCTACCCTATTAAAGGCAGCCTCGAGCTTCCAGATGAGATCCTCAAGGCGCTCGAGCTGTTGTATCTAAGGTCTGATCGGCAACTACGAGGAACTGGTCAACAACGACAAGGAACTGGCTAGTGATGGTAGAAATCGAGCTCCTAGAAGCAGGGATCTAGCGGGATCTTCAAAATACCTACTTCATTGGGACGGGCTAGCGGATGGATGAGTGATATGTGTTGATAATTTTTCAACTCTTTTGACCAAGTGTAGTAGTTAATCGGGAACATACCTAGTAATCGGAGTGTCCGAGCTATTAACCGGGCTAAGCGATTAACACAAAAGATTATTGGTAATCGACACAGTCAGGTCCCTAGTAGCGATTAATCAGCCTATTATCGCTGATTCGGCCTATTTTTTGAACAGTGATAAAAAGTTTATCATAGATTTTTTTGACATTTCGTAAACTGTGTAGTTCATATGTATTACATTTGTGTGTGTGCATGCACACGTATGCGTGTTCATGTCCGTTTAAATATCAGGGTAGAGATCGATTTCTAAGGTGTAGCATCTAGCTAATATCCTAATAGTGGTTTCTTGTGGACGATTAGGCAAGCATATTTATATAAATTCCAAGAGTATAAATTGAACCGTAAGTAAATGTTTCTTGAAAGTTTAGTTAGTGATAAATGATGACTACAAGTACACATATCA
Source organism: Avena insularis (assembly GCA_023614405.1). Taxonomy (NCBI): domain Eukaryota; kingdom Viridiplantae; phylum Streptophyta; class Magnoliopsida; order Poales; family Poaceae; genus Avena; species Avena insularis. The sequence continues at coordinate 410,768,090 of CM042691.1, forward strand.
TTTATAGCTAGTTGCTAAATAAGAGTAATGAACCATCAGGAGATATTGGTAAAGGTCATAATGCCCCTCGCCACTATTCACTAAAGAATCCTTGGGAGTTGTCTTTGATTTTAAGAGGGGGTGTATGAGAGAGTTTGTGTGTGGGAACAAAGTAATACTAAATTAATGCAAGTAAACAGAGGGAGATGTTCATAAAGTAAAGTAATTAGAATTGCAATAGGGCTAAAGCGTTCTCAGCGTGTGTTAGATCCACACTAGCAATTGAGTTAATCATGATTAGAATATATTTATATATTAAGTTATGCATATGTATGAGAGAAGATCCCAGTTAGATGATCAAAGACCATCCATCTTATATTTCATCTCTCATAACCACAGCCATGATTGTAGGTCAGCCACCCCGATTTCCAACAATTAAGGGTTAACCCCATGATCATGGACTAGGATTTGTGAGTCCTCGCTTATCCCCTTTGAATACACGAATAATGATCCAATCTAATATGTCACTTAGCATCTTCACACAATCACATAGCGAAGAGTAGTTTCCTCCCTTATCCTGAAGGCAAATATTATGTGGTCGATATTCGCATAACATCAAGAAACCAAACTAATACATTTACATGAAAAAATTATAGATCATCTTTATTTTAATTCATAATATTGCTAGGGTTTCTCCATATTCCAAAAAACAAGGTAAACTACCCACGGATGGAGACAATCAACACCATCATATGAATATGCATGGAGTACAAATAGATGGATGAATACTCGTATAAATCCACAACAATAGTTTAGGGAATACAAGATAAACGTAATGGAGATGGGGGATTGGTGATGATGATGGAGTGGCAGCGATTGATGATGAAGATGATGAATATGATTCCTAGGCCTCTAAGGATCTTGATAGCGGTGAGGATTGAAGCCCTTGTGCCAGTTCACCCTCTAGATACCTTCTAGAGGTGAGATTTCTACGAACTGTGGTGTCTCTAAATATCAGATCTTAGATCCTTCTGCAAGAGGTCATACTATTTGACTAGACGGCTTTGACGACGCATGGTATGGGTGCGTTTTACGGGCGGGTTCTGTCCGTACCAATGATCGTTAAAGCGCCTGCCTAGCCCTTGCGAGTTGGCTTTTCATCCCAGATGCATGGATCAATGTTTGGAATGTTTTTACTGCTTCCAGTTGTCATATTTATGCCAAAAATGAATACTTCAACTGATTTGTATATAAACTCCTTTAATTCTGGTGAAACAAGCACAAAAGGTGTGCGCAAGCACGTTAAAAATACCCAAATCCTACAACTACTAATGCAAAAAAGATAAGGTAAAGGTGCTGTAAAATGCACTCATCAATAAATTGAAAATACTTGAGATTAAATACCATCGATTGTAGTAATTACTAGCACCTCTACTTACATATGATTCGATTATTGATATGCATGTTTGTAATGTGTTTGATATCATTTGGTGTATTCAAGACCACATACCAAGTTCTCGAATAAAAACTCATGCACTAAATTGGCCATGGATATCCCACGAATATATATAACCTCTAGATCGTCCAATGGAGAGAGACTAATAGCCTAAAACTCACAATTGCAAAACCGGATTTTTTTGTTTCTAGGTGGTACACAATATATTAGGTTCATTGTGTGTGTGGACTTGCTTTTGTTAATTAAGATATTTATTTGTTTTACATTTCAATAAATTTTGGAAGTAATTGATAGTAGCAAGATGGTTGCTAATATCTTTTCACATTAGGGGTACTCCTCTAGACCCTCCTCTACGTAGTAGTATCTGGGGCCCTCATATGTTTACATAAATACTGGGATGCGTATAAAATGCAAACAGAAAGGTCATAACTATGTCACTGATAGACCAGTGGTGGAGCTAGCATGTAAGAGAATCTCCATTAGCTTTCCAGGAGGGCCTTCCCAGGGCATTTTCTTCATCCGGACGATAAAAATTTACCCAGTCGCGTTCCCAGATGCCCACTTTTTGCCAGTTTTGACCTATTTTACATCTGACGTTTCCAGGCCAAACCCAGGGCACTAGGAACCACCTGGAAACGCCGAATGAAGCGAAAAATGGATGGGCCAACCCTGTCGGTGACACAACCCATTCCCCATCATGATTCGGCTCTTCCGTGGCACAGAGCTTTCTCTCAGCTGACCCCTCGCCGCCATGTCGTCGCCGACGAAGCCCCGCCCCGCCCCGCCCAGCCGAATCCACGCATATAGAAAGATCCGCCGCCCCTGCCCCCTCGGCGTAGGCCTCGTTTTGCCGTCTCCAGCCTTCGCTGCAGCTCGGCTTCGTTCCGAGTTCCCGCCCACCTCGAATCCTCGCAGTTAATGAAAGTGGAGGATTTCTTGGGATGCTTGGAAGCATAGACTACATGCATTGGCACTGGAAAAACAGTCTTTTTGCTTGGCAGGAAATGTACAAAGGCCACAAAGAAGGTTGCACTATAATACTCAAGGCAGTTGCTACACATGATCTTTGATTTGACACTTCTTCTTTGACATGGCAGGATCGAACAATGGCATCAACGTCCTCTAGTCCTCAAAAGTATTTGCCAAACTTGTTGAGGGTTGTGCTCCCATGTGGACTTTGAGATCAACGGACACCACTATAACAAGGGATACTATCTTGCAGATGACATCTATCTAAGATGGCCAATATTTGTGAAGACTACCTCAAGCCGATGCTCCCCAAGCATGCTCAGCTTGCCAAGAAATAGGAAACTTACAGGAAGGACGTGGAGTGGGCATTTGGTGTGCTCTAATAGAGATTTGCTGATGTTCGGTTCCCTGCTATGACCTGGTCGAAAGATCAGACGTGAAAAGTGATAGACTTTTTTATGACCTTGCACAACATGATTATTGAAAATGAGCAAAAGCATCCAATAGATTTGGTCAGACAGGACGAGCCATACTACAGATAGGGACCTTTTGTAGAGCCTAATCATCAGGTGTCGTCATTGTAGGCTGCCTTTATCGTCGTGCGTCAGGAGATCCGAGACCCGGTAGTGCATCAACAGCTGCATGATGACCTGGTTGAACACATATGGATACACAAGGACAACACGTAGATGCCGAGCATAATCTTGCTGAATTAGGCCGAACTATGTTATATTTCAGTCTATGCCAAACTTTGATATGTTTAATTTCATCACAAACAGTGCCAAGCATTGCTCTGTATTTTATTTATGCCGAACTGTTTGGATTTGAGCCAAATTAGGGCGAAAAGTCGCCGATTTGGCCTTGCCTAGGAACCATGTCTGGAAACACGAGTGGAGAAATGGTTGTTTCCGAACCAAAAGTTACATCCGTCCGACCCTATTTAGGGCTGGATTTTGGCCTGTAAACACCGAACAGTGAAGGAGCTGTAAGCATCGGTGTCAAAAATTGTTACTGGCACCGTGGAGTTAGGTTGGATGCACGAACTTTTTTTGGAGATAGGTTGGATGCATGAACTTGCTGTTCGTTATTAGTAGTAGTAGAAAACTAAAAAAAATCAGTTTAGATAATACCCACAAAAGAAAAAAAAATCAGTTTAGATACGAACTACTCCGCGAAAGTTGTTACTGCTGCTACGGTGTCCTAGTTTATCTGATCAGCCATATTATGCGGAAAATAGGTAATTTTCAAGCACATAGGCCGGCCGGCCGGGAATTACCAGCTGAGTAGGTCACGTACGTACGTGAGCATCAAAACCGATCGCACACGCGGTACGACATGGACGTGAATCTGGAGGAAGGCGGCGGCGCGGGGACGACGCCGGATACCGGCGGGAATTTTAGCTGCATCGACGGCTGGTTCTTGGCTTGGCTCTTCTCCAGCTGGCTAATCGGGGCCATCCTCTACGTGCGGCTTCTCTCCGACCTGCGGGATGACGATGCAGCTACTGGAGGGGGTGGCAAGGGATTTCTCCCCGTGGCCATCGCCGGCGGCGTGTTCGGCGCCATCGGCTTCGCCGTCTTGGTCTGCCATGCTCTGAGCTTCTGTTGGTGCTGCCGGTCGTCTGGCTGCATGGACCGGCGCCGTGACGGCGTGCTGGATGTTGAGTAATTTCTGTTGATCTGCGTGGACCGGCGCAAATGATATCAATATTAATATTAACAGGAAAAAGTTTTAAATTTCTGATGGATAATTTTGTCGGCCCCGTAGATCCGTGTATGGTCTACAGACTACCGTGTGCAAGTGAGGCTTTTAACAATGGATGTTTCTTAGCGTGGTATTCCAGTTATTTTGCCGGTGTGACATGTCAATTAACAAAGAGAGATGGTTATTGTATCTTGGATACCCGCCACACACACATACAAAAATTGTGAAATGTGTTTTTTTTTTCCTTCGGGTATTGTTCTTGCGCTGAGGCGACCTGGCGGCGAGTACTCCAGTTTCTTCCAGGAATCCCCCTGTGAGGGGAAGCTCGTGAGTGGTTTGGGCTGATCAAGGGGCAGACGTTACTCTGATCCCCTGTCTCTGCACCTTGCAGATTTCTTTTTCCAGGTTTCTCTAGGCCTTTTTCTAGCAAGTTTAAGGTACCGATCTAGGGTTTGGCAGATGGCGAATCAAACATCTGGGTCTGGCGAGAAATCGCAGGAGGAGGATCTAGCAAAGCTCATGGATGAACTTGGGATTGGAGAGGAAGATCTGGATGATGTCATCTTTGAGGAAGAAGGTCCTCCGTTGGAGGAATTGCCACGATGGTTAGCGGTGGCGAAAGTTTGTACAGAGATACCTTACAGTCAGACTTGGTTCTTCTCTAACATGCGATCTGCATGGGGGTTGGCGCAGGAGGTTAAATTTAGAGCAATCGAGAGTAATATGTACGTGATGCAATTTTTCTGTTTAGGAGACTGGGAGAAAGTGATTCAGGGAGGACCTTGGAACTTCCGCAACGCTCCGGTTGCAATCGAGCCATATAACGGGTTCACAAAACCAAGCATGATCAAGCTCGATTCTGTCTCTGTCTGGGCGCAGATCCATGATATTCCTGAGGCATATAGACCACTAGCTCCCAACCTTGCTAGGCGTGTGGGAAAGTTCGAATCAGTAGAGCCGGACTCAATGGATTTTTTCGGAAACTTCTGCCGGGTAAGGGTGAAGATCGAGGTAAAAGAACCTCTGAAACGCGCGGTTTCGATCTCGCGTGGGGGAAAGAGAGATATTTTTAGGGTTCGCTATGAGCGGATTCCTAACTGGTGTGAAGTATGTGGTCTAATGGGGCATGTTTACAAAGAGCATGGTGATGGTATTCATTCCGAAAAAGACCGTAAGTTTGGTCCCTGGTTATTGGCCGAACCAAGTTGGAGAGGTCGAGGACGTGGCCGCGGAGGCCAGGGCAGAGGTGCAGGCCGCCTTGGAAGAGGAAGGGGTCGAGATCAGGATGTTTACATGGGCTATGAAGTGTACAAGGAAGAGGCGGATGGGGTTGTTAAGGCACTTTCTGTCCTAGGTGATCCAAAACTTGATATTGATAAGGAAGCGTGCCTTAGCTAATTCTCAACAGGCAGCGTCTGTGGTTGCATTAGTAAATCAGTTTGAGAAATCTCCTAGCGATGGGGTATCCCCTGCAAGTCCACAACCTGAGGGATCCGAAGAGGCACAGGAAGGAGGGTCAGGAGGAGGATGAAATTAATGGTAACTCTACAGATAAATCTAAATTGGCGGGCTCCCATGAGGGGCGCCGCCAGGACCAATGAGGATCCTAGGTATGAACTGTCGGGGTTTGGGGAATGACCCGGCAGTTCGATCTCTTTTGGACGTCCAAAGGCGCAGCAACCCCGATGTGTTGTTTTTGTCGGAGACACACTTGGACAGCTATCCGGCAGAATGCTTAAAAAGAAGGCTTAAGATGGATTTGAAGATTGTTAATCCAAGCAATGGTAGGAGTGGTGGTGTGTTATTACTTTGGAGGAAGGAAATTAAAGTGGAGCAAAAAAATTCGGCACCTAAATATATTGATGTTCGAATTGTGCAGAGGCCTGATAAAATTTGGCGGTTAACAGGGATTTATGGCGAACCTAGATGGGAAGATAAACATTTGACTTGGGACAAAATCAGAGAACTCCATAGTCAACATGATCTACCATGGGCAATTATTGGGGACTTTAATGATATCTTCATGGTACAACTCGCAGATTTGAGGCAAGATGGCTCCAAGAAAGTAATTTCAGAGAAGTAGTCGAACAGGCTTGGGTAGAAGCAAATGGTGCAGTGATCGTTGGGGGGGGGGGGTGCTTGGGCGTCTTTCTCATTTGCATGGTTCCCTCCATGCTTGGGATGCTGCTTACTTAAAGAAGCCCAAACAAAGACTTCGACAAGCTCAATCAAAGTTAGAAAATGTTCTAAATGGCCCTATGACCGAAGAGAGTGAAAAGGTAGTAAAGGAATTGGCTGATTTGGTTGAGCTTCTCCTAGAAGAAGAAGAAATTTACTGGTTTCAACGCTCCCGAGCAAATTGGGTGATGCAGGGGGATCGAAACACAAAAAATTTCCACCTATTTGCAGCAACTCGAAGGAAGAAAAATTATATCAAACGTCTCAAGGGGCCGAATGATGATTGGTATGAAGGTACGGAGTCTCTAAAGCCAATCATATTTCAATACTTCTCTGACTTATTTTCTTCTGAGATTCACAACACCGATCAGACTGTGCTTGACAAAATCAACCCAAAAGTGACTATTGAAATGAATGAGATGCTCATGAGGACGTTCACAGCTGATGATGTTAAAAAGGTCGCTTTTAGTATTGGAGATTTCAAGGCCCCTGGTCCGGATGGTCTCTATGCTATTTTCTACAAAAGGTTTTGGGATATGTGTGGTGAGCAAATAACTGCTGAAATTTTGCAGGCTCTGAAAACAGGGATTATACCTGAAGGCTGGAATGATACTACAATTGTTCTTATCCCCAAAGTTGATACCCCAGAGCAGGTAACACAATACCGACCTATAAGTTTATGCAACGTGATATACAAAATTATCTCTAAAATGCTAGCATTTCGGCTAAAGCAAGTTCTCCCTGACGTGATTTCTCCAATGCAAAGTGCTTTTGTACCTGGTCGTCTTATTATTGATAATGTGCTAGTGGCATATGAGACTGTTCATGCTATAAAAAAGAAGAAGCGTGGCAACTCTAGGGCGTGTGCTGTTAAGCTTGATATGCACAAGGCATATGACCGAGTTGAGTGGATTTTCCTAGAAAACATGATGAAAAAGTTGGGATTCTCTGAAAGGTGGACTTCACTGATGATGGCATGTGTGAGGTCAGTGAGGTATCATATTCGGTTTAACTCTGAGGAAACAGAGATGTTTACTCCTACTAGGGGTCTCCGTCAAGGGGATCCTCTCTCTCCATATTTGTTCCTTATATGTGCTGAGGGTTTATCTAGCCTTCTGCTGCATGAAGAAGAAGTTGGTGGCATTGATGGGTTAAGAGTGTGCAGAAATGCACCGTCAGTCTCTCATTTACTTTTTGCTGATGATTCTCTTATTCTCATGAAAGCGGATATGAACAATGCAACTTCCTTGCAACAAGTGTTGGACACCTATTGTGCAAATTCAGGTCAACTGGTGAGTGCAGCAAAGTCGAGCATCTACTTTTCCCCAAATACAAATGCCATAGTCAGAGCAGAAATATGTGAAACTCTGCATATAGACACTGAGTCCCTATCTGACAAATATCTTGGCCTCCCAGCGTTGGTGGGTGCGGATAAAAGTGATTGCTTTGTTCACTTTGTTGAACGCATTATTCAGAGGATTAATGGATGGAAGGAAAATTTTCTATCTATAGGAGGTAAAGAAACTCTTTTAAAGGCGGTTGCTCAAGCTATTCCGGTTTATGCTATGTCAGTATTCCAGTTACCCATTGGGGTTTGCAAAAGGATGACCGAAGCCATATCTCAATTCTGGTGGGGGGACGACGAGAATAGTAAGAAGATGCATTGGCTGGCATGGTGGAAACTTTCTTATCCCAAAGCAGAAGGGGGTATGGGTTTTCGGGACTTTCACTCTTTTAATTTAGCTATGCTTGCTAAACAAGTCTGGAGACTTATATCTGATCCTGAATCCCTCTGTGCCAAAGTTCTCCGTGCAAAATACGACTCTCATGGCGATATATTAAAGGCCGGTTCTAAGACAGGTTCCTCTTTCACTTGGCAAAGCATAATGGCGGGGTTGTCAACATTGAAACGCGGTTATATCTGGAGGGTCGGCAAGGGCGACACTATCAACATTTATTCCGATCCATGGATCCCGTCCAGTGCAAACAAGAAGATCATCACGCCAAGGGGAAACTCTATATATACGAAGGTCTCTGAACTAATATGTCCAATCTCAGGTACCTGGGATGATCAACTTCTTCGTAGCTTATTTTGTACTGTGGATGTGAATCGTATCCTTCAAATACCGCTGAACATCCAGGGCTTTGAGGATTTTGTTGCCTGGCACCCTACAAAACATGGCCGGTTTACTGTCAAATCGGCCTACTACTTGCAATGGCGACATAGCTTTGGTCCGAGAGAAGGTCAATTGGCATTACCTGGTTCATCTGCAAATAATCCAGTGTGGAAGTTATTATGGAAATTAAGGATCCCAAGCAAAATTAAAAAATTTACTTGGCGGGCTCTCCATGGCATCTTAACACTAAAATCAATATTGGCAAATAGACATGTTGGGACGAGTGGAGCATGTCCGGTTTGCTCTATTGCGGCGGAAGATATTCTGCACCTCTTATTTAAATGTGAAGCTGGACAGTCTGGGGATTTCTATAATTATTGACATAGCTATTACTGATGAACGATCAGGCTCTGAGGTATTAGAGATTCTGCTAACCCAGCCAAATAATAATTTTCCAGGTTTTGGTCAAGTGGGTCTCAAAGAGGTGATCGTTATTGCATGTTGGTACCTATGGTGGCTGAGAAGGCGTCGTGTAAGAGATGAACATGTCCCATCTATTCCGAAATGTCGGATGTCTATTCTCTCTATTGCTACTAATGCAAGTAAAGCCCACTCTAACAAAACTGTGACGCAGGCAAAGTGGATTAAGCCGGGACCTAGACAGTTCAAGGTGAACGTTGACGGTTCTTTCCATGGTGATACTTGTTCAGGTTCTGCAGGTGCCGTAGTAAGAGATCAGGAGGGACGGTTTATTGCAGCAGCTACTCTATTTATTCCTAATGTGACATCGCCATTGGCAGCTGAAACAATTGCAATGCGAGAAGGGCTTGCTCTTATCAATCGGCTGGGATGTAATAATGTGATTGCAGAATCAGACTCAACGGAAATTATCGAAGCTTGTAATGGAGAAGAGGCATGGTGGTGTGAATCCTCAGCAGTTCTGGCGGATTGTATTGACGAGGCATCTATGGTTGGAAATGTAGTATTCCAACACTGCCCGAGGGAGGCCAACAGAATAGCGCATGAATTAGCTAGGTCATGTTTTTCTAGTATGATTTCTTGTAATTGGGTCGATGACCCCCCTAGCTTTATCTTAGAATCTCTTGTAAACGATGTATCAAATGTTTGATGGGCTGCAAGTTTCAGACGTACTCTTTTTCCTTACCAGGGTACCTAAGGGGACTGGAAGGTTTTAATGAGACGGCTTGCATGCTTAATATATGATGTTTCAAAAAAAAAATACAAAAATTGTGAAATGCCGGATTAGTCAACCAATATAAATAGTGATCTACTAACAGGATTTGTGACGCATAAATGTTGTACAAATGTTTATTGCGGCAGTTGTAGCTTCTTTCGTGCTTTCAGATGTTACTTCTGCAAATTTTGACACTTTTTGCCATGGATAGTTGTGTGCATCAGTCGATATAGATATCCGAAGTAAGTTATCCACCTTTTTGAAGAAAAAATACGCTTATATATGGCAGTGCACTGTTTTGGTTTGTTTGGCAATGAAGAAAATCAGCCAAGCTCGAGTAGCTGGTGTTGTTCTTCCCTGTAATCAAGAGAATTTATTTCTTGCTCGCAAGGGAGTACTCAGGATGGATTAACCTTATATCGTCTCGTCCATGCATCCTTTTACCCAAGAAATGTAAGGACAATGGGGCAGTACTAGCCCATTTGAACAAATAAGGCGACCCGCTAGCCGCCCCGGCGGCAGGTAAGGGGTTCTCATTCCTCCATTCTAGCCTAGTAGTTAGGGTTAGGGTTTATCTATTGTGGTGCGTCATAGAGTGGTGGGAGCGGCGTCTGGGAAATAAAAATTCGTCTCAACTCTACTCCCACACCAGCGGAGACCTTCATGGCAGCGCCTCAGAGTTGATGGCAGTGTGTGTTGGTCGATCAATAAGATCAGCAACTTGGTATTCTTGCTAGTCTTTAGATATGGCCAGATCAGTTTCTCGGTGTGATGCAGTCGTTTGTTATTATCCGCGATGGCTTTGCGGCCAGGCGAGGTGGTTTCTCTAGAGTGAGGTTGTTGATCTGGAGGTGGTAGATTTTTCGTTCTTCTCCGACTCCGTCGATGGGAGGTGGCGGATCTGTGTCCAAGGCAATACGGAGACGTCCCTTGGTCGACGTGCCACATCAGCATGTGTCTCGCTGTGTGCACCATGCCTGTTTATCGACTCAAAAAGCCTTGTAGGTGATGGTGATTTTTTTTATCTTACTATGGTGTAGGCTCTACCTATCTTTCGGCGCGCGCCTTGGACTGACGCCTTAGGAATGCCATGCGACGTCGCCATCTATGGCCTCTACTGCGGTGCTCCTGGTTGCTTCTCGCCTTTCCGATCCAATGAGCCATTATGACCCCAATAGCTTCGGGTGCGGTGGCGCTGCTGCCATGGGGATGTTTATGGTGGATCTAATGCTCAAAGGCTACGTAGGAGAAGCACCACCAATGGGGCAACTAGATTTGCATGTGCATGGTTTTTGGTCGCAAAACAAAGTCCACTCAAGACCATGCGTGTGCGTGCGGCTATCCCAGATGTGTTTGGAATGGACAAGGATACACTACGGGACGCGCGCGCTACACCGAGGGCAAAAGACCGTCGGCGTAGGCCAAAATACCCTCGGCGTATGGCGCAGCCTCCTCGGCAAAGATCTTCCTCGGCGGAGCACACTCAAGCCGTCGGCGTATCGAAATGCCGTCGGCGTATGTCGGCCGGTTGAAAAACATTTTTTTTTTGAAAAAAAATATTTTTTTTTCTCAATTTTTTTATTCTTTGAATTGTTTCACTTGTTAATCTCCTACTTTGAACATTTTTAACACTAATTATACTTAATATTTGATTAAATTCCAGTCTTAGCCAAACTTCCCAGCAGGTCACTCATCCTAATACTACTCCAACTTCAGCACGCTTAACTTCCTCGTTCCTTCAGAATCCGTTTCCGCAAAGTAATTCATACATTGGTGTCAATACTATGATATCAATCCTATTAACTCTTATATCATCATGTCACATTTTTGTATTTTTTGAAATTACAAACAATTATTTAAGTAAATATTAATAAATAAGTAAAAATATTATTGAATTCAAATAAAAATATAATAATTTTATTTTTTTGTATTTTTCTATTTAATATAGAATAATTAATATCTTTAAATCTGTAAATCGAAATTCAACAAATAATATGTCTAAATTGATCAGAAAAATGAGAGGAATCCAAATATGATATCCATATAAACTAATCACAAACCCTCCATTTTTTAATTAGCTATATGGTGGTTGCTTTAGAAAATCCCCTTTTTGCGCTCGGATAATGAAAAATGCCTTTTTGGTACGATGAAAAGGAAAACTTGCATTGGATCTTTGATAAAATAGCATATTGTGAACCTAAAAGTGATTTTTGTAAAAAAAACATGAGCATCGGATCATGTACCTGTAGTTCATATCTGACCCACTTCCTACCGATTCGGCAGGAATTTGTCTTTTTACCAAAGGTGGACGGAAAGGTTTCGGATCCCCCTGTTGGGACATTGTCCATATAAGGTGGTATAGTATTTTTGTAAAATGTGGTGGTAGTATTTTGAATTAGCCATTTGGTGGTTGCTTCACAAAACCGTCCGTTTTTTATGCTCGGAAAATAGAAAATGGCTTTTTGGTGCGACGAAAAGGAAAACTTCCTCCTATAACATTATTAGCCATCCCATGATTCATGTGTATGCATAATATGGGCACATTATCACAAACTATGCCTTGATTATATCCATAACATTGGTCATTTGACCCGAAAGCCAAGAAACCTCGAATGAGATAGGTCATTTTGTGAAGGTTTCTTTGAGACATAATCAATATACCAAGTTTGATATTTTTCCTTCTAACTATGTCACATAATATAACACCACGCAAAGGTTTCGCATTGTTTCGATCGTTTTTGAATTTTTTATGCCCGTTTTAAACTATATATAATATTTTATATTTTACTTAATTTTTATTTATAAATGTGTAATATTTGAGTGTAGATAGATAGGTCTTATTTTTCTGCAAATTTTGATATATTATTTGTATTTTTCCGAATTAGAATGATTTAGTTATGATTTTTGAAAGTTTAATGAGATAAAATAAAAAATAGCTACGCCGAGGGCGGTCAATGCTACGCCGAGGGCAACCGTCGGCGTAGCATAGAATATGCCGAGGGCAATTTTACGCCGACGGCTACTTGGCGGGGCTGGCCTGGACGATGGCTACGCCGACGGCCCCGACGTTTGGCCGTCGGCGTAGCTTCCCATTCCTGTAGTGATAAGACAACGCCTCATTGCAGAAGACCAGATAGGCTTTGGAAGTTTCATCTCGCATGCTCTTGTCAAGTCGAGAAGGTCCTAGGGAGTACACGTAGATGATTGGAAGTAGGTGTGTCGGGCGATCAGAGTTTTGCGACAATGTTCTCGACAAGTGGGGGCAGTGAACTTGGCAGACTTTGTTCTTTGTGGAGCCCTTCGAGCTCCATGTCTTAGTTTTCAGGATGAAACCCTAGGTCTGACCATCAGTGGTTGTACCTAGCAATTAATGGTGGCTCTGTAATCATTTTTTTTGTTGGAGACATTGTCACAAGATTGGACCTTCTGTAGGGTAAAAACTAAGGATCAGAACATGGTTGTTAGATCGGACAATGACAGTGTTGTTACCTTCTTCGAGGCATCGTTTTGGTCAGCGCTTTTGCTGATGCGAGTCCGTGATTGTTTCGGCGGGGTCATTGTTTTTATTTTCCTTTTTCATTTGTTTTTTGAATCTGTACATTCTTGGTGTCTAAACCTCTAATCATCACGTTATTGCAGAGGCTAGGTGTATTAGATATCATCTTGGTATTAATATATTCCATTTATCAAAAAGAGCCGTGGCCCGATTGGCCCGACAAGTGAGAGATGAGATAACATTAAAATAGGGTTAAATATTTACAAAATGTAAAAAGTTCAGGTTAAATTATGCCACAATTGTTTTTGGTAGACAATGTTAGAGTAAGCTTGTCGCCAAAAAAATGTACTCCATCCGACCTAAAAAATGATGTAAATTTGCATGTACCTAAACATGACAAGATACCTGAAAATTTAGACATATCTATGACATCCTTTCATGGCCGAGGGAGTAACAAGTTTATAAAGTAAGCATGTCACTATTTAACAATTAGGGCTAAGGGCATATATATAAGATCTGCATCTTTAAAAACGTTCATGTGTGATCGATGGGGCCAGAATTCCAAACTGGTACCTTTAAAACCCTAAAACCCTAGACTACCACGAAATAAAACCTGCCGAGTTGAAACAGATGTTGCCCCGTACGGCCGCTGCATTATTACTCAACAAACTACCTTATTTCTCCCCGCAAAAATAGAACTTCCCTTATCTCTCTTATCTTAAGACGTAACGACATCGCATCTAGTAGTTGCCAAAGAAGATCTCGGTAATCCTTTTCCTCGATTCCAGTCTCCCATGAAGAAGATTTTCAGGTAGAGATCGATCGTTTGATCGAAAGAATCTTTTTCTGTCATCATGCATGCGTACACTAGTCGCATGTGCAGCTTCCTTTAGAGGTTTGCCATTGATCCAATCCAATCTTTTCATTTCTTCTATTTTTACAGGTCGAAGCAACCCGATCCCGTGGAGAAGGAAGCAGAGCCGGCGGCAGGGGAATACAGGGACCTCGAGGGTGGCGTCGGCGGCAAAGACGGCGGCCGCGAGTGTACGCCGCCGGCCTCCGACGACTTCTTACTAGTTGTCGCTGCTGTCATCTTCATTGGCGTCGGCTTTTTTCTCACGGTGCTTATCTGCTACCCAGAATTGTCGAAGTACGGCGACGGGGGCATGGCCACCGCCGGTGCCGCAGTCACGTTCCTGATCGTTGGAGGCGGCGCGTTGGGTGCCCTGATCGTCCGGTGCTATGCTGTGCCTCCTCCGCCGTCGGTTTCATAATCAGGATTCATGCGTCGTACGTTCAAACTATGCTGCTGCTGCTGCTGCTGCTCATTTCGTCAGTAGTTTCAGTTAGTTCAGAAATGAGGAACCTGCACGTGTTCGTTAGGTTCAGTTCAGGTAGTTTCAGACTTGGCCATTTTTAGTTAGCTATTTCCTACTAGCAATAGTTAGTTAGGGAGGACACACGACCTTGTGCACTCCAGCCCGTCATTATTGGATCGTCGTGGACATCAGGATATTGCATGACCCAGTAGAGGAGAGTGGATCACGATCGACATTACAGAATAATTAGAAGAAGAAACAAAAAGGTTAAACACTGCACCAAAATACTTGTGCGTCTCTCTTGTGCATTCTTGTATTTCGTGCGTCTCTCTTGTGCATTCTTGTATTTCGTGCGTCTCTCTTGTCCATTCTTGAGTTTCTTCAGAAACCGTGAGAGAAACAGAGCGAGGAGAGATCACAACAACACTTGTATCAGAGCAATGTCGATAACGCCGTCGACGATACCTAAGAACAAGGAGGCACGCGTCAAGCCGCCGACGCACGAGAGGCGCCATCCCTCCAAAGTCTCCCCGGTTCCACGGCGCGGCCAAAGCCCTTCACGTCATGATAGCGGGAACTGGTAATCCGGGACAGCGTCGTCCGTGAGAGTTGTAGTACAAATTTAACAGTGTACTGTGTTTTGCGGGCCTATGAAGGGCCTGCTCGTGCAACCCTACTTCGGCGCGACCAGTCACATGAAGAGAGGAACCTCGTATATATGCTATCATGTCATGTGAATACAATTACAGTCACCAGGATAGCGATAATATTGGTTGCATTTGGATTCGACCTTAGAGTCTCAGGCTTGTAAATTAATTTTACATGGGCCAATTTCTTTTAAATTCATCGAAACCTATATCCAGACCATGTATATGTGTAGTTAGTCGAGCAGGGTATATACTCCACGTCCAACTGGTTGATCTCACCTTCTGTTATCACGATCTACGTCTTTGTATGCTATGTTTTAATTTTTTGTTCTTATTGCTATATACCTCCCGATTTCCGTCCCCCGCAGACACGTGAATATACGTGTATGGTGAGTATACGTCTAAGAAGACCATAGGGGCTTCCGGTGGGTTCATACGGTCTTCAAAACGAACCGATATCAAGTTTTGTTTGGCAAAGTTAGAAAATGAGGGGTGATACCGAAGCAAAAGTGTGTAGGAAGACCATTCCAATTTTGTAAGAAGAGGAAGGAAGTCATAAAGTAGGGCGGAACATAGCAACATACTTCAAACGGAGCTCCGGCGACACGAAGATGATTTTTTGTAAAATTCAAAAGCTTTATTTTTACATTTCAAAGTTTCACTAAATAATAATATACATCTACATAAATGTATTGGTACGCAAGTTTATATTTCATCGGGGTATCTGTGATGTCCGGCAAAACCAAATGTGTTGAGCAAAATCGAATTATTTGCTGTTTAGAGCCACAATTTTTGTGGATTTTTGTGTGTAGCCTAAGATGAAACGTATTCTTATAAGAGGTATACGGAGTACAATGAAACGTATTACCTAACAGAATTTTACGTGTTTGGAGATTGTTGCTCCGTACGTACGTCCATAAATTTCTCTCTACCAAACAAACTCCCTTCTTTGTCTCATGTTTAGCACGCAACGACTTGGCGTCTTGTTGTATCAGCAGATCTCTGAGTAATCCTTTCCCTCGATTTTCGGATCCACAACCACGATGATGAAGATAATCAGGTAGCTAGAGATTGATCCATAGAAAACATCTTCTTCCTTTTCTTTCATGCGCAGAGAATAACAATGGGTCGATCGGCTCATCATCAGCTTGCATTCCACGCATGCAGCTTTTGAGGTTCCCAATTGATCCGACCCAGTTTAATCTTTTCTTCTTCGTCTTCGCAGGTACTGGCCAAACAAAGGCGATCCGTTGGGGGAGGAGGAAGAAGCAGTGGCGGCGGCGAGGGAGTACACAGATCTCGAGTGCCGCGGCGGCGGCGGCGACGAGTCGGCGCGGGTCTCGGATGGCGTGTGTTGTGACACCCACGGGCGTCGGTATCTTCGCCACTGGCTTTGGTATGTGGTACCAAATGTTGGGCGACTTCTACCTCCCGCCCGAGGCGAGGCCGGACGGCGGCAGGGGCGTCGACATCATCGGCGCATTGTTCCTCGCCGTCGGGGCCGCCGCGTTGGCCGCCTTCGGCCTCCGCCGTTGTCTAGTGGCTTCTCGTCGTCGACGGTCTCTACTTATTAATTAGTATTCTAAACAAGTAGTGTGTAGAGAGTCGCGTCCCTGAACCTCTCTCTAGCTGAGTTTTTCTTTACTTTTTTTTCTACATGAAGGAGCTCGGGGACACTTCACACCTCGATCAGCTGCAACATTACAGTACCCGTACTGAGTTTTTCTTTACTTTTTTTTGGCACCTGGATCAGCTGCAACATTACGCTACCCGTACTGATTTTGAATTTTGGTAACGTTTTATGTTTTTACTGCTTTTGAATTTGAATTTTGGCACCTTGCTGATCCACTCTTGTGTTGTGTACTTGTACCTTAGGAGATGGCTTCCATAAGCAAAAATCCAAAAAAAAAAAACTTATGTACCTTTTTGTGTCTGATGTCAGTAGTGCTTTTTTTCTAAAACCCTTGTGTACTGCTAGGCATTTCTCTCTGAACTTCTAGTACAGGCTATAGCACCGGTGACGTGCAACGGAAAACCGGAATTTATATATGCGGAGTCATGCGTGAATCAAACAAACTCTGCTGAGCAAGGCGCCAAAAACTAAAAGATGACGTGCACGTTCCGGTTTTGCGTTGGTGCCTGCCCTATGTCATATATGAACACTATAGAAAAGAACCGAGGCGTCGATGGCGACGGCCACCCTTGGCGTAGCTGCCTCCCCCGGCCAGCCGACCAGCCCGGCCGTCGGCGTAGATGACGGTGCCGAGGGTAGCCCTCGGCGTAGCGTAGCGTAGCCGTGGGCATAGTAGAGAGGGTATGCAGACGGTGGCCCTCGGCGTAGGTACAGCCCTCGGCGTAGTCCCAGTTCAGACACGGCGGCGGAAACGGCGTTAGGTAGCCAGTCTGGTCGTCGGCACAGCTTTTTGGAAAAAAAAATGTTTGGTCTGCGGCGTAGGCCTCCAGATTTTTTTTCCATTTAATTTTAGCCATAGCTATTTTTCCTTTTATCTCATTAATTTTTGAAAAATTATAACTAAATCATTCTAATTCAGAAAAATACAAATAATATATTAAAATTTGTAGAAAAATAAGATCGATCTATCTACACTCAAATATTACATATTTGTAAACAAAAAATAAGTGAAACATAAAACATTATATATATAGTTTAAAACGGGCATTAGAAATTTAAAAACGATCCAAACAATGCGAAACCTTCGTGTGGTGTCATATTATGTGACATAGTTAAAGGAAAAATATCAAAATTAGTATATTGATTATGTCTCAAAAAAACCTTCAAAAAATGACCTATCTCGTTCAAGGTTTCTTGGCTTTCGGGTCGAATGACCAATGTTATGGCTAGAATGAAGACATAGTTTGTGATAATGTGTCCATATTATGCATAGATGTGCATCATGGGATGTCGAACAATATTTTAGGAGAAAGTTTTCCTTTTCGTCGCACCAAAAAGTCATTTTCTATTTTCCGAGTGCAAAAAACGGACGGTTTTGTGAAGCAACCACCAAATGGCTAATTCAAAATGCTACCATCACATTTTTAAAAAAATACTAGACCATCTTAAATGGATAATGTCATAACAGAGGGATCTCAAACCTTTCCGTCTATCCCTGGTAAAAAGACAAATTCCTGCTAAATCATAGGAAGTGGGTCAGATATGAACTACAGGTACATGATCGGATGCTCATGATTTTTTATAAAAATCATTTTTAGGTTCACAATATGTTGTTTCATCAGAGATCCACTTCAAGTTTAGCGAGTCTCAGCCCCGAGCTAAGAATCTTCATGCCCACCCTTTGGCAAACTTTAACGATAGTTTAAAACGGGTATTAGAAATTAAAAAAAGATCCAAACAATGCGAAACCTTAGCGTGGTGTCATATTATGTGACATAGTTAGAAGAAAAAATATCAAACTTGGTATATTGATTATGTCTCAAAAAACCTTCACAAAATGCCTTATCGCGTTCGATGTTCTTTGGCTTTCTGGTCGAATGAGCAATGTTATGGCTAAATAAAGGCATATTTTGTGATAATGTGTTCATATTGTGCATACATGTGCATCATGAGATGGCGAACAATGTTTCAGGAGGAAGTTTTCCTTTTTATCGCATCAAAAATCCTTTTTCCATTTTCCGAGTACGAAAAATGGACGGTTTTGTGAAGCAACCACCAAATGACTAATTCAAAATAATACCATCATATTTTTCAAAAATACTAGAGCACCTTACATGGATAATGTCATAATAGTGGGATATCAAACCTTTCCGTCTATCCCTGGTGAAAAAAACAAATTATTGCCGAATCGGCAGGAAGTGGGTCAGATATGAACTGCAGGTACATGATCGGATGCTCATGATTTCTTACAAAAATAATTTTTAGGTTCACAATATGTTGTTTCATCATAGATCCATTTCAAGTTTAGCGAGTCTCAGCCTCAAGCTAAGAATCTTCATGCCCGCCCTTCGACAAAGTTTAACGATAGTTTAAAACGGGTATTAGAAATTTAAAAACGATCCAAACAATGCGAAACCTTCGCGTGATGTCATATTATGTGACATAGTTAGAAGGAAAAATATCAAACTTGGTATATTGATTATGTCTTAAAAGAACCATCACAAAATAATCTATCTTGTTCGAGGCTTTTTTGCTTTCGGGTCAAATAACCAATGTTATGGCTAAAATAAAGGCATAATTTGTGATAATATGTCTATATTGTGCATACACTCATGGGATGGCGAACAATGTTTCATAAGGAACTTTTCCTTTTCGTCGCACCAAAAAGCCGTTTTCCATTTTCCGAGTGCAAAAAATTCGAGTCGAATTTTAGGAGTTGCAAATGTTAGCATCGTAGCAGTGCCAAACATTCAGGATGTAAGTCGCAATGGCACCCAGTGTTGCTTTTTAAACGGGGAGTGTCAATTTACGAATCTTAAGCTGATCCACTCTCCTGTTTTGTACTTGTACTACTTTCGAATTTGAATTTTGGCACCTGGCTGGTTCACTTTTGTATTGTGTCCATTATGACTCTTAATTAGGACAAATGGCTAGGTCTCTCGTAAGGTTGCATTATGTATGCACCTGGAAATAGGTTTTCAGTGCGTTTTAGAAATAAAGCACAACCATTTAAACCCGAAGTAAGCCGTCCAGATGCTTCCTGTCCCGATGTCTAGAGAGCGGGTACTACTACACATATAAGCCTAACGGGCTGTGAAAAGTTTTGTATAAACGACATGTACAATTTTTTTGTACTAATAATAATCTACCCTGTTACTCAAAAAAAAATCTACCCTGTTGATTTTCCATGAGCAAAAATCCAAATAAGAGCGACTCTGCAAAGAAATTAGACTCAACATATTATTATTGAAGAAAGAGTCCGTCTCGTTGATTAATCAGGTAGGAAGCAGACCGAAAACTATACATTAGGTAGGAGTCCCCGTTGCTGCCCAATATAAAGACGTCGACCGATCCTGCTGATACGATCCAGGGATAGATCAATGGCCGGCGACGGCCGCGCTGCCCCTACCCGCGCCCGACGTGGTTGGTCGAACCTGGCAGACGACATCCTCGATACGGTTTACCGCCGGTGCTGCTCCTCCTCCTCTCCGTACGACCAGGCCCGCTTCGGCGGCGTCTGTTCGTCATGGCGCGCCGTCGCGTCATGGCACCCCAAGCTACCGGCTCTCCCGCTCCTTCTCCCCTTGACAGGGAATAATGCCAAGCGCGATCCGAAGGCCCGGGCGTACAGCCTCGAAGACAGCAGAGCCCTGCGTGTCCCGCTACAGGGTTACCCGCTGGGAAGGCCTGTTGGGTTTCACGACGGTGGCTGGGTGGCCACCGTGACAGGCGGCGGCCGGCGGCTGCTCATCGTGAATGTCTTCTCCGGTGCCCGGGTCCCGCTCTCTCTCAGACAAAGAACTATTGGGTGTAAATCCCAGCCTAGAGTAGCCAATCATGTTGCTGGTGACGCTCAGGCCCCTGTGACAAAAATCATCTTCTCCAAGGACCCTTCGTCAAGCGACTGTGTGATTGCGGCAATGACCATGATAATCGAGCTCCCATGGTGCGAGATTGCACTCTGCAAGGTCAGTTGCCCACACGACGGGTGGACCACATGGGAGAACACATCTGAGGCGCTCGACGACATCGCTTTTCGTGGCCAAAAGCTCTATGGAATTGGTAGTTATATGTACCAGTTTGACGTCGGTGTCGACGAAAAGGGCGCCATGGTTGTTACCTCGGTCCAGCGCACCGACATGAAAATCAAAACCCCGTATGTGCCCTGGTCGTCGAAACCCCCTGAAAAATACATGTTTCAGCTACACGGTAAGCCGGCGATTTTGATGAAGTTCTCGGGGTGGAGGAACCGCGCGCTGCAAAACTCCCTTCTTTAGGGTGTTTGAGCTCATGGACAATGGATGCACGTGGGTAGAGGTGCCGACCTTAGGTGAATATGCATTGTTCTTATTGGGTCAGGCCTTCCGCAAGGTGGTACATGTGCCGGCGATCGGTGGTGGAAGCAGCACGGTGGAGAGGAACCACATCTACTTCTTTGAACAATGGCCATGTTCCCACCACAAGACCATGTGCTTAAACAGACTGGCGGACTTCGGCAGCTACACCGTGTATTACGAGAAAATTAAACAAGGCTTGAATCACTCCGAGGAAATCATGTCGTCGGGATACCATTACGGTCCCGAGGATGCTGGCAGCAATGGTTGCATTTGGATTATGCCTCCCATCAGCTTATAATACCTCGTTCGTGCATGTATCGCGGGCTTAATTATATGTTTCAAAGGAGCACTACTCTTTTTTTTAGCTCATGTTACCTGGCGTCCACAGTAACGGACTATCTCATCTTATTCATTTTTTTAGATAAACATGCAGCTTTATTTAGACATTACCCAAGTCATGCTCCGGGTTTTATTGTAAGCTATTCATTTTATATTTTATTAGTGCATGCATGTGTCCCTCATCATGTTAAGTAATCAAAATATGGTACCAAAATAAAACACATGGTCATAACCTAATGAATCACGTTCATTTGGTTTTCGCATTTAACAAAAAAAATCTCGGTTTTGCAGTTTATTTTTGGTTGCTTTAAGAATTGAGGAAAATCCATTAATTCGGATAACATGTTGTTCGGTCAAGTTACGGTTAAAGGTCGAGACACTGCATCAGTACTCCCCACGGGGAATAGGTTTCATTGCCGCTACAGTCTTGTTTTTTAGAAATTTCCAAGAATGCACACTGCACACACCAAGCTTGGGTTTGTAGGATGCTACACAAGTCCACGTAGCATATTTAGTTGTCCACGGGATCTTTTATTCGCTTATTAAGAAAGCAGATTTTTTAGTTCTGAATTTTAAATACAGTATCATATATTGAAAGTATGTTGATGAAAAGGTGTACAAACAATTTTTGATATTTAATCATAAGAGAAAGAAATATTATATCGAAATTACTGAAATGTGTCAGCCGCAATAAATAAAATAATTCACTTGTGAATTTTCTTCTGTAAATTACTTTTGACAAAAAGAATATATATTAATATTGCAGAGATACCAATTACATCAGACTTCTACAACAACGAAAGACATTATACCTTCTTGTGTAAATTATGGTGCTGGTGCCATACAGGCTTTCCCTGGCCATGCCATCTGGTGGCGGCAAGCAAGGAGGAAAGGAGGTGGAGGTGGTCCGGCACTAGTGGCAATTAAGGTTCCCCTCAGTCGCCAGTCGGGGTGATGGGAGGAGTAAATTTTTTTGGGCTATGTGTTGGAATTATGCCCTAGAGGCAATAATAAAGATGTTATTATTATAATTCTTGTTCATGATAAAGTTTATATTCCATGCTAGAATTGTATTAAGCGGAAACATTAATACTTGTGTGGTTTGTAAACAACACCGTGTCCCTAGTACGCCTCTATGGACTAGCTCATTGATTAATGATGGTTAAGGTTTCCTAACCATGGACATGAGTTGTCGATTAATAATGAGATCATATCATTGGGAGAATGATGTGATTGACAGACCCAAACTAAGCGAAACAATTAGATCGTGTCATCGTGTTCATCTTTGCGTAGCTTTTCCTATGTCAAATATTGTATTCCTTAGACTATGAGATAATACAACTCCCTGGTATCGGAAGAAAGCTTTGAGGTCATCAAACGTCATCCTATGATAGGGTGATCATAAAGGTGTCTCTCAGGTGATCGGAAAGTACCTGTTGGGTTGTATGTATCGAGATGGGATTTGTCCCTCCCAAGTCGGAGAGATATACTTCGGGCCCACTCGGTAATCAATATCAACACCGCTTGCAAGCATGTGGTTAAGGAGTTAATCACAAAGTGATATCGGATTACGGAACGAGTAAAGTACTTGTTGTGAACGAGATTGAACTAGGTATGACGGTACCGACGATCGAATCTCGGGCAAGTAAAATATCGCGAGACGAAGGGAATATATATATGGGATTAATTGAATCCTGGCATCTTGGTTCATCCGATATGATCATCGATGAATGTGTGGGAGTCAATATGGGTTTCCAGACCCCGCTGTTGATTATTGATAGAAGATCATGTCTGCATATTCTCGAACCCGCAGGGTCACACACTTAACGTGTCTCGGCGCTAGGATAGATTGGATAATTGGTTTATGAGTTTTTGTTCGGAGTCTCGGATGGGATTCGAGACATCACGAGAGGTTCCGGAGTGGTCCGGAGAATAAGATTCATATAAGGCAGTGCAGTTTTTGGAGTTCGGAATTGTTCCGGGTTAATCGGTATTGTACCGGAAGCTTCTAGAACCTTCCGGAAGGGGACCAACGTGGCCCCACCTTCCGGGAGGGGGCATGGGCCTATGAGGGAGTGCCCTGGCCGCTTTGGGCCAGGGGCACAAGGCCCCATAGGGCCCAACCGGCCAGCTAGGGTAAAACCCTAGATAGACCTTCTAGAAGGGGGGGTTTCCTTGCCCCCCACTCCTCCTCCTTTGGCCGCCGGCCTAGGGCTTGGGGGAGGGGTTAGGTCTGTGCCCACCCCTCTATATATAGAGGTCTGGGGGCGCACCCCCCCCCCACACCTTCCCCTCCAACCCTAGCCACCTTGCTGCCCTCCTCTCTCCCTCCCGACTGCTTGTAGGCGAAGCCCTGCTGCAGAAATTCTCCACCAATTGCACCGCGCCGTCGCGTTGTAGATCCAACCCATCTCTCCACCATACTTGCTGGACCAAGGAAGGAGGAGACGTCGAGGTGCTGCACGTGTGCATCTCACGGAGGCATCGCCACTTGTGGTGCTAGATCGGATCGGATCGCGAGGAGGAGAAGCAAGTACGACTATATCACCCACGTTAAGCCGAGCGTTAACGCTGTCTGCGAATCTTCAAGGGTATGAAGATCTAATCCAATATCTCTCGTTGTTTGCATCTCCTAGATTAGATCTTGGCTTCCCTCTGTTCGCATCCGTAGAAAATTTTGATTTACTATGCCGCGAAACCCTTCAGTGGTATCAGAGCTAGATCTATGCGTAGATGTGATTCACGAGTAGAACGCAACATGGTTGTTGCGGGCGTTGATGTTTTCTGTTGCAAGCCTCTTGTTTGTGTTCTTCTTATGACACGGGATAGTGAGATTGAAGCGGTCCAGGCCAACCTTACGCGACGTCGTTCGCGAGACCGGCTCCGCACTTGACGTGTGGCTTGTTCCACACATGCGGCTGGTGGATGCCTGTTTCTCTCACTATAGTTGTCATGGGATTTACACCGGAGTTTGGCAACCATAATATCACCGTTGTGGCTTTCCGTAGGTAAGAATCGTTCTTAGCATCTACTCCCATAAGCCACGTAAAACATGCAACAACAAAGTAGAGGCGTCTAACTTGTTTTTGCAGGGAGTGTTTTCTGTGATATGGTATGGCCCAAGATGTGATGTGTATATTGTATGCGATGATCATGTTTTGTAATGTTTCACGACTTGCATGTCGATGAGTACACAGCCGGCAGGAGCCATATGGTTGTCTTTATAATTGTGTATGACCTGCGAGTCAACTTCTTATATGCCATGTAATAGCTTTACTTTATCGCTAAGTAGTTAGCAATAGTTGTAGTTTATATTCATGGTGGAGGCAATCATGGTGGAGTGATGGAGATCATGCCGGCACGCACAAGATGGAGATCATTGCACGAAGATTGGCTATATCATGTCACATAAAGTTATATGCATGTGATGTTTATCCTTTTATGTATCTTATTATGCTTAGATCGCGACGGTAGCATTATAAGATGATTCCTCACTTAAAGATCAAGATAAAACTGTGTTCTCCCCATGTATGCACCGTTGCGGTTAAAGTTCGTGTCCAAGCATCACGTGATGATCGTGTGCTATAGACTCTCACGCCATACAACGGGTGCAAGCCAGCACACGCGGAAATACTTGGGTTTGACTTGACGAGCCTAGCATGTACAGACATGGCCTCGGAACACAAGAACCGAAAGGTTAAGCATGAGTCATATGAATGATATGATCGACACTTCGTTGTCCACCATTGAAACCACATCTCTTCTCGTGATGATCGGATTAGGTGTGGTGAATTTGGATCAAGTTCACTAAACAACTTGAGGGATGTTGAATTTAGTGGGAGTTCATCTAGTAATATGATTAAAAGTTGAACTAGTTATCATGAACATAGTCTAATTTGTACTTGCAAATATTGTAGATCACATGGCTAAGTCCAACTTCAACTTCAACGTTTTTGCTGAGAAAGAAAAGCTTAAGAACAATGGGTCTAACTTCACCAATTGGTTCCGCAATCTGAGAATCATTCTCTCTGGCGGTCAAAAGGACCATGTCCTTGAGAAAGCGTTAGGTGACGCCCCTGCTGCAACTGCCCCGGCTGATGAGAAAGCTGTCTATCAGTCGCGCAAAGATGATTATGGTGTGATTAAGAGCACCATGTTGTTTGCTATGGAATCGGACCTTCAAAATCGTTTTGAAGACTATCCCGGGCCCTTTGAGATTCTCGAGGAGCTGAAAACTATGTTTCAGACTCAGGCCCGTTCTGAGAGATATGAGATCTCTGAGAAGTTCTTTAACTGCAAGATGGAGGAAGGTAGTTCCGTTAGTGAGCACGCCATTAAGATGTCGGGCTACACTCAACGCCTTGAGCAACTGGACTGCAAGATTCCAGAGGAGCTCAAGATTGACAGGGTTCTGCAATCACTCCCTCCCAGCTACAAGAGTTTTGTAGTGACTCACAATCAGATTGGTTCCACTGATACGATCACCGAGCTCTTCGCAAAGCTGAAGGCTGCGGAGGTGGACATCAAAAAGGATAATCATGTGTTGATGGTCAACAAGCCCTCCTTTAAGAAAGGTAAGGGTGCAAAGAAGCCCTTCAAGAAAGGCGGCGGCAAGCACGTTGCCCCTGCTGAGAAGAAGCTCAGGTCTGGTCCTAAGCCGGACACTGAGTGCTTCTATTGCAAGGACAAGGGTCACTGGAAGCGCAACTGTCCGAAGTACTTAGCGGACAAGAAGGCTGGCACCATCAAAGGTATATTTGATATACATGTTATTGATGTTTTCCTTACTAGCCCTCGTTGTAGTGCCTGGGTATTTGATACTGGTTCAGTTGCTAATATTTGTAACTCGAAACAGGAGCTACGGAATAGACGGCGGCTTGCGAGGGATGAGGTGACGATGCGCGTTGGCAACGGATCAAGAGTTGATGTGATGGCCGTCGGCACGCTCTCCTTAGTTTTACCTTCGGGATTAGTTTTAAACCTTAATAAATGTTATTATGTGCCTGCGTTGAGCATGAACATTATTTCTGGATCGTGTTTATTGCAAGACGGTTATTCATTTAAATCGGAGAATAATGGTTGTTCTATTTATATGAGTAACATCTTTTATGGTCATGCACCTATTGTGAATGGTTTATTTCTTCTAAATCTCGAGAGGGATGAAACACACATCCATAACATTGAGGCTAAGAGATGCAAAGTAGATAGTGATAATACTACTTATTTGTGGCACTGTCGTCTAGGTCATATTGGAGTAAAGCGCATGAAGAAACTCCATTCTGATGGACTTTTGGAGTCTCTTGATTTTGAATCATTTGACACATGCGAACCATGCCTCATGGGCAAGATGATCAAAACACCGTTCTCCGGTATGATGGAGCGAGCAACGGACTTGTTGGAAATCATACATACCGATGTATGCGGACCGATGAGTGTTTCGACGCGCGGTGGATATCGCTATTTTCTCACTTTTACCGATGACTTAAGTAGATATGGGTATATCTATTTAATGAAACATAAATCTGAAACATTTGAAAAGTTCAAGGAATTTCAGAATGAAGTGGAGAACCATCGTAACAGAAAGATCAAGTTTCTATGATCCGATGGTGGGGGCGAGTATTTAAGTTATGATTTTCTCACGCATCTTAAAGCAAGCGGAATTGTTTCGCAACTCACGCCACCCGGAACACCACAGCGCAATGGTGTGTCTGAACGTCGGAACCGAACCCTATTAGATATGGTCCGATCGATGATGTCTCTTACTGATTTGCCGTTATCATTTTGGGGTTATGCATTAGAAACCGCTGCATTCACTTTAAATAGGGCACCATCTAAATCCGTTGAGACGACACCGTATGAACTGTGGTTTGGTGCTAAACCTAAGTTGTCGTTTCTTAAAGTTTGGGGATGCGAAGCTTACGTCAAGAAGTTGATGCCGGACAAGCTCGAACCCAAAGCGGAGAAATGCGTCTTCATAGGATACCCTAAGGAAACTATTGGGTATACCTTCTATCACAGAACCGAAGGCAAAGTGTTTGTCGCAAAGAACGGTTCCTTTCTTGAGAAGGAGTTTCTCTCGAAAGAAGTGAGTGGGAGGAAAGTAGAGCTAGACGAGGTTATTGAACCTTCTCTTGAATTGGAGAGTAGCGCAGCACCTGAAATTGTTCCGGTCGCTTTGCACCAACAATAGAGGAAGCTAATGACAAGGATCATGAAGCTTGGACGATGATGCTCTTGAGCGTCGCGGAGTTGACAAGGTCGCGTGCCCTCCCCGAGTGGTACGACAACCTGTCTTATTTGTCTTGTTGGTAGAAGACAGTGAACCTACGAACTATGAGGAAGCGATGATGAGCGCAGACTCTGAGAAATGGCTAGAAGCCATGAAATCCGAATTAGGATCCATGAGCGAAAACCAAGTATGGACTTTGGTGGACCCTCCTAGCGACCGAAAGGCCGTTGAGTGCAAATGGATTTTCAAGAAGAAAACGGACGCGGATGGTAATGTTACCGTCTATAAAGCATGGCTTGTCGCGAAAGGTTTTCGACAAGTTCAAGGTGTTGACTACGATGAGACTTTCTCTCCCGTAGCGATGTTTAAGTCCATTCGGATTTTATTAGCAATTGATGTGTTTCATGATTATGAAATATGGCAGATGGATGTCAAGACTGCGTTCCTCAATGGCAACATTGATGAAGAGTTGTATATGATGCAACCCGAAGGTTTTGTCGATCCTAAGGATGCTGATAAAGTGTGCAAACTTTAGCGTTCCATTTATGGACTGAAGCAAGCATCTCGGAGTTGGAACCTTCGTTTTGATCAAGTGATCAAGAGCTTTGGATTTGTTCCAAATTGCTACGAAGCTTGTATCTACAAGAAAGTGAGTGGGAGCTCGGTGACATTTCTGGTACTATATGTGGATGACATATTGATTATTGGAAATGACATTAACATGCTTAACGATGTGAAGAGTTATTTGAACAATTGTTTTTCAATGAAAGACCTAGGTGAAGCTGCTTATATATTGGGTATCAAGATCTATAGAGATAGACAAAGACGCCTGATAGCTTTAAGCCAGAGTACATACCTAGACAAAGTTCTGAAAAGGTTCAGAATGGATAAGGCAAAGAAAGGTTCAGTGCCTATGTTGTCAGGTAAGATATTGAGCAAGGCTCGGTGTCCAGCTACGGTAAATGATAGGGAAGCTATGAGCAAAGTGCCTTATGCCTCGGCCATAGGTTCTATCATGTATGCCATGCTGTGTACTAGACCGGATGTGTCCAATGCTCTTAGTTTGACGAGCAGGTATCAAAGTGATCCAGGAGTGGAACACTGGACAGCCGTGAAGAACATCCTAAAGTACCTAAATAGGACTAAAGAAATGTTCTTAGTCTATGGGGGTGATGAACAGCTCGTCGTAAAAGGTTACGTCGACGCTAGTTTCGACACCGACAAGGATGATTCTAAATCTCAGACAAGATACGTTTATATTTTGAATGGAGGAGCTGTGAGCTAGAGAAGCTGCAAGCAAAGCGTGATCGCGGGATCTACAGTAGAAGCGGAATACATGGCTGCTGCAGAAGCGTCAAGTGAAGGAGTCTGGATCAGAAACTTCATCACTGAGCTTGGCGTGGTTCCAAGTGCATTGGACCCACTGGAGATATTGTGTGACAACACTGGCGCCATAGCACTTGCTAAGGAACCAAGATATCATCCAAAGACCAAGCATATCAACCGCAAGTTTCATATAATCCGAGATTATATAGCATATGGAGATCTGAAGATTAGCAAAGTACATACAGATCTGAATGTCGTAGATCCATTGACTAAACCGCTTCCACGTGTAAAACATGATCAGCACCTCAGTGCCATGGGTGTGAGATTGTTGCCAAATGTAAACTAGATTATTGACTCTAGTGCAAGTGGGAGACTGTTGGAATTATGCCCTAGAGGCAATAATAAAGATGTTATTATTATAATTCTTGTTCATGATAAAGTTTATATTCCATGCTAGAATTGTATTAAGCGGAAACATTAATACTTGTGTGGTTTGTAAACAACACCGTGTCCCTAGTACGCCTCTATGGACTAGCTCATTGATCAATGATGGTTAAGGTTTCCTAACCATAGACATGAGTTGTCAATTGATAATGAGATCATATCATTGGAGAATGATATGGTGGACAGACCCAAACTAAGCGAAGTAATTAGATCGTGTCATCGTGTTCATCTTTGCGTAGCTTTTCCTATGTCAAATATTGTATTCCTTAGACTATGAGATAATACAACTCCCTGGTATCGGAAGAAAGCTTTGAGGTCATCAAACGTCATCCTATGAGAGGGTGATCATAAAGGTGTCTCTCAGGTGATCGGAAAGTACCTGTTGGGTTGTATGTATCGAGATGGGATTTGTCCCTCCCAAGTCGGAGAGATATACTTCGGGCCCACTCGGTAATCGATATCAACACCGCTTACAAGCATGTGGTTAAGGAGTTAATCACAAAGTGATATCGGATTACGGAACGAGTAAAGTACTTGCTGTGAACGAGATTGAACTAGGTATGACGGTACCGACGATCGAATCTCGGGCAAGTAAAATATCGCGAGACGAATGGAATATATATATGGGATTAATTGAATCCTGGCATCGTGGTTCATCCGATATGATCATCGATGAATGTGTGGGAGTCAATATGGGTTTCCAGACCCCGCTGTTGATTATTGATAGAAGATCATGTCTGCATATTCTCGAACCCGCAGGGTCACACACTTAACGTGTCTCGACACTAGGATAGATTGGATAATTGGTTTATGAGTTTTTGTTCGGAGTCTCGGATGGGATTCGAGACATCACGAGAGGTTCCGGAGTGGTCCGGAGAATAAGATTCATATAAGGCAGTGCAGTTTTTGGAGTTCGGAATTGTTCCGGGTTAATCGGTATTGTACCGGAAGCTTCTAGAACCTTCCGGAAGGGGACCAACGTGGCCCCACCTTCCGGGAGGGGGCATGGGCCTATGAGGGAGTGCCCTGGCCGCTTTGGGCCAGGGGCACAAGGCCCCATAGGGCCCAACCGGCCAGCTAGGGTAAAACCCTAGATAGACCTTCTAGAAGGGGGGAGGTTTCCTTGCCCCCCACTCCTCCTCCTTTGGCCACCGGCCTAGGGCTTGGGGAGGGTTGGGTCTGCCCACCCCTCTATATATAGAGGGCTAGCGCACCACCCCCCACCTTCTCCTCCAACCCTAGCCTGCTGCCCTCCTCTCTTCCTCCCGATCGCTTGTGGCGAAGCCTGCGCAGAGAAATTCTCCACCAATTGCACCGCGCCGTCGCGTTGTAGATCCAACCCATCTCTCCACCATACTTGCTGGACCAAGGAAGGAGGAGACGTCGAGGTGCTGCACGTGTGCATCTCACGGAGGCATCGCCACTTGTGGTGCTAGATCGGATCGGATCGCGAGGAGGAGAAGCGAGTACGACTACATCACCCATGTTCCGACGAACGTTCCGCTGTGCGAATCTTCAAGGGTATGAAGATCTAATCCAATCTCTCCCGTTGTTTGCATCTCCTAGATTAGATCTTGGCTTCCCTCTGTTCGCATTCGTAGAAAATTTTGATTTACTATGCCACGAAACCCTTCACTATGCTTTTATTATTTTTGTACATGCCGAGCATAACACAACATGCACGTGCATACCCTACCGAGCAGATGATGTGCAATTAAACCGGCAAATATTTAATTTTTATACACGCACGGGTATATAACAACAAAAAATAAAGGCAAGTGCTAGGTGTCCCCCGGACGGGGGGGAGCTCCCATCGTCCTGCTTCCCGTGCCGCCACGTGTCCATTTGCTGCAAAACATCTCGCTTTTGCTACATATGTTCCTGCTTTTGCTTTCGAAGCAAAAAAAAGGTTCGTTTTAGAAATAGAACCTCTCGCCGGAGACCATGCAGCAAAAAAATTATGCTAATGTAGCAAAACCGACTTCGCCGGAGACATCGTCGGAAAAACTCCCTGGTGATTCTCGCCGGAAACCTTGTAGCAAATAGTTGATACTGTTGTAGCAAAACCACAAGACGGTTGTAGCAACAAAGTTCTTCTAATTTAGCAAAAACCCTACTTCGTCGGCCACCACTGGAAGCAAGCTCGGCCACCGCTGGAAGCAAGTTCTGTCGCCGCTGGAAGCAACCACGGCTGCCCGTGGCAGCAAGGTCGACTTCCCATGGAAGCGACTTCGCCGGCGGCCGGCAACACAAGGCAGCGATTGTGCTGCACAGAGGTCGCCGGGGCGGAGGTGGGCAGATGTCGCTGGAGACGGAGGTGGAGGTCGCTGGGGCAAAGGTCGCCAAAGATGGGGCGGAGGTGGACAGAGGTCGCCGAAGACGGGGCAAGGGTCGCCGTGGCGGGGGTGGACAGAGGACGCCTGGAATAAGGAGGTGGCTTGCGAGCAAACGGAGGAGGACCTGGCCGGCGGAGCAGCGGTGTAGGGCGTCATGGACTGCAGAGGAGGCAGGGTAGTTGGGGAGAACGACAAGATACGAAGCAGTGGTGGGACCAGGGAGCGTGTACGTCGCGAGGAGTCTGCGCGTGCGAGGAGGCGTGAAGTCGGTGACCCGGACGATGGAAACGCCCCATCGTCCGGGGATAGGTATCATTTTCCAAAAATAAAATAGGTTATGTTATGAAAAAAGAACAAATAGGATTATGATTAGCATGTCTAATCTCCATATTAGTTTTTTTTGCGGGTAATCTGCAGATTAGTTGCGAGGTTGTTAATTATCATCCGGGGCCTGATTTTGACCTAATTAAGATGATCGATCGCATCTCCCGTACATACCCGTACAGACCTGTCTCTTCTACGCGCAGCAGTCTTCTCTCATCGTAACACGCCGCCGAAAACTAGATCTCGGTAATCCTTCTCCTTGACTACTGGACTCCGATGACGAAGATTATCAGGTAAAAACTCCATGGATCGAAACAATCCACTGCCTTCTCTTCCTGCGCAACAAAATTATCATTGGATCGATATGTTCATCATCTTGCAAGTTTAAGGTGTTCCTTGCAATCGATCTAACCCAAAGCTTCTCCTCTCCTTCCTTGCGTGCAGGTCTATCTTCTACCGGTCGAAGCAAGACGACCCGTTAGAGGAGGCAGAGGAACCGCTCGCGGCGGCGGGGGAGCACAGGGACCTCGAGGTCGGCGATGGAGAAGACGAGACTGCAAACTCTGGCGGTGCGCGCCGTCCCGAAGACTGTCTCTTCATCCCTGCTATCGTCGTGTCCTACTTCATGTCGGCCATCGGCATCTACTACTTTCTGCTCGGCAGCTTCTACCTCCCGCCCGAAGCGGGGGCGGCGGACGGCGGCAGGGTGATCGCCATCGCCGGCGGTGCAATCCTGGGGTCGCTGGCCCCGTGCTAGTCGGCAGCATTGCGGTCTATTGCTGCTGCCGTAGTGCACGTCGCTCCGCGGCGTAGGCGGTTTCTGGGTGATGTTTCTCTGAGCTGCAGCTGTGTTCTTGAATCACGATGGATTGGATCAAAGGATCTGCAAATTTATTTCCACTCTTACTAGTTTCTTTGTGTCAGTTTCTTCTGTTAAGAGTTTGCCAATTCGGTACATTTTCTTTACTTTCACGACAGACCGTCAGCTATCACCATGTAAGAAAAACAAGTTGATTTTAGTTGCTAAATTTAGTTACTCCCTCCGATCCATATTACTTGTCACTAAAATGGATGTATCTAGACATGTTTTAGTGCTAGATACATCAATTCCAACGACAAGTAATATGGATCGGAGGGAGTAGAATGTTCGAACTACTGATTTCCTGACCTTAACTGATAAGGTACAATGTGAGACACTACATTAGTGAGTTCAACGAAGCACGTAGTCCTACTAACGGTATGATTGGAAGCAAGTCATGCGCAACCACACATTATCCAGTTATTATTGTTACAGTGCAACGGCGATGGTGATGATGCAACAACAACATCATCATCATCATCATCTGATTCATTGTGGCTGCTATCTATGAAAGAAACTTCATTGACATAATCATCCAGACTAGAAGCAGAGCCCGGTCCTGGCATGATGAACCATCTGGGGAGTCGTCTCTCTATGTCTTTGCCCTCCTGAATGGTCCAACCTGCAAGAGTAGCAAGACGATATGTAGCAGTAAAATCATCATCTCAAAACCATGAATTGAAAGACAGGGCGTGCTAATTTTTGTTAATACCAACTGGTAGGTATACCTATTAAGTATCTAACAAAAGTAAATGAAAGACTACAAGATCAGGTACCGCAGCAATAATCTCGCTGATAGATCATATGAGCTCAGAGCCGAGCCAACAAAATTCAGGCCATGTGTGAAGCTCTGAAGTAGGGCCTTATCTCACTAGATATTTTAACAATTGTTCGGATTGGATTTAGTTTCCACGATCGGTCGAGAATGAGGAGAAAACTCTCCCGCACCTGCATGTGGCGTGGGGCTCCATGGTTCTAGCCTCAATGGTTCCTCATGCTACTTGGCACTGGGAGGCGGGAGGCTAATGGTCTAAAGATCCTTTGATCTATAGGATTTTTTGTATAGGATTGAGATTCAATCAAAATTTTCCTACAGAAGATGTGTGGTTCATATATAGGATCATATCCCATAGGAAATATTCCAGTGCCACGAGCTAGTGAGGGAGCAACCATGCGAGCGACCGGCCACATGTGTTCCGATTGGATATTTTGAATCTAAATATTTTAAATTTGAATATGTTTCTAAAATCTAAACATATTTTAATATGAATATTTTAAAAATTAGAAATATAAATAAATCTAAACATTTTTCAGATGCAAACATATTTGAAATCCAAATTTTTGTAAATTTGAATATTTTCAAAATATGAACATTTTAAAAAATATGAAGAGATTTCAAATCCAAGCATTTTTCAAATCTAAATATTTTTAACTTTGAACATTTTCAAATCTGAAAATAAATTCTAGTTCCAAAATTTGAAAAAAAATCTATTTCTCAATCTTAACATTTTTCAAAACTCAAAAAATATAAAAGAAATAAACCCCGAAGGAGAATACAAAAGAAAAGGAACCATAAAAATAAAAAGAAGAAACATGAAAGAAAAAACCGAAAAAAAGAGAGAAGCAAAAGAACACAAAAGCAGAAAAAAACACAAACCAGTAAAACTACACAGAAAACCACAAAAAAAAACACAAAACTAGTAGAAGCATCTAGAAGCTTCCCAAAACCGGCATATAATGTACACCTAAGTGGGCCGGCCATCCATTGGACAGGGTGCAGATAGGCATCACTATGTGCGATGTATAGGCTTCCTGAACTAGAAGTAGACTTGATATTACATATGGGCCTTTGAAACAAGGACGTGCCGATGGAGACAAAGTCTAATTAAGCTGGTAGGTTGTGGTCGAAAAAAAATTAAGCTGGTAGGAATAACAGTACAAATCGGACTATGATGGGCACGACAAATCTGCAGATTTGATACGAGGTTATTATTATCTCACGTACGTACGTACACAAACTTTGCGTCGTCTACGTAATCTTTGTTTCTCGGTTCCTGGCCTCCGATGACGAAGATCTTCAGGTAGAGATCCACCCATCGATCAAAAGAATCCCCTGCGTCTTCTTCCTGCAACGCAAGATCTTAATGCATCGATCGAATCCCATGCATGCTAGGTCAAGGTGTTCTTGAAACCAATCTAATCCAAGCTCTCTTTTTCTGTTCCCCTTGTTTGCAAGGTCTAGCTTCTACCGGACGAAGCAAGCCGACCCGTTGGAGGAGGAAGAAGGGTCGCTCATGGCGGCAGGGGAGTACAGGGACCTCGAGGGCGCCGGCGGCAACAAAGACGGCGATGGCGACGACGAGACGGCAATCACTTGTGCCGACGGGGCGCTCGTCCTCGCTGCTATCGTCGCCTTCCCCGTGTCGGCCATCTGCATCTACTACGTGCTGCTGGCCACCTTCTACAGCCCCCCAGAGGCCGGAGCGGACGGTGGCGGGCTGATCTCCAAGGTCAGCGCCGCGTTACTGGCCGTCGGTATCGTCGTGCTGGCCGGCACCGTCGGGGCTTGCTGCCGCTGGCACCGTGCGCGTGCCTCCATGGTTTGCTGTCGCTGCCACCGTGCGCGTGCCTCCGCGGCATCGGCGATTTCAGTTTGAGATTTCTCTGTTTTGTGTCAGCTGATGGATGAGCTGATGTTACTTGATTAGTACTATATATAGTTAGGTGCTGCAATTTTGTTCGTTACAGTTATTTCGACTTTTTTATCTTTTTGACCATCAATACCATGTGATATATATATAGTAGTAGTAGTGAATAGTACATGATAAAAATACTCTAATGATTACAATATGTAGTCTAAAAAAAGCAAAATTTAAAGGTCTTTAAAATCTTCTTCTTTTATTACACAATTTTGCACTTGTCTGGAGGCAGTCCAATTAACATGACATAAATGTTAAATCATATACCTGCAAATACCCATGAGGATTTTCCTATAATTTTTTGAACCGCAATGCCAACGCTACATGCACGCGCAGCTATTAGAGTAGTTAGACAACATCAGCAAGAGTACCACCACCAGTATTCTAGAAAAAACAGAACACCTGATCGACGTCGGAGAGGAGTCGAGAGTACGAATCTCCATTATCGAGGACGTAGCAGCCGGGACGAATATTGCAAAGATAATATTCCTCGCGCAACCATGAGAAAAAAATCCAAGATTAATCTGGTGAAGCAAGATCTAAAAGACCGTACCTATAAAACTTCAATCTTACAACACCACCATTGACACCGAGAAGATCTCGTCGTTGAACAAAGGCAGTAGATCACTTGTTGCGAACAATAACATCTCCATTGACGTAGACGTCAAAAAGATGTCTACCAAAACCCTAATCTAATATTTTGAAAACACTACTTTTACTGAAAACTTCACCCATATATCGGGTTCTCCACCCCTCGCGACCCGGCGAAGTCAGCCAGAAGAGTGGGAACCGATCTATGGAGGAAGAGAAGTTGGGTTTAGGGTTTAGGATTTAGGACAATGGCTAGGTCTAACAGAGACGACGGCTGGAAAAAGTCGCGTACTACCAAGTATGACACTTATTTCAATGAGCACACTACTTTTCTAGTTTTCTTGATGGCGTGCATGTTCTGTAGGCTGCAGGCTTATGGGAAGTTAGAAAGGTTAATTTTTGGGTAGTTTTATTAGGGATGAAATACATGATTATAAGATACATTTTGAGGGAGTACATGGCATAGAAAAAGGTGTAGACGGCTTGGAAGAGGTTGCTGCAGAGTGAGGAACGGGCGGTCGGTTGAGTGCTTCTAGGAAGGAAACCGCTCCCTCCCGCCTCCCCAACGGCGACCGGGGCGGCGCCCACGTCCCTCCCCAGACCTCTTTCTCCCTCCTCCCACTTCTGCTGCCGACGGCAAAACAAATTTGTCGGGTGTTGCTCGCGCGGGGCTGGCGGCGGTGGTCTCTCTACTCCCCGCGCGCGAGAATCTCCACTCAAGTGAGGCGTCTTGAGGCCGTGTGACTCGGCTGGGGTTGGGTCCGGTGAACCTTCGGGTGACGGTGATGCGCCGGAGCTGCAAATTGGCGGCAGGCGGAGCTCGAAGCTCGGTGCAGAGTGTCGTGGCCGACACGCTCTCCCGGCCCAGATCGGGGCCCTTTTGGGCTCCATCTAGGTCTAAGCGGTATAGCTCTGATCTGGCTCATGCAATGCTTCGGTTGCTACAAAGGCTTTGAATCCTTGGGCTTGGGGGACGGCGCCGTCGGTTGATATGTACGCACTTCTATTCTTGTAGACAGTTGTTGGGCCTCCAAGTGCAGAGGTTTGTAGAACAGCAGCAAGTTTCTCTTAAGTGGATTACCCAAGGTTTATCGAACTCAGGGAGGAAGTGGTCAAAGGTATCTCTCTCAAGCAATCCTGCAATCAAGATACAAAAAGACTCTTGTGTCCCCAACACACCTAATACACTTGTAAGGTGTATAGGTGCACTAGTTCGACGAAGAGATAGTGAAATACAAGTGGTAACGGTGCCAGAAAAGAGCTTGACGGTGAGGCAAAGACTAAAGGCAACAAGAAGGAAGCAAGAAAACATGCAACAGATCCAGATGCAAACGGTGTTTCAATGTTTAGAAACAAGGCCTAGGGATTATACTTTCACTAGTGAACACTCTCTCATATAAATATCCTCTCTTTATGATACTACTCTTAACTACTCTCCGGTTGGACACTATAATCCATGGTAGGGCTATAACAGCACACCTCAAAGTCTGTCTTCCCCAATCTAGATAACCCCACACTGTCACCTTGAGCGCTAGGTGGTTCCAACAAACACCACAATTTCATAAAGACATCCAACTCCAAATATAACTCATAAAAAAATATTCAATCTAGCCAAAGTGCCGCACATGGTATGCACGCTGTCACTTTCACACACGTGGGGAAAAGCATAGATCTGTTAAAGCACAAAGAGTATTTATGTAGACTCAAACCTAAGTGCCACCATGGCGTGCACGCTGTCACTTTCACACACATGGGGAGAGAAGATATCTAATGAAGCACTTGAGTAGCAAGATAGATCTACTTGATTACAAAGCTCATGACCACAAGATCATGCATAGAGAGAGAGATGAACACATAGCTACCGGTAGAGCCCTTAGCCTCGAGGAAGGACTACTCCCTCCTCATCATGGGAATCAGCAACGGTGATGGAGATGGTGGTGGAGATCGATGGAGATGGCTCCGGGGGCACTTCCCCGTCCCGGCAGGGTGCCGGAACAGAGACTTTCTGTCCCCCGAATCTCCCCTTCGGTGGCGGCGGTGCTACAGAGGTTTTCGTCAATTTCTTCTGGATTGCCTAGGGTTTTTGGGTCAGAGGCTTCTTATAGGCGCAGGAATCAAGGTCGGTGGGGGTCCAGGGGGCCCACACCCCCTGTGGGCGCCTCTAGGGATTGCCCGCGCCTAGGGGGGTGCAGTCACCCTATGCCCCCCCCTCCGGCTCTGCTTCGTGATTCCGTGTTGCTCCGAAAAATAATGACTTTGACTTTTGTCCCGTCCAATTCCGAGAATATTGATTTTCTGCCTTTCTGGAACCAAAAACAGAAGAAAGCAGGCAACTGGCACTGTGGCAACTTGTTAATAGGTCAGTTCCAGAAAAGATATAAAAACACCTCAAAGTGTAGACAAAACAAAGCAAAGTAGATACAAAACAAGAATGGAGCATCAAAAATTATAGATACGTTTCCGACGTATCATCGGTGCGCCTGCTGCAGTGCGGCGATGGCTTTACAAGCACGATTTGTGCCCGACCGGGCCTGTTTGGTCCTGGTGTGCTCTAGCTGCCGTGTCCGGTCGGCTACCGCCTGAAGGTGGTGAAGGTTGGTCCCTCCCGTGAGGCTGCGTTGTTGCCACCCTTGTCTTCAACGCATTCCCTTCTCTGTCCGACAGGTCTCGTGCCGCTGGCCAAGGTGACACGATGATGATGGTGGCAAGACCTGTTTGGCGCGTGTTGGTGGGCAGCAAGCACGGTGGAGTGCTGCGAGTTTTTCGAGGTGGTGGTTATTTGGGGGTCGGGATAAATCCCTGTCGGATCATCCAACACCATCACGGTGACACCTACGGGTGTCGCCATTCCTTCATGAAGGGAGCTAGGTGTATCCCTTCCCCACTCCCCTCGGTCTGTCTGGAGAAACCCTAGGACAAACGCGGGCAGTAGCTTACGCCGTTAGCGTCACATCCCTTCTTGAATTTGTTCCTTGATACACGGCGCTTCGGTGTGCTAGGTGCATGGTGGTAATACTCCGTAGGACGCAACGGTTGCGGTTCATCATCCTTTTCATCGATCTGTTCAACGTCGCTATTAGTTTCTCTTTTTTTATTCTAGGCTTGATTGTGTTGTTTTCCTTAGCAATGGTCTCGAATTTGTACCATGTGGTTGCTATATTAATATAGTGAGGTGAAAATATGTTTAAGGAGGCAACAGATGGAAGAGGAATCATTGCGTATGATCCAATGACAAGAATGAC
The DNA here is from genome assembly GCA_023614405.1 of Avena insularis. Taxonomy (NCBI): domain Eukaryota; kingdom Viridiplantae; phylum Streptophyta; class Magnoliopsida; order Poales; family Poaceae; genus Avena; species Avena insularis. The sequence goes on from CM042691.1 coordinate 410,807,509, forward strand.
GTGCGTGACTAGCCTCATGGTAACAAATTCGCACCGATAGATATATAGATGGAGGACTTGCTCCTGGGCCGCTCGCGCGAGTGCGGATCCTAGGGACCCCAAGAAAACCCTAGAAAGCGTCGCCCTTCCTATCTCCCGGACCATTGGCGCCATAGCGCTGACAGTGGCGGCCATGCCTCGTCGTCGAAGGCGGCAGGCATGCCTTGCGCGTCTCATCCGGCTCACTTCGCGCGGGGGATGGACTCTAGGACGACGCAGTGTTGGTGGGGTCTGGGCGGCGAAACAATGGAACTACGGTGTTTGCCGGTGCGCGACTGTGAGGTGCGGTGGGCAATAGCTGGCGAGGTGATGTAGACCGAAGGTGGCGGTGCAGTACCTATGGGCTCGGTCCCGATCTCACTCGATCCAATCGCTCAGGACGAAGGTGGCAGCGATCCTAGAGTTCCACTCTTGCCATGACGAAGATCATCTTGATACCTGCCCTCGTGATCTGGCTGGAGTGTCAAGTTCTGGAAGGCTAGCTCTGCCGGCGAACTCCCATGGACGAATCATGCCTAGAGATTGACAGATCGGATGGGATTCGGTCGCCCGCAACCATGTGTTTGTTGGCCATTTGGTTTCAGAGGAGCGAGACAAAGCTCTGCAGTCGGTTGCCATCGTGAGACATGTCTTTAGTTTCATGGCGAAGTTAGTGTACGAAAAATGCCATGGAAGCCAAGACCTGAGTACTAGCTATGGTAGTTCGAGACCTGGTGCAATGTGGAATTGGCTTGGTGATTTGTTTCTCGTAGCAGCGGATCGGGAAGTGGGGTGATAGCACAGAAAAAGTCTAAGCTTTTAGGGTGAAAACCTAAGGACTGCCCTTAATTGGTTATGTGTGGCATGGTCTTTGTTAAAGATATTGTTTTGAGAGCGATGATTTATCTTCAGGATGAAAACATATGATCTATGATCAGCCGATGATGGCACTTCTGCATTATTTTCTTCTTAAAGACGTCGCTTTTGGATAGGCTGAATTTCTAGTGTTGTCTTGATGGTGTTTGGTCTGCTGTTAGAAGTCATAGATCACTATACCGAAACTTTGCTTTTTTTAGTTCTTCTTTATTTTGTTGTTATGTGCATCCCTATTGCCATTAGGTCATTGCATTATTGCGTAATTGGTATTTTCGCAATGTTAATATACTCCTTATTAAAAAAAATATAGAGCCATGTTACTAGATCTAGCCTTTGAAACGTGCAAGTGGCCCACGGAGAAAAAAACGTGCATGTGGCGATGAAGCCAGGGCTCTAACTCTAAACAGCTACTACAAATAACGATACAAACGCTCGGAATCTATAGCTAGGATCGTCACGACTAATCCGCAGATTAGTTCGAAGGCTCCGCAAACTTGGCGTCTAGTTGCATCACAAGAACTTCCCCGAGTTCTGTGCTAATTCGATGACGAAGATATTCAGGTAAAGATCGATCGAAAGGACCCCTCTCCATTTTCTTCTTCCTGCAAAACAAAATACCAGCGGATCAATCGAATCATCATCATGCAGATTTAAGTTTTTTCTTGCAATATATCTAATCCAAGTTCTTACCTTTCTTCCTTCTTTGCCGGTCTAGCTTCTACGGGACGAAGCAAGCTGATCCGCAACCGCTGGAGGAGGAAGAATCGGCCCTCGCGGCGGCAGGGGAGTACAGGGACATCGAGGACGGCAGCGGTGGCAAAGACTGCGTCACCGGCGACGAGAAGCCGGCCTCCCGTGGCAGGGCGCATGGTGACCGCGACACACTCTGGATCGCCGCCGCAATCTTCCTGCTGTTTGGCAGCTTCTACCTCGCCCTCCCTCCCGAGGTCTTCGCGGTCATCGGTGTGGTGATCGCGCTCGTCGGTGGTCTCTTCCTCGCCATCATTGGCCCCTTCCTGGTCGCCTCGTGCTGCTGCTCCCACCGCCGTGCGTGTAGATCCTCGCCGTCCGCTGTCGCAGGTTGAGGTTTCTTTGTATGTCCATGTGAGCTGATGGATGAGGTGCTATCAGTTGACCAGTAGCAGCTGCAGTTGTGTTGCTCTGAGTCATGCATGATGGATGGATCATGGGTCTACACAGTTATTTTTCAGTTTTCTTTTTAATTGCTATGTCAAAACTGGTGCTTTTTATTTGTAATTTGATTTTGAATATTCGGTCTTTTTACTACTGAACAAAAATATGCTCCGAAGAATCGAGTACTGGTACAATTTGTATTGGAGAAACATGTTATGCCGAGCAACCATAAAACTCATGACATGGGCAGCACGCATAAGCCTACTAATAAACAAGGAAATACTAACGGTACGATCGATCGTAAGCAAATTATGTGAAGCCACACATTATCCTGTTATTTATACAAAGGGACAATGAGAGGAGGAAAATCTCATCACATTGATATAGCCATACTACATCATCAGCTCATCACCCCCGTTACCGGTGAAAAGGAAGTTCATCGACATTCATTTAGTTTGCTAGTAACCATTCAGCAGTAACTGCATAGCAAACTAAATTGGACCCCTGAAACACATCCATACAAAAAATATGTTTTTCAAAGGCATTGGTGCCATGCAAATATGCTTCGTCCGAGCAAGAGGACTCCTCTCTCCACGGTAGTCTAGAGTGCTTGCCTACATTGGATCTCGATAGTTGTAATGTATATTGTTATGAAAGCGATGGAGTGGATCACACACATGGGATCATGTCGAGAGGATACCATTACTGTGAGAGGGGTGATTACAGTCGTAATAGTTGTACTTGGATTCTGCCTCCATCATTTTAATTCCTATATCCATCCATGTACCGTGGGAATTCCTATATCCATCCACGACAATCCAGAGTGCTTAGCAACGTTGCACCTCAGTAGTTGCGATGTGTATTGTTATGAAAGCGATGGAGTGGATCACACACATGGGATCATGCAGGGCCGTCTCTAGGAATTTGGGGCCCCGGTGCGAACAGTAAAATAGGGCCCTAGTTTTCTCAAAACATCATATACTAATAGAGTAAAATTGTAATTTTACTTAGTCATGTAACTTTAGTGCGTGCTATTTTGTACAATGTTCTGAAATATATCAAATGCTAATTCTAAGAGAGTAGTTAAATGTAGCACCAAAGTTCATGGTTCTTCGTATTTTATAAACAAAAATTAATAACCAAAACTAAATTATAGCAGTTTATAGGTTTATGAAGAAAACAAAATAAGATGGTGAACAAACCTTAAATTATGACAGCAGTTTATTGAAGATTATGATGATGAAAACTGTGAAGCGTATGTGTTCCTGATCTTCCTAAAATAAATAGAGGACAACTTTTCATTCGACTATCTTTGATTAAGATGGAGTTTATAGATTGTTGAATGACAACTACAATGCAAATTGTCATGGAAGCGCTAAATTAATGAAGATTGGAAATTGTAATCTGTTGAGTCCGTTGATCTGATTCAATTAATCGAGGGAGACATGGAATATTGACCTGATCTGAGACTTTATTGGATGAATCGCCAGGCGCCGGCAGGATCGGGCATCAGTCGTCGGGACACGTCTGCATAGGTGAGGCCACAACCACGAAGATGAACAGTCTAGATGCCATGGTGCGTCGCTCGATCACATCAGACCTGCCGTCTTGGTCTTACGAGTGGCCAAGTAGAAATACAATACCATCTGATTTGCGTTTGGTGCGGCGATGTTGTCGTTGCATGGTGTGCCTCCGCTCCGTCCCTGCGGTTATTTCCTTTTTTCTCTGCTTAAATCTAGGCACGTGGACGTATAAAACCTAGTTAGCTAACTGTGTTTCAGAGTATACTTACTAATCGTGATCTGGGGGCCCTAATTATTTGGGGGCCCTGTTCGGTCGATCATCTCGATCACCCTCATCGACGGGCCTGGGATCATGTCGAGAGGATATCATTACCGCGAGAGGGGTGATTACAGTCATAATAGTTGTACTTGGATTTTACCTCCATACTTTTAGTTCCTCGGTCCATGCATGTATCGTGCCATTATCTTAGAGTTAATTGCAAAAAAACCACCACATATGCGCGAGAAATTCAAAAATCCACCGGGTTTTGCTAATTTTGCAAAAATCCACCGAGATTACGCTGGTTCGTTGCAATGTGCACTGATGCCGAGATTTGGTGGCACTAACCACAATTCTGACGGTAGGGACCCACTGTTAGGGGTGACGTGGCAATCACCCCAAATTTAAGACGGAGAAAGTACAATCTCTCCTGATTGGCTAGGTTGACTCGCTGACTAGGATAGGCGGTTGATCAAATCAAGAAAACTTTGCTGGCCAGCTGTGTTCCTTCCCTTCTGAACGCCTGGATCGCCATATGTAGCCGATGGTGCAGTCAAATTTTACATCAGTTAAATCGCAAGTCAAAATTCTTCCCAAATTTAAGTTACTCAGTTAATTTTTGTTTTTCTCAAAGCCTCTTTAGAGGGCAAAAATCACTGTTTTGACCTAATTAACGTTTGATCTCACAAATTGACCTACTTTTTCGAAGATATCCCGATTTGACCTGTTTTCATGGCGCTTTACCAGAAGGCGCCATGGTCAGTAGCACGGCGCCCTCCGCAAAAGCGCCATGATACCATGACGCTTTCTAAAAAAGCGCCATGGCCTCGTCCGACGTGGCGGCCGCCGTGGCACAGGCGGGCCCGTTTTAATGTTTGGCGCTTTCCGCGGGGGCGCCATGCTACTAGGCATAACGCTTTTGCGAAAAGAGCCATGGTCCTTAACCTAGAAAACGGCTCGGGCGCCCTCCCAGGCCATACCTCTTCATTTCTCCCAGCTCTCCTCTCTCTCTCTCGCCCCAAGTTCTTCCCTACTCAATCCTTCAATCGGTTGCTTTTCTCCGTGGATTTGGACTTCCCCTTGCTTCAAGAGGTAATCTCCCCCTAACCCCTTGGTTTTGTCCAAATAGATTTGTGAAATTTGGTTCTATGTTGGTAAAGAATGTAGAACCCTAACCCTAACCCTAACCCTAGCTATATCTTGGCTTGATGTTGTTGCTTCTAGTTATTAGATTGGTAGTTTATGGCTAGGATTTGTATGTTAGAATTAGCAAAGTGGCATGACTTGTTTTAGTTGGTAGCTACGGTTGGTGGTGGTAATATAGTTGTCTTTGAAGCGTAATGGTTGGTGTCATTGTTTTTTAGATGGCAAGAATCGTTAATGTTCATCATGTGGACAAGGCCGCATTCTTGAAAGGCAATACCGAGTGTGACCCGGAGGAGGTAGTCATGGTGTTTGGCACAAGTCCTACATATGCCGAGGTTGTGGAAAGAGTGAGGAATGATTTGAAATGGATGGAACCTAGTGATGTGTATGAGTTGGTTGGAAGGTATAACGCCGGGTTTGGCCATCACAATAGATTGAAGATAATGCCTATTAACTCCGAGTTGAATTGGAGTGCGTATAAGGAGATGGTGGCGGAATCTGAAGATAAGTCTCTTGAGATATTTGCCACAAGAAAGGTTGCAGCTCGGTTGCACATTGACTTGAACCGGCATGCTTCCATGAGCCCGGCTCGAGGTGAGCCACATGTGTATGACACAACAATGAGCCAACCTCCATTGAGCCCGGTTCGCGTAGAGCCAACCTACGACGATACAACAACGAGGCAACCTTCCATGAGCCCTTTTCGCAATGACAACTATGAAGCACCTCAAATGGAGGATGATGACTTTGAGGGTGATGAGGTTGAATATGGGCTTCGTGACAATGAAGTAGGAGATGTGGAGGCAAATTGCCATGAGGAGGACATGGACCATGATCTCCTTATTTGAGGTGTCATGCATCGGACTCGAGGATGAAGGACCGATGAAGATGTGGATGAGGATGGTCTAACGGTTAAATTCGCCAAGCTCACAAAAAGTAGTAGGTCGGGATCATCGACCTTCATTGTTCCGTGATGTTAGTCTTGCGGATGAGGCCCAAGTTGACGGTGGAATTAGTCGAGTGCTCGAGGCGCGAGCACCTTCTAAAAAGGACCTGAAGCCGAAAAATACGGGATAAATCCCAGGGTGAAGTTTGATAGCTTGTTGGAATTTCAGATGTGGATCAAGGACTATGCGGTGAAGTACCACCGACTGCATAAGGTGACTCACTCGGACACTAAGGTGCGTTACACAGTCAAGTGTGAGAAGCAAGGATGTCCATGGGTTGTTCGCGTACGACCACTGAGGGGCGGGCCACAATGGATCATTGTAAGTTGTCAGTCCATTCATATGTGTGATGACAAGTTTATCAAGGATGCCAAAGTTGTGAAGGAGGACCATCGGCAGCTCACCTCCGATTTCATCGCGTATAGAGTTGCAAATAACATAAGGTCTCTCCCAACATATACTATTAAGGGTGTCATAGATTTGGTTAAAGAAGTATTCGGTTATAAAGTGAAGTATGGTAAGGCGTGGAAGGCCAAACAAGCCGCATTTAAGATGTTGTATGGTGATTGGGAAGAAGCATACAACCGCCTCCCTAGGTTGTTGGGAGCAATGGCCGCAAGGAACCCAGAAATGTATTACGTGGTGGAGCCTCTTGGGTCGGTGACTAGGTTGTACAATGGTGCCACTGTCCGGGTATTTGGCCGTGCATTTTGGACATTTGGACCATGCATCAGGGGATTCAAACATTGTCGGCCTGTTATGTCCGTGGATGGCACCTTTTTACCGGCAAGTTCAAGGGCACACTATTAACTGCCATATGCCACGACGCAAACAACCGGTTTTACCTTTGGCTTTTGCCTTGGTTTCGGTGGAGAACAACGACAACTGGGAGTGGTTTTTCCATATATTGAGGACCAAGGTTATAGAACCTGATAGAGAGGTTTGCATCATCTCGGATCGCCATCAAGGAATACTAAATGCAGTCGAGAAGGACATTCCTGGGTGTGCTCAGATTCCACCATCGATGGTGCATGAGGCATTTTGTGTCCAACTTCTATAGAGCTTGTGGCAACAAGGAACGTGCCGACGATCTACAAGATTGTTGTCTTGCCTTCACCGCTCGGCATTTTCAAAAACTATATGATAGATTGTATTGTCTCACAGATGATGGTGGGAAAGAGTTTCTCAGAAGGCATCTTAATGAACGGACAAAGTGGGCAAGGGCTTATGATTATGGCGGCAAGAGATACGGTGATTCCACCAGTAACATGGCTGAATGCTTCAATAAAGTACTTAAAGGTGTACGTCAATTGCCTGTGACTGCTATAGCCACATTTCAGAAGTTGAATGAATACTTTCTAAAGTATAGTGATGAAACGGATAAGCAGATCGCTGGGGATAACAAGAAAAAAAAGAAGTATGAGTACCCACCATTGGTTGATAATTGGCTGGAATATCAATCAAAGAAAGGGGATACACAAACGGTTGAATGTTTCGACAACCAAGAACTGATTTACCAAGTGAATGAGCATGGAGGCAGCACAAGGGAAGGTGTGCAACATGGGGGACTGTCCTATAAGGTGTGGCTACGCAATGGTTATTGCTCCTGCGAGAGGCCGACATTGTACCATCTCCCTTGCTCACACGTGATGAAGGCGGCATCTGAACGAATGGTGGGTCTTAATCACCCGGATACGGTTAGGTTGGATGAGCATTCCATCCAAGCGGTGAAGAACACATGGGCGGGTAGATTTCAGCCTTACCTTGACCAATCTCAATGGCCAGAATATCATGGTGTCCAACTTTGGCCTGATCCGTCAACGAAGGTTGTTGGTCGGGGAAGAAGACAAACCAAACGTTTCCGAGGTGACATGGACGATTGGGCTGGTGGATATCGACGGGAATGGGGGAGCGAGTATTTCGCGGAGCCTCGTGACAAAACCCGTTGTGGAGAATGCAATGCTGAGGGCCATAATAAAACATCATGTAGCAAAAGGAGAAAATCAAAGGAGGCCAACACCCCTATTGGCAGCACAAGCCAAGGAGGTGGTGACGGTGGTACAAACACAAGCCAAGGAGGTGGTGATGGTGGTACAAACACAAGCCAAGGAGGTGGTGATGGTGGTCGTGGTGGTAGAGGTCGTGGTGGCGGTAGAGGTCGTGGCGGTAGTATGTTTACGTATCTTCGAGGAGAATTTCCGTCGATAGTGTGGGCGGAGGCTTTGAGGAGGGTGAAGGAGAGGGAAGATGAAGTAGCTCAGTTGATCAAGAAAAGGGAAGAGGAAAGGAGGGAGGCTGAAGAAGAACATCGGTGGGAAGAAGATTTCAACAGGAGATTGCATGAGGCAAGCATCAAGAAAGCAAAGAAAGAACGTGAGAGGAAGGAAAAAGAAGCAAAACATGAAAGAGACTTGTACTTGAAGAGCTTGAGGAATCATCGTCGGTTTGAGAAGGTGTCTGAAGAGGCTAGCCTCATAATGGAGGAAGAGGAGATCAAGAAGAAAGAAGAGAGTAGACGCCAATTCGAGGCGCAGTTCAACTCTGTTGTTCAGCTTGCACGCGACTTGAGGGAAAAGGAAGAGGCAGACGAAGAGAGGAAAAGGAAGGCGAAGGGGAAGGAGCCTAGCGCGACACAGTAGAGTTGTCACCATGCTATGATCTATGTTATGGACTCCACTATGTGGAATTTATCTTGAACATTGTCATGCCGAATTTGTCGTATGTAAAACCCCTTAAGGGCGCAACGCCATGTATTTCGTAAACATTCACTGCACTTGCCTATAATGTTTCTGGAATGTTTCCACTATCATTGTACTGTAAAATTTCTGGAATGGTGCCACTAGCATAGAAACTAGCTCCAACTTAAGTGAATGCAGGCGCATGGCGCCCTCGCCAAAAGCGCCATCCTAGGAAGCATGGCGTTTTCCTGGAAGGCGCATGCTTCCATGGCGCTCTGAGCCAGCTATGGCGCGCTGGGACACAGAGCCCTCACGCGGTCGAAGAAAACCTAGACCAAAAAATCTGCTAAGTCAGGCGCATGGCGCCCTCTCCAAAAACGCCATCCTAGGAAGCATGGCGTTTTCCTGGAGGGCGCCATGCTTCCATGGCGCTCTGAGCCAGCTATGGCGCTGAATACAGAGTTCACAAGGTCGAAGAAAACCTAGACCAAAAATCTGCTAAAGTCAAGCATGACGCCCTCTCCAAAAACGCCATCCTAGGAAGCATGGCATTTTCACAGGCGCCATGCTGGGACACAGAGCTTCACACAAGGTCGAAGAAAACCTAGACCAAAAAATCTGCTAAGTCAGGCGCATGGCGCCCTTGCCAAAAATGCCATGCTAGGAAGCATGGCGCTTTCCTGGAGGGTTTTCCTCACATCAACAGATCCAAACATCAACATCAACAGATCAAGTTTTCCTCACATCAACAGATCCAAACATCAATAAGCATCAAGTTTTTTAGCACATCAACACACCAACAAATTCAAAACGACGACACCAAACAGCAAGTTTAAACTACAAGTTCATAATGACCACAAGCACTAGTTCAAGCTACGAGTTCACTTTCTCCCTTTCCCCCTTTTGGCCACTCGATCCTCATTCGCCTTGCTCCGTCCCTCCTGCCTCCTAGCCCTCCATGAGGATCGAGTCTTCCTCCTCGCAGCTAGGATCACGGCGTGACACATGTGCCCGACGCTTGTTCTCCCATTCACTTGGCGTGTATGGATTCCTCGGTAGCCTCCTCCTCCTCACCCGCGACCGTTGACTAGACTGCGGGGCGTCGTGTAATTGAGACATGCCTATCTCCTCCTGTTCATCCTCGTCCTCACCATCTTCTTCCTCATCCTCATCCTGGCCATCTTCATAATCCTCGTACTCGCCCTCTTCCTCCTGTTCATCTTGTGCATCATCTTCTAGGCTGGAAGACCTAACTGGCGATGCTGCGTCGACGGTGCGGCAACCAAGCAAGACACCTAATCCACGGCCCCAACGCTTGGTACGCTATGACATTGACGAATATGTTAGAACATTTCAACACCCATAAAAATACAATACAACTAGGAACGGTATGAACACATACCTCCACAAATGCTCGAAGGGCCGACTCAGACTCCTTGCCAGGAGGATGTTTAAGTGCTTCCTCGGCCTCGTCCACGTGTTTCGAGATCTCCTCGCGCTAGCAAAAGAACAAAAAGTCAATTTTATGTCGCTATAATCGCATATACGCATTCGACAATGCTTACCACAAAGCGGACAACCCCCGCTGAATTTGCACCCCTGCCGCCTCGGACAAGTCTGTTGTACTCTAGCTGGCTCAGATCATCAAAAGCAGGATAAGGATCCTCCACTATGTCATGAGATGCAAACGAAGCCGACTGCAGGTACAAACGAGACACCTTCCCAAGCCACACAAGGTACCGATTGAACGCTGCAGCATCATGCGGCGCCTTAGGATGAGAGACCGCATTCGGGTTTTCGATCTCCTCAATCCTTGCATAGAACTTCTGAACATACTTGTGATGATATGAAGCCCAATCTTTTTCCCTCTTCTGCTTGATCTTGTCCAATCTACAATCAAATTCATCGACTTAGCAAGTATCATGAGATGTCCAAGAAAATTAGATCTTTGGGTGTATAAGGATCACTCACCCGTGAAGAGCTATGCTAGTGTCCTTGTATGGCGGCGGGGTCTCCTGAAATAATCCAAATTGCCTCATCACCCGTTGTGGAAGGTGGAACTCAACAGCGTAGACACAAATCAACGGGGCACGAATCCTCCAGAGATGTGCTTCTTGCATACATTTGCGATTCAAGTCTGCCTGGAACCAAACACCCGTACCCACATTCCCTCTAGTTCCGTATGGCTCCCATTCCACCTGAGCGAGGAACACAATATTAGCATGTCGACTCGAAGTATGTATGGTGGAAAAGATGAGTTCTTGAGAATAATCAAATTATTACCTTCTCCGGGGTTAGCAAGTCAATTTGGTTAGTGTAACGCAAGTAGCATTCCTCAGATTCACCGTGGAATACTTCGGTATTATCCCACAAGTACGCCCATGTAGGACCGCGGAGACGGCTATTGCCATGATCATCCCACCGTTTTTCCTTCATCGGAATGGGTCGACCAACTGGTATGCGCAACCAGGACCATATGGTCAGTAGCACCATAGGTCCACCAATACTTGCTCCTTTTCCAATTCTACAACACGCCTCGTCCAGCTGCACATACAACAAGCATACATAAGTATCCGGTCGATCAAGCATATGTACTACTACCATGCAATATATATAGTTTATTACCTGGGATACAAGTAAGCAAGTGCCGCCGAACCCCAGCTGTGCATATAGCCCCATTCCGCAAATAGAGTGAGCCACATGAATGAAGCATTCCTTCCCGTGCCATCTGAGAAAAGTGTCCTACTAATGGCATACCATAAGTATGCACGGGCATACATCTGGATCACCTCCTCATCGGCGTCCTCGGGGCACTTGCTGAAATTTTGTTGTATCCATTTGTAAGTAGCACCGGCAGACATCTTCTCTTGCGTTGGCGCCTTACCAATTAAGCCAATCATCACTTCACGCCACTTACCCGAATCTGAGCTCATACACACAGGTTGTCCTTTGATGGGAAGCGCAAAAATCATGGAGACGTCCTGCAGAGTGACCGTCATCTCACCACAAGGGAGGTGGAAACTGTGTGTCTTCGGTCTCCATCTATCAACAAGCGTTGTGATCAAACAAGGGTTCATATGCGGCGTCGAACGCGAGACAAGCTGGATGAAAGGGAGAAGTCCAGTCCGCTCAACATATGGAGTGTAGCGCTCATCATATGGCATCTTCTTGCTATGCACCTCCTTGGACCTTAGGTGCAACCACTTGAAGACATGCTTATTCTCCATGATGTACATGCAGTGCCGTTGATCATAATACCCATGAAAAATAGATTGTCCTTCCATCCTACAAGTGGTTGCAAAAATCCAAGTAAATACACCATCCACCACAATATGCATATATGAATACATATATGACTACATTCATGAATGCACCATGCATTCCATATCAACAATAGCCAAACTATATATTATCCAACAATAGCCCAACAACATATTATCCTATAAGCCATATATGCCAACAATAATCCATGTATTAATACATTCATTCCATATCATCTACACAAAGCCATATATGCCAACAATAGCCCATCTAATTTTTTCAAACAAATTAGACATTCTACCACACTAATTTCTAGGGTTAGGAGGAAGAGGATCATGTGATGATTTCTAGGGTTAGGATTAGACATTCTACCACAATATCATTCTACCACACTAATTTCTTCAAACAAATTACACATTGCACAATATACATGCATCATTACACAAGAACTAGGGTTAGGAGGAAGAGGACAATGTGATGATTTCAACCAATACAACAAGGAGAATAGAAGGAGAATACCTCAAGTGGGGGGAGAGGAAGAAATTCCACCAAGAAATTGCCTCAGATATGAGGGGGGAGCATGTGGATTTGAGGGGGATTGGGGGAGGAGCCGCCGCGTCTGTCTGCTGGGAGGGTATGGCACGGGGGGGTATGGCGCTGGGAGGGGTGGGGGGAGGGCGCCCGAGCCGTTTTCTAGGTTAAGGACCATGGCGCTTTTCGCAAAAGCGTCATGCCTAGTAGCATGGCGCCCCCGCGGAAAGCGCCAAACATTAAAACGGGCCCGCCTGTGCCACGGCGGCCGCCACGTCGGACGAGGCCATGGCGCTTTTTTAGAAAGCGTCATGGTATCATGGCGCTTTTGCGGAGGGCGCCGTGCTACTGACCATGGCGCCTTCTGGTAAAGCGCCATGAAAACAGGTCAAATCGGGATATCTTCGAAAAAGTAGATCAATTTATGAGATCAAACGTTAATTAGGTCAAAACAGTGATTTTTGCCTCTTTAGAGTCCCATGAGCACACGTTCCGTCCAGGCAGCGCAGGCTTGCGCTGTTGCACTATAAAAAACACACGTAAATATATAGTCTATGAGAGATTCAGAGATCGATCCTGCCAAACGAGAAACGACACAAGATCCCAGCCGTCTCGATCACGATTCACAAGATCTGACCAATGGCCGGCGACGGCGGGCGCCACGGCAACCTCCAAAGGCAAAGGGGATGGTCCGACCTCCCAGACGATATCCTCGACCTGGTCTACCGCGGGTGCTGCTCCTCGCCGTACGATCGCATCCGCTTCGCCGCAGTCTGTTCATCGTGGCGCGCCGTCGTGTCATGGCACCCCAAGCTGCCGGCTCTCCCGCTGCTGCTCCCCTCGACGGGCAACGCCAAGCGTGATCGGAAGGCGCGAGCATACAGCCTTGAGGAAGGCAGGGCCTTGCGCCGCCCGCTCCGAGGGTTTCCTTGGGGCAAGCAGGTCGTCGGATCCCACGACGGTGGCTGGATCGCCGCCTCCACCGGCACTCGGATCATGATCGTCAATGTCTTCCCCGGAGATCGGGTGGCGCTCTCAGCCAAACAGGGCATCATTGGATGTAAATGTCCAACCAGATCCAACCCTCGAGTAGCCGGCCACCATCTCGCCGGTCAGACTCAGACCTCGGTCAAAAAAGTCATCTTCTCCAAGGACCCTTCCTCCGGTGGCTGCGTCCTTGCCGCCATAACCACCAGGTGCAAGATAGCGCTTTGCAGGGTCGGCGGCTGCCCAGACGACGGGTGGACCACACGAGGATGTTGCACAAACTCATATCAGGAGCTCTCAGACATCGCCTTTTGCAATGGAAAGCTCTATGGCCTTGGGCACGACGAACTTTTCAAGTTGGACATCGGCGTGAATTCAAACCGTGCTCCCGTGGCCCACTGCAGGAGCGTCGTGCCTCTTTGGGGGGTGAAGTTCATGGACAAATACGTATTTGATCTACGCGGTAAGCTAGCAATAGCCGTCAAGTTTTCCCACACGTCCAAATGTTGTAGCTTCAATTATTTCCAAGTGTACGAGATCGACGTCGAGAGACAGACATGGGTAGAGGTGACGAGCTTGGATGACCACGCCTTGTTCCTCGGGCCAACGCGTTGTAAGGCGGCGCATGTGCCGCCCGCGACCGCGACCGGTTGGCACGGCGAGGTGGAGAGGAACCGCATCTACTACTCCGAGCAACGGCTATGTCGCCGACATGATGAGAAGTGCTTCAAGAGGTTGGACCTTGGTAGTTACACCGTATATTACGGGGAAGAAACTCCAGAAGGCATGAATAGCGAACGAAGGACGATCATGTCACGAGGATATCATTATGGCCACGAGGATGACGGTGATGGTTGCATTTGGGTTCTACCTCCAGACTTCTAGCAAATTATATATGTGGTCATGCATGTAATTAACACTGAGCTATATGTCATGTGGAATTTTTTTGAACTTATTATGTTCCTGGTGCCAGTTAAGGAACTATCTCTCATTATGTTTTTCTAGTCTAGTACTAAATGGTTGAAGTTTCATTCTGACGACATTGATCCGATAGCACTTGGGGTAATATTTCCACTTTTTTCCAGTTATTTCGTGACTAACAAAAGAAGTTGATTTTGTTGGTAAAGTTCGTTTAGAATACCCAAACGACTGATGATTTACTAAAACAATGAGCAGAGACAAGTATACCAATGTGCAAAAATATAAACTTACCTGATACTAATGTACAATGCGAAACACTACATTAGCACATTGTTCGCCACAGCACACTGATTCAGCACGTAGCCGCCCAGCAAGTCTCAGAATGAGGAGATAGCAGTTTTGATGGGAAGCAAGCCACGAAATCATGCTCAAACGCACATAAATATCCAGTTAACAACACTGCGATCCGTGAAAGAAAGTTCATCGACACTCATCTATTTCGCTAATAAACATTCAGACTGGAAGCAGAGCCCAGTCCTCCTTGCAGGAGTAAAATAGAACCTAGGATGAGCCATCTTGCTGGTCATCTGGCGAGTCGTCTCTGTCCTTGCTCTCCTGCCACTTGGCCCAGCCCCACCGCATTACCAGGAATGCTCCAAGCGCATACACCTACAACAGTATGAGTGGCAACTTGATAAGATATTGTAGCAGTATCTTCATCTCAAAACCACAAACTAAAAGACAGGCCGTGCTGATTTCTCTCAAGACTAACTGGTACGACTGCGTAGTATCTAACACAGATGAATAAATAGTCGCAAGATCGTGTACTGCACCAATATGCTCCCAGGTTAGATAACAGGAAACAAAAGGTATAGGGGTTTCTCTGAAGGAATGTGCTGATCTATCTGAACTTCAGACAGTAAAAACACACGAAACTGCCAGAAAACAGTAATATGCTCTGCATCAACTAGAGGGACCAAATAATAATTCTTATGAATAACATAATTGCTGTTTCTGTGAGCAGATGACAGAATAATAAATGATGTCTCGCAGAACCTTCAGCGATTCATAATTGCTTCAAACCCCATTGACCTCAAAGTGGCTTAGTGGTTCCTAAATCTAGTCTCAAGTATTTAAAACCCGTACTGCATCAACACTATAACTTGCCATGCTCAATTTTCGAAGAAATGGTAAATACTTCCAAGTTTGAAAAGCAACACAGCTCAAGTTGTTGTTTAGGTGTGAATTGTGTAATACCGAGTGGAACACCGAAACGGCAGCCTAGAGCATCTAGTTTTAAACAGCTGTAAAATGGTTATGCAAACAACGAGAGTTCCTCCCCGTTTCAGGAATCTATTCTAGAGTACTCACAAGTTTTATAGATCTCAGTACAGTGAGACTTAGTAGCTAATCTAGCACATATTCTCTGACAAGAAGGATGCGTCCAAGGGACTGAAGCAGTGAAACTATCAATCCAGCTAAAAAATTTCTCCCGATTCCTGTACAGTTCAGCTCACTGTGGATAATGGTCAGATCGAACCACAATGGGATCACCACACCCTAAATCCAACTGCTATGCTGAACGAGGACTGTTTTGTCAGGAATCGCATCATGTTGACTACACGATGGCTTCTTAGTTCTTACTGAACTGAAAATCATCACTGTCTCTGTGTTCACAAGTAGATTGATGACGACATAACAAATCATGTCTCGCAGAATCTTCAGAGATATGCGGTAATCGCTTCAAACCCCAGTGACCTCAAAGTGGTTACTATATACCAAATCCAGTATCAAGTTGATATAAACTGCCATGCTCATCTTTGGAAGCAGAGACGGTGAACTCCCCAATTTTAAGTACCAATTAGATGAACCAAATGAAAGCTCCTTACTGAACTTAACACCATCACTGTCTCTATGTTAACCAGTAAGCAAACTGGCGTCTTAACAACCAATGTATCACAGATATTTTATATATATATATATATATATATATATATATATATATATATATATATATATATATATACTCTTCAAATCCCAGTCACCTCAAAGTAGGTAGTGATTATTAAATCTAGTTACTCTAGTATCGGGCAAAAGGAAAACTGTATTGCTACAACAAGACAACACTTGCCATGTTCAGCTTCGGAATCAGAGATGGTAAACCCCCCAGTTCTCAGGTTCACCAAGCAAGCACACCCGAAAAGAGTTGTTGTTTAGTTGTGAATAGTGTAACCCTGAGATTTACACCTAAACAGCAGCCTACAGTATACTTGAAACAACCATAAAATCATAATACAAGTAGCACGAGTTCTTCCTGATTTCCACAATGTACACTAGAGCACTCACAAGCTCCCTGGAAATAAGATCTCAGTAATATCAAAAACTGAGACCTGATACCTAATTTAGCACAAATTCTCGGACATGAAAAAAATGATGCATCAGGAGGGGGGGGGGGGGGGGGGGAGGGTGGCACTATACAGCTTGATGTGCAAAAAAAAAATAGTGAGCACAAATACTAATCCAGCTAACAGTATCTCCAACCAAGTTCAGTTCAGTTAAGTTCATTATGGATAACTCTGAAAACGACAAAATAAAGGATAGGCTGACTGGCTGTACTGATTTCTCTGAATACTAATTGGTAGAAATACATGCTATCTAACGGAGGTGAATGAATGACCACGAGATCAGGTACTGCAGTAGATCACATGAAACTAGAGGGTATAGGGGTTCTCTGAACCAATGTGCTGATTTCTATGAACTTAAAACAATAAACACCAACTGACCAGAACAGTAATATGCTCTGCATCAACTAGATGAACCAAATCTAAGCTTCTTATACTTAACTAAAATCATAATTGTCTCACAGAACCTTCAGAGATATGTAGCAATCGCTTCAAAACCCAGTGACCTCAAAGTGGTTACTAAATACTAAAGCCGGTATCAAGCAAACCTAGAACCATACTACATCAACATTACACTTGCCATGCTCAGCTGACGATGACAAAACAAACGATGTCTCACAGAGATACGTGATCGCTTCAAACCCTAGTGACCTTAAAAGTAGGCAGCAGGTTGCTAAACCCAGTCTCAAGTAAACATAAAACAGTAGCAACATTAAAAACTTGCCATGCTCAGCTGACGATGACAGAACAAACGATGTCTCACAGAGATACGTGATCGCTTCAAACCCTAGTGACCTTAAAAATAGGCAGCGGGTTGCTAAACCCAGTCTGAAGTAAACATAAAACAGTAGCAACATTAAAACTTGCCATGCTCCACTTCCGAAGCAGAGATGGTAAATTCCCCAGTTATCAAGTTCAAAAAGTGACACGAGAGTTACTCCTGATTTCGGCTATCTATTTTAGAGTACTCCCTACACGCAAGCCTTTGTGGAAATAAGATTTCAGTATAACAGTGAAAACAGAAGCTTGATAACTAGTCTAGCACAAATGATATATCCAACTATCCAAGAAGCCGAGACAGTGAGACCAACACTATTACTGTACCGTTCAATGTGAGAACAGAATTGTGAGGACGAATGCTAATCCAGCTAAAAGTGTCTACTAATTCAGTTCAGTTCTCTATGGATAACTCTCAGGCCGAACCACATCGAGATGGCTAGGGCAACAATCAAGTTAAGGCCTAGGAATCGAATGAACTGACCACTTGATGAAGCCTCCCTTCTCGAAC
Source organism: Avena insularis (assembly GCA_023614405.1). NCBI lineage: Eukaryota > Viridiplantae > Streptophyta > Magnoliopsida > Poales > Poaceae > Avena > Avena insularis. The sequence goes on from CM042691.1 coordinate 410,825,480, forward strand.
CTAGAGAGGAGTTTGGAGCGCGGCAGGCAACCAATGGATTTTGGGAGGGGTTTCCAGTTCGGCTGCGGGTGGGGTCTTAAATGGTGAGACGGGGAGCCGGATGGCGGTGACGACTTGGGGGTATACCTGCCAGAGGTTGCGGGGGGCCATGTCCTCTTCTTCGGCCGTGGTGCCGGGCGGCGGTGGCACGTCCTCCTCCTCCAGCTTTATCGGCGGCGGCTGCCTCGCCGTGTGCTGCGCGGCGCTGGGGAAGAACCGCACCGTCGACGGCGGGCCGCCCCCCTCCGTGCCGCCGTCGGCATCCGGCTTCTTCGCCTGCTCCGGCGCGCTCCCGGCGTTGCCCATCTCCTCCTCCTCCGGCCTCTCTCCCCACCACCTCTCCGAGTCTCCGGTCTCAAACCCAAAAACTTTCTTGGCGATAGGAAACGTATCCCTTGCCCGACCCGAGTCAAACTATCGCAGGTTAACTGGTTAAGGGCCTTTTGGAATAAATGAATTAATAACTAAAAAAAATGATATTTGCATACAAATCCAAAGAAAATTTCCAAACCTATTACGGTACTAAAAAAATAGTTGCATACTGGAAATTCCAGGCATTTTCTCGTACTCCCTCCTCTGACCCATATTAATTAACTTGGATTTGTTAAAATTTGGATGAACCTATATACTAAATAGTGTCTAGATTCATTCAAAATTTAACAAATCAAAGTCAATTAATATAGGCCGGAGGAAGTAGATCACTGTAAAGTATTTACAGCTTTCTTATTCCATAACCCTGCACACGCTAGCGAGAGCATAGAGGAGAACGCAGAGCCTGTCCTTCACGGAGGATTTTATTTATTTTTTAAATTTTAATTTTAAAGATTAAAAAAATTCTAAAAAAAATACCGCGACATAGAAAATTATTTATAATACACACTTGCAAAAACTCATGTCGAAATACCTTGTATTATAACTTTAGCAAAAAAGAGAAAACTGCAATTCTGGACATGAACGGTGTAAATTTGAATGGGCATTTGTGTTTCCAAAATTTGTCTTTTTTTGCTGCGTCCGAAATATAACATATTTTCCATTAAAAATTTACAGACTTCTATTACGTACTGTTGGCTACATGTCTATATTTTTTTCGAAAAGATTTGATGTTTTTTAAATCAAAAAGAGGCTCCATGGAGGACAGGCTCCATATCCATTTTCCTGAGCATAAAGGTTCTCAACCTATTTTTCTTCTAAAAAATAAATTGTATTTTTGAACTTCATCATATAGATGTTCAAAATTTATCTGAAAATATAATCATTTGATAATACTACCTCCATCCAAAAAAAAAGAGAGATGCCGGGAGACACAAATCTCCGACATCCTTTGTAGGACATAAGTAGTATACAAGTACAGTATATAAAAGACGATGAACATACCAAAAACTCCGAAAAAAAAATATATTGCCCTCTTCCGCTTTTGCATTCGTTCTCTCTTTTTTCCCTTTCACTTTCACTTTTTTCCCCATGGATCTGCAACAACAAAGTAAATCTAGGCCCCAAAAAAACTTGTGGAAGATAGCAGGGAAAAAAAGGTCAGATTACAGTCATTTTTCGTCGTTGGCATTCTTTATTGGTGGACTATGGCATGATCGCCATGTCTTCTTCAAAACAATCGGCTAGCAAGTGCAAATTACTGAATTTTTCAGTTTTTACAGGCCTACATCAGTAGCCCTACGCATGAACTGAACAATGAGGTACATGGAACTAAAACTGACAGAACTGAGCTCAAAACCAATATGACATTCCAGACCGTAACTCCAGGTTCATCTATATTCAACAAGAATAGCTCTCACTAGGGAAAAAATGGCACGGGAGGTGCAACCAAAAGTACGACGGAACACATCGACTCCTTCACACAGGTATAGATGATAATCAATCCCCTTGCCTGGTTACACGACAGTCCTCAATCTAGGTAAGAACAACTAGAGGCACAAAAAGGATTTTTACTAGGACGCGTATCCGACTTGCTGAAGATCACAGCCACTGCTACCTGCACTCTACACGAGCCGTATCAAAGCGCCGCATGCTGTCTAACTCGATGCCGAGGCCTGCGACATTTGCGTCTTGACGGCCTCCTTGTATGTCTTGTGTTGGTAGGTCAACGTCGTCTCCAGCAGATCCTTCAGAGGGGTCTTTGGGTCCCACCCTGCAGTTTGGTCAACAGCAATTGGAGATTAGATGCTGCCAGTTGGGGAGGATAACATAAGGCAGAACATGCCATTTCAGAGAGTGATACCTAGCTGTTTGTTGATCAGGGTCATGCTGGGGATTCTCTTGTCACTGTCGTCATACCCTTCACCATAGAACTGTTGCGCACTGACGTCAATAACAGGTTCCTCCAGTGGTGGCTCTCCTGAGACATTAGCATAGACCTGCAAAAAAATGAAATGAGAGATTTAGAACAGATACTGGTGAGAGAACATACAGATGTGCTTTTGCTGCGTCAATGTATACCTCTGTCATCATCTCAGCTAATTCCCTAACTGTGACTTCATTGTTCGGATTCCCGACATTGAAGATATGACCGTTGGCTCGAGCAGGGTTTTCCTTCGATATAGAAAAGAAAACAGATATTAAGTTCCACATATGCGGTACATAAGAGAAAGAACAGAAGAAAGATAAAAAAAACAGAACAAGACATACAATCATCAAAACAACAGCTTCAATGGCATCCTTGATGTAAAGAAAAGTTCTCTGGACCTCGCCGCCATCAACAAGCTTCAGGGGCTCTCTGCGGAGGAGATTCTGCAAATCCATTGGTAGCGAATTAAACTTTGGGAATACTATAGACAGCGCAATGAAGGTGTTCATTCTGAGCAAGGAACAAATTTGCATACGTTACTAAAGCAGGCCAAAACCCGAGGAACACCCTCACTGGGACCATCAACACCAGGAATGAAGTCCATTCTTGGTCCAATCCAATTGAAAGGCCTCACAATTGTGAATTCCAGGTCATTTTCTGCACCTTCAGCTGGTAGAAACTCAAAACATCCACAGTTAGAAGCTAAGTTTTGGTAATGGCAAAATTAACTAAAGTACTACACTCACCAAAAATAAGCCTCTCAATAAGCTGCTTTGCACATGCGTAGGACCATCTTTGTTTCACAATTGGACCAAAAATGCAGGGTGACTCATCTTCTGTCAGCACAAAAAACTCAGGTTCCTGATTGAAAGGTAAAGGCACAAAAAAAGCACATCAGAGAACAGCCAAATATGATCAAATCAATGTGATGGCTACATAGTAAAACAGAAACATTTATGCAAAGTAAACCACTTCATACGGTTATTCTGGGTATACTATTGCTACAAAGATGACAGGAATAGCAGACACTAAATAAAAGGAACAACAGATAACATCATGCTAAAATTAAGAAGTCAAGGGATGCCAAGCAAAATAACGTTTAGTACAGCAAGGGTGTCACTGACTGAGAGTCCTCAAAAGGCTGAAAGCTCCAACTGAACTAACATTTAAAAACAACAGTAAAAGACCAGTTCCTTATGATAGCATGCTTTCCAAATTACGAAATCCACTTGCAGTTGCAGAGTGATGAGAAGTGACAGCAAGACATAGCTTGAAACCAATAATTATTGTCAAACTAAAAAAGGATGACAGCATCCCCTCATACATCTAGTACTTGGACAATCTTCACAGATTAACTAATGAGCAAGCCAAGACATTCCATCATTATATGGTACTAAACCACCATTACTAGACATGATCCCAGTGCCAACCAACAACTAACAAGGCTTTACCTACAGAATTCCACTCCCAACAAACACCAAATCTAGCCCAACCTGTTATTATAAGGACAGTACTACAAGGACAGAAATGGGTCAACCTACTTCAGATACTACTACCTGCACCAGATCCATTCCACTTCAATCCAATCCAATAAGTTAGTTTATTCAACCAACCAAAAATGGGTCAACCTACTTCAGATACTACTACCACATTATCCACAACCAAGTGTCACTCAGTGAGTGACACACACACCAAGTGCAGAGATTCTGAGCAGGGGATGATGAAGAGTTCGTCATCACCTTGCGGAGGGGGTGATCCTTGGGGAGGAAGCTGCCGATGGTCTTGCCGTAGACCTCACACGTGGAGAAGTGGATCAGGCGCTTGCTGTTCTCCGAGCAGTACTTGACCTGCAGACAGGGCACGAACACGTGACGCTGAGACATTCGGCGCGTCGATAATAACTGAGGGGATTGGTTGGTGGGAGAGTGAGCGTACCACTGGGAGCGCGTCGATGAAGTTGCTGTAGATGGTGTCGAGCGGCCGCGTGTTGTAGTCCGCCGGCGTGCAGATCGCCGCCAGGTTTATCGTCTTCGCAGATCCAACCGGCCACCGACAGGAAAACAAAATCGTCAATAGCTTGCCGGAATTTCAGGGAACGCGAGTTTTTTCACAGGGCGAACGCGCAATTCCCTCCCCAAAACAAAAAATATATTCCCCGGAAAATCGGTGGTAATGTTCTATTTTGCGCGAAGCAATCCAATACGCCGCCATTAGAGAAGAGGAGGGAATGCGGGGAGGAGGAGGAGGGAGTCAGGAACGGACCAGATCGGCCATCTTGATGAGGCCCTCGAGGCGGGAGTCGTTTTTGATGTTGAGGCGGTGGAAGGAGATGCGGCCGGCGAGGTGGGGCGGGGCCGGGTCGACGAGGTGGCGGATCTTGTCGCAGTAGACGTCGACGGCGAGCACGGTGTGGGAGGTCTCGGCCATGAGCTTCTCGCAGAGGTGGGAGCCGATGAACCCGCCGGCGCCGATCATGCAGATGGTGAGCGGCGCCACGGGCGCGCCGTCCAGATCCACCCTGCCGCTGGCCGGGGACGGCGCCGACGACGAAGACATGGTCTACTCCGGTGGTCGCGCGGCGCGGTCGGACGGTCGGTCGGATCCGGGTCGGGGCTGGGCGGAATGCGCGTGGGGATTTGGGTTGGATTGGATTATTCGGCGGCGATGTCGGTGGGGTGTGCGGCGATGAGGTAGGGGAGGGTGGTGGTATTTAAGGGAAGGACTGGAGTGGGCAAAAGAATGGAGGCCCACTGCCCAGATCGAGATCCACTGCTCTGTGGGTCCTTCCTGGTTTCCTCATTATCTTTTTAATGGATACCTTTCTTTCATGATTTCAGATTCGATTTCATACTTTGGTTGCAAGTTTTATGATCTGATTCGCTCTAAATGACTCTCAAAAGTGTGTTGCCTGGCAGTCATAGAGCATCTCCAACCTTCCCTAACACCACGTTTAGGGTTTGTTTATTTTTAGCGTATTTGAGGGGATTAGAGCATCTCCACTAGTTCGGTGTTTCCAAACTGCGCCGAACGGATGAAGCATTCGATCTAGGAACGACCAAATTCCTAGTCATGAAACCAGACCGAGTTCCCGGCTTCGGCCAAAATTTGACAAAACACGGCGAAACTTAGTCTAATCCAGTTGCATTAAAATATAGGGGAGTTCATAAATATTATGTTAATTCGGACATATACCCGAATTTCGACTGCAATAGGCTAAGAAAAACTTAAAAAAAACATCGAAAACTAGATGATGCCGAAGACACGTCGATCACATTCCGAAGTTGTGGTAGAAGACGGCGTAGTCGGCGTCCTGGGTGTCGTCGTCACCATCTACCGCGTGGCCGGAGTCGCTGCCTTGCGGCGTCATCGCCATTTAATGTGGAGGGGCCCCTGCGTCTTCATCGTTGTCGTTGAGGACGACGAGCAGTGATCGTTGATAGGCGCGCTCCTAGCGAGCAATGCGCACTCGGTATGCAGATGAACACGAACACGCCCGGTTCCCCACCGACCACGCCGCGTGTTGGGTCCCCTTATCAGCGGGACGTCGTTTAACGATGCTTCCATCGCCATTTTTAGGAGGAACTCCTCCTCGTCGACGGGGATGGCTCACTTCGTCAGGACGGCGACCCTCAATGAGCGCACGTCAGGCTCCTTCTTCGGCCTAACCATGCGTAGGTGGCCTCTCGACGCTCGTCGATGACGAAGCCACGGGAATGCGTTTGTGGCGGTGACCTCGCAGGGGTCTCCAGCTCCCTCTTCACCGGCCAGAGTGACGCGGTGTACTATGGCACCACAAGCATGATATCTTATTGGCAGAATACTATGGAACAATCTAGCCTAATAATAATTTAATAATAATTTAAACACGAAGAATTAATTTAGCTTATTACTAATAATTAAGCACCTATAAGAACCATAAAACACATATTATTCAAGTCATAAAGAGGACCATATCTATACATATCAAATCTTTTGATGAGTAAAATTCCAACTCAACTCATGAGGAATTAAGTGGATGATGTGATTGGTCTTGACGTTAGCATTGGTTTTTTCAACGAAAAACAAGAACATTCTTTCACGAACTTTCATGACAAAATACTAATTTCCTTCATACAGTGGAGGTCTCATCAACAAAGCCACTATACGCGTTTTCCGAGAAGCAACATAAGACTTTTGGATCATGGAAAGAAAAAGTACTTCCCACCTAGTGCTACTTTCTTACTTGCCCCTTTGCCCACACTCTATTTCAAACCAGGGCATATATCAAATATGTGATAGTGATCTAAGAAAGTAAGTTAATTATATGTTTTCATGCATCGCTTTTGACTCATCTCTATCAAATTAATCATAGGAATAATATTATGGTTATAAGACAATCTCTAATCTAATATAAAAACCATGAATCTCAAGTGTTGAGATGATAAATATCTCACACTCTTGTGAAATAATTATATACTAATAACACTAAACCCTAGTGTTATGTGGATAAAAGATTATGATCACAAGTTTTTAGGTGAAGTTAAAGGGGTTTGCAGAAGAAAACAATAATATTTGCATGACTAGCGCAACACCAATGCCAAGATCTATCTATGAGTTAATACAGTAACAGAGAGAATTTTTAGTGGCATACCCTTATAGACCGAAAGTGTCTAACGTTCACGATAAAATTGGATGATGTAGTCATACTCATAGCCGACATCAAGGTCGTGTTAATCCTCGCACAAAAGTTCAGCTCCTCACACGATAGTGTATGTGCCACAACTGGCAGCACCCCCGTGATTTCGCACATGTAGGATGCTCCACGATGACTCGCATTCTCTCTGATACAGCCGAGATTGCAGAAGTAGATCTTCTGAAACAGGGATCCAGCGGCGCGACAGCATGTTGAATAAACAGTATCTTCCACACGCGTAGATCTTCTTGGAATCGCTAACACGAGAGCCAAAGCGCGCGCGAGAGTGAAACTCTTAGGAAATTGCCTTAGGAAATATGAATTATTAATTGTTGTCTTTTCCCTCCCATATTGTGGTGACCCAACATACCACTACATAATATAGTACATTATAGTTATTGTTGATATAACATCAACAAAACACCGTTTTACTAGTATTACATCTCTTAGAGTGGTACAATAGAAACATAGCAGGTCCAAAATATGACTATAGGTTACAACTCGACTCTCTACAAAATATGCAGCCATTCTAGGTTATAGAGAGAGAAATCAAATTCTTACAAAGAAGAACCAGAAATAACAACTCGTAAATATGATACTAATAGACTAGTACCTAAACTATTTGACTGACAATTGCTGATATAGCAATGCTCTATAGAAATAAGTTCAATGGTTAGAAATAATACTCCTATCTAATTAGGAACCTCGCCTCCGATCCACTTCACAGTTGATGTATATGTTGACTCCATTGACTTTATTAAATAACTTGAGCTTTCGGTGATAATTCCCTTGAACATAAGTTGATATAGATATCATCTTTATTATCTTTAGAATCTAGCAAGAGTTAAGAAGATATGGTTGAGTACGAGCATACTCAGCAAGTTCACTAAAAATGAGTGTTTGATGCACTATCTACAACCATAGGCCAAAGGTCATAGGTGATGAAGGTTTTCGTAAACATTTCTTCAACTGTTGTTTTTATTCTTAAAAGCTATGTTTGTTAGTCTTTACGGGTTGATTAGAACTTCGTGAAGTTCCTTTCCTGCAGCGTTTGCAGCTCCTTCCTAGAACAGGGAGTAATACTTTTTTACACTCTGCAGAGGTGCGTTGCTTTACCCATAAGAGATCATTATCCTTGTTGCACAGTCAAGCGTGCATTCCCGTTCAAACTTCCTTGGTATGGGGTCCGGTATAAGGATCCAAGCCAAGTACTGCCCTTCTTTGTGACCCCGCATACCCGCAATTGTTGTACTATTAGAACTCAAGGCAGACTTCTCTCGGTAACATAGTTTTACCTTAGTCTGATACGCACAACAACCATAAACACTATAAATCTGGCTTTTATATGCCTAGATCCACGGTAGGCTTCTCCTGAAATATACGGCTTTACCATGATCTACAACTTACAAAACGTCCAGAATAGTGTATGTGGCATGCGAAAGGAAGAAGATATAGCTGACTTCTCCATTCCATTCCAGATCTTATGGTTAACGTGTATTATATGGCGCAAGAATCACTAGCGATTTTGATTGTTAAGTCCTAGGTCTTATGTTCCTTTACCACTGGACCATTCATAGTAGGTTATTACCACTTGGTAAATAACCCATAATTATATCATTATGTAAATAGAGTTTTCTGACCTTTTTGAAATGCATGTGATAATAATAATAGATTGTAAATACTTGATAGAAAATAACCAAAGGACATGAGCAAGTGTAAACTTGCCTTTTGTGATTGCAAGATCATGCACTCACGATCTTCGAGACAATATAAGATCCAATATATAAAAACACCAGCATTGGTCCGGTAAGGACTAATGTTTAAAAAAGCAATATGTTATTATGCATAAGTGATGTTATGCATTTTATAAAACCCTGAAGTAACACCCAAGTTTTTGAATAAGGTTAAATCATGTGATTTCTTTAAGATTTGTTTTTTCTTCAAGTTTACTTCACAAGCAATTATAACTACAGAGAATTTAAGAATAACAAACAAGATATAAAAGTAAAGTACAATAATATATATGATTAAGGTTAATGGATATCATGTACTATTATGAATTTTTATGTTTTAAATTGTTAAAAGGTAATGTAAAAGAAACTCGAATCTCTATGTTTTAAACAAATGTGCAAAAATTCTACGGATTTTTTTATGCATGAATGCAATGCCCACACTTGTGTCCATTCTATTTGTAATATCTTATCCTGGGATGTTACACATATGCCCCTTCTTATATAGGGGGGAAAGGAGTGACTCTCATTGCTAGGATGGCAATGTGGGAATAAAGGGAGGAGGAGACGCCAAGAGGAGGAGGCACGGGCGGGTGGAGCCCACTCCCACGCGCGGCCCATGGCCGGCCGGCCCCATTCCTTGGACAGGGAGGTTTTCTCCAAATTAAATTTAAATTAGATTTTTTAAACATTAATTCCACCAATTAATATCAAAATCGAATTTAACAAATCCTCATGATATAAAACTCATTTTAAATCACTCCAAACTACTTCAAATCCTTCCCGAAATGATTCTGATTCTCTCTTCTCTTTCTTCCAGTGATCCCGATGATTTTAAAATGATCTCCAAGCGTCATAGAACCCTTAAGTGTGTTACCCTATGGTTCGGGAACATCGCAAACTTGATCAAGACGCTTCTTAGATCAATGATCAGCAGCGGGATCTAGATACACATAATGACCTATGTGCATTCCATGACATCAGTGTCGTTTAAACCATAAATGTCGAGTCCATTTCACTTTGTTACTTCGATACATGACTTATCTGAGATCTGATCACCGATATCATCATACCTAGTTATTCCTGATGACGATGTGTTGAGCCAAAATAAGGCAGCGCTTATGCACTTTTCTCGAGATAGTTATTGTTGGAATTATGCCCTAGAGGCAATAATAAAGATGTTATTATTATAATTCTTGTTCATGATAAAGTTTATATTCCATGCTAGAATTGTATTAAGCGGAAACTTTGATACTTGTGTGGTTTATGAACAACACCGTGTCCCTAGTACGCCTCTATGGACTAGCTCATTGATTAATGATGGTTAAGGTTTCCTAACCATAGACATGAGTTGTCGATTAATAATGAGATCATGTCATTAGGAGAATGATATGATGGACAGACCCAAATTAAGCAGAGCAATTAGATCGTGTCATCGTGTTCATCTTTGTGAAGCTTTTCTTATGTCAAATATTGTATTCCTTAGACCATGAGATAATGCAACTCCCTGGTATCGGAAGAAAGCTTTGAGGTCATCAAACGTCATCCTATGAGAGGGTGATCATAAAGGTGTCTCTCAAGTGATCGGAAAGTACTTGTTGTGTTGTATGTATCTGAAGGGTTTCGCAGCATAGTAAATCAAAATTTTCTACGAATGCAAACAGGAAAAGCCAAGATCTAATCTAGGAGATGCAAACAACGAGGGAGATAGATGAGATCTTCATACCCTTGAAGATTCGCACAGCGGAACGTTCGACGGAACGTGGTTGATGTAGTCGTACTCGCTTCTCCTCCTCGCGATCCGATCCGATCCGATCCAACACCGCAAGTGGCGATGCCTCCGAGAGATGCACACGTCTCGCACTGACGCCTCCTCCTTCCTCGGTCCAGCATGTGGGGTGGAGATAGATTGGATCTACAACACGGGCGTGGTGCAAGCGGTGGAGAGTTTCTGCAGCAGGCTTCGCCACGCCAAATGGGAGGGAGAGAGAGGTAGGCGGCTAGGGCTTGAGGAGATGGTGTGGGGAGGGTGCGCCCCCAGCCCTCTTTATATAGAGGGGTGGGCGTCTGGCCCTTGCCCCTCCCCCAAGCCCTAGGCCAGCGGCCAAGGAGGGAGGAGTGGGGGGGGCAAGTTTCCCCCCTTCTAGAAGCTCCCCTAGGGTTTTGCCCTAGGCTTGGCCGGCTGGGCCCTATGGGGCCTTGGGCCCCCTGCCCTCATAGGCCCATGCCCCCTCCCGACAAGTGGGGCCACGTTGGTCCCACTCCATAAGGTTCTAGAAGCTTCCGGTACAATACCGATTAACCCGAAACAATTCCGAACTCCAAAATCTGCTTTGCCTTATATGAATCTTATTCTCCGGACCATTCTGGAACCTCTCGTGATGTCCTGGATATCATCCGAGACTCCGAACAAAAACTCATAAACCAATTATCCAATCTATCCTAGCGTCGAGACACGTTAAGTGTGTGACCCTTCGGGTTCGAGAATATGCAGACATGATCTTCTATCAATAATCAACAGCGGGGTATGAAAACCCATATTAACTCCCACATATTCATCGATGATCATATCGGATGAACCACGATGCCAGGATTCAATCAATCCCATATATATATTCCCTTCGTCGCGCGATATTTTACTTGCCCGAGATTTGATCGTGCATCGTATACCTAGTTCAATCTCGTTCACAGCAAGTACTTTACTCGTTCCGTAATACGATATCACTTTGTGATTAACTCCTTAACCACATGCTTGCAAGCGGTGTTGATATCGATTACCGAGTGGGCCCGAAGTATATCTCTCCGACTTGGGAGGTACAAATCCCATCTCGATACATATAACCCAACAGGTACTTTCCGATCACCTGAGAGACACCTTTATGATCATCCTCTCATAGGATGACGTTTGATGACCTCAAAGCTTTCTTCCGATACCAGGGAGTTGCATTATCTCATGGTCTAAGGAATACAATATTTGACATAAGAAAAGCTTCGCAAAGATGAACACGATGGCACGATCTAATTGCTCTGCTTAATTTGGGTCTGTCCATCATATCATTCTCCCAATGATATGATCTCATTATTAATTGACAACTCATGTCTATGGTTAGGAAACCTTAACCATCATTAATCAACGAGCCAGTCCATAGAGGCGTACTAGGGACACGGTGTTCTTCACAAACCACACAAGTATTAAAGTTTCCGCTTAATACAATTCTAGCATGGAATATAAACTTTATCATGAACAAGAATTATAATAATAACATCTTTATTATTGCCTCTAGGGCATAATTCCAACAGTCTCCCACTTGCACTAGAGTCAATAATCTAGTTTACATCTGGCAACAATCTAACACCCATGGCACTAAGGTGCTGATCATGTTTTGCACGTGGAAGAGGTTTAGTCAATGGATCTGCGACATTCAGATCTGTATGTACTTTGCTAATCTTCAGATCTCCATCTGCCATATAATCTCGGATTATATGAAACTTGTGGTTGATATGCTTGGTCTTTGGATGATGTCTTGGTTCCTTAGCCAGTGCTATGGCACCAGTGTTGTCACACAATATCTCCAGTGGGTCCAAGGCGCTTGGAACCACGCCAAGCTCAGTGATGAAGTTCCTGATCCAAACTCCTTCACTTGACGCTTCTGCAGCAGCCATGTATTCCACTTCTACTGTAGATCCCGCGATCACGCTTTGCTTGCAGCTTCTCCAGCTCACAGCTCCTCCATTCAAAATATAAACGTATCCTGTCTGAGATTTAGAATCATCCTTGTCGGTGTCTAAACTAGCGTCGACGTAACCCTTTACGACGAGCTGTTCATCACCTCCATAGACTAAGAACATTTCTTTAGTCCTATTCAAGTACTTTAGGATGTTCTTCACGGTTGTCCAGTGTTCCACTCCTGGATCACTTTGGTACCTGCTCGTCAAACTAAGAGCATTGGACACATCCGGTCTAGTACACAGCATGGCATACATGATAGAACCTATGGTCGAGGCATAAGGCACTTTGCTCATAGCTCCTCTATCATTTACCATAGCTGGACACTGAGACTTGCTCAATATCTTACCTTACAACATAGGCACTGAACCTTTCTTTGCCTTATCCATTCTGAACCTTTTCAGAACTTTGTCTAGGTATGTACTTTGGCTTAAAGCTATCAGGCGTCTTTGTCTATATCTATAGATTTTGATGCCCAATATATAAGTAGCTTCCCCTAGGTCTTTCATTGAAAAACATTTGTTCAAATAACTCTTCACATTGTTAAGCATGTCAATGTCATTTCCAATAATCAATATGTCATCCACATATAGTACCATAAATGTCACTGAGCTGCCACTCAATTTCTTGTAGATACAAGCTTCGTAGCAATTTGGAACAAATCCAAAGCTCTTGATCACTTGATCAAAACGAAGGTTCCAACTCCGAGATGCTTGCTTCAGTCCATAAATGGAATGCTGAAGTTTGCATACTTTATCAGCATCCTTAGGATCGACAAAACCTTCGGGTTGCATCATATACAACTCTTCATCAATGTTGCCATTGAGGAACGCAGTCTTGACATCCATCTGCCATATTTCATAATCATGAAACGCAGCAATTGCTAATAAAATCCGAATGGACTTAAACATCGCTACGGGAGAGAAAGTCTCATCGTAGTCAACACCTTGAACTTGTCGAAAACCTTTCGCGACAAGTCGTGCTTTATAGACAGTAACATTACCATCCGCGTCTGTTTTCTTCTTGAAAATCCATTTGCACTCAACGGCCTTTCGATCGCTAGGAGGGTCCACCAAAGTCCATACTTGGTTTTCGCTCATGGATCCCAATTCGGATTTCATGGCCTCTAGCCATTTCTCAGAGTCTGGGCTCATCATTGCTTCCTCATAGTTCGCAGGTTCACTGTCTTCTACCAACAAGACAGTCAAGACAGGGTTGCCGTACCACTCAGGAGGGGCACGTGACCTTGTCGACCTGCGACGTTTAGTAGTAGCATCGTCCGAAGCTTCATGATCCTTGTCATTAGCTTCCTCTATTGTTGGTGCAGGCGGCACTAGAACAATTTCAGGTGCTGCGCTACTCTCCAACTCAAGAGAAGGTTCAACAACCTCGTCTAGCTCTACTTTCCTCCCACTCACTTCTTTCGAGAGAAACTCCTTCTCAAGAAAGGATACGTTCTTTGCGACAAACACTTTGCCTTCGGATCTGTGATAGAAGGTATACCCTATAGTTTCCTTAGGGTATCCTATGAAGACGCATTTCTCCGCTTTGGGTTCGAGCTTGTCCGGCATCAACTTCTTGACGTAAGCTTCGCATCCCCAAACTTTAAGAAATGACAACTTAGGTTTAGCACCAAACCACAGTTCATACGGTGTCGTCTCAACGGATTTAGATGGTGCCCTATTTAAAGTGAATGCAGCGGTTTCTAATGCATAACCCCAAAATGATAACGGCAAACTAGTAAGAGACATCATTGATCGGACCATATCTAATAGAGTTTGATTCCGGCGTTCAGACACACCATTGCGCTGTGGTGTTCCGGGTGGCGTGAGTTGCGAAACGATTCCGCTTTCTTTAAGATGCATGAGAAAATCATAACTCAAATATTCACCTCCACGATCGGATCGTAGAAACTTAATTTTTCTGTTACGATGGTTCTCCACTTCATTCTGAAATTCTTTGAACTTTTAAATGTTTCAGATTTATGTTTCATTAAATAGATATACCCATATATACTTAAGTCATCAGTAAAAGTGAGAAAGTAGCGATATCCACCGCGCGTCGAAACACTCATCGGTCCGCATACATCGGTATGTATGATTTCCAACAAGTCCGTTGCTCGCTCCATCATTCCGGAGAATGGGGTTTTGATCATCTTGCCCATGAGGCATGGTTCGCATGTGTCAAATGATTCAAAATCAAGAGACTCCAAAAGTCCATCAGAATGGAGTTTCTTCATGTGTTTTACACCAATATGACCTAGACGACAATGCCATAAATAAGTAGTATTATCACTATCTACCTTGCATCTTTTAGCCTCAATGTTATGGATGTGTGTTTCATCCCTTTCGAGATTCAGAAGAAATAAACTATTCACAGCAGGTGCATGACCATAAAAGATGTTACTCATATAAATAGAACAACCATTATTCTCAGATTTAAATGAATAACCATCTTGCAATAAACACGATCTAGATATGATGTTCATGCTCAACGCAGGCACATAATAACATTTATTGAGGTTTAAAACTAATCCCGAAGGTAAAACTAAGGAGAGCGTGCCGACGGCCATCACATCAACTCTTGATCCGTTGCCAACGCGCATCGTCACCTCATCCCTCCCAAGCCGCCGTCTATTCCGTAGCTCCTGTTTCGAGTTACAAATATTAGCAACTGAACCAGTATCAAATACCCATGCACTACGAGGGCTAGTAAGGAAAACATCAATAACATGTATATCAAATATACCTTTGATGGTGCCAGCCTTCTTGTCCGCTAAGTACTTCGGACGATTGCTTCGAGGACCCTTGTCCTTGCAATAGAAGCACTCGATTGTCCGCTTAGGTCGCACTTGAGCTTCTTCTCAGCAGGGGCAACGCGCTTGCCGCTGCCTTTCTTGAAGGGCTTCTTTGCACCCTTAACTTTCTTAAAGCTGGGGGGCTTGTTGACCATCAACACATGATTATCCTTCTTGATGTCTACCTTTGCAGCTTTCAGCTTAGCGAAGAGCTCGGTGATCGTATCAGTGGAACCAATCTGATTATGAGTAACTACAAAACTTTTGTAGCTAGGAGGGAGTGATTGTAGAACCCTGTCAATCTTGAGCTCCTCTGGAATCTTGCAGTCCAGTTGCTCAAGGCGTTGAGTGTAGCCCGACATCTTTATGGCGTGCTCACTAACGGAACTCCCTTCCTCCATCTTGCAGTTAAAGAATTTCTCAGAGATCTCATATCTCTCAGAACGGGCCTGAGTTTAAAACATAGTTTTCAGTTCCTCAATAATCTCAAAGGGCTCGGGGTAATCCTCAAAACGATTTTGAAGGTCCGATTCCATAGCAAACAACATGGTGCTCTTAATCACACCATAATCATCTTTGCGCGACTGATAAACATCTTTCTCATCAGCCGACGCATCTACAGCAGGGGCGTCACCTAGCGCATTCTCAAGGACATAGTCCTTTTGTCCGCCAATGAATGATTCTCGATTATGAACCAGTTGGTGAAGTTAGACTCATTGTTCTTAAGCTTTTCTTTCTCAGCAAAAACGTTGAAGTTGAAGTTGGACTTAGCCATTTGATCTACAAAATTTGCAAGTACAATTTAGACTATGTTCATGATAACTAGTTCAACTTAATCAAATTACTAGATGAACTCCCACTAAATTCAACATCCCTCAAGTTGTTTAGTGAACATGATCCAAATTCACCACACCTAATCCGATCTTCACGAGAAGAGATGTGGTTTCAATGGTGGACAACAAAGTGTCGATCATATCATTCATATGACTCATGCTTAACCTTTCGATTCATATGTTCCGAGGCCATGTCTGTACATGCTAGGCTCGTCAAGTCAAACCCAAGTATTTCCGCGTGTGCAAAAACTGGCTTGCACCCGTTGTATGTGAACGTAGAGTTTATAGCACCCGATCATCACGTGATGCTTGAACACGACGAACTTTCGCAACGGTGCATACATAGGGAGAACACAATTTTATCTTGATCTTTAAGTGAGGAATCATTTTATAATGCTACCGTCGCGATCTAAGCATAATAAGATACATAAAAGGATAAACATCACATGCATATAACTTTATGTGGCATGGTATAGCCAATCTTCGCGCAATGATCTCCATCTTGTGCGTTTCATGATCTCCATCACTCCACCATGATTGCCTCCACCACGAATAGCAACTACAACTATTGCTAACTACTTAGCGATAAAGTAAAGCTATTACATGGCGTATAAGAAGTTGACACACAAGTCATACACAATTATAAAGACAACCATATGGCTCCTGCCGGTTGTGTACTCATCGACATGCAAGTCGTGAAACATTACAAAACATGATCATTGAATACAACATACACATCACATCTTGGGCCATACCATATCACAGAAAACACTCCCTGCAAAAACAAGTTAGACGCCTCTACTTTGTTGTTGCATGTTTTACGTGGCTTATGGGAGTAACAAGCTAAGAACGATTCTTACCTACGGAAATCCACAACGGTGATATTATGGTTGCCAAACTCCGGTGTAAATCCCATGACAACTATAGTGAGAGAAACTAGCATCCACCAGCCGCATGTGTGGAACAAGCCACACGTCAAGTGCGGAGCCGGTCTCGCGAACGAGGTCGCGCAAAGTTGGCCTGGACCGCTTCGATCTCACTATCCCGCGTAATAAGAAGTACACAAACAAGAGGCTTGCAACATAAAACATCAATGCCCGTAACGTTCTACTCGTGAAACACATCTACGCATAGATCTAGCTCTGATACCACTGAAGGGTTTCGCAGCATAGTAAATCAAAATTTTCTACGGATGCGAACGGGAAAAGCCAAGATCTAATCTAGGAGATGCAAACAACGAGGGGGGATATATGAGATCTTCATACCCTTGAAGATTCGCATAGCGGAACGTTCGACGGAAAGTGGTTGATGTAGTCGTACTCGCTTCTCCTCCTCGCGATCCGATCCGATCCGATCCAACACCGCAAGTGGCGATGCCTCCGAGAGATGCACACGTGCGGCACCTCGACGTCTCCTCCTTCCTCGGTCCAGCATGTGGGGTGGAGAGATAGATTGGATCTACAACACGACGGCGTGGTGCAAGCGGTGGAGAGTTTCTGCAGCAGGGCTTCGCCTACGCGCAGTCGGGAGGGGGAGAGAGAGAGTAGGGCAGCAGGGCGGCTAGGGCTTGAGGAGATGGTGTGGGGAGGGTGCGCCCCCAGCCCTCTTTATATAGAGGGGTGGGCGTCTGGCCCTTGCCCCTCCCCCAAGCCCTAGGCCAGCGGCCAAGGAGGGAGGAGTGGGGGGGGGGGGCAAGTTTCCCCCCTTCTAGAAGCTCCCCTAGGGTTTTGCCCTAGGCTTGGCCGGCTGGGCCCTATGGGGCCTTGGGCCCCTGGCCCAAGCGGCCAGGGCACTCCCTCATAGGCCCATGCCCCCTCCCGACAAGTGGGGCCACGTTGGTCCCACTCCATAAGGTTCTAGAAGCTTCCGGTACAATACCGATTAACCCGAAACAATTCCGAACTCCAAAATCTGCTTTGCCTTATATGAATCTTATTCTCCGGACCATTCCGGAACCTCTCGTGATGTCCTGGATCTCATCCGAGACTCCGAACAAAAACTCATAAAATATATCCTAGCATCGAGACACGTTAAGTGTGTGACCCTTCGGGTTCAAGAATATGCAGACATGATCTTCTATCAATAATCAAAGCGGGGTCTAGAAACCCATATTGACTCCCACATATTCATCGATGATCATATCGGATGAACCACGATGCCAGGATTCAATCAATCCCATATATATATTCCCTTCGTCGCGCGATATTTTACTTGCCCGAGATTTGATCGTCGGTACCGGTATACCTAGTTCAATCTCGTTCACAGCAAGTACTTTACTCGTTCCGTAATCCGATATCACTTTGTGATTAACTCCTTAACCACATGCTTGCAAGCGGTGTTGATATCGATTACCGAGTGGGCCTGAAGTATATCTCTCCGACTTGGGAGGGACAAATCCCATCTTGATACATACAACCCAACAGGTACTTTCCGATCACCTGAGAGACACCTTTATGATCACCCTCTCATAGAATGACGTTTGATGACCTCAAAGCTTTCTTCCGATACCAGGGAGTTGCATTATCTCATGGTCTAAGGAATACAATATTTGACATAAGAAAAGCTTTGCAAAGATGAACACAATGACACGATCTAATTGCTCTGCTTAATTTGGGTCTGTCCATCATATCATTCTCTCAATGATATGATCTCATTATTAATTGACAACTCATGTCTATGGTTAGGAAACCTTAACCATCATTAATCAACGAGCCAGTCCATAGAGGCGTACTAGGGACACGGTGTTGTTCACAAACCACACAAGTATTAAAGTTTCCGCTTAATACAATTCTAGCATGGAATATAAACTTTATCATGAACATGAATTATAATAATAACATCTTTATTATTGCCTCTAGGGCATAATTCCAACAGTATCGAGATGGGATTTGTCCCTCCCAAGCCAGAGAGATATACTTCGGGCCCACTCGGTAATCGATATCAACACCGCTTGCAAGCACGTGGTTAAGGATTTAATCACAAAGTGATATCGGATTACGGAATGAGTAAAGTACTTGCTGTGAACGAGATTGAACTAGGTATGCTGATGCCAACGATCGAATATCGGGCAAGTAAAATATCGCGTGACGAAGGGAATATATATATGGGATTAATTGAATCCTAGCATCGTGGTTCATCCGATATGATCATCGATGAATATTTGGGAGTCAATATGGGTTTCCAGACCCCGCTGTTGATTATTGATAGAAGATCATGTCTGCATATTCTCGAACCCGTAGGGTCACACACTTAACGTGTCTCGACGCTAAGATAGAATGGATAATTGGTTTATGAGTTTTTGTTCAGAGTCTCGGATGTGATCCAGGACATCACGAGATGTTCTGGAATGGTCCGGAGAATAAGATTCATATAAGGGAAAGCAGTTTTTGGATTTTGGAATTGTTTCGGATTGTTCGGTATTGTACCGGAAGGTTCTAGAAGCTTCCATAGTGGGACCAACGTGGCCCCACTTGTCGGGAGGGGGCGTGGGCCTACGAGGGAGTTCCCTAGCCGCATTGGGCAAGGGGCACAAGGCCCCATGGGCCCAGCCGGCCAAGCCCTAGGGGAAACCCTTGGGAGAGCTTCTAGAAGGGGGGGAACTTGCCCCCACTCCACCCATGTGGCCGCCGGCCCTAGGGCTTGGTGGAGGGGCAAGGGGCAGCCGGCCAGCCCTCTATATAAAGAGGGTAGGGGCGCACCCTCCCCCCCACACCTCCTCAAACCCTAGCCGCCTACCTGCTGCCCTCCTCTCTCTCTCTCTCTCTCTCTCTCCCGACTGCGTGTAGGCGAAGCCCTGCCACAGAAACTCTCCACCTTTGCACCACGCCGTCGTGTTGTAGATCCAATCTATCTCTCCACCCCACTTGCTGGACCGAGGAAGGAGAAGACGTCGAGGTGCCATACGTGTGCATCTCTCGGAGGCGTCGCCACTTGCGGCGTTGGATCGGATCAGATCGCGAGGAGGAGAAGGCTAGTACGACTACATCAACCACGTTCCGTTGAACGTTCCGCTGTGCGATTTCTTCAAGGGTATGAAGATCTCATCTATTCCCCCTCGTTGTTTGCATCTCCTAGATTAGATCTTGGCTTCCCCGTTCGCATCCGTAGAATTTTTTTGATTTACTATGCTGCGAAACACTTCAGTTATCCCTGACGGCTTCTTTTGTCGCACTAGGCATGTGCCTCGACGTTTAAAACCTCTAGGGCCCACCCTACGTGTTGTAGTGGCGGCATCGCGAGTGTAGTTAAAGAGATAAGAGCAGGGAAGATGATAGGACCGCAGGTCGTGCGTGGGTCAAAATGGGCACGACCGTTACTGCCCTACCCGGACGATGGGAACATGTTATCCCCAAGGAAGAGGGGGGACAATATCATTTTCCGAAATAAACATGACATGGGATAGGAGTGTTGCGGTACAATGGAGAATGAACAAATCATCTAAACACATAGAATGAACAAAACAGAAAATACGCAATTCCCCATTCGTTGCCTAATTTTCAGATAAAAAAGGCTTTCACACGGCTCCATTACAATGCCTAACTTTTTGCACATAACATATCTAACATTATTCTCTCGGGAAACCAAGAATGTGATAAATGTGAGATCTCAACATGGTTTGGATTTTAGTTTCACAAATATTTTAGTGATTACTGAAATCAACACAATTCAACGAATTGAGTGATTTCAGTTTTCATTTCAACAAATGGACATAGTTTTCTCTTAAATTATACCAAAGAATTAAACAATTAAAATTATTAGAAATTTATTTGGATTTAAGTGAAATACTTATTTATGAAATATTTTGATGGAAAGAAGATTATTCCTGTGTCTACCAAAACGGTGAATTTGATGAAATCTCACTGGTTCCTATGAAAAGTACTGCAACCTCACAACCAAACAACTCGACTTTGGAAAGGAACGGATAGGTGTGTAATGAGACTAAAAATGCAAAATCCTCCAACAAACAAAAGAATAAAACGACCTCATGAACAGTTCATGGATGGAAAAATTAAATTACAAGAGGATGACCAGCTTAAGCTTGTACAGAAGGAAGGGAATTTTTCATGATGCAAACCATTAAGTTGTTTGCTAATAGATGGTAAGGGCCATGAGATGACCCCACAAAGAACAGAAGACCATTCTAAGATTGTGTTTGGTCGATATTTTCGGGCGTAAAGCGTCTCTAGGCGCCTTTTCAAGTCTGTCGTCCGATGACTGTGAAAATAGCCATCTCTCTCCGTGTTTAAATTGCATTTAAGTTAAATAATTGACCAAGAATCTGATGTGTGCATATTTACATCATGTTTTATATTATTATTTTGCATTATAGTTGTAGGATCTTGGTATTTTACGGCGTTCACGCGCATCTTTTATGTTTATTTTCACAAGGATTGGGACATATGATGGATACGATGGACATAATTCTTGGACCAGTTGTATTGGAACGAAAAGAACTCAAAAACAACATAAATCGTTAATTTGGAAAATATTAATAACACCATAAGAAAACCCGAAGCGGTTGGAGGACACAGAAGGTTTAACGACCAACTATACGTCGGGAGAAACTTTTCTGGTCGTATAGTTCCCGTCGTATAGTTGACGCTGCCTCTGCCTCCTCAAATAATTTCACCCCGTGCAACTGGATCGGAGAGACGACATACATAACGACCAGAAATTGCCGAAACCTCACTTACGAAAGGCATCTGGAGGGGGAACTCATCCACCGGGTATCCATCTTCGCCCTACGCAGATCCGGAAGGCTAAGGCATCGATCTTCATCATCAACCGCTGCATCACCATCATCTCCATCCATCCCATCTATATCTTGTCTAGATCTTGTTGTAATTTCCGTACTCGTTGTGGATTTATACAAGTATTATTCATCTAGTATAGATTTCAGTGTTTTTTCCATAATCTTGACTTCCTCCATGTCTGAGTAGATCATTAGTTCTTGGAGAGATGGAACCCTAGCATGAGATTGAAATAAGATAAAGTTTATTATGATATTCATCGTTGTGACCATGTGTTAGATTGTCTTCATCTTGATGTTGGGAGAAGTCGACCTCTTAATATTTGCCTCTTGTGGAGATTTGATGGAGGGAACTACTTGTTGGTAGGCGGAGGTGTGTTAGCACTTATATTGACTATAAAGTTGTTGGCACTCCTTACTTATCAACTTGGGAACCGAGAAAACTCACGGAACACTACCTATGCCATGGGATACGTCCTATGAGATCAAGTACCTTAATTGCGCAATAATTCGATTGATGTTGATTGCTCTCTTTTGTGGTTATGAGAATGATGTGAGCAGTGGTTGCTGCCTATTGTCTAAATACAGAGTTACTCCCACACATACATAGTTGAGAATGTTCATGATAATAATCTTTACCTTAGACCCTTTATGAATGCTAGAGGTGTATCCACTAGTCGCTGAGAATGCTTTTTCCCGTTGCAGTTTCAAGTCTCTTTTACACAAGCGATACTTATTTTCTGTATTCAGTTTATTTATTATTCTCTTATATCAAAAAACCCAAAACACCTTTTTACACAACAATCGCATTTTATCTTGTTACTTAGAACTTTTTTTAGCATTTCTATTTTAGTATTTAATTCAAGAGTTATTAGACTTCAGACTCTTGCTTCTTGTGGGATCGATATCTTTATTACGAAACTAGCTACAAATGATCTGTGCACTTGCACTCATCAAGCTATTTTCTGGCGCCATTGCCGGAGAGCTAAGCGTTGTAGGTCTTTTAGTTTTTGATTATTTATTTTAGTCTTGCTAAGTTTTGTTTTGAGTTACAGGTTTCCACCAACATGATGGAGTTTGAGTATTTGACTAGTGCTAACCCACTCAGCCACTTTGGGAAGCCCTATGATATTAATAAAAGAGACAACTCCAACAAGAAGACAAGGGGGTTCAAAATAAATCCTCTACTACTTGGTATTCTACACAAGAAGCAATTTACTGAAGATGAAGAATATCCTCATCTATATGAGAATATTGCAAGCTATAAAGATATATGTGGCACTTTCCAATTATCGAAGTATACTGCCAATGAGATAAGGGTTAAACTTTTTAGTTAGATTTTGACTAGCACAACTCTCTCATGGTATAGATCTTTACCCCCAGAAGCCATTACTACTTGGGATAACTTAGCTTGTGAGTTTCTAGCAAAATATTATCCATTATCAAAATCTTTTGGAATCAGGCGTCTTATAATAACTTGGAGGAACCGTCCTAATGAAGGACTAGTAAGAGCTTATATAAGATTTAAAGATTTACTTAATCAATGTCCTCATCATGATTTTCCTGAATGGTATCTATTGCATATCTTTTATGGCGATTTAATTGAACCTAATAAAATTGAACTAGACTCTTGCGCGAGAGGAGCTTTTATGAATCTTCCCATAACTAAAGCTTGGCTTTACTTAGTAGAATTCGTGATCATAGAGTTTCATGAAATTTTGGTCTAGGAAGCGAAGGAGGTATAGAAATAGATTATGATTGTATTCATTACTATAATAAAAAGGGTCGTGTTAATGAATTATCTAAAGAACTTTACTTGGATTCAGATCTTGTGTTGCATTTTGTTAAAGCTTTCACATAACACATCAAAGCTCCAAAAGAGGGTTCGGTCAAGTATGATCCACCACCCGAACCTAAGATGAAAAGAGAAGTTAAAGCAACACTGGCCTCCCTAGAACCAATGTATGAGATACATTTTCCTAACACTGCGCAGAAGCATATTTTGGAATATGAACATGTAAAAGCAGTACAGGAGAACAAGAAAGAGGAAAGTGTGCCAGAAGTTGAAGAACATCTGGATGAAACCAAAGATGAAGAGGTAACCAAGTAAGAAATTATGGCTATGTATGCACATTGCAACATAGTTGAACTTGATAAAGAAACTTTCATATTGGTTGAGGTAAAACTAAGGCAAAAGATGTGGGTAAGCTTATTCTTCCCTGCATATTTAAAGAAACCACGCATTATGGTTTATGTGATCTTGGCACCGAAGTTAATATTATATTTTATGATTTTTATTTAGAAATAAAAGAAGAGATAGTACCGGCTACAATAGAAAATACTGATATGACAATCATATTATCCAATAAAACTCTTAGAATTCCAATGGGAGTAGTTGAAGATGCAACTATCACAATTGGCAATAAAAAAATTCCTACAGATTTTGTAGTTGTTGATATGCCAGCTGACACTCTTTGTCCAATTATATTTGAAAGAAACTTTTTGAATGATTTAGGTGCCAAAGTTGATTTTAAAAAGGAGATTGTGTCTCTTAAGCTTGGGGAAGAGGAAAAAGAATTCCACTTTTCCAAATTTAAAGACAGACCTTTACAAATACAAGAAGAAGAGAAAGAAAAAACTATTGAGGAGATGACAGCTCTTTTCTTTTGTAATCAAGTAGAAGAAATAAATGAAGACTCAAATTATGAAGAAATAATAATGGAGTAAAGGTCCCTAGAAGAACTAGAAAGTGAATTTGATTCGCTTCCCATTTTAGGGCCTCCAACTGATGAGGCTTTTGAAGAGCCAGAAAAGAGAGGGGACGAGGAATTACCACCCCCATAATTGAAGACTTTACCAGATAATCTTAAATATATATTTTTGGACAATACAAATAAATTTTCTGTTATTATTAGTGCTAAACTTTTAGGGGATGAAGAAGAAGAACTCATGAAAGTACTTAAGGAGCATTGCAAGGCCTTTGGGTACTCAATGGATGATTTGAAGGGCATTAGTCCCATGATAACCGTTCATCGAATATTCATGGAGGAAGGTGCTAAACCAGTTGCAGAAATTAATAGACGGCTGAAGCCCGAAATGAAGGAAGTGTTAAGAAAAGAAATAGTGCGCCTACTGGATGCAGGTATAATCTATCTTGTAAAAGAAAGTGAATGAGTGAGTCATGTTCATTGTGTTCCTAAGAAGGGTAGCTTTACTGTTGTTCCTAATGAAAATAATGAATTGATACCTACTATTGAAGGGAATATGCCCGAGAGGCAATAATAAAGTGGTTATTATCATATTCCTTATTTATGATAAATGTTTATTTTGAATGCTATAATTGTATTAATACGGAAACGTTACTACATGTGTGTTTAATGAACAAAAATAAAGTTCCTAGTTATGCCTCTCTTATAAACTAGCTCGTTGATTAACAAGATGATCAAAGGTTTACTGATCATGGACATTGGATGTTGTTAATAACGAGATTACAACATTGTTGGAATGATGTGATGAATATTCATCCGAAGTATAGCATTATGATCAAGGTCATTGTGTTCATATTGCTATAACATCATACGAAGTAATCTTAGTCCTTAGACCATGAGATCATGCCAATCGCTAACACCGGAAGAGTATCTTGATAACTAACATGGTGACTATAAAGATGGGTTCAGTGCTATGAAGGTGTTATTTTGAGGCTCATGGATCAAGAGTGGAATTTTTTCATCCTGATGACGGGGAGATATGCTCTGGGTCCTCTTAGTGATATCACATTAGTTAGCTTGCAAGCAAGTGATTTGATCATTAGAATGTTATATCACGGGAATGAGAAAAGAGTACATGTCGGTAACGAGATCAAACTAGGTATGGAGATACCGATGATCGAATATCGGACATGTAATATATCGCGAGACAAAGGGATTGAGTTACATGTGTATAAGGTTTACACGATCACAAAAGTCATCTCTGAATGTGTGGGAGTCAGTACGGATCTCCAGGTCCTGCTGCTGATTATTGATCGGAGATGGTCTCGATCATGTCTACATTATTCGCGAACCGTAGGGTGACACACTTAAGGGACACCGACACCATTTGGAGCAAATAATATGCCAGAGAAAGAATTACAAAGCGCAGGAATTATTTCACTAGACACCGGAACTATTTTAGTTGAAATTGCTGAAACTGGTTCTACATGTGAAATTGAAATGTTATAAGAGGTTTTATGTGAATGTTTGTTAATTCAAGTAATTAACAAAATTCTGAATGAATAAATAAATAAAAGAGTTTTATTTAATGAGAGATTGCATTAAATTTGGTGGAAATTTAATGGGATTTGAGTGGGATTTTGAGTGGAGGAAATGGAGGGGCATTTGTGTGAGTGGGAGATCCACTCACATGAATGGAGGAAGAGGTGGGGGAACCACCTTGGCCGCCGGCCATGGCTAGTGGGCTGCCCCTCCTCCTATAAAAGGATCCCCTCCTCTCACTTCTCACTCACACCTCCTCGTGAAGGATCTCTCTCCCCCCTTTAGAATTTCCCCATGGTATCGGATCAGCGAGATACATGTTCCCGGTGGATTTTTCTGGAAGGATTTGTTGCTTCCGCTGCTTCGCTGGAGCGAGGGCGCGGAGGTTGTCGGGGTACCCGGACATGTGTGCAATCACGGATGCACCACTGCTTTGCGGTGCAGGAGTGGATGGTGCTGGACCTGCTGGACCGGATGGACTTCTTCTCGATCTTGAGATCGGCAAACGTTCAACTACATCATCCATAATTACAACCTCATTAACGCTATTTGGTCTTAGAGGGTATGTATTCTATAGATGTATATCCACCCGTTGCTTGTATCTAGTAGATAGATCTTGGTACATAGTTGTTCCCATCATAGGAATTTTTTTGTTTTCTATGTTGCGAACCCTACAGTGGTATCAGAGCCGGATCTATGCGTAGATGCTTTGCACGGGTAGTACACATATGAGTATGTGGGTGATGATGATCATGTTATTGCTTCTTAGTTGTATTTTGGATATTGGTGGCATAGTGGGATGAAGCGGCCCAGACAAACTTTACATGTCCTCGCACATGAGACCTGTTCCACGCTTGACATGCAACTAGTTTTGCATAAGTGGCTAGCGGGTGTTTGTCTCTCCTATAGTCAATATCTAATTTACAACGAGTTGTTAATAATTTGGTTATCCTCATTGTGGTTCCATGTTCATAGGTAAGAACGGTTCTATCTTCGAAAGCCCTAAGCCACGTAAAACTTGCAATGGATAAATTAGAAGCGTCTAGTTTAGATTATTGCTGGGCTAGTGTCATGATATGGTGATGTTGTAAGTAAAAGTATAAGTCGATACTCTTACAACACACATAACTTACAAGTTACATAGACCTTGGCCTTACACATAAAGGAATGATGGAGATCATATCACGATGCACATGATAACGATCAAGTGCAAGGACCATATCATTTCACTTTTCACATAAGATGTTTGTTGCATATTGCTAGTTTGGCATTTTATTATCATAATAAGATGATCCCTCATTTAGATATCAAGATAAAAATGTGTTCTTCCTTAAGTATGCACCGAAAATGTTTGGCCGCTTCAAGACATCACGTGATGATCGGGTGTACTTGAATCCACGAGCATATCTTGGGTGTAAGATAGTTTTACACACGCGAATACTAAGGTTCTTACTTGGCACGCCTAGCATGTGCATACATGGCCTCGGAACACGGACCGAAATGTTAAGCATGAGTCATATGTTTTGATATGATGACCATATGGATGCTCGCCTTTGAAGCTACATCGACTCACGTGATGATCGGACTTGGTGTAGTAGATTTAGTTCATGTAATCACCAAAACGACACGAGGGATGTCATTTTTGAGTGGGAGTTCATTTCTAATTTGGATTAGTAGAACTCAATTTATCATAAATTAAATCAAAGTGAATTTGCATAATTTGTTATAGTCATTGGCATTCGTTCACTACCTTATGCTTAGTTGTAATTAAGATAATAAAACTATAGAATTCTAGATATTTACTTTACGAACTGGTATCGTATTGTGTTGAGTGTCAATCTAAAGTTTAAAGTCATATTGCAAACTTTCAGCAAACTCTGTTTACTCCGTGAAATTTGATAATTAGTATTAAATCGAGAGTAAAAATTCCAGTGTTAGTATCTTAAGTATCATGTTTGCCTCCATGATTCTTGATTTAAATATCGAGATTATCTAGGAGCTGAAAGAATTATTTCAGAAACCATAATGTGTGGAAGATATAATGATATCTGAAACAATGTTTTGGTTGCAATATGATAGAGTATAATATATGTTCTCATATTGGATGAGAATTTGCAAATATTGGAGATGCTAGACATCCTAATCATCCAAAAGGGTTTTGGAAAGTAACGTTATACTCACGATTCGCCTTTATAAGCTGCATTAGCTTGATCATGAAAGTCTTCATGATAAGAACGAATAGAAGATGTATGTAAAGTGTTTACTACACTAAAAGATTACTAAAGAATGGTTTTTTTGAAAGAACGTCAATCATTTGATGATTGTGATCTACTTCAAAGTACAAGTCCAAAGGTATTAGTATTTGAATATACACGCTTTAGACTATGTGTCATGTATATGGCACCACTTTTGATGCTGATAGATTCTTTTAAAAGGAAAAAAGGAAATGATGAAAGAGAATCTATAAAATATATTTGGCAGAAAAGAAAAGATTGGAAGTATCCAGTTTAGGTATATAGATGATATACATGTTATGGTTGTATTCTTTGCTTGTTAAACAATGTGGTTCTTGGGTATTGAATACCGAATTGGTTGGTATAAAATTTCATACAGAACGATGCAATTCATGAACCATAATGGCCTAAGTAACTAGCAAAAGAATATGTGATGATTTTCATTGAAAACAAACAAACCGTTGTTTGTATTTCTCGTTAACATCAAAGCTTGCCTTCAAGATTTATTTTAATAATAGTTATTTTAATAAGGTATTATGAGAACAAAGATTATTCAAATAATTACCGTATTGCATATAAGATGGATGATTTACAAATCTAGTTGGAGAAATCACATCCATAAAACTAATGCTAAAATTTCGCAAGACAAATGATTGGAAGATCACTTACAAAGTGACATCGCCGTTTAAATTATATTGGAAAGAAAACATGAAGAAACTCCATTTTCATGGATATTTGGAGTCTTTGATTTGATCAAATGACGCTTGTGAGACTTTCCTCGGGATAATTAAAACTTCGTTCAAAGGCCAAAGAAGAACGAACGAACGACTAAAATATTGGAATTTATACATATTGATGTATGTAGTCCATTATGTATAGTCGTAAGCGATGAAATTCAACTTCATATGCTTTCTCCCGAAATTTGAGTGAATATTCACTTAATAAGAAAGAAGTATGAAATATTTGAAAACGTTCAAAGACTTTCAAGATGAAGTGGAAAATCGTCATAACAAGAAAATAAATAATTTATGATTTTATCATAAGGGATTTATTTGAGTTGCAAGTTTAGCAAAACACCTAGATTTGCATCTCCTGAAACACCATAGGAATATGGAGTGTTTGAGATTTATAATGAAACCTTGTTTGACATGGTTGGATCAAAGGTGTTATTTATAAATCTGCCATTATGTTTTAAAATATTAAAGCTTAAGAGACTACCGCTTTTACACTGAAAAGAGCTCCATCTTGATCCGTTGAAATGACACCATGTAAGTTATAGTTTGGGTTAAAACCCAAGTTGTCCTTTCTTAAATTTTGGTATGCTAAGCATAAGTAAGATATTTACAACCAAAATCGGATGAGCATGTCTTTGTAGGTTATTTCGAATAACCATTGAATATTCCTCCATAACACCAAGGACAAAAGGGTTTGTTGCTTTAAAGTGAAGTTTCTTGAAAAAGGATTTTTTCGCAAAAGTTAAGTGGGAGGACAATAGAACTTTAATAAGGTTAATGAACCTTAGCTATATGAGCTGAGTTGCGCAGCGCCGGAAAATGTTCCGGAGGCCGCCACAATGCACATGGCTCACGTGCCTCAAAGGTTGTGGTCATGGAGATCTAAGTTCCTATTGAACCAAGTAGGTCGGATAAACAATTAAATGCTAAGATTTGAGAATAAATCATTGTTGTTTGACAATGATGAACCGACTACATACAAAGAAGCGATGATGGGCCCTGACTCCGTCAAATGGCTTGAAGCCATAAAATCCGTGATAGTTCCATACACGAGAAATCAAGTTTTTTTGAACTTGGAAGACCCTCCGGAAAGGTGTAAAAACCTATCGGTCGTATTTGGATCTATAAAGAAACAGACATGGATGTTTCACATCTATGAAATAGTCGACATGTCGTAAAGTATTTTACGAAAATATTCAAGGAGTTGACTATGGCAAGATTTGATCTTTCATAGCAATATTTAGTCTGGACGGATTAATGTAGCAACCACTACATATAATTTTGGTATATGGTAGCTGAATAAACAAAACAAGTTCTTCTAATAGGACATGTACAAGACACGATCCAAAGGTTTTTGTTAAATTCAAAGGATGCTAAAAGGACATGCAAACTTCAATGGTTGAAGTAAGCATCGTGGAGTTGGAATCTTCACCGGATGAAACTGTTAAAGAAGTTTTTATTAGGAGACGATGAAGATGCTTGCATTTGCAATTAATTAAGTGGAAGCGCTGAGACATATTTCTAATACATTATGTGGAGGACATCTTGTTGATTGGAAATGATGTATCTTTTGTTGACAAAGGTTAAGAATTTCATTTCAATGAAAGACTTAGGCAAAACCCGAATATTTAGCATAAATGTCTACATGGATAGACAGTGACAAGGATATGGTCGTGCAAAACGTACATATATGATATATTGAAGGGGTTCAATATAGAAACGACGAGAAAATGATCTTGTCGCATGGAAAAAGAATTGAATCAAGATTCAAGTGCATCGACACTTGATAAGTGAAACAAGATTCAAGTGCTTTGACACTTGATGAGTGCAATCACAAGAATGTTTTGATCAATCATACCATGATATGTACACATCCAGATATGTCCTATGCTCTAAGTGTTATAAGCATATACCAAAATGAATCATAAAATGATCACTTGACAATGGTAAGGAAATTCTTATGATCTTTTGAAAAGAACTAAGAATATATTTATGTAGAGGTGATAAACAATTACAAATAGTTCACAAGTGTTACATCGATACTAGTTTTGTCACAAGATACAAATTAAGTTTATCTCAATTTAAACTATGGGTAGAACAATGCAATTGAAAGGAGATTCCATGATGGATTTGGATGAATTCCAAAGTTAAGACATTATGACGGATACTACAACAAAAGGCTAAGTATGTGACTGCTATAGTAGCAGAAAAGGAGGGAATTTGTGTCAAGTAGTTTGTTATCAAATTAAGGTGTGGTTCGCAACAGGCTAATGATATGTTCAAACTGTATCTACTTTCCCGAACACTTTTGCTATTGTATCTCCTCTAAACTTGTATGATTTGGATACAACTAACACGGACTGACGCTGTTTTCAGCAGAATTACCTTGGTGTCTATTTTTGTGCAGAAAATCAACTATCAGAAAAAAATCCCGGAAAATATGCCAAAAATTCTATTTCACCAGAAGATCCATGGAGCCAGAAGATGAGACGGAGTGGAGGCCTGGGGGGGCCACACCCCTGCCAGGTGCGGGTGGTCCTAGCCCGCGCCTAGGGGGTGAGGCCACCCTAGGCACCCCCTCGGGCTCCCTCTTCGCTTATAAGTTACCCCTTGACCTAAAACCCCGGGGGGGGGGGGGGGTCGTTTTTTCTAGAAAGAGTTCCGCTGCACCGCCACCACCAGAAACCGCGATTCGGATCCAGAAACTCCGTTCTGACACCCTGCTAGGACGGGGAATTTGGGGAAGATCATCGCCATCGTCATCATCAACGCCTCTCCATCAACCATCGATGTTTTCCTCATCCATGAGTGAGTAATACCCCGCTGTAGGCTATGGGGATGGTAGGGATTGGATGATTTATATCATGTAATCGAATAAGATTGTTAGTGCATGGTGCCTAGTATCTCTATTTAGTGCTATTTGACTTTGTTGCAACTTGTTGTGTTTAATGCTTGTCACTAGGGCCCGAGTGCCATGATCTCAGATCTAAACTTATTATTGAATCATTATAATAGTATTGTTTGTGATCTTATCTGCAAGTTGCGTACACATATCATTGTCCGGATTCAAAGGCCCCGAAGTGACAGAAATTGGGACAACCGGAGGGGATGGCTATGGTGCGAGGATCACATGTGTTCACGGAGTGTTAATGCTGTGCTCCGGTGTTCTATTAAAAGGAGCACCTTAATTGCTAGTAGTTCTCTAGAGGCCCCGCTGCCACGGGCTAGCAGGATAAAAGATGTGCAAGTTCTCATTGCGAGCACGCATGACTATATATGGAGCACATGCCTATAATTGTTTAGTACTTGGATGTGTTCGATGGAATTTTGTGCGCAAGTCGCAGAGTCCGTCTCAGAATAGCGTTGAAGCTCATGCACAAGTATATATCCTACACGTACGTGCATGGACCCCTAATTGGTGGATCAACCATATGGGCCAGGATGCGTATGTCGAGTGGCCGAAGACACGTCTGTATAACAAATAGTATATCAACAATTTATACGTATATACATAAACCGACTGCTTCATGTATATGAGCCATGTATACATCCGATCGGCCGGCCGGAAAGCAAACCTATGCAACAGACGCGACAGATATGTTAGGAGCCTAGCTGAAGCTGAACCGTGCATGTGCCTAGCTGATGGATTTTTGGCACGTATATAAGTCTGGCTCATTTGCCGAATCGTACACACGCCCATCGATCGGCCAGAAGGAGACCCACGCACCGACGTGAAGTGACTTGTTTTGTTCGCAAGAGTCCGACGCTGTGATAACCTCAACGTGGGCCCAACAGACGTTCTAGAAGAAGTTGGAGAGATAATTGTCAAGGAAGAGATAAAAGCATCAGAGCGTGTCCAGCTTCCCTTATCTCCAAGAAAATCGGTACCGGCCGGACGGGCCGACACCTTCGGATATATATACTCACGCACAGGTAGCGGCCGGGGAGGAGGGCGCAGCGACAAGCCGGGTAGAGATTAGGAGATCGCATCCAGCGTCCGGGAAGAAGACACGGCTAGAACTGATCGCATCTGGAGAGGTCGCAGTGCTGGATGACCTCGCACCCGGCCGGACGGCAGCTGACGGGCAGACTCAAGAAGACGTAGCGCACCCAGCTGAGATCATCACGTCCGGATGAACAGCCACAATAAGAAGCCAAGGGATCTTTTTCTTTTTCTTTTCCTTCACAGGTAGCATGGCGGAGGTCTCACATCAGGATCACCAAGGAGCTCACTAGCGCGCAGCCCGCCGGTCGGCACGATGGTACCTTGTCGTCGCCGTGGCCGGATCCGAGAAGCACGACGCCATCTAGCTCAAGTACTGCACACGGAACAACACCAACGCTACCAAAGCCCGCCGTCGGAGCTTGGCACACCAGGACGCCGCCCGACACTGTCCATCGTCGGAGCTCGCCAAGACGACGCTCGCCGGTCGGCACGATGGTACCTCGTTGTCGCCGTGGCCGGATCCGAGGAGCACGACGCCATCCAGCTCAAGTACTGCACAAGGAACAACACCAACGCTACCAAAGCCCGCCGTCGGAGCTCGGCACACCAGGACGCTGCCCGACGCTGTCCACCGTCGGAGCTCGCCAAGACGACGCTCGCCGCCGGAGCTCGCCAAGATGCTGCCTGCCGTCAGTACAACATCATATCCCCCGGACTCCTCTGTGCACGCCTCATCGGCATACAGGAGCATCCCAGCCACCGACGTACAAGTCCAGCTCGACGCGTATTTCGGCGGACAGAAGAGGCTCGGCAACGGTCACCGGGACAAGTGCCGGAGCTGTCGGGGCATCGCCCGCCGCCATCTCCATCACCATGAACCAGGCCAAGACGTCGACCTAAAGGCGTTGCGGGCGTGTAGACTCTTCCTGTTGTGCCGATGCAGCTTGAGCTCGGCCCTTGCTGCACAGGTTTCCTACGTCCTGGCGCGCGTTCCTTCCTGGTGGCGATGGCCGCGGCTCAGTATATACAGCTGGGCGTACAGGTACAGGAGCTGACGTGCGGCGTCAATGCCACGGGAATAGCACCAACATCACCGGAGCTCGCCTACGTGCAGCCCGTCAGCTGGTGCATCCTTCACGGCGATGAAGCTCGCGTCCCCGCCGGATGCCGGAGGCATGGAGCATGATGGCACGGACCAGCCCACGTCTCGTTGGCCAGAGCACGTGTCGATGGAAGTAATGCCGCCAGGGCTCGTCAACATGCAGCAATCGGGCCACTGCCCTCACCTCGCCAAGGAAGGTAACCGTGGCCATAGGAGGCGCAAGCAGCTCTTCGGAACTCGGCGTACAGGTTCAAGACTCGCCGGTGGACATGTATAGTACAACTTGTCAAGCATACGAGTCCACCCACGGCACGTGGCGCTCTTGGCGGATGGACACAACAGCTTGGACTCACCCACAGCCAGGTGGAGGAGGCGTGTGGCGTACAGTTTCAGCTCGTCGATCCAAGGCAGCCCGGTGCACAGGTTCAGCGTGTCTAGCCCGGCGCACAGGCTCAGCGCGACGGCGGCGGATTCATCGGGCCCTTCACCGGCCAATTGATGGAACTCGGTGCTCAATGATGGAGGCGGTACTCCGGCGTACAGCTGTAGTCTGGCGCCCGATGTACAGGAGAAGCTAGACGTGCCATCCAGTGTTCAGTTTAGCTCATCCCGGAGAGGAAAACGACGTACAGGTGCTCTACAGCAGATGATACCTCGGTGCATGGCTCGTGTGAGCCAACATCAAAGCACACGTGATGTACTAGTGCATGTCCCATGCACTACGTGGCCAATCATCCTGGTCGCGGTGCCCATGCACTCTTCGAGACAACATCGATACATCGCTTCTGACTCTATAGGACGGTGCCTTCAGTCAAGTCGGCTGCCGTTAAACTCGGCGCTGCGCCGAGAAGAAGGGACCGACCACGCCGGCCATGCCGATATGAGCGACACTGGTCTCCTAATAAAAATACTCCCGCGAGGCATACCCCTTGCACACCCCGACGAAGCCGCGAGGTTGTCAAGAAGTCCTAGCCGATCGGACTGCATCCATCTACATCAACAACTCTTCATCGCCGTTCAAGACCGACGAGGCGCGACGGCAAGGGCGGGCGAGGCCGGAGCAAAGGCCACGCTTTTAGCGGCGCGTGTACCAACGAGGACACGGGCTCCGCCGCTGCCCACACACACCACCACCATCACTATTCATGCAGGACGTGAAGCGAAGACGACCACACGGCTTAATCGGAGGTGTCTCGCGGCGTAACCCGCAGGAGTAATTAACTGGGAGCCTTCCGAGGCCCCGGGAACCAGGAGATCACACAATCGCCGTTGTCAGGCTGGCCGCGCTAGTAGGCCACGGAGCGCAAATCCTCGGGAATTGTATTTGTTATCTCAAATGATTAATGAAATACTGTTCCCACCTATTTTGTTTTCTTTGT
Source organism: Avena insularis (assembly GCA_023614405.1). Classification (NCBI taxonomy): domain Eukaryota; kingdom Viridiplantae; phylum Streptophyta; class Magnoliopsida; order Poales; family Poaceae; genus Avena; species Avena insularis. The sequence continues at coordinate 410,860,971 of CM042691.1, forward strand.
GTATTTATTCTACACTGGCACGCCCGCACTTTTCCTTTATCTTACCGTACCCCGGTGCGCATGAGAGAAACTACCGCTCCCGCACATACTCGTGGAGGCGTTCTAGTACGTTTTTCTCGTGTCAAACATGATGCTTATTCTTATTTATCTGTAATTGCCCTAAATCTTGAAGTTACATGTTTAGACTCATCCATGCAACGCCCGTCCATCCATCCCTATACCTACCGCACTCATATACTATTGTTGCTACTACTGTTACTATTGCTCATGTTTTGCTATTGCTGTTGCTTTGCTATTGGTACTATCAAACTGTTGCTACTGATAAACTTCTGTGAGCAAGAACTATTTCCAGGTGCAGCCGAATTGACAACTCAGTTGTTAAGGCTTGCAAGTATTCTTTGGCTCCCCTTGTGTCGAATCAATAAATTGGGTAATACTACCCACGAAGACTGTTGCGATCCCCTATACTTGTGAGTCATCAGCTAATACTAAAGATATATTGTACGACAATAATATCGACATGATTTAACCCCAAGGAACTAAAGGTCTCACCAAAAGACCAAATTTATACAATGTCATCTCATTGGAGAATGAGTGATGCGTGAAGACACAAAGATATGCAAATACACACAGACCTAAAAACGTCAGATCCGTAGATTATGTTAACTACTTGCAATATGGTATATGTAACACCAGAAAGCCATAGGTGTTCAATACGCAAAGTTTCTAAACTATATTATTGTCTCTAGTGCAAGTGGGATACTGAAGGGAATATGCCCGAGAGGCAATAATAATGTGGTTATTATCGTATTCCTTATTTATGATAAATGTTTATTTTGCATGCTATAATTATATTAATATGGAAACGTTAATACATGTGTGTTTAATGAACAAAAAGAAATTTCCTAGTTATGCCTCTCTTATAAACTAGCTCGTTGATTAACAAGATGATCAAAGGTTTCCTGATCATGGACATTGGATGTTGTTAATAACGAGATCACAACATTGTTGGAATAATGTGATGAACATTCATCCGAAGTATAGCATTACGATCAAGGTCATTGTGTTTATATTGCTATAACATCATACAAAGTAATCTTAGTCCGTCCTTAGACCATGAGATCATGTCAATCACTAACACCGGAAGAGTATCTTGATAATATCAAACATCACACCATAACAGGATGACTATAAAGATGGGCTCAGTGCTATGAAGGTGTTATGTTGAGGCTCATGGATCAAGAGTAGAATTTGTCCATCCCGACGACGGAGAGATATACTCTGGGCCCTCTCGGTGATATCACATTAGTTAGCTTGCAAGCAAGTGATTTGATCACTAGAATGTTATATCACGGGAACGAGAAAAGGAGTACATGTCGGTAACAAGATCAAACTAGGTATGGAAATACCAATGATCGAATCTTGGACATGTAATATATCGCGAGACAAAGGGATTGAGTTACATGCGTATAAGGTTCACACGATCACAGAAGTCATCGTTGAATGTGTGGGAGTCAGTACGGATCTCCAGGTCCCGCTGCTGATTATTGATCGGAGAGGGTCTCGATCATGTATACATTATTTGAGAACCATAGGGTGACACACTTAAGGGATACTAACACCATTTGGAGCAAATAATATGCCAGAGAAAGAATTACAAAGCGCAGGAATTATTTCACTAGACACCGGAACTGTTTCGGTTGAAATTGCTGAAACTGGTTCTACATGTGAAATTGAAATGTTATAAGGGGTTTTATGTGAATGTTTATTAATTCAAGTAATTAACAAAATTCTGAATAAATAAATAAAAGAGTTTTATTTAATGAGAGGTTGCATTAAATTTGGTGGAAATTTAATGGGATTTGAGTGGGATTTTGAGTGGAGGAAATGGAGGGTCATTTGTGTGAGTGGGAGCTCCACTTACATGATTGGAGGAAGAGGTAGGGGCACCACCTTGGCCGCCGGCCATGGCTATTGGTCTTTCCCTCTCCTCCTATAAAAGGAGCCCCTCCTCTCACTTCTCACTCACACCTCCTCGTAAAGGATTTCTCTCCCCCTTTAGAATTTCCCCATGGTCTCGGATCAATGAGATACACGTTCCCGGTGGCTTTTTCTGGAAGGATTTGTTGCTTCCGCTGCTTCGCTGGAGCGAGGGCGCGAAGGTTGTCGGGGTACCCGGACGTGTGTGCAATCACGGATGCAGCACTACTTTGCGGTGCTAGACTGGATGGTGCTGAACCTGCTGGACCAGATGGACTTCTTCTCGATCTTGAGATCAACAAGCGTTCAACTACATCATCCACGAGTACAACCTCGTTAATGCTATTCGGTCTTCGAGGGTATCTATTCTATGGATGTATATCCACCCGTTGCTTGTCTCTAGTAGATAGATCTTGGTACATAGTTGTTCCCATCGTAGGAATTTTTTTGTTTTCTATGCTGCAAACCCTACAACTATTACTATTGTTGGACATAGGATGTGTATAGATTTCAGGAAATTAAATAAAGAAACTAGGAAAGATCACTATCCTTTATCGTTCATAGATCAAACTTTAGAGAGGTTAGCAAACCACACTCATTTTTGCTAATTGGACAGATACTCTAGTTTTTCCCAAATAGTTGTTCATCCTGATGACCAACTTAAAACAAATTTCATTAGTCCTTATGGTTTACATGCTTACCGATGTATGCCTTTTGGTTTATGTAATGCTCCAACTACTTTTGAAAGATGCATGACTGCTATTTTTGTAGATTTTATAGAACTAATAATGGAAGTATTTATGGATGACTTTTCTGTCTATGGAACTTCATTTACTAGTTGCTTGGATAATCTCAAAAGGGCTTTGCAGCGTTGCAAAGAAACCAATCTTGTTCTAAATTGGGAGAAGTGCCATTTTATGGTCAAAGAAGGTATAGTCCTTGGACATAAGGTAGCAGGTAAAGGTATTGAAGTAGACAGAGCTAAGGTTGAAGCAATAGAGAGAATGCCATAACCAAGGGATATAAAATGTATAAGAAGTTTTCTTGGTCATGTTTATTTTTATAGAAGGTTCATTAGACATTTCTTTGGAATTTCTAAACCGTTAACTAACCTGTTGCAAAAGGGAGTGATATTTAATTTTGATGATAAATGCCGTGTAGCCTTTGATAAACTTAAATATGCTTTATCACATGCTCCTATCATCAAACCACCTATCTTGGATATGACTTTTGATTTAATATGTGAAGCTAGTGATGATGCTGTAGGAGTAATTTGGGAAAACATATAGGTCGCAGATTTAATCTTATACATCATGTTAGTAGAACTCTCAATAGTGATAAAAATAATTATCCTAAGGAAGAAAGAGAACTTTTTGTTGTATTTTTCTCTTGTGATAAATTTCATTCTTATATAGTTGATGCAAAAGTAAGATTTTATACGGATCGTGATGGTTTAAAGGAACTACTTGAGAGGAAAAATCATAAGCCAAGACTGATCCGTTGGATCCTTTTACTTCAAGAATTCGAGTTGCAGATTATGCAGAGGCAAGAAATAAAGATGTTGGATGTAGTGTCCATATTTGCCCAGCAAGACACCAATCTTATTAAGAGGAACTTTAGTCCTGGTGATTTTCGTTTACGAGAATTATTAGATGAACTAAGGTCAATTCCTCCAAAAGAGAAGAAGTCCTTGTTGGAGGAGGAGCTTGTCATACCCGATTAAATAAACGATAAGTGCAAGGTAAGTTTTCTTACTCTAATAAGTGATTTGCTTTCACAATTTTTACTTCTGAAAATTTTACCTTTGAATTCCTCATGTTTTTCTGAAGTTTCTGAAGGTTTTTACCAACTATACAGTCGCAAATATACTGCCAGCGAGAAATCCCCCGCCGTATAGTTGGTCGTTAAACCTTCCATACCTTCAGCACGAAAACATTTTTGGCTTCTGGAAACTATATGACCAAACTATATAGCTGGAGAAAAAACCTCCCGCCGTATAGTTGGTCGTTGAAACTTCTGGATGGTCCATCCTTTTTCTGTTTTTTATTCATCTAAAAAACTGGTTTGTCGGTTCCAATTCGGCAACTAAATAGACATGGACTTGAGATATTTGGAAATATCATCCCGGAACCAACTATACGGCCGGAGCTATACGAGCCGCGCCCGTATAGTTGGTCATTACGCGGCAGGACTTCTCCAAAACCGTGATTTCTTTCCCTATTCCTTTAAGATTATTTTCTTGGGTGTGAAATTGGTGTTTATCGCGACTTTTACTAATCTCTGACCCCTCTTATATACTGCCATTGTTTTCTCTCTAATCATAATTACCAGGAACCAATCTAGCCATGCTCTATCCCGTCCCAGGCCACGGAAAACCCCTGGATCTCATTCCTCCTTCCAGGGATCGCTCTTGTAGCCCATCCATGGAGGACAGCAACGAGGACATGGAGAGGTTTAGCCCGAGGTACAAGGAGTACAACGATCCAAGCTTCTACAATAATGATGTCGATGAAGATTGGAGTGACATCTACATCAGTTGTGATGTCTATGATCCCCCGGAGATCAACTGGGCAGCGATGAAGAGAGCTCAAAAAGAAAGAGAAGGTCACAAGCCGCATGGAAAAGGGCGCGTGTAGACGGTCAAGTTCATTACCATAGACCCCAGTCCGCACAAGCGTAAGGAACCTAACATTGGTGCAGGTGCTAGAAAGAAGCGACGATACCACTCTCGAGGCCTACCAATGGTGCTTGTATAAGGGTGAAGCCTCAAGAAGAGTGGAGGAGCGGTTTCTACTTCCCTGACCCATCAATTATGGATGAGGAAGAAGAAGTTGTCCCCAGGACCAAGGATCGCGTAGGAGCATTGGAAATATATCAGAAGCAGAAGCTACTCCATCGCGTTGAAGTCCGTCACCACCTCAAGGAGATAGAGAAGAAGGATGATCTTCTCCCATCGGTGACTAAACTCGCGGATAAGGTGGACACTTTGCAATCTGATTTGCGCAGGTGCTATAGCTGTATCACTGCCCTGGAGGATACCAACAAGAAGCTGTGCACCGTGGTGTTACATGCCATGGCTCCACGGTGATCTACAATAATCACGGTATCAAATAATCGCGAGGGATTATTTGATCTCGTCTGGCTTGATTCCAAGCTTGGGGAGATCTTTAAGACCTTGTAATCTATCTTATAAGTTTTACATTACTATTTTTAGTTTTTCACTAGTTCGAGTTTAGAAATAAAGCTTGCATCATTAGAATTCCCTTTAGGAATAGTCGATCCCTTTTATGAAATTCCGAGTTTATTATCATATATGGATCATTATTAAGTTTGTGCTTGTCCTATTAGATATATGAATGGCTTGAGTATAATTTTACTTGCACTTGATGATAACAATAGGAGTCTTCCACACCATTGGTATTAATGGAACATATAAAGATAATTTGTTCAATATGTTGTAAGTTCATGGTTTTATTTACAAAGAAAAAATATCTAATCAATTAAGTTGGAAAAGAAACCTTGAACAAAGGAAAATTAAAAGTGTTATCAAATTAGAGTGAGAACAAGACAAGGTAGAATATTCAAGCTACAAAGATGCTTCATATACAATTGGAATTTGGTAATTGTGATCGTTAAACTTTGAATTCCTACATGAAGTGGAATGTATGTCTAGATCCTTTGCGCAGCACCTAAACAAAAGTATGAGCATATATATAAAAAAGAAAAAAGAAAAAATAAAAGAAAAAATAAAAAGAGCGAATGTGCAAAGAGAAAATAGGCATACACCACTATAGTGTAGTGAGACAAAGAAACATTTGAGATTTTAAATCCCAAGTGAATATGTTAATCCTAAAAACACTTGGGACTACCTCGCTAACTCATACGGTTGAACCGAATACTTTTATATCATGTTGAGAGTAATCTTTTGTGAACTCTTAAATACTAAGGTATGGAAGCCTGCTAATATTATTTGGATGCTTCGAGTAAGGTACTATTCATGAACTTATTCCTATGTATCATATATGATAAACACATTCTGCAACTGCCCTATTTATTTTATCGACTCAGCTTTATGAATATGAGGATCACATCCATTAAGCTAAACTTGCTCGGGACGAGCAAGAGTCTAATCTTGGGGAAGTTGATGAGTGCATATTTGCATCATGTTTTATATTATTATTTTGCATTGTAGTTGCAGGATCTTGGTATTTTACGGCGTTCGTGCGCATCTTTTATGTTAATTTTCACTAGGATCGGGAGAGATGATGGATACGATGGACACAATTCTTGGACCAGTTGTATTGAAGTGAAAAGGAGTAAAAACAACGTAAATCATTAATTTGGGAAATATTAATAACACCAGAAAAACCCGAAGCGATTGGAGGGCATAGAAGGTTTAATGACCAACTATAAGGCGGGAACAACTTTTCCGGCTGTATAGTTCCCGCCGTATAGTTGGCGCCACGTCCGTCTCCTCAAATAGTTTCACCCCGTGCAACTGGATCGGAGAGAGGACATACAGAACAACAAAATCGTCAAAACCTCACCTCCGTAAGGCATCTGGAGGGGGAACTCATCCATCGGAGATCCATATTCGCCCTACACAGATCCGGGAGGCTAAGGCATCTATCTTCATCATCAACCGCTGCATCACCATCATCTCCATCCATCCCATATACATCTTGTCTAGATCTTGTTGTAATTTCCGTACTCGTTGTGGAATTATACAAGTACTATTCATCTATGATAGATTCCATTGTTTTTGCCATGATATTGATTGCCTCCATGTCTGAGTAGATCATTAGTTCTTGGAGAGATGGAGAAACCCTAGAATGAGATTGAAATAAGATAAAGTTTATTATGATATTCATCGTTGTGACCATGTGTTAGATTGTTTTCATCTTGATGTTAGGAGAAGTCGACTTATCAATATTTGCCTCTTGTGGGGACTTGATGGAGGGAACTACTTGTTGATAGACGGAGGTGTCTTAGCACTTATAGTGACTATAAAGATATTGGCACTCCTTGCATATCAACTTGGAAACCGAGGAAACTCACGAAACACTATCCATGCCATGGGATACGTCCTACGGGATCAAGTCCCTTAATAGCGCAGTAATTCGATTGATGTTGATTGCTGTCTGATGTGGTTAGGAGGATGATGTGAGTAGTGGTTGTTGCCTATTTGTCCAAACACGGAGTTACTCCCACACATACATAGTTGAGAATGTTCATGATAATAATCTTTACCTTAGACCCTTTATAAATGCTAGAGGTGTATTTGCTACTCCCTGAGAACGCTTTTTCCCATTGTAGTTTCAAATCTCTTTTACACACACGATACTTATTTTCTGTAATCATTTTATTTATTGTTCTCTTATACCAAAAACCCCAAAACACCTTTTTACACAACAATCGCATTTTATCTTGTTACTTAGAACTTTATTTTAGCATTTCTATTTTAGTATTTAATTCAAGAGTTATTAGACTTCAGACTCATGCTCCCTGTGTGATTGATATATTTATTTCGAAACTAGCTACAAACTATCTATGCACTTGCAGTCATTATAGCCATCATCTTGTATTTAAGATCTCCTTGTGAATTGGCGAATTGGATTAAATATATCGCCTGTGGAAAGAAAGTATCGCGTATGTAAAAGAGATGTGAAACTACAATGGGAAAAAGTGTTCTCAGGGAGTAGAGGATATACCTCTTGTAGGATTTGCCGCATAGAAAACAAAAAAATTCCTACGATGGGAACAACTATGTACCAAGATCTATCTACTAGATATAAGCAACGGGAGGATATACATCCATAGATAACAAACTCTTGAAGACCGACAAAACTTAACGAGGTTGTACTCATGGATGATGTAGACGAACGTTGCCGATCTCAAGATCGAGAGAAGTTCTAGCACCGCAAATCAGCGACGCATCCGTGCTCGCACACATGAGCAACCTCCGCCTCCTCGCTCCAGCGATGCAGCGGAAGCAACAACTCTTTCTTGCCAAAAATCCACCGGGAACATATATCTCGCTAGTCCGAGACCATGGGGGATAAACTAGAGGGGGAGAGAGATCCTTCACGAGGAGGTGTGAGAGAGAGGAAGAGGGGCTCATTTTATAGGAGGAGGGGGAACCCCAAGGGAGTGGCCGGTGCATGGGGCTGCCCCCTTGCCCTCCCTCCATTCATGTGGGTGGAGCATCCACTCACAATTTTTCCCCTTCATTTCTCCACCCAAAATCCCACTCAAAATTCCCATTAAATTTCCACCAAATTTAATGCAATCTATCTTTAAACAAAAATCCTTTTATTATTCAAAATTTTGTCAATTACCTTAATGGACAAACATTCACATATAACCCCTTGCTAGTATTTCATTTCACATGCAGAAACACTTTCAACAATTTCACCCGAAACGATTCCGGTGTCTAGTGAAATAAATTCCTGCGCTTTGCTAATCTTTTTGAGCATGAAACTATTTGTTCCAAATGGTGTCGGTGTCTCTTAAGTGTGTCACTCTACGGTTCGTGAATAATGCGGACATGATTGAGACCCCTCTCGGATCAATAATTAGAAGCGGGACCTGGAGATCCATATTCACTCCCACACATTCAACGATGACTTTCTTGTGATTGTGAGAACCTTTTACGCTAGAATCTTAATCCCTTTGTCTCACGATATATTACATGTCCGAGATTCGATCATCGCTATCTTCATACCTAGTTTGATCTCGTTATTGACATGTACTCTTTTCTTATTCCCGTAATATAACATTCTAGTGATCAAATCACTTGCTTGCAAGCTAACCAATGTGATATCACCGAGAGGGCCTAGAGTATATATATATCCGTCATCGGGATGAATAAATTCCACTCTTGATCCATGGGCCTCAACATAACACTTTAGTAGCACTGAACCCATCTTTATAATCACCCTATTACAGTGTGATGTTTGATGTTATCAAGATACTCTTCCAGTGTTAGTGATTGACATGATCTCATGGTCTAAGGATTAGGATTATTTTGTATGATGTTATAGCAATATAAACTCAATGACTTTGATCGTAGTGCTATACTTCGGATGAATGTTCATCACAACATTCCAGTAATGTTGTGACCTTGTTATTAACAACATCCAATGTCCATGATCAGGAAACTTTGATCATCTTGTTAATCAACGAGCTAGTTTTTAAGAGAGGCATAACTAGGAACTTTCTGTTTGTTTATTAAAAACACATGTATTAACGTTTACGTATTAATACAATTATAGCATGCAAAATAAACATCTATCATATACTTGGAATATACATAATAACCACTTTATTATTGCCTCTCACTATAATTGATAGGAATGACTATGCTTATGTGGAGAGTAATAATTATCATATGCATGTGGCTCATGATAAGAATGTTTTATGTGATAGTTATATTGTTAATTTTATTCATGTTGCTACTGAAAGTTATTATGAGAGAGGGAAACATGGTTTTATGTATCTCAACAATATTATGTTTCCTCTCTTTATGTTGAAAATTTTGAAATTGCACTTGTTTTGCTTTCCTATGCTTGTTGCTTTGTGTTTTCATGACTTGTTTCTTTACAATATTATTTTGAATAGGAAGTGGGTTAGACTTAAATGTGTTTTGAATTTGCTTTTTAATGCTCGCTTTTACTTCAATTCATATTTCTTATGTGAGCATCATCAAAATTATCAAGCCTAACTTAAAGGCGTTAAAGAAAAGTACTTCTTGGGAGATAACCCAATAGTTTTCTTGAGTCTTGGAAGTTATTACTTCTGTAATAACCTCTCCTTATCCTTTTTATTTGATTTTTGTGCCAAGAATAACCTCTAATGAGAGGGAAGTAAGATTTGGGGAAGTGCTGTCCCGAAACAGATTTTTTGTGCTTCACTGTAAAAATTCTTGAAAAAACTCTGTATATTGGATTTAGCTATAATTTTTTGAATAAATCCCCTAGGTTGTTATCTAACTTTTGTTAGATCAACATTTTTTTATTTGAGCAACAAAAGGTTTTCGAAAAAATCAGTTTTATCTGCTGGTCTGTTTTGACAGATTTTTGGCATTATTTGCATTTGTCTTCTATCTGTTTCTTTTTGAGTTCTCCTTGATCACTTGAGATTTTAAAATGAATTGCTACAGTAGCTTGTGTTCTAATGAAAGTTTTCCTTGTTTTTAAAGAAAATCCAAAGGCCTATTATCTTGAATACACTAATGTTGCTAATGAAGATTGTGTGAAGTTTTGTATGAAGGAAATTTTCAAAGTGTAGGAGAAGAATGATGTAATAAGATAAAGAATGGACAAAAGCTCAATCCTGGGGAAGCCACCCCGTGTCACCCTAAGAAATATTCAATAGGTACAAGCGTCAAAGCTTGGGGATACCCAAGGCATCCCCTTCTTCATCAATAAAAATCTCAGGTCTTTCTAGACACTTCTTTTTTATTGTTTCATGCACTGTTGTGTTGTTCTTGGAGCGTCTTAGTTTTCGTCTTTAGTTTTATTTTGCTTGGTTTGTTGCAATAAATTGGTTGAATCCCAACACACTTCTTTTGGAGAGAGACACACTCTGTTTTCATTGCCAAGAACACTCTAGTTTTCAATCTTATTGTTCTGTGAGTGTTCACTTTTGCTAGCACTGTGTTTAACCTTAGTTTTCTTATGCTTTCTGCTTAGAATGTTTTAGTTCTTCTTTGTGAATTTGTGATACAAGCTCACTGATCTTTATTGATAATTATCTTTGTGAGTTGTTTCAAATAAGTTGATTGGTGTTGGAAAAGAGTAGAAAGTTTCATTCTTATAGTGGTACAAAAGGGAGTTTGTTTTGACTATGGCTTAGAGTTTATCATGTCATGTTAGATGTTGATTTGACCTTATGCTAGTGATTATTGCTGTAGCATTACTTGTTCCAAACAATTGAGATTGCTTAATGTGCCTTGGAAGAATCATGCGTTGTTTTAGCACACAAAAGCATAATATTGTGGTATTCTCCTTTGATGCTTTGATTTGGGTTGACTTTGCACATGCTTACACCATGTTAAGACTATGAACCAGTCATCTTAGCCTCTATGATCATTTAGTTTTTGACTTGTGGTACCACTTTATGCTTTGATTGATAATGTTTTGTCGCTTTGCATGATTATGGCCATTATTGCTCTCTTAGTTGGTCACTCCCAGTCTTTTGCTAGCCTCCACTTGTATGAGTAAGATCTCATGCATCCAACTCCCAAGAAACCAAGTTATTCCAAAGAGTCCACTATAAATTCCTATGCGTGGTGTGTTACACCATTCCAAGTATATTCTTGCTTTATCTATCTTCTAAATTAAACTTGTTATGAGAAAATCAGTGATTAAATCTCTCACAAACTTGATGGCACACTTTATTTTTCTTGCCCCAAATAAACTTGAACCATTGTGTTACCTATGTTGTATATGCTTGCACTTATATGTTGGTAATTAACAGAACCGTGATGTCACGGGGAACGCTTTCAACACTGCACCTGTACATTGTACCCAGTTGATATCATGCTCTTTTGTTTGCGGATGTCGTCGGTGTGAAATAAAAGGGGAGCTTGTAAGTCCATGCAGTTATGTATGTGTGTTAAAGAAACGCCTGGGCCGCTAGTCTAAGCCATGCCTAATCATGGTGAAAACTTGCAACATCACCATAGTGAGCAATCTATGAAGCATTCTTCTTATAAAAAAAGAGAGACATAAAAAGAGATTGAGAAAAAGAAAAAAAGATACGATAAAAGAGGAAAGAGAGAAAAAAGCACCATTTTTCCATGGTAAATAAGAAGATTGCTGAGATGCTCATTGTCTGCTTGCCTTGTCATTTTGATATGGGATAGCTCCTGTATCATGGGGCAAGGGGTACCCTGTTGGCGGTTCTCTATGATACACATGGAATTACTATGACAAGAACTTACCGGTGACTAAATTTGAGTAGCATGAGGAGCGACCCTCGTACTCAAGTGACATGAGATTGCCAATTTATACTTTGTTAAGCATATACTCCATATTTTGTTCACTTTAACCTTAATCACTTCAAGATGCTTATGATAGGGGCAATGAGAGTTGAAAGCTAACAAGTACCATAATTTTTGGAAGCTCTTTATGAAACTTGAAATCCCTTCTTCCCTCTGTGAAGGGCCTTTCTTTCCACTTTTATATTGAGTCTCCACCTTCTATCCTTAGGCACCAATTAAGAGAGCACAATTATCATTCTTAGTTCTATGTGCATTGTCCCAAAACTTATTGATTGATTCATAATATTGATATTGCTTGTACTTGAACTATTTGTATCTAGTCACCCTTATGAACTTTGAAGGTGTCATATGCATTTATGTTTTGCTAGTCCATGAGGGACAAGCTGAATGCCACTATGCTATGTTTTCTGTATGTGAAACAAACAAACGTCTTTCAATGAATTGTTATTTATGATCTTTGTTTGTACATTTGCATGTTACAACATAGTTACTATGTCTTATTGTTAAAATTTCATCTTTCATGCTCATGTTTAGAGTACTTTGATCCCAGCTTTCAATGCTTTACAATACCTTGATCATGATTGTGATGGTGCATGTCACCTAAAAAATTATTCGTTTTATCACTTACCTACTCGAGGATGAGCAGGAGTTAATCTTAAGGATGCTTGATACGTCGTAAACATATCTATAATTTCTGATGTTCCATGCTTGTTTAGTATCCACTTTGCTTTGTCTACACTTTGAGGTATTTTTATACGTTTTCTGGGACTAACCTATTAACAAGATGCCACAATGCCAGTTGCCCATTTTCTGTTGTTTTTGGTTCCAGAAAAGCCAGCAAATGAATATTATCGGAATTGGACGGGACAAAAGCCAAAGTCAATATTTCACCGAGGAGAACACGGAGCCATAAGACGAGACGGAGGAGGGCCACGAGGGTCCCACACCCCTTGGCCGCGCGGCCAGGCCTGGCCCACGCTTGGGGGGGTGTGGCCGCCTCGGTCCCCCCTTCGCCTATAAGAAGCCCCCGATACCAAAACCCTAAGTACCCAATCATACATCCACGAAAATTTACGCAGCGCCGCCGCCACTGAAGGGGAGATTCGGGGGACAAAAGTCTCTATTTCGGCACCCTGCCGGGACGGGGAAGTTCCCCCGGAGCCATCTCCTTCGATCTCCACCACCATCTCCATCGATCTCCATTGCCATCTTCATCACCGTTGCTGATTCCCATGATGAGGAGGGAGTAGTTCTCCTTCGAGGCTAAGGGCTCTACCGGTAGCTATGTGTTCATCTCTCTCTATGCATGATCATATTGTGGTCATGAGCTTTGTAATCAAGTAGATCTGCTCTGCTACTCAAGTGCTTTAATAGATCTCTGCTCTCCCCACGTGTGTGAAAGTGACATCGTGCACACCGTGGTGGCACTTAGGCTAGAGTCTACATAAATACTCAAGTGCTTTAATAGATCTCCGGCTCTCCCCATGTGTGTGAAAGTGATAGCGTGCACGCCGTGGTGGCACTTAGGCTAGAGTTTACAAATACTTATCATGAGTTATATTTGGAGTTGGATGTCTCTATGAAATTGTGGTGTTTGTTGGAACCGTCTAGCACTCAAGGTGACAGTGTGGGGTTATCTAGATGGGGAAGGCAGACTTTGAGGAGTGCTGTTATAGCCCTACCATGAATTAGAGTGTTCAACCGGAGAGTAGTTCAGGGTAGAATCATGAAAATAATATATTTATATGAGAGAGTGTTCACTAGTGAAAGTATGATCCCTAGACCTTGTTTCTAAACATTGAAAACCGTTCGCAACTAGATCTATTACAAGTTTGCTTGCTTCTAGTCTTTTCCTCCCCGTCAAACTCTTTTCTGGCACCGTTGTCTTATAATCATCCATATCACTTATATTTCACTATCTCTTCGCCGAACTAATGCACCTATACAACTGACAAGTGTATTGGGTGTGTTAGGGACACAAGAGACTTCTTGTATCTTGATTGCAGGGTTGCTTGAGAGGTATACCTTTGACCACTTCCTCCCCGAGTTCGATAAACCTTGGGTAATCCACTTAAGGGAAACTTGATGCTGTTCTACAAACCTCTGCACTTGGAGGCCCAACAACTGTCTTACAAGAATAGAAGTGCGTAGACATCACTCCGCTTGGCCAATCGCACCGCCACCTGCTGCAAGGAAGAATGACTTCGGCCGCCAACCGTCGTCTCCAATGCCCATCCCGTTGCACTACCATCTTAGTTAATGAAGCACGAAGCCTGCTACCATATCCGTCTATCGACCAGTTGTGACAAAGCATCAACACATAACACACACCGCGGGCCGCTGGCTCCATCGCTCGGTCGGCACCTCCAACAACGGTGCACGTCGCCGCCCGCCTCCTCCAGTAATGGTGCATGTCGCCGACCGCCTCCTCAATAACTGCAGTCCTCTCTCCCCTCCTCTCACTCCCATCCACCCCCTCCTCTTCCCTCCGGCCCCTTCTCCCGTTTTGGCTTCTGGTTTTTTCTATCAATCAATTCTTGTAAATTGTCTCTCTGTAGTTTGGTTAGATGCTAGCAGTGATTTTTGTGTATACAAAGTGGTGATTGAAGTCATTTAGATGTGATGAAGATGATGCTAGCGGTGATTATGACATCACTTTTTATTCTATAAGCTTTATGTATAAAACATTAAGAAATGAAATATTCCTTCCCAAATAGTCATTTACCCAACAATTAGTGTACAAATCGTTGTTCGATGATAAATCGGCATATAAACAATCTTTAGGTCATTGCAAACATTTTATGTGGAATATATAGTCCACAATCACCGGTTATTTTAACCAAACAACTTTCAGTTTTCATACAGTTATCAACTCACAGCTAGCGGTTGGAATCAGATTATCAAGAATCTACATCTTAACCAAACACACCCTACATAAAGAAGGAAACGAGTGTTCCTTGCCATCGCCCACATCCTAGCATCAAACAAGTTAAACAAGGAGAGAAAACCCAAGGTTTCTTGAGCTAGGCCATGTAAGTCACATGCATATAAGTGTGAAGCTAATTGTATAAGATATCAAGTCCTCGAACAGAAAATCAGCTAGACATGAACATTACTACTACATACTTATATAAGATAACCATCATGCGAGGTATGACTGGATATAAAGAACTAAAAGTGTGGAGGCAAAATCCACGTACAACTACTTCTATAATCAAGTCCATCATCCTTGTCGCAGTAATGGTATCCTCGTGACATGATCTTCTCTGAATGATGCACACCTTGGCTCTCGTAACAATACACATAGCAACTACCGAGGTCCAACCTACGTATGCACTTTGAATCCTTCTCGTCATCAAGGGGGTAGTGTTCGTCAGAGTAGTAGATACGGTTCGTTTCAATGTCGCCATGCATGCCGCCCAATGACGGCGACACATGCATCGCCTTGCAACATCCTGGCCCTAAGAACAAGGCGTGGTCGCCCAAGGTGGTCACCTCTATCCACCTGTATTTGTATGGCTGCGTTGTCTCGGCAAGTTGGAACACCCTAAACCTTCGAGCCTTGGTGCTTTTCGCCGGCCTGATCTCCACCGTTGTGGAAAGCTTGCCGTGCAGCTCAAAGATGTATCGTGGATAGAACATATCTGGTCTCTGGATGGTTAGTTGATCAAGCAAGATTACCACGGGATCACCTTCCTTGTTTAGACCGAGGACGAGCTTGTAGAAGAGGCCACCACGGGAGAATCGGTTGCTAAATGAATCCCAATTTGTTGAACATTATTTATGAGACCCTGTTCTACTATTTGGTTTGATCTTGTAGTCCAAAGAATTCCATACCATGACGTATCTGGGATAGTAGTCATTAGTGAAAAAACAGTAGTTATACAAACTAGTGAAGTGAACCCATCTCCAATAGTCCAATAATTCTTATCTTTAGACCATTCTGAGCCATTTATGAACATTACGGCGAATATGATCAAGACATTTATGGCTTCCACATAAATAAGAAGTTGTGCCATATAGGTGGCCGTTGCAGAAGGCGATGTCTATGATCCACGTGCGTATGTCTGCGCCATATCCTCGTGTCGTCCATCGCCCTTTTGGGCGGTGAAGCCTACATAGCGTTATCATGCAGTCTGTGGTGATGGCGGCAAGGATGCAGGCGGAGCCATCGGAGGCGACAGGGTCCTCGGAGAATATGACTTTCTCGACCGAGAATTCGTTGGTGGTTCGCCGTTGTGCGGTTGGGCATCTACACGTGATGGTCGACTTCCTTGCGGAGAGCGGCAGCAGCGAGACACGCGTGAAGGGATTCATGATCCAGATCCTGGAGCCGATGGCGGCGGCGATCCAGCCTCCGTCGTGGGATCCGACGATCCGCTTGCCATGGGGAAACCATGGGAGCCTGGCGCGCAGCACCCTGCCGTTGTCCTGGGGGCAGTACGCCCGAGCCTTCCTGACGCGGCGCCGCGCCAGGACCTGCAGACGGCGGCGAAGCGGGCACGGTCGTACGGGGAGGAGCAGCACCGTCGGTAGATCACGCCCAGGAGGTCGTCCGGGATCTCGTCGGACCAACGCCCTTCTTCGGTGCCGCCGTGGCCGGCCATCGAGGATCGATTGCTTCGTATAATAATCAATATCGAGATCGATCTTGGGTGCTAGCTCGGAGAGGTGTTGTTGTATTGCAAACGGGACGCGCACGATATATAGGACTAGATTGGGTAGCTCTGCTCGATCCGCGCACGTAAGGGCATATCAAATCCAACTTTTTTTTTTGAGGGAATCATATCAAATCTAACTGAACGTCGATCACCTCTTCCCATTTGTATCTGTATGTCTCAGTTGTGTTGTTGTTGGTGAGCTCGTACACCCGGAAAACTTGAGCCTTGTTGCCTCTTACCGGCCTGACCTACTTCACTGTTGCCAGCTTACCACGGAGCTCGAGTATGTACCTTCGATTAAAAAATGGGTGCCTTTGGATGGTTAGTTCCTCGAGCGAGATGAGCGCCACAAGGTTGTTCTCGTTTCGGCCAATGACGAGCTTGTACAACCGTTCACCAGACGACAATCCATACCATACAGCGCATGTATGTGTTACACCCGTGTGTTGTCCACCTCCCGATCGACCATCTAGGTGTACAGAGTGCTATCATGCATTCTGTAGTCATGGCGGCGAGAATGCAGCCTGTCGAAGTAGGGTCCTCCGAGAAGATGACTTTTTGCACAGAGATATTGTGGCTTGGTCGAGTAGCAGTGGCAAAGCCGGTAGCTTTCGCTGCCATGACGCGACGGCGCGCCATGACCTGCAGACACCGGCGAAGCGCGCGCGGTCGTACGGAGAAGAGCACCGACTGTAGATCACACCGAGGAGGTCGCACGGGAGGTTGTCGGACCACCGCCCTTCGATGTCGTGGCCGCCGGTCATGGCGATGGCCTAATTCACATAATAATATAGGTAATAAGTGAGCACGTACGTGGAAATCGATAGTTCTCCTTTATATATACACATACATTGCGTGCACACAGTGCAAACGGGACGCGCACGACACGGCACACGATCGGTTTAATTTTGGTAGCTCTGCTCTGCCCTCAACGTACATATATAACGTGTCCCGAACGCCCATCCTGTTGACGATGACGGGTCAAAAGGAGGAAGGGGGTATGTGGAAATATTATGGAGAGAGTAAAATTAAATGATTTGCTAATTGCCTCAAAATTCGTTAAATCTCAGACGAGCACCCACGAACATTGACAAAAAAAATTGCGCATGATGAACGTTGACCTGAATATGAGAGCCATACAAAGTTCAAATATTTTTCTGAACTTCTAAAACAATGGATTCAAATAGGGTGCGGCAATCGCAAAAAAAGGAAGTTGCAGCCACGTGGGATGAGGAAATAATGCAGATCTGATCCCGTCGGGAGCGCCGAAAAGGATTCTCCTGTTCGTGCAGTAAAAAATTATAAAACAAAAGATACAGTTTTTATACTAGATATACTTATGATTCTACTCGGGTGAACTTCGTTTCTTCTTTGTGAATGATATTGCTATGATCTTCGTGATGGGTTCGGTGATGATATCATTGTTCAAAAAATAGGCCGAGTCAGCGATTAATAGGCCGATTAATCGCTACTAGGGACCTGACCGTGTCGATTACCATTAATAGTTTGTGTTAATCGTTTAGCCCGATTAATAGCTCTGACACTCCGATACTAGGTATGTTCCCAATTAACTACTACACTTGGTCAAAAAAGTTCAAACATTATCAACACATATCGCCCATCCATTCGCTAGCCCATCCCAACGAAGTAGGTTTTTCGAAGCTCCCGCTCGATCCCTGCCTTTAGGAGCTCCGTTTCTGCCATCATCAGCCAGTTCATTGTCGTTTTTGACCAGTTCCTCGTAGTTGCCTATCAGACCGAGCTCCTTGAGGATCTCATGCGAGAGCTCAAGGCTGTCTTTAATAGGGTAGTTGGTTGAGGTGCAAGAGGAGTCATATGTGTTTTAGGTGCTAATTTTTATAGGTTACACCGATTAATAGCCGATCGATTAAATCAGTTAATCGTCCGAATTCCGATTAGTCGCTACTCCCAAGACTACCGAGCAGTTAACGATTAATGATTTCCTTACCATTGGATGATATATTAATCTTCTTGTGATCTCATATGTGATTGATCTTGCAATAAGTATATTGTACCTACTTTAAATTGCAAGGATTTTTGTAGATGTAAAAAAAGTGATTTTCACTTTGCCAAGAGTTACAATCTGTATATAGAGGTTTGTAGAGTGTTACGATTTTTCCAGAGCTCTATTATTTTTAACTTATTTTATTTTGAATTGAAGGTTCCCAAATTTCGCTATAATCTGCCAAATTAGCCAGGACCGAACCCATGCTATATATGCTAGCAGAACGATGGGCCAAATGGTAAGACCGAAATCCAAATAAAAGTTCAGTTTGTTTAGATTTTTTTATTCAGTTTGATTGGATTCCATACCGTCCCATCCCAGAGGGTGAGTCATCATGGAAAATTACATGGTAGAGTTTGAAGAAGAAAAATCACAGTGCACCCATAGTCATAGATAACGAAAAATAAAAGAATAAAAGGTTATAGAGCTACGCACCATACTCAACTCAGACATGACACTCATGGAAAAATACCTATAAGCACCACTATCAGAGGTAGGGTCCAAGCTACTCCCATAAAGTTGTCTCTAATTCTTGTCTTGTGTAACTCATGGAAAAATACCTATAAGCACCGCTATCAAATCGATCATAAATTGCTAGACAAGTTGTCGAAGGAAGATAGGCGCTTTGTTTCTTATGAAATATATTTATTATATAGTATGATATATAAGGGGGCAGTCCATTATTTTTCGTCCACATATTCTCAATAATGATAGCAGTTCCTCAAACAAAAATCATTTTTCGTCGGTGACTTCCGGCTGCCCTGGAGTTGGCTCCGGTATCCAAGGTTTGCGGAGCAGAGGCAGCGGCGCGCCACCGGCGCATCTAGCTCTCCAGCGAGGTCGGGATCTAGGTGGAGAAGAAGAAGGGCCTTTGTTATATTTTTCCTTTCTTGTGGATCTCTCTGTAAGAGAAGTCCTGTTTAATATATAAGTCTTTCACTTGCAAAAAAAAGAATATGAGAGCCATGCAAAGTTCAAATATTTTTCTGAACTTCTAAAACAAAGGATTCCAATAGGGTGCGGCAATCGCAAAAAAAGGAAGTTGCACCCGCGTGGGATGATGAAATAATGCAGATCTGATCACGTCGGGAGCGCCGAAAAGGATTCTCCTGTTCGTGCAGTAAAAAATTAGAAAACAAAAGATACAGTTTTTATACTAGATATACTTATGATTCTACTTGGGTGAACTTCGTTTCTTTTTTGTGAATGATATTGCTATGATCTTCGTGATGGGTTCGGTGATGATATATTAATCTTCTTGTGATCTCATATGTGATTGATCTTGCAATAAGTATATTGTACCTACTTCAAATTGCAAGGATTTTTGTAGATGTAAAAAAATGATTTTCACTTTGCCGAGAGTTACAATCTGTATATAGAGGTTTGTAGAGTGTTACGATTTTTGCAGAGTTCTATTATTTTTAACTTATTTTATATTTAAGGTTCCCAAATTTCGCTATAATCTGCCAAATTAGCCAGGACCAAACTCATGCTATGCTAGCAGAACGATGGGCCAAGAGGTGAGACCGAAATCCAAATAAGAGGTTAGTTTGTTTAGATCTTCTTTATTCTGTTTGATTGGATACCATACCGTCCCATCCCAGAGGGTGAGTCATGCATCATGGAAAATTACATGGTAGAGTTTGCATAAGAAAAATCACAGTGCACCCATAGTCATAGATAACAAAAAATAAAAGAATAAAAGGTTATAGAGCTACGCACCATACTCAACTCACACATGACACATGCATATAGGGCCCAAGCTAGCTACTCCGATCCCATAAAGCTGTCTCTAATTCTTGTCTTGTGTAACTCACGAAAAAGTACCTATAAGCACCACTATCAGATCATAAATTGCTAGACATGTCGTCCAAGGAAGATAGGTGCTTTGCTTCTTATGAAATATATTTATTTATATACTCCCTCTGTCCTAAAATACCCTGCATTCTGGGTTTAGTCAAAGTCAAACTTTGTAAAGTTTGACCAAACATATTGAAAAATTTATGTATACCTATAATACAACATAAGTACCATTAGAATCGTCATAAAATATATTTTTATAATATATACATTCGGTGCTATAGATGTTTATAGTTTTTCCTATATATTCTACCAAACTTTATAAAGTTTGACTTTGACTAAACCCAGAATACAGGGTATTTCAGAACAGAGGGAGTATATGATATACTATAAGGGTGGCCAGTCCATTATTTTGCCCCCACTTATATTCTCAATAGTGATAGCAGTTCCTCAAACATAAAATCATTTATTAACAATACTCATACATACTCCCTCCGTTTGGAAATATAAGATGTTTTAGGTTTGTGAATGAGATGTATCTAGACATATTTTAGTGTCTAGATTCGTTTGAACCTATACACTAAAAGGTGTCTAGATACACCTCCTTTACAAACCTAAAACATCTTATATTTCTAAACGGAGGGAGTATAAGATAATCATGCATGTGGCGTACGTCTGGATTGAGGAACTAAAAGTGTGGAGGCAAAATCCACGTGCAACTATTTCTACCACCAATACAATCACGTTTCACGGGATAGTGATATCCCCGTGATATGATCCTCTCCAAGTGACGTGCCACTTTTTTCTCATAGCAATACACAGTGCAACTACCGAGGTCCAACCTATCTATGCACTCTGAATCCGCATCGTCGGGGAGGTTATACTTTTGCTTGGAGTAGTAGATACGGTTCCCTTCCACTGCACCATGCCTGTCCATCGCCGACACGTGCACCGCCTTGCAACATCCTGGCCCTAGGAACAAGGCATGGTCACCCAAGCTCGTCAGCTCTGCCCACATGTATTCGTGTGTTTGTGGTGTGTCACTGCTAGTGAGCTCGAACACCTTAAAACCTTGAGCCTTGCTTTTGTTGCCTACATGAGTGATCTTGCCAGTTTGCCACCCAACTCAAAGATGTATTTTGAATAAAACATATCGGGTCTTTGGATGGTTAGTTTCTTGATCGATATAACCATCTGAGCATCGTACTCATTTATGCCGATGGCAAGCTTGTACAACTCGTGACTATCCTCGGCCATAGAGGTCGCCATTGCAGAATGTGATATCGAGGAAACTCATGTCGGTGCCACATCCAAGTGTTGTCCACCTTCCAGCGTTCGGGCATCCAAGTCTACAGAGTGCTATCGTGCACCTTGTGGTCATGGCAGCGAGGATGCAGCCCTCGGAGGTAGGGTTCTCCGAGAAGACGACTTTTTCAACAGAGATTTGGCTGGTGTTGTATCGTCGAGCGGTTGGGCATCTGCACGCAATATGGCCCTTCTCCAGCACCCGGCCGGCACGGGTAAAAAGGTTTACCCCCGTCATGGGATCCGACGATCCGTTTGCCGTAGGGGAACCACGGGAGCCGGGAACGCAGCACCCTGCCGTCCTCAGGGCTGTACGCCCGGGCCTTCTTGTCGAGACAGCTGTTTCCCGTCGACGGGAGCAGCAGCGGTAGAGCCGGGAGCTTCGGCTGCCACGACGCGGCGGCGCGCCACGACCTGCAGACGGCGGCGAAGCGGGCGCGGTCGTATGCCGAGGAGCACCGATGGTGCATAGCGCCCAAGAGGTCGTCCGGGAGGTCTGTGGACCACCGCCCTTCATTGCCGCCATCGTTGGGCATCGTGGTCGATTGATATTCTGGCAATCAAAATCGACTGATCTCCTTTATATACAGCGCGCGCAGCAATCGGTATGTGCTGCACGTATAGAATTTCTAGATCTAATTGAAGACGTAATCAGAGTACTGTTCAGAAACGAAAGGGAATATAAGTGCAATTATTTGTACGGACAGAATAAAATTAAATGGGAGAGTTGATCGTACTTATACATAGATTACCACGTACGGTATCTTGAATATTCCTAGTTCCCTACGAGTATCTTTCGTAGGGATTTTATACTCACATTTTTTGCAGGGGATTTTATAGGCAGAATGGACAAAAATAACCCAAATTCGAAAGGATTTCACAAAATGACCCATCTGGAAAAGTATTTCACTGGCACTAACCCTTTTTGTAGCGCCTAACAGCAAGGCGCTACACTCTACAGTGTGAGTGTAGCGCCTTTCACCTAGGCGCTATGCCCCCTGCCAGCGTGGCACCGCCTGACCCCTCCCTGGCCCCACCCGGCCGTGCGACGCCCAGGCGCTATGCCTGGGGCGACTAACGCCCAGGCGCTATGCCCAAGGTGTAGCGCCTATCAGATAGGCGCTACACTTTAATGTGTAGCGCCTAGCAGAAAGACGCTACACCCTGAGACATAGCCTGTCGCGCGGCAGCCCCTCCCTACCCCTCCCCATTCACTCCCAGGAAGATAGAACAGACACAGAGGGCGCCGACGGTTCCTCCTCCCCTCTCTCTCAAATCCACTCCTCAAATCCATCAGATCTGAGAGATTTCACCATGGATTTGCTTCCCCATCCCTCCCTCAAGGTAATTCCCTCCTTTTCCCTCTCTTTCATCCAATGAATCTTGCACATTATCCTCAAACCCTAGGTCTACTTGGATTCATAATATGACCTATTTGTGTATGTTTTTGGTTATTTGGAAGTTATGTATTAGTTGTATTTGATGGGGAATGGAAGTGTGTTGTTGATTTGCATTGTGTATGATGGTTTTATATGGATTTGTATGGATGTGTGAATAATATGCTCCCATATTCTTTGTAGTTTATTGTATAAATTCAAACAATGGCCACATACCACACACATTTTATTGATGTTTGGAATATATATGTAGGATGGTGTGGCTACTTGAGGATTACTATGATCATGAACACCGGGCGTATTTGATGGCGGAGAAGCATATGGTAATAAAACCATGGTTGAACTTCTTTGCTTTTATTTTTCTATTGATTCAATTGTGTTGGAAAAAGCATAATGTTCGATATTGTATGTATGCAGAGGCTTCGTCCCCTCAAGATTCGGTCTCATGGCGCATCTTCGAATGACATGTCGTACGACGAGTGGTACACCGAGTACATCAAGCGGCTAGGCCTCCTCCCTTTCATCACGCTTGTGAGCCGGTCGACGCCGAACCTCAACGCGGCTGCTATCACCGCACTTGTCGACCGGTGGAGGCCGGAGACGCACACTTTCCACCTCCGGACCGGCGAGATCACTCCTACTCTTCAGGATGTTTCCATGATCTTTGGACTTCCTATCGCGGGGGAGCCTCTCTGTATGAGCACAGATTCTGATGGGTGGCGCAATGCGATGGAGCTACTTATTGGCATGGCTCCTAAAGAACTTGAAGATAAGAGCAAAGATAGAGTCCCAGCAGGCACGACATATGCGTGGATCGTGGAGAACTTTAGGCAATGCCCGAACCCCGCCGAGGTTGAGGTGATCGAGACACATGCTCGTGTGTACGTGTGGTATGTCCTTTCTAGGACTCTCATTTGCGGCTTGAGGTAGGACCGCTCAGTGGATGTG
The DNA here is from genome assembly GCA_023614405.1 of Avena insularis. Taxonomy (NCBI): domain Eukaryota; kingdom Viridiplantae; phylum Streptophyta; class Magnoliopsida; order Poales; family Poaceae; genus Avena; species Avena insularis. Next base: position 410,885,094 of record CM042691.1, read on the forward strand.
GCTCAAGGCACTAGCAAACTGGGATAGCAATATCAGCTGGGGTTCGGCGGCTCTTGCTTACTTGTACCGGCAGGTAATCACCTGTGCATTCTACATTCATTTGTATATGTCGAGTCCACACATATGCTATACTGACCTTGTTTTTGTTCACTTGCAGTTGGACGATGCCTGTCGTAGGGCAGGCGGAAATGCCAGAATAGGTGGTGCTATGGTTCTTCTCTCGATATGGAGCTGGGAACGCTTACCAGTTGGTCGTCCCAAAGAGGTGGGCCACCATCCTTGGCCAGCTTACCAGTTGCGGATCTCGTCATTACGTTCCTTGCGCTTCCTCGCCATGTCCTCGTCACGCAGCCGTTCTTGGTAGCGACTTCTTCTTATGGCAAAATCGATCTCTTGGATAGCCTTGTTGGATCGAGGTTGCTCAAGGTCTATCCAAGTGTAGTACTTGCATACCGGAGGGGGAGACTACAAGAAAATAGTGCATGTTAGAGGATATGCTATGGAATAGTTTGGAACACATGAAGAACTAAAAATCTTTGAGCATACCCGTGGCTTGTCGTATGGGTTGCGGCTACGCTCGGGAGAGCGGTTGTAGTTGGCACACATGAAGAACTTCTTTCCCCAACTATCGGATAAGTAGTCTTGGGATTCCTTAACAGTGCAATCGGTTCCACACCAACAAATAGGAACCTCCTTCCCATGGGCCTCGTCAGTACGAAACGCCTTTCGTGGCCTTTCCTCTTGGTCGGCACAAGGTGGCCTAGCATTGGCCCTCATCTTCCTCTCTTCCTCTTCCTTCTCCTTTTGCCTCTTCCTCTCTTCCTCTTCCTTCTCCTTTTGCCTCTTCCTCTCTTCCTCTTCCTTCTCCCTTTTCTTCTTCCTCTCTTCCTCTTCCTTTTTCTTCTTTGTCTCGTCCTCTTCGTCCTTCTTCTTCGCCAAGTCTCGAGCAAGTTGAACTACCTCTTCAAATGCCTTCCTCTTCTTCTCTTCTTCTTCCTCCTTCCTCTTCTTCTCTTCTTCTTTCTCCTTCCTCTTCCTCTCTTCCACCACCTTCATAGCATTCGCCCAGATAGCCGAGTAGTTCACACCGTCCCCATCATTGCCCTTGTTGGGTTGAGTCGCCATACCTATTATAAGAACAAAAGCTACAAGTTAGTAAAGGATGCAATGAATGTGAACAATAATTGATTCAATGAAATAAGCATAGTAGGTAGTAACATAAGGGTGCAAGTATGAATATTCCATCCGTACCTATTAACATAAGGATTTGGTCCTGCCAAGTAACCTAACATACTAGACGGGTTAAAACCGCCACGCCCTCTTCCTCTTCTAAGCCCAAGTGATCGACCTCTTTGTTGTCTAGGAGCTTGTTGTCTAGGAGTTTGTTGGCTAGTTCTTGGTTGGCTTGGGACTTGTTGGCCAGTTCTTGGTTGGCTTGGGACTTGTTGGCTAGTTCTTGATTGGCTTGGGACTTGTTGGCTAGTTCTTGGTTGGCTTGGTACTTGTTGGCTACCACTTGGTTGGCTAGTGCTTGCTTCATTTCCTTTTGCTCTTTTCCTTTGAGAACACTTTCTTGCATTGTGCCCTTCACCATTGCATGTTCCACACCGGGCTCTCTCACGAGGCTCTTGGAATTGGTCATTGCCGTTTCTCGAGCACCACCACGGCCCCATCCATCCATGTCGCTCCTAAAGCGTTTTGTCTTGCGTCTTCCACGTTTAATCACTTTCCATTTCGGATCAGGCCATAGTTGAATCCCATGGTACTCCGACCATTTTGATTGGTCCAAATATGGATGAAATCTAGGAGCCCATGTCTTCTTAGTAGTCTCAATGGAGAACTCAGCCTCTCTCACCGTGAGCGGATTATTGTAATCCAAATGTCGCTTGGCCGACGAGCAAGTGCGAGCAGGCAAGATGAAGCAATGATGGCCTTCCGCATGTGCACTCACAAGTCTTGAGTGAGACCTTGAAAGCTCGGCCTCCGTGTTGGACACCATCAGCCGTTGTACCTCCAGGCTCCGTAACTTGGTAAATTAGCTCGTCATTGTCATACTCCGTGACAACTTGGGCATCCGCTTTCTTTGTCTGAAATTGTATCCAATCATCAACCTTAGGTGGGTACTTGTATTTGTGCTTGTTCTTGTAGTACCCCACAATCTGCCGGTCCGTTTCCTCTGAGTATTTAAGAAAATACCCATTCATCATGTCGAATGTATAACGGACTATTGCCGTGACGGGCAATGCACGGACACCTTTGAGCAACTTGTTGAAGGCCTCTGTCATGTTGCTTGTCATTTGGCCGTACCTCCGGCCACCGTCATCAAATGCTCGTGCCCACTTTGTTCTTTCTCCAATGCTCCTATCGAGAAACTCTCGACCACCCGCATCGAGCTCTTTGTTGAAGAGCAATTTGTTGTACAAGTTTGAGAAACGACGTTCCGTGAAAGCGAGGCAACAATCTTGTAGATCATCGGCCAAATCCTTGCTCTTGCATGCCCTATAGAAGTTTGAACAAAAGTGTCTCATGCACCAACGATGGTGCAACGGAACATGCCCGAGAATATGTTGGTCCACCGCTTTAAGAATTCCTTGATGACGGTCCGAGATGACACATATTTCCCTATGAGGGGTTAATATCTTGGTTCTTAAAAGATGGAAAAACCACTCCCAATTATCATTGTTTTCCACCTCTACCAAAGCAAAGGCCAAAGGAATCAACCGGTTGTTGGCATCATTGGCTATTGCAATCAAGATAGTGCCCTTGAATTGACCGGTCAAAAAGGTGCCATCAACGGAGATGATCGGCCTACAATGTTCAAATGCCTGAACACATTGCTCGAAAGCCCAAAATGCACGGCCAAAAACTCGAACGGTTCTTCCGTTTACAATCCTTGTCTTGTTCCCCAAAGGTTCAACCACATGAACCATGCCCGGGTTAGCATCGGCCATCGCTCCTAACAACCTTGGGATTCGGTTATAAGATTCCTGCCAATCACCGTACAACATCTTGAATGCGGCTTGCTTAGCCTTCCATGCCTTCCCGTACTTCACATCATAGTTAAAGAGGGCTTTCACAAACTCCATGACCTGCTTGATGCTCATTATTGGAAACGACGCGATGTCATTCGAAAGCCTATAAGCAAGGAACTCGGAGGTGAGTTGTCGGAGCTCATGCTTTGCATCCTTGCCATCCACCATCGGGCCTCGGCACATGTGAGTTGATACGCAACTATATATGTGCCAATCGGGACCTCCCTTGAATGGTCTAGCACGCACAATCCAAGGACATCCTTCCGCCTCGCACTTCACCGTGTAACGCTTCTTGATATCCGAGTGCACGACCGTGTAAGGACGATGATGCTTCACCGAGAAGTCCTTTATCCATTGCTTAAATTCCAACAAGGTCTTAAACCTTGATCCTTTGCAAAAGCCATTATTCACTTCATTGCCATCCCGGTAAGAACTTGTCCTTGGTCCAAGCACTATGCCTTTGCCACCATCAACCGTGGCTTCATCCGTGAGACTAAGATCACGAAACAAAGGCACCCGATGGTCCTGCCCCAATACGGTATGGTGGATTTTGGCCTCTCTAGCCGTGAACCCCTCCTCGTCAACTTCTTCTTCGGGACCATCATCATCCGAGTCCGAAGCATAGCCTCGAGAATACGGGAGTTCACGGTCCATGTCATGTTGAGTGATATATTTCTCCAAATCACCAACATTGTTGTCATGGAGTTTAACATCATCATCATCTTCACCCTCACATTCATCATTGTCCTCTTCCAACACTTCGTCTTGGTGTCTTGAAATCGGGCTCAATGTTTGGCTCAAAGGAGGTTCAATCCATATCTCTTGCTCCACGGTGGAGGACTCCTACTATCCAATGGGGAAGCACGACGGTTCAAGTCCAAAGGCAATGAACTATCAACCTTCTTGGTGGCAAATAGCTCAAGAGCCTTGTCTAGTGATTCTGCCACCACCTCCTTGTATGCAAGCCAACGAGCCTCGGAGAAGATACGCATGGTCTTCCAACGGATATGCACTCCAAAACCCACATTATGTCTTCCTTCCAACTCAACAACATCACATGGGTCCATCCATTTCAATTCAATCCTCACTTGCTCCAAGACCTCGGCATAGGTGGGACTACGCTCAAACACAATATCTAGCTCATCCGGATCCGGTTCTATGTTGCCTTTCAAAAAGGCATCCTTGTCCACATGATGAACATGAACAATTCTTGCCATCCCTAACACATAGGAGAATATGTTCATTAACTAACCATGACAAGATAAACAAAACTATACTAGACACATTACCAAACCATAAAGCTAACAAGAACACCCTCTCTTACATAAGCAAACCCTAACCCTAACCCTAACCCTAGCCATAACATTCCAATATACCAAACAATGTCATTTCAACAACCCTAAACCTAACTAAATGCTTCATACACATCTTCATAACCAACATTGGCCAATGAATCTAACAAATTTCCAAACATTTCTCTCCAAATCAAATTTCTAGGGTTTCAAGCCAAGTCCAACCAAAATGAAAGATTTCAAGAGGTCAAAACGGAGGGGAATGAGGGAGGGTACCTCTAGCAGCTAGGGAGAGGCACAAATCCACCAAATAAAGCTTCCAATGTGAGAGATTTGAGGGGGAGAGAGAAGGGGGCGCCTCCTTGCTGTTCTTCTTGCTTGGGTCGAGCTGGGACTGAATGGGGAGGGGTGGGGAGGGCTGCTGACACAGGCTATGTCCTGTAGTGGCTGCTATCTGATAGGCGCTACACATTAAAGTGTAGCGCCTATCAGACAGGCGCTACACCTTGGGCATAGCGCCTGGGCGTCACACGGTCGGGTGGGGCCAGGGAGGGGCCAGGCGGTGCCACGCTGGCAGGGGGCATAGCGCCTAGGTGAAAGGCGCTACACTAGAGTGTAGCGCCTTTGCTGTTAGGCGCTACAAAAAGGGTTAGTGCCAGTGAAATACTTTTCCAGATGGGTCATTTTGTGAAATCCTTTCGAATTTGGGTTATTTTTGTCCATTCTGCCGATTTTATACTCACACTTTTTTCATGGTAACACGTGTCTCATTTATTTATATCATATAATGGTCATAGTACAAGACACATAAACACCAACCTACAAAATTGAAAAAATAGCAGAAAGCAAGCTTTTGCGCAAAGGACTACCAGCCAAGAAAGGAAATTACAATCCACCAGAATGAAGAATCCTCTGAGCTTGACGCCAACGTTCGTCACCTGCCTTTGGCACCACAACAGCAGCAACCAAAGGAAAAAAAATGACGGGTCACCTCCTCACCTGAGCTCGATGCGGCTCCATCGCTGATATGCAGCTTTAAGGACCTCCAAGGTGGCTTACCGAAGGTAAGACCATTGTCGTTGAACGAATCGGACAAGGGTAGCACCGCAGACACGCGATCGAATTCTAGATCTAGCACCCCCGTACGACTAAGGCATCGGAGGAGGAAACCATACCTGCCAACCACGAACAACAGACCAAGCACTATCCACCATCTTTCATACGCTCCTTGACTACCTTCCAGGTTCCACGTCGGCGCTGGAGCAAACGCCGCAGTAGCGGTGGATCCTGAGGACACACATCCACCAGGAGGATGCCACCACCGTCGCATCATCCTTGCTTGAATAGACTGGTCTCCAAATCCATCGGGGAAGGATCTGAAAAAAAATATTCAGTACCGCCATTGTCGTCCCTGAAACCAAGACGATGAACAGCCTAAAAATGAAGCTAATTTAGGCTAAAACTATCCACACGCGTGGATCCGGTGACCCCCTCACCACCGATGACCTAGGTCGTCTGCGGGGGGAGCCGACGGAGGCCGGCGTCGGAAGGCTTGTGCACAAGATCGCTTTTTCCTCTGGCGGCGGCGTCTGCGGGAAAAGGAAACGTCTTCACCCCTTTTTCTATTCCGTATTTTATACTCACACCGCAAATCCTAGATTTGTATAGAAAAACAAAGTACACGTCGTTAGGTACAAATAGCTTAGGCAAAATACTCCGGTCACATATGCTATATGGGCCAAGCTATTCATATAAATATGTCCCTAATATTTCGGAAGTGAAAATACATACTAAAAAGAAATGTGTATAGATACATATGTTTTAGAAAAACTAAAACATCTTATAAAAGCCTAAGCCAGAAGCCCCACTGCCAACATACCTAGCGGCCTGATTGGGTCTTTTTTTGACAGGGCAATTCTTAACATTGTGCACCAAGGACTTGTAGATAAAGCACATGTGGGGCTTAGTGCAAGTAGCCTGGTGGTGTCCTGGCTCACCACAACACATACAAATAGTGTCAACATAGTTAAGCTGAGCGGGGACAATATGGATAGCAGGAGCGGACATAGACACGTCCTTCTGACCCACAATCCCTTTCTTCTTAGGCTTTGGATTCACTTTTGTTTTGCCTGCCTGATTCTCACTTGCCTCCTGATCCTGAAACTGTTGCTGCTTATTTGGGGGAGCAATCCATTGATTTGAAGGCATCTCAAACTGGGGGGAGGGGGAGGAGGAGGTAACCATGAAAACCTCCAGCAAAACCCCAAGGAGGGGCATACCAGAAGGATGAAAAACAAAGGGAGGTTGTTGAGAGGGGGAAAACTGGGGGTGCTGACCAAAATCAAATGGATGCGGTTGCTGTTGCATCTGTTGTGGCGGCTGCTGTCTCCATTGATCCTGATTTTGGTTCCCAATCTTACCCCTCCCCTTCCCTCTTCCACGATCAGCCATCTCCCCTACACTCATCACCTCAGAACCAAAACACTCACAAGAATCCTCTACACCCAAACAATTTAACCTGAGGTCTCCTCCGTCGCCGGGATAACAGGGTTGAAGACCAGCCGAACCCTAGAAATGGGTTTTATAGACCCAGTAGAAGGGGGTGGATCCTTCGATCTAGGGCAAAGCTGTCCAAAAAGGGGGAGGACGGTGGGGTTGGGAGCATGTGAGCTTTTGTGGAATATTCCATAGTTGGTCAAAAAATCACCCCAACTCCATGCAACTACTATCAACAGCCAAAGGCTCGCTGGTGACTGGCCCCCTCCATAGCCGTACCCTCCTAGCAGCATTATCTCCGCCCAACTGCCAATTTGAATTCCGCCAAAAGGTCGAGTTCCTTCAGTTCAAGGATTCAGACAGAACTCTAGCAGCAACTTGAGGGTCAGAACTGAAACCCATGCTTTCGTGTTGAGCTGTAGAAGTCCCACCGCGGCCCCATCTCCCTCCTCGAGAACTCCGGTTCCATCTGAATCGATGGCCAATTCTGACACAGCACCCGACATGCTTGCTCCTCCGCCAGAGAGAGAGAGGAGAGGTAGCACGCGGCGATCTCCCCACCTTCCTGGCGCTGTTCCGCATATCCTCCTGTCGAGGCTGAGTCCCAGCCGGCGACTGTCGCCGTATCATCGCAGAAATCAGCTTGGATTAAACACGGCGAGGGAGAAAGCCGTTCCCCAACACCGCATCCAGGCGACTCGATGGCGATGGGGCCGAAGTAACTGATGCAGAGGCTGAAGCCTGACTCGCCTGAACCTCTGGCCTCCTCCTGAGAGACCTCACACCCTGAAATCCCCAGCTCGGAATCTTGACCCTCCAGTCGAAGCCTGCGCGGGGCTCAGAGAGTACCTCGCCTTCCACTCTCCTACTGGCTCCATCCTCCTCTGCATGACCCAGGATTGTCAGCGTCAACCGCCTCACAGTCTTAGATCTAAAGTTCAAATGGCGTACCAAATGTGGAAGCGAAGAGTTCGAAGGGACGCGAACGAGGATGAAAGGGTGGATTGGAGTCGGAGAGAGAAGAATGGACTCGGTCCTCGTGGGACCAGTTTGCCATGGCCCGCCATGGGAGGAAATCGAGGTTCTCCCGCCGTAAACAGGGCCACGGGTTGGAACAGAGTTACACGACAGAGACCAAGCCATCCTCGGTTGTCGTGGATTCCTGGAGAGGTTTTGTTAACTTCTCGAACCATGTAATGTAATGGGCCACATGGTTACCAAATCCATCGCTTTCCACTCAGAGGGAGAGAGAAGAGAGAGATGGCCACCGTCGCCGGAACCCGAGGCGAGAGGATGCTGCTGCGGCGGCGACGGCTTCCCCTCGGCGACCTCACGAACCTCTCCCCCTCCACCTCCGTCCTCACCCGCCTCAAGCCCGCCGCGCGATTCAAGCCCCGCACAAGCCCCAGCGCCGGCAGCAGCACCAGCAGCATTGGCTCCTGCGCCTCCACCGCCCCCCGCACCCGCTGCACTCCGCCGCCGCCTCCTCCTCCTCCTCTCTCTGGTAAGCCGCACCATCTCCGTTGCTTGTTAGAGCTAGGGTTCCGCTGGATTCGAAATCACTTGATTGTTCCTAGCCTAGACTCTAGAGAGTGGGGGCCTGATGGATCCCGTCCCGCCGACAGCCGCGGCGGCTCCTGCACTAGCTAGCAAGCTACCGGATTGCCTTAGTCGGTTCCTCTTACTAAATTAATCTCAAATTTCTTTTCTATTACCACTGTGCCGTCACTGTCCAATGTCCATGAAGGTCACTTTGTGCTAATTTGATCCTAGGAACATATGCACTGCTTCTGCTTGCTTGCGACACTAAAGCATCTTTGCAATATGTGGATGGTTTAGTGTGACATGGATCGTTTAGTTGCACCTGCTCTGCTCAGAGGCAATGGCTTCAGCTAGTGTTGCCCAATGTTACCACAATGCTCTATGTAAAAAAGTTTTCCTGGCCATGGTGTTTTCTGAACCACTAGTCTTTGTTCTGTTGTGGTGTGAATACCGTGCCTCCACTTTGTTAGATTCACTTGGAGCAATATTATTCATTCTCTTTCTTTAAATTTCAAAGAAGAAACAACAGTACTAGTAGCTTGCATGGTGAAATAATGTGTCATCTGCTCGAAGTTTTGCTCCTACTAACAAGACACATTGGAATTATCATCTTATTTTATTTATTTATTGTTAGCAGTTGCTGTCATTAAGGGCAATGATAAAGCCAAAAGGGACGTTCAAAGTGCTAACTCTCACCTAAAGAAGATTAAAAAGATCAGGTATGTCTACATTAGCAATCAGTTCCATGTAATGATCATTTACAACTTAGCAATAAATGCGTAGGTAGTGCACACTCATTGCATCATATTATTTAATGGAAAGAAATGTGTCTTCATTCTGTTAGCAAATGATAAGCAGTCCACTTGTATTACTGATATTTCGCTGATGTCTCACTTTCCTGGTTATGTGTTCTTTGATAGTGTTCATCCACCCATTGCAATGTTGTCCTTTCTTCTGTGAGGACGTTCATTGCAATGTAGGATATTCTGTTGTCTGGTAATCCATATAACCACTGATGCCCAGCTAAAGACAGTATTAGAAGCGTGTGAGGCCTATGACTAGGGACGGGTCTGAAGTACGGGAAGTGGAGTGTTTGGTGTCGAACACTATGTAAAACCCAGTTTGGCATATTGACTTTTTTACATAAAGCAATGAAAGACGTGCAATCGGTTTGTCTGTGTGACCCTGACCGCACAACCATTTCCATTGACTGCTCCTGCACCTATTCAATGAAACGTGGAAATACGTTGCTGCAGCATTTTTGGACCTGTGGGCATTACATTTACAATCATTTGGCATTGTAGCCTTTGTCTGCTCCATCATGATGTTTGGTATCATATCCATATTGTCCATCTTTTTGTTCCACTTAATTTTTCATGCTGCCTTTTGTTTGCCTTCGCGTGACGTTCTATTGCTGCAGTGCTGAACATAAGTCCAATTTCGATGTTATCATGGCTATTTCGTATCTACTGATCTTCCCCTTGTATACCTCCAGTAAACCAAAGGAAAAGACAGGGGACGTGCTGCCTGGGACATCATCACCTCCCAGCAAGAAGGCAAGGAAGGTATATCAGGACTCTGAGTACCAGTATGCTAACTTTTTTTATATGGCATCTAGCAGCCCTTCTTGTGAAAATTGCAAGGTCCCTGTTTGCTACTCTGTGTATCTAGTTCCATTCCATGGAACTCTTTGGTTCTATTATATAGTTCTGTAGAGAACTGTGTGAACTCTTATATATTACCTCGCTGTGCTTGGGTCTTAGGTAACAAGGGAAGAGCATCCGCACATGGAGCCTTTGGACGAGAGCTCTGGTGAGCCGTTACCAAGCCAGGATTTCATCGATGAGCGGAGGGCCTACTTTGCGGAAGTCGATGCCTTTGAGCTGGTAGAGGAGTTTGCTTCATCAGGAAGTGATCTAGAGTAGATGTTTGGGGTCTCTCGCTTCTTGCTTCATAGAAAAGTCTATAATGGGAGGGTAGGGGGCAGGGGGTATATAAATACTGGAAAATAGAAAAGAGCGACCACATATTGCACGGATGATGTCGTAGAGGTTAGCAGAGTTTCGTGGTAGAGTGCAGAGTGAAGTAAAGTGTTGTCGGTAGTATATCGTTGTGTCAGCTGCAAAGTGATGTGGTGAGTCGTGCAGACCGCCGTTTCTTCTAGTACTACTAGTAGTAGTAGTAAGCAGTCTAATCGTTAAACCAGTGTGGTAAATACTGGGTGGAAGTACTATTACACTTGTGGGTTCTATGTGTGTTGAACCCAGTCCTGCATGGTGGATTATGATGATAGTACTATGTATATGTAATCTGGTATATTGTGGCATCTCCTCTCCTAGTAATAATTAAGCAGTGAAAAGGATGTACTGCCTTCGTCCTGAAAAGGATGTCGCAGTAAGATTGCTTTTTTAATTTTATTTCAGGGAATGTGCAGTAAGTTCGCTGCGGCACCATTTATATACATAGGGAAGACTGAGCTGGTTTTCGCCTAAAGCCACATCGAGGGGGAGTTCGTATCCAAGGTGGCGTACGAGAACTTTTGTGCAAGGAATGAGTAGCCCAGCTTCTGCTAGGACTCTAGTTCTGGACCGATTTGGGATATATTTTTGTAATCCTAGGCCGGCCATGTAACGCAGGTAGGGATCGCCTTGACTTGGACACTTCACACAATCCATAGCTCACAAGCAACCTTGTATAAATTCCTACTCAAAGATAATTAATAGACAAGCAGGAATAGGTTCAAGTTCCTTTCCCCCGTAAAAAAGAAGAATAAGCATGAGTAGGTTCTTTGCCTCGAGAGAGCGAGTGGTCGAATCTAGGTACATCGTGTTGCGCCAATCTTCTCGTACCAGGAAACTGCTTGCCTCCTAGTTCTAAGCTTTGTAAGCCACCCCGATGACTACTACCGTGATGAAACCACGACAGTAACTAAGTTTATGCATGGATTATAATGATCTCGATTAGATATTGTACTTCAAGCGTCCTAATTGGTTAGTTAGTTTGTCCTCTCTTCATCCACTCACCCCTTCCCTCTAAAAATTATAGGATTCCAATCGCGCGCGGGCAGTTTCTTGCACGACACAATCATTGTTTTGACATGTGGCGGTGAAAAAGGACCTGAACACTGAAAGTGTTGCCATCTTGCTGGTGGCATCGTAAATCAAATGGGTGATTTGGATCGTGTGCTCTCTAAAAATAATATATGCCACTGGCTTCAAGTATTTCTGTTTTTATTTAGGAAAACCCATTCGGCGCACTTCATTGGTTCTCAAATAAAATGACACTGTTTATCAGTTTAGGAATCAAAAAGGTAGGGGGACCATTGAATCCCCTGGCCCTCTTTCATTGTCCCAGTATAAGCTGCATATATGTACAACTTGAGCAAGAATATGTATTGGTGTCATGAGGCTACTATAGTATAGTAGGACTACTTCTTCAATCCATGGTCGAATGATATGGTTTTACTTTCTTTTTTTAACAGGACCAGGTCTATGTTATTTATTTTCTTTTTGGTCGAATTGGTCCATGTTTAATCCATAATATACTTTGCATATAAGTACAGTGAGATGCTCAAGTTTTCTTCGAAATAGCATAATGTATTGGTGATGATATGATGGGGTGCCGGTGCCGGCCGGCCGGGTTAACCGTACGTGCGTGGGAGTGTTCGAATGGAACAAAATAAGGCGCCCACGGAAGAATCGCCCGACAGACGGCGTCAGCTATCTGCAGGCTAGTACCAATTCATCCACCTTGTTATTGGTGGCTGCCTAATGAGTACAACGGCTAGCTGGACAGGTTCCCGTCGGCCGGCGCGGCCGGCACCGATCCCGTCAGTACATATACCGACAGGATCATGGTGGGGCAGAGCGAGCGAGCGGAACCAAGGATCGATTCGATTCGATTGAGGAAGACGATGGGAGAGAAGGTGGCGACGCTGCGGATGGCGCGGCTGGAGCTGGAGGACCTCTACCGGGCCGTCCCCGACGACTCCGTCGAGCTCACCTTCAAGGACCTCGTCGCACCGCCACCAGGGGCGGCTGTTTCGCGGGCTAAGACCTTGGCCGCCATCGTCGAGGACGAGGACAACGAGCGCCACAGCAAGGCGGCACTGGTCAGGTCCTCCACCAACATCTTCACCTACAAGGTCGACTCCGACACCGACGGCGACGACCACCAGCACGACCATGGCGTCATCTACCCGACGTCGGCGGCAGGTTTCCAGCTGTCCCCTTCTCCTTCGCCCCCTCCGGCAGGACGCCGGTCCCGTTCTACCGCCATCAGACCGTCGGAAGGAACGGAGCAGCAGCAGCAGCAGCAGCAGCTGCGAGGCGGTAATAACAACGTGCTACGCCGGAACGGCGGCGTCGGCAACTACAGGCGGCCGGGCATACCGCACTCCAACCTCTGCGCGCACTGCAGCACCTACGTGCACATCCTCCGGCACCGCTGCCTCGCCTGCGGCCGCGTCTACTGCCGCCGCTGCGTGGGCGTCGGCATGGGCGACATGGCGGAGGGCCGCAAGTGCGTCGACTGCCTGGGACGCAAGTACAGCCACCGCTACATCCACAAGGCCGGGCGGACCACCTCCACCGCCGCCGGGCTGCTCTGCTCCTGCGGCCTCCATGGGTGGGGGAAGGGCTCCTCCGCCCTCAGGGCAGAGGAGCTGCTCTGGGCCGAGAAGGGCCCCGCCCCGCGCCGGCGACAGCCCTCCTCCTCGTCGTCCACCACCTCCATCTCCGCCTCCTACAGCACCGGGGCTGGTGGCGGCGGCGGGTACTCTGCGTCGATGAGCATGACCATGATGAGCATCAACAGCGGCGCCGGGGGCGGCGCCGGATACAACAGCAACAGAGTGGTCGTCAAGCAGCCGGCGTCCTCCTCCTTCGTCGCAAACTCCACCTTCTCCCGCGGTGGCGCCAACCCGCACGCACTCCCTCTCTAGAGAGATCAGATTATTCAGTGATTCATCATACGTACTGCCGTACAATTCCATTTATTATTCAATCAGTTTTGCATAATTTTCGAACATATGTACTTGTAAGCTGTAACACACATATTATTTACTTGCATGAGTTCGTAGAGATCGAACTTGGTCCGGGGTTGTAGTGAATACAAAAATTACTGGAAAAAGTTTCTTGGGTGATTTATTATTCCATCAGTTCTGAATGCATCGGTTTTTCAACATGTAAGATATATAGTATATGTACTGCTTGTGTAATTCATGGTGAAGACGCTAGTTGATGTACTGTACTTACTATTTTTTCCAGTCAGGTTAATTCACTACATCTTCTGTTCAACTTCACCAATAAGTAAGAAGTTAAGCAATGTAAGGACATGCACAATAAGGTGATACCAGTCTTTGCTTAGAGCTTTGTGGATTTTTGATTAGTTAAAGGAGGAAGAATTAAGAAAATATAGGTTGCCTTCTCTAAGCTAAGGAATGGTATCTTATAAAATAAGAGAGATTATTTTTTTCTATTGTACCATGTTTTTTCCCTTAGCAACACAATTTTACATACTAAACATAGTTAACTCTCATTAATTGCTAGGGATGATAGTTTAGAGATAATGCGTTTGTACAATTTATCTCTAATCTTTTTTCTAGATGATGTGGAGAGCTAAAAAAGACATGCTCTCTACCATTGTACATGGTCTAATGGACTGGGAAATGGCGCTTAACGAAAAAGTTGTGATGAATAGGAAATGGCGCCTAACGCTCTGTCAATAAATTCTGCTTGCAAAATATTTGATCAGATCGCGAGTTCGCGACTAACAATGCCTTGCTTGCAATGGATCTCATTCATTCTGGTTTTATTGTAGTCTTATTTTTTACCTCTCTTTTTCGAAATGGGGTTGGCCCCGGGCCTCTGCATCCAAGGATTCACACAACCCTTTATTACGAAGTCATAAGTATATAATTATTACAAATCACAGAGATCAGATAGGGTTGATATAAAAATCAACCATCTGAACCTTGGTTTGACCAGAACTACCAAAATAAGCAACTTTGAATTGGAATGCAGCAACAATTTGTAGAGCTATTCCTAATGCCAGAGAAGAACTAAGCTTCTAGTGGCTTCTCCGGGGTCTGGCATTTTGTCCTTATGTCCTTCTCTAGATGAAGCTTTACCTGCACTATTGCCCACCTTGAGCTTTTTGTACCTGTCAGCTAACGTCTCGTTCTTAAAGTCCTAATCTTCAGGGCTAGCCTGGCCAATTTTGGGCGCTCCTATGCAAATATCTTGGCTGCTTTAAATGGAGAAAAGGGTGGGATCGCCATGCGCTCACCATCCTTTGCCGATGAATCATCTTGTGAGGAGATCGCAATGTTAGAGTTTGTAATTGACACGTATCCTCCTTGTACAATACCACGTTGGGGCTTTTCCAACTATATTAACAGGCATCGATCGACCTCTTCAACATGGAGCCATTCTCCTCTCACATCTAGCTGCCACCGCAATCTCCTCTCTCTCCGAAGATCTCTCCTACAAACACCACCATCAGATTCCCCTCTTTTTCCTCTACCAATTCCACTCCATAAACTCTCCCTTCCCTTCCCCAAGATTTTTCCTCTATGTCTACATCTATGACCGCCACCCTCGGCTGCCATTGGCGCCCCGCCGGCCATGAAGCTCACCCGCAACAATTTCCTCTACTGGCAAGCTCAAGTTCTTCCTACCCTCTGTGGTGCTCGGTCCATGGGTCTTCTCGAGGGCATCGATGTGGTACTGCCCGAGCGCTTGGAAGCCGAAGATGAAAACCACAAGAAGGTATCTATTCCCAACCCTGCCTATGATGCATGGGTCCTAAAGGATCAATAGGTATCCTCATGAATTCCCTATCCGAGGATGTGCTTCCTTAGGTATTTGGTCTCAAATCATGCTGCGGAGGTTTGGAGTGCTCTCAATTCTCTCTACTCTACTGAATCCAAAGCCAGGGTTTCTTTCCTTCGTGGCGCCCTCACCAACACCAAGAAACTCAATATGACTGCTAGTCAATACCTCACCAAGATGAAAGGATTTTCTTCTGAGCTCGCCGCTGCGGGGAAGAAGGTTGATGATGATGATCTCAAGGACTACATCCTCAATGGCCTGGATGGTACTTTCAATCCTCTTGTTGCAGGAATCAACGCCAACCCTGCCACCACGCTCCATGACATGTGCTCCTAGCTTCTGTCCTATGAGTATTGTGAAGACATGCTTGCTTCTATGGGCCAAAACACTGATACGTTTACCTCACCAGTCAATACCGTTCAACGTCGCCCTCCCTATTCCCATGGGGGCGTCCATGACAAACCACCCATTCTACCCCTCCCACCATCACACCACAATCCCCCACCCTCCTACCACCCAAACCCCACACCTCCACCATCCTGCAACCACCCAAACCCCACACCACCACCATACAACCTGACATATGCACCACCTCCTGCCCATATTATCCATCGCTTACCCCTCTGTCTTACCCACATTCCCCACCTTCATATCCATCACACCAAACCCATTACACACCCCAACCTTACTCACCTCCTACCTATCAGCCTCCCCGATACCTGTCTCCACCTCCTCAGTCGCGCCCACCACAACCCCCACGGTGTGGCCAGGGAGACGCCCAAAAGGGGGGAATGGTAAGAGGCCTGATCGTGTCGCTACTCCTTGGAAAGAGGGCGTTTTTTGTCAAATCTGCAAGGAGAGACATACTACCAACGAGTGCTGGTGACGCTGTGGATGATGATGATGATGATAGCCCCAACAATACAAAGGGAGCCTATGGGGTAGACACCAACTGGTACATGGACACTAGGGCAACAACTCATGTTACAGGGCAACTCAATAGGCTGCAACTTCATGAAAATTACTAGGGACGTGACCAGGTTCATAATGCCAGTGGAAAAGGTATGGATATTGCACACATTGGTCATTCAGTTTTGCACACCCCACATAGCTCCTTACATCTTCGAGATATTTTACATGTTCCCAGTGCTTCCATGAACTTGCTTTTTGCTCATAAGATTGCTTTAGACAATAATTCCTTTATTGAAATTCACCCATTCTTTTTCTTGATTAAGGATCAGGCAACACAACAAATCATGTTTAGAGGTCCGTGTCATGGTGGCATGTATCCTCTTGTTCCAGTCTCCACAAGTTCATCCAAGCATGCTCTTTTCACCATCAAGCCTATATCCTCCACATGGCATCATTGTCCAGGCCATCCGTCATCCTTTATTTTTTAGCAAGTTCTTAGTAAAAAC
Source organism: Avena insularis (assembly GCA_023614405.1). Lineage (NCBI taxonomy): Eukaryota > Viridiplantae > Streptophyta > Magnoliopsida > Poales > Poaceae > Avena > Avena insularis. Next base: position 410,901,707 of record CM042691.1, read on the forward strand.
AATCTCTCGCATACTCCAGAAATAAATTCTTACATATGTGACAGGCCGAGCAATCGATCCCACCCCTCAAGGTGTTATCCAAAGACGTTTCCCAGCAGCTGCTGCAGGATATGGAAGAAGCTACGAAGTGGGCGGCCGCTATGAATATGAGTGTTGCTGAATTGCTAGGTTCCCAAGACGACAAGTTTCCCAAGGCTGATTTAGTCCCTAGATATGTCCTAGGGATGGATTTGGTTAGAAAAGAGAAGTTGCAAGAACTGCCAACGCAAATGTGGAATCTCCATGAATGGTACTTGAGAGTCATAAAGGAGGACAGAACAATGATCATGGCAAAAGTCCCACGTGAGTACTACTTCCGAGCCAAAGAGGTCCATGTTGAGTTTCTAAAACTCTTCTAGTTATACAATTTAGATGCCCTCGACATATCTAACATAGTTGCTATTGTGTGTAAGTTGTTGAATTCATACATATAAGTTGTTCAGTTTGTTGCATGTAATTATCCATACTATATCCTTTTGTACTCTATTATTATGCAGAATGAAGATGCAGAAATGTAAAAAAGGACACTCTATAGTGTTGGGTTTATTGAAACACATAAAGTACATATAGATACGCTAACAAAAAAAACCCAAGGATATGCAGGAAAACCTTCTAAGGTTTATAACGGAGCAAAATTTATGTGACAACATACTGTTTTCTTACAATTTCAAGTGAGGGTCTTACTCTGTTATACAGATTCACTTTTTCTTACTCGATATTAAGTGTAACTGATGAGTTTCTGATGTATATATAAATATGTGCAGGTTCCACTGAATTCTGCTAGACATTCAAGTTGATAAGGGAATAGTTGAAGTCATGGACCCATTAAAGAGACACCTGGAAGAGTTCCGCAACATGGGACATGCTCCAGAAGTAATTTTCGCGCTATATTAGTCTCTTTTGTTGATTTCCTGAGATATCAGGTAATGAATAACTCATTTATTTTTTTTGCCGGGCAGGTTTTGGAACATGTTCAAGCGTGAGGTTACGTGTTCCTTTAGTGAGAAGCTGGCGTTTACTCTGGTCTCGGTAAGTAATACGTGATATGCCCGTGCATCTCTTTACTTCTAGTTTTAATACAATTATGATGCTAAATTATTACTTTGATTAAATTCTATTCTCGTAAAGTGCACGAGGCAGCCACCGGGGACGAATCTACATGGATACTATGTTTGCGAGTTCATTCGCACGTTTACCACTAAGCACAAAGATTATAGAGTCGACGTAAGCAATACATTCATAACATCATTTTATTACCGTCACTTTTTGTTATCATGATTAATATTCATATTGACCTCCTTTTCTTATATATTTCGAGAGCATGCGAAATCAGCTCCTACTAGAGCTACGCGTACTAGGAATTGTAGATGAACTGGCGGAATTTTTGTTAAAAGAGATGGTAGACGATGTTGGAGAATTTAGTGTGAATATGCACTACTAATGATCCCTGGCCGTGTAATCGAATAGCCGGGTTCTAATCTCGGTAATTATGATCTCCATGTAACTATCAAAATTATATATATTTGTATGCTCGATCTCGTAAGACAAGTTATCTTATATATGCACGAATACATACGGTATGTGGTAGCGTAGAAATATTCGAAAACTATTTTAAAATAAAAAAGAAATAAATAAAAAAATACAAAATGAATTCTCTGCCGCGACAGAGAGAGTGACCAAAATGCTTCTGCGACGGAGAACCATTTGTTGTGGTCCGTAAAACCAACCGGGACAAATAGGAATGCACCCCACGCGCGTCGCGGCGGCCACGTGAAGGACTATTTGTCCCGGCTGGTAACCGGACCGAAACTAATGCGCGGACCTTTAGTCCCGCTTGGCTAGTGCCGGTTTGCCAACCGGGACAAAAGCCCCTTACGGGCCGGGACTAGAAGCCCTTTCTCCACTAGTGTGAAGAGCAGAGAGGAGAAGGAAAGGACTGTTTAAGACGTTAAGTGGCTCACATTTTAGTATTGTGCTTTAAGATGTGTTCGCACACGAACATGTCACCGTGTACCCTCGGCGCCGAGCGTGATGTGTGGCAGCACGCGCCGAGAGGCTCCCAGGAAGCACGATACACAATATAATCTGGCTCTTTTAGCAACAGGAGGGGATGTCGCCGCCCCTACTGTCTCTCACATGTAGACCACAACGCGAGCGGCAGCGGCGACGATGCCGATGGTGAGCACGATGTGGTTGACACACTTTTATTTTTGTTGGACAGGTACACCGGCGGCACCGCCGCACCATCAACGCCATCTGTCACATGCCTCGCACCGACGGTCGAGATACGCCGACGGACGGCTCTCATTGTCGCCCTAGTTGGGTGATGCCGATGGCCTGGGCTACGCCGACAGCCAAGGAGGTACGCCGACGCGACCTAATCCGATGGCGGCCGCCGGTGTAGTACGTGTAGGCTAACGAAATTTTGAGCTACGGACAGTATCGTCTGATTCCCGCAGTGGCTTATTACGGATTGGAGGGAGTACTAAACATGAATTCGAATAGAATTAAAATTATTTTACAGGTTTTGAAAATTTTGGTGACTTTTTGGAGAAAATTTCTGTCCTTTGGATGAAATAAAAACCAAATCTCTGAAACTTGATATCGGTAGTTGTCAAAATATTTCTGAAAGCCCAAGTACCAAAGATTTACTCAGAGGAGATATCCCGAATGTTACAGTAGTACAGAAATTAATTCTTTCCATGATTTTTTCACTTTTCCCCTGCCATCTTTGCAATCCATCTGAGTAGAATCAGAATCCGTTACATGCCTAGTTGGATACGTTCCATACTACTATATCTGACAGATCAGATGAACCATCTTTATTTTTACATTTAGTTTTTTCCCTATAGTTTTATAAAGTAAATGCTTCTTTGACCAAGACGTTACCCATATTTGTGTAAGACTACTTTGATTATTTATGTAAAAACAAGTTAAGACTAAGTAAAGACTATATGTGTAAGACTAAGTTATGCCTAACTGCGTAATATTCAGTGAAGCTTGGCTTTTTTTTCCTGCCCACCACAGCAGAATTGCAGCATAAAACAGACAATTGTCATGTGTATACCAGACATTTTGCTCAGGATAACAACCATCAGGATAACAACCATTTAAAGTTAATTGCAGTTTTAAGAATGCAATCCAGAAAAGTAAGGTGACATAATCATATAAAATGAATAGCTCATACAAACAGCTAACAACACTGTTCACAGTGTTATTGTTATGAATGATACATGGTGTACGCATTTGAAAGCGATCACTAGAATGGGTTGATGATCGATGACATGGATCTAGTTTCTCTTTACGTATTTGTATTGAATCGCTCATGGATTTGTTCTCATATTTTTGGCAATGAGCGATGAACTCCACTCTCTTGATAGCATGCTTCGTCAATGAGCCCTTGTAAATGCAATGCAAAGTATAGACCATGGTCTTCATCGTCATTCTATTTAGGTTTTCTCGTTTTCTTTATCAGAGAGCTACTAATTTCAAATGAAAAATCTAATAAACAATATATTGGTACATGTTCTTCTACCACAATCACAAGAAGAAAATTAGATGTAATTTCACCTTATTGGCATTGTGCCGAATAGAGTGGATGTACCTTGGGGTTCGGAGAGTAAGGCGCCATGGCTGGTGCGAGTGTGACCACGACGACGATGAGTTCAGATTCTAGAGGAGGATAACAGGACCAAAATCTCGTCCCGCTGCCATGCCATGGATCGAGCTCCGGTTCTGGAGGAGGAGGGCGGGGCCGATCAGGTTCAGCCAGGTGCCAGATCTCGCCGCTGAAGGAATTCTCTTCCAGCTCCGCGCCATGACGGCTACCACAGATCGCTCCTTTGGAGAAGAAGAAGAAGGCCGCGTAAAAAAAAGTTTGAACACGAGGGCGCTAACGCTGCAAGTCTACATGACAGCCAGGATGGCGACTTAACGGTCAAAATTGGCGGGTGGGGCCTAATTTGACGGGTGTTAGCGACTTTTCTCGTGTTTCAAACGTTTTGTTAAATTCGTATCGAAAAAGACCTTATGAGCATTTGGTACACCAACTATGAGTATCGCGATCCATACCGACAAAGTCGGACCCCGCTTTGCCTTGACGCTTCAATTTTCGGACCGAATTTCTGTGTTTTCCGTAGTCGTCAAAATAATTCTAAAAGCCCAACTACCAACGATTTACTCAGAGGAGATATCCCAAATGTTAGAGTAGTACAAAAATTAATTCTTTCATGATATTTTCACTTTTCTCCTTCCATCTTTGCAATCCATCTTCGAGTAGAATCAGAATCCGATACGTGTCTAGTTGGATACATTACATACTAGTAAATTTAAGTTGACTAGGTGCCTTGTCGTGCTCGTCCCGCTGCCGCGCAACTTGCTTATATACGCCGATCGAGAAGATCCATGGATTTTCAGGTACGACATATATTCTCACTTGGATCTCGATGACGGACGACGCCGGCATCGAAGGACGGTGGCCCGACCTCCCCGGCGACATCCTCAGCACCATCTACCGCCACTTCTCCTCCTCCTACGACCGCGCCCGCTTCGCGTCCGTCTGCACGTCATGGCACGCCACTGCGTCATGGCAGCCCAAGCTGCAGCCTCTACCGCTGCTGCTCCCGTCCACGGGCAACGGCTCTTTTGACAAGAAGGCCCTGGCGTACAGCCCGGAGGACGGCAGGGTGCTGCATGCGCGGCTCCCGTGGTTCCCATACGGCAAGCGGATCGTCGGATCCTACGACGGCGGCTGGGTCGCCGCCGCAATCGGCTGCCGGATCGACGTCATCAACCTCTTTACCCGCGCCTCGATGCTTAGTAAGAAAGAAATATTACGTGTAGATGCCGATCTTACAAATTCTTTATTAAAAAGATCGTCTTCTCGGAAGACCCTGCCGCCAAAGGCTGCATCCTCGCCGCGATGGGCAGCACAGGCTGCATAACCCTCACGAAGCTTGGGGCCCCACAAGAGTGGTTTTATTGCCGAGGCCAAGGGTGGACGAAGACGGGAGGATGTTGCGACTATCCCAGATACATCGAAGACATCGTCTTCTGCAGCGGCGGGGTGCTCTATGGCATCTCGTGTCGTGATGACCTACTATACAAGCTCGCCATCGGCGTAAACGAGTATGATGTTCCTGTGATCATCCCGCTAGAGGAAATAACCATCCAAAGACACAACACATCGTCGTTTGATCCACGTGGAGACATCTTTGGCATAGGTGACAAGCTCGATGTACGAAACATCTTTGATCTAGGCGGCAAGCTCGCAACGGCGGTGGAGGTCAGCCCACTAACAAGTAGTAGTAGTAGTAGCAAGGCTCGAACTTTCAGGGTGTTCGAGCTAACTAGATGTGACACGGCAGACTCATACAAATGCATGTGGGCAGAGCTAACGAGTTTGGGCGACCACGCCTTGTTCCTAGGGCCAGGCTGCTGCAAGGCAGTGCACATCCCGGCGGCGAGCATGCGTGGCAACGTCGAAAGAAACTGTATCTACTACACCTGGGAAGCCTACACAGATCGGGGGTGCTTAGCTAGGTTGGATCTCGGAAGCTGCACGGTGTATTGCTATGAAAGCCAAGGTGGAGTGGATCGTCATGGCTGGGGTGGAATCATGTCACGAGGATATCACTACCATCACCGTGAGAAGGATCAGCCCGTTTCAAACAGTAATAGCTGTACTTGGATTTTTCCGCCACAATTTTAGTTCCCTTTATATATTATCAAATGCATTTACTCGTGGTACCTGTAAAAATATGGACCGGTTCCTTTATACCATATTGTCATGAGAAAAATGTCTGTTTTGTGTTTGACTTGTGTACCACGCCAATATATATGATCTCTGACTGGTGTGCATGTAATGTTTTTCGGGGTTTCACGAGAAAAGAAACATCCTGTATATATGTCACTCGAGTATTAATGGTGCGTAGCTCAAGTAACGCGTTAGGTTAATTGTTCTGTTTCCTCTAAATCATCATATCTGTAATTTGGAGATCTTCCGAAGATTCAGGTTTGCACTTAAATACATTTACTGAAATTTGCGACACGATGCATATTAAGGATGTTGATCCAAATGCTGTTAAATTGCGATTATTTCCTTTCTCTCTTAGAGGAAAGGCTAAGGACTGGTTGCTAGCTCTATAAGATCACTATCACATCTTGGGAGGAATGTACCAATCTCTTGATGACTAATTTTTTTCCCTAGCTAAAACCATGCAACTAAGATCCAATATTGTAAGTTTTAGACAAGAAGACCGCGGACCACTAGTGCTTGCATGGGAAAGGATGAAAGAAGCCGTAATAAACTATCCTAGTCATGGGATGGAAGAGTGGCTTATATTTGCATTTATTTTATAATGGCCTTAACTCAATGTCTAAGTCTATGCTAGATACTGTAACAAGAGGAACAATCATGAGAAAGCAGGTGAATGTTGAAAAGAAATTACTTGATGATATGCAAAACAACCTTTCTCAATGGCATGTTGAAAGAACCTCAAAAAGGGTGAGTTCAATGATGACCTCATCATTTAGCCTTGAGGCTTTGTGTATCCTGCCTTGGTCTTTGATCTTTGGATTTTGGAGAAAAAATCATGGAATACTAATCTCATTGATATGTTTTTTCTGCCTAATATTGCTACGGCTATTAGAAACACTTCTATTCTTGTTGTGCAAGAAGAGGACGCCCGTTGTTGGCTCTCAGCTCACTACGCTCACGGGGTGTTTGTCAAAATGCTGAGCAAAAAGTATTTTGCTATTGGAAGTGTATCTAGGAACACCCTCTCCCCCAAAATTCAGAAAACAATCGGCACCTCCCCACATGGGGTACAGTATTACCACCAGAGCCCATATAGGGATTACGAGTGAAGATGCTCCGAGAACTGACCACTCGGCTCCCAGTTCCAATGGAACTTATCTTGGTCTTTGTCGACGAGGATAACCTCTGTCTGCCGATGACTTTCATCATGAGAGCTTCTGCGTGCAGATAGAGGCTGCATGTAGTATGGGCCAATTCTGTCGTTGCCCACATTATAGGGAAGTCTTTTTTCTTCCATCCCCTGGCCCTAGCCATCCGATCAAACTAAATCAACGGTCTAGATCTCTTCCTCTTGTCTTTATACCGCTTTTGCTATATTTGTCCCGTTTTTGCTAAAAATAGTCTCGTTTTTGCTACATGTAGCATAAAAAGGTTTGATACGAAAAAAGAACAACATACTTGACCTCGCCGGCGACCAGAAAAATTGTTCTAATATAGCAAAACCGACTTTGCCAGAGACATTGCCGGAGACTCGCGGGAAAAACATCGCCGAAGACCTTGTAGCAAATACTTTACACTATTGTAGCAGAATCATAAAAAGGTGGTAGCAAAAAAATATGATTATGTAGCAAAAAAATACCTCGCCGGAGACTTTGAAGCAATATTTTGTCATATTGTAGCAAACATTTTGTACAATTATAGCAAAAGAATAGAACATATATAGCAAAAACATTATGACATTGTAGCAAAAATCCAATGCCACTTCTAGCACCGCCGACGGCCACGCCTGTAGCAAATCTCGACGGTGTATGTAGCAGCACCCGTGTTCTTCGATACCACTGCCGGCGGTCACATATAGCAAACCCGTGAGGAGACAAGTTGTTGTCGTCTACAACGGCGACCACACTCCAACCGTAGGTTGCATATGGCAACACAGCCGGACGGAGCTTTGCAGGAAGGCGCGCTCGGGCTGGAGGCGGAGCAGCGGGCTCCCTGGGGTGGAGCCCATGGCGGGCGGCCTCCATCTCCGGAGGGCACGGAGCACAACGGCATGGGCGTGGAGGCACGGTTGGGCGGCGACGCGGGCGTGGAGGCGGAGCAACGGGGCTCCCTAGGGCGGGCCAATGGCGGGTGGCCTCCATCTCTAGTGGGCGAAGGCACGGCTAGGCGGCAGAGTGGAGGCGCAAGGGCGCAGAGGCACAACTAGGCGGTGGCGCGTGCGCGGAGGCGAAGCAACGGGGCTCCCTAGGGCGGCGCCCATGGCGGGTGGCCTCCATCTCCGGCAAGCGGAGGCATGGCTGGGCGTTAGCATGGAGGCACGAGGGCGCGGAGGCATTGCTGGGTGGCAGCGCGATGCGGCCCCACCACGACCGCGCGTGTGTGTTAGGCGACCCGGGGGGATCAAATCACGGATCCCGACGGAGTAGTATCATTTCCCTTTTTCCACGGGAAAGTGTATTTAACTCTCGACCTTCATTGTTATTTTTATTTAAAAAATATAATTATGATCTATATTAATAACCTTAATTTATCTAGATTTATATGTATCTAGTTAAGTGTTTAGATTAGATGTATTTGTATGTAGACTAAGTTAAGTTCATTAATATGAACCGGATGGAGTACAAGTTAAAAAAATGAAAAGAATTTCCAATCATAGTCAACGTTGTATGTTACAAGCCTGGAAAATTGCAACCCAAAATTATATATTTGGAGATTTGAAAATATATATACTCGGGTTCATGCTTTTGTCAGTTTTGGAGTATTTGAATTTGATATTTTGCACGTTCATGAAATACATCGTTTTAAACTCATAAATACGGTTTATTTTAAAGATCAATCATTTCGCAAAAAAAAAAGATCAGTGCGCATGTGCAGGAAATCTCCACTATTTTTTCACTCGAAAAAAAATACAGGAAAGTCTTGTCCTCTCTGGTCGAGTTCTCGAATTCAAGGAGTTGAGCTGGCGCGTCCGTCCAGCTCCAGCATCATCGTCTCTTCCCACCAAATTGAAAGGAAAGGGAACCATGCGCGATGCGGCCCCGACTTCCCGCCACCAAATTGAAACCGGCCGCCGCACCAATACACCGTCCGCCTCCTCCGACCACCTCTCGCCTCCTGTCCACCGCCGCAGCTCCCTCCGACGAATGCGGTCTCCAGCAGCAGCTCGACGCGCACATCGCCCGCGGCAACCTCTCCCTCGCCCGTCACCTGTTCGACCAAATCCCCGACCCGGACGTCCGCGCCTACAACGCGCTCATCCGTGCCTACTCCTGGCGCGGCCCCGGCCTCGCTGCCTACGCGCTCAACCTCTACCGCGCCATGCTCCAAGACCGCCGCGTCCCGCCCGACAAGTACACCTTCCCCTTCGTCCTCAAGGCCTGCTCCGCGCTCCTCGACCTCCGCTCCGGCCGCGCCATCCACCGCCACGCCGCCCGCGCGGGTCTCCACACTGACCTCTTCGTCTCCACCGCCCTCATCGACCTCTACATGAAGTGCGCCTTCTTCCGCCACGCCACCAGCGTCTTCGACCAGATGCCCACCAGGGACGCCGTCGCCTGGAACGCCATGCTCGCGGGGTACGCGCTGCACGGAATGTACCACCATGCACTCGCGTACCTTCTCCGCATGCAGGACCTGGACGCTCGCCTCAGGCCAAACGCCTCCACCCTCGTCTCGCTCCTCCCTCTGCTCGCCCAGCACAGGGCGCTCTCCCAAGGAAGATCCGTGCACGCCTACAGCGTCCGTGCCTGTCTACATGACAAGGATGGTGTGCTCGTCGGTACTGCGCTGCTGGATATGTACGCGAAGTGCGGGCACTTGCATTACACCTGCAGGGTCTTTGAGGCCATGGCTGATAAGAACGACGTCACTTGGAGCGCGCTGATTGGAGGCTTTGTGCTGTGCAACCGAATGCTGGAAGCCTTCGGTCTGTTCAAGGACATGCTGGCCCAAGGACTGTGCTTCCTTTCTCCGACCTCTGTCGCCAGCGCTCTCAGAGCCTGCGCCAACCTGGCTGATCTCCGTATCGGTAAGCAGCTGCATGTCTTGCTAGCTAAATCTGGTCTCCACTCTGACCTGACCGCGGGGAACTCGCTCCTTTCGATGTATGCCAAGGCTGGGTTGATTGACGAGGCTACGGCGCTTTTTGATGAGATGGTCGTCAAGGACACGGTCTCTTACAGTGCGCTTATATCAGGGTATGTGCAGAATGGCATGGCAGATGAAGCATTTCTCGTCTTCAGGACGATGCAAGCCTGCAATGTTGAGCCGGATGTTGCCACAATGGTGTCCCTCATCCCAGCTTGTTCGCACCTGGCAGCTTTGCAGCATGGGAAGTGCAGTCATGCTTCTGTCATAGTCCGTGGAATTGCATCAGAGACCTCTATATGTAATTCCTTGATAGATATGTATGCAAAGTGTGGAAGGATTGATCTCTCCAGACAGATCTTTGATGTGATGCCAGCTCGGGATATTGTATCGTGGAATACCATGATCGCGGGATACGGAATCCATGGACTCGGGAAAGAAGCCACTGCATTGTTCTTGGACATGAAGAATCGAGCTTGTGAACCAGATGATGTCACATTCATCTGCCTGATTTCAGCGTGCAGCCACTCAGGACTTGTGACTGAAGGGAAACGCTGGTTTCACATGATGGAACAGAGGTATGGTATAACTCCAAGGATGGAGCACTATATCGGCATGGTTGATCTTCTGGCAAGAGGGGGTTTCCTTGATGAAGCTTATCAGTTTATCCAGAGCATGCCACTGAAAGCAGATGTTCGTGTATGGGGAGCCCTGCTTGGAGCTTGCAGGGTTCATAAGAACATCGATTTAGGAAAGCAAGTGGCTAGGATGATCCAGAAACTAGGACCTGAGGGCACTGGCAACTTTGTTTTGTTGTCCAACATTTTCAGCGCTGCTGGGAGATTCAATGAGGCAGCAGAAGTTCGAATATTACAGAAGGAGAAGGGTTTTAAGAAGAGTCCTGGCTGCAGTTGGATCGAGATAAATGGCTCTCTACATGCATTTATTGGTGGAGACAGATCTCATCCACAATCACCTCAGATATATGAAGAGCTGGATAGCATCCTCGTAGATATTCAAAAATTGGGTTACCAGGCTGATACCAGTTTTGTTTTGCAAGATCTTGAGGACGAGGAAAAGGAAAAGGCACTTCTTTATCACAGCGAGAAGTTAGCAATAGCTTTTGGTATCCTCACTCTTAGTGAAGATAAAACCATTTTTGTTACAAAGAATCTCCGTGTATGTGGAGATTGCCATACTGTTATTAAGTACATGACCTTAGTCAGGAAAAGAGCTATAATTGTTAGAGATGCCAATAGGTTTCATCATTTCAAGAATGGACAATGCAGCTGTGGAGATTTCTGGTGACAGCAAAACAGTCTGGTTCATGACATCTCAGTTATGTCAGTTTTGTCTTGTATCATTCATTATCTCTTGAACAGTGAAGCATTGCCAGGTATCCCTACTAGAATATGCACTACTGTGAGATGCCAATTTGTATGTTGTTGCAAGTTATGCCCTCATAATGGGTAATCTGAAGTGAATTGATGTCATAAATTCAAATAGAATTTTTTTTTCGACAAAACGCAGAAGGCTCTTTGCGTTTCATTTCATTGGATAGGTAGAGTTAATTCAAATAGAAAGTCATTGAGGTATGTTAAGTTGCAAGCCTGATAAGTGAAATAAATTTAGGATGTGTGCAAGACAATAACGATATGATCTAATAAGATCCTATTATGTTATGTGTATATATTACAGTTTACAAACCAACGTAGCACTCATTGCTGTTCAGGTTGGTGCTTTAGCTCACAGTCAGAGACACTATTAACAGTAAAGGTGTTTAGTTTGGGATCAAGGCAGAATGAACAAAAAGAACTTCCGTCTCAAGTTGAAAATTAATGTTTGGTTTACTATGCAGGATTGATTTTCAGAAGCTCACTGAGGTACATGCTTAGTATCATCAGCTCTAGAATTTGGAAAATCAGTCCATTTGATTAAATTGTATCACAAATATGCTCCAACCCACCTCCATATCATGAAGGTAGACTCTTCAGCACTTCTCTTCTGTTTAGCACTTCAAAATAGTATGCATCCAGGTTCGAAACATGTTCTGAAGAGTTAAGGTAGACTGTTAATTCACTGTGAGCCCTAGTTAGGCAAAAATAATAAGCTACTGTATAGTGTGGTATATTGGGTATCTACAACACTATTATTTCTGAGTTGGCTCAAAGTTTTTGGGAAATTATGTGTCACAATTAGGCGTTGAAAGTCAAAATCATACACTGTACGATTCAGACCCAGTAAAGTCAAACTGTATGAAAATTTTCACAAGACTGATGAGTTTTCTGCCTTTCCCACTGTACACTTTATTCCTGGAGAACTGGAGAACGTTACCAATCATTTGACCATCATCCCATTTCTGACTAAGTTTACTTCACAGTTCACACCTTAGCTCCCCACACTACCTGTTATTGTCGAACCATTAACTCATAGGAGAAGTCCCATCTACGTTCTGTAGCACAATCACACAACCAATGTCCGTGTTCTCAACCTACGTCTCAACAACTTAATGCTACCTTATTACAGGAGAAGATGGAGACCAGGATATCGCCATACTGAACTTGATGAGCAACAAACTTCAGGGTTCCTTTAGTCTTAAATATGAGGATAAGACGACAAGGCGTGCACTTGAGGCACAATAAGAATATGCTGAAGAACAAGCTACTGGAATATCTGGTCATTTGTAAAGAAGTGCTTGAGCTTTTAATTGTTGAGATGGCCATGACCTCTCAGTTGAGGGTGTCTTCAGAAAATTTCATGGTCCCATATATGTCCATTGGTGATGGAGTGCCATCACCAGTTTATGTTTCTTGAAACGTTTTACTTTCCGTTTTTTCTTGAAGCACTGTGCTGATCCATGGCTATACTCACTTGTCTGTACTCTGCAGGAGCAGAGCGTTGTTGATATGGCACTGGCAAGATCTTATAAGGACTTCCACGCAGCAATTTCACAAGCCCGTCTAGCTCAGTTGGTAGAGCGCAAGGCTCTTAACCTTGTGGTCGTGGGTTCGAGCCCCACGGTGGGCGAATAACGTGTACCTTTTTTTTTTGCCTTCTTCAGCTACAAACTTTGTGCCGATCTTTTGCTATTTTGTGCAATAACATAAGCCAGATTCCCCTCCCTTTCTATTGCAGTTTGATATAGAAGAGAATGTAAACATACAGCAATGCAAAAAAAGGGCGCATCTTCATTTCTCAAAATTCAGCAGGGAAGAGGATCATAAGTACAGCAAGGTATATATACTCTAATAATAATTTACATGCCTTACCCTCTGCCATGTACAATGAATTGCTATGAGATCTCTAAAGTTCAGTTTACTGATCTAATCATACACAACTTACTGTTTATTTATGTATAACTACAGGTGGTACAGCAGGGGGTATTGTATTGGTACTGGCATTACTGACCCCATTTGGAACGAAAACACCTGCAAACCTCAGAGGCTGCTGCTGCTGCACATCACCACCATGGCTAGGCATCTGGACCTGGGAGCTGGAATCATCGTTTCTGCCGGGACGGTGGTGATGCGTCCTATCTTCATGCACAATCTGGTAGGCATCGGCCGTCCTGACCTCCTGAGCAAGGGAGCAGGGGCAGCAGCATAGCCACTGGAAGCAGTCGGTCACATCAGGCTTGCCGCAGCAGAAGTGGTTGGCAGGAAGCCTGAACCTCCTGCGCATCTGGATCCTCCAGAAGCCGCCGTAGAGCAGGCCGAGAAAGCAGAGGAGGGCCCCGCCGAGGCCGAGCGCGTCCCTGACCGACTCGTTGTCGATGTTGACCGCCGCGAGGGTGAAGATGAAGAAGGGGGCGAGGCAGAAGAGGATGAAGGTCACGGTGTGCACGTACATGTTGCCGAACCCGAGCCGGCTGGTGTTCCACCCGAAGACACAGCAGCTGCAGAACATGGAGAGGTAGGCGAGGGAGATGTCGTCCCAGAGATCAAACACGCCACCCTTCCACTCCGGGTCACCTTCCTCCTCGACGAAGCCGGCTCTCTGCACCGTGGCGGTGGCGGCAAAGGAGTAGCGCTTCTCGATGGTCTTCCGCTGGAGCTGCGGCGCCGAGCCCGACTCCTCGTCGTCGGCGGCCTGTGCCTCGTAGTCTTTCCCGAGAGGGCTGAGGTTGTTGTACAGGCCGGCGACAGCCGGCGCGCATATGGCCACCGAGATCGTCAGCGCGACACCCACCGGCGGCCGTCTGTTCCTATGCAAGCCAAGGTTGAGGCCACAGAGCGCGTACTGGGCGAAGCAGTTGAGATGAAGCAGCAACACCACCACCATCATGTGCTTCCTCTCGTTGGGCTTGACGGTGCCGTCCTTGCAGTAGGTCTCCCGGAGCGCGAGCATGTCGGCGCCGCGCCACCGGCACAGCAGCGCCAGGTGGTAGCACCTCCTGGGGTGCTGGATCAGGCACATGAGCGTGAACAGCGCGTTCAGTATCTGGTTGTTCACCTCAAACCATGTGTCCTTCTGAGCCTTGCTCCGCAGAACACCGTTGAGCATCCCGGTCATGACCATGAAGAGGATGGCCCCTGAAACTCCAACAGCGACGACCCACACGAAGAGAGCCATGTTCACGGGGTTCCTGATCCACTCCTTGGACCTGTCCCACAGCGATCCCCAGTCGATCTTCCTCACCAGAGGTATCGCGAAGCGCCTCGAGGATCTTTGAGACCCGGAAGAAGAGCCGTTTCTTTGCTCGCCAAGCATCTGTTCCGTGGAAGGAGGCGAGGTTGATGGCTGTGGATTGGAGGACGGCTCGTGCGACGACGTGAACCGGTAAGATTTTTCCAGGTGCTGGAAGGAGTGGCCATTTGTTCTGGGCGAACCGAAATACAGGGCTATGTGATCCTTCACGTTGATGTTTCCTGCGGCTTCTTCCTGTATCTCGCCATCTTGTTTCTTCTTCTGATCACCACCACCGCCGTCTGGAACCACCATATTTTGACAGGCTGCAGATGGTATTATATGGTTTGCTCAATTTGGGCCGCGGCAGCCGGCAGCTGAAGATGTCCACAAGACAAAGAAGGCTGCAATTTGGAAGGGACTGAATGAGGTTCATGCACTTCCTTAAAAAAAGTTTGAATGGGAAATTCTCTTGCCTGAAAAGGAAAAATCTGGTACAGAGGTTATTTTTTGGGTCTGCTGCAGCTTATTCTTCACATAAAATTGTTTTCCAATTTTGCACGGAACAATCGACTGGACTAAGTAGACGAAAAACTGAAATCTCCTCTCCTGAAAAATCTAGTACAGAGAACAGAGTCTGTTTGCAAGCTGGGTTAGTTACTTACTCTTTCTGCTGCATCCCACTTTGTAGCTTCTATTCTAAAATACTAGAAGGCAATGGTTTTGCAATTGCATGGAAAAGAAAACAGATAGTAGATGGGAAAACTCGTTCTTCCAAATTAGACCATGGATGGATGAAGCAAGAACAGATTGAGGCAAACAAGCAAGCGAACAAAGCAAGAAGGCCAGGTGCAGATATGAAACGATAGTGTCCATACAAGAAATTACCTTGTTATTAGTAGGCCAACTGGTTGGAGCTTGCTTCCAGGGCTATCTCAGGTGAGATCGAGCCGAGAAAACATTTCATGGCTTTGATATATCAGGAGGAGCCAGAAGAAGTAAAGGCCGTAGGAAGAACTAATAAAGAATTAAAGCAGAGGAAGGGGAAGAATTGTGGAGGAAACTGGAAGAGGAGGAAGAGGAAGATGATGGAGGTGGGATTGAAGCAAGGTTGGGCGGAGATTCAGGAAGAGGAACCCGTTGAATTGGCCGCCGCCGCCGCCGCCGGGCACCACCACCTGGACAAGATCAGGACTGGAAAAAATAATAATTTTAATCAGGGAAGAAGAGAATAAAATACAAGAGAGAAGGAACAAAAGTTGTCTTCGTCAAGAGCTAGGGGAGCACACAAACAAGGTCGCCCAAAGAGGCAGCTTCTTCGTCTCTGCCTCTCCCTTCCATTCAAACCTCTACGAAAAGTCGTGGCTGGACTTATATAATTTGCATTAGCAGACCCAAAATATATAATTTGCATATGTAATCTCTATAGGCTATAGCTTCCGATGTCCCATCCCATGTAACTGGAGGGTGATTTGCACGCGCTGGAGGTCGTTGATTTTCTTTTCCTTTTGCAAGTCAAACGCGCAACTTGGAAAACGTGGTCAGCTACTCCCAGTTGTGGACGGGGCGCCGGAAAAGTCAAAATACACGTCCAGTAGCTGTGGGCTCTGCTTGGATTCTTAGATTTATATCAGCAGAGAGTTGTTTGTGTTACTAGCTCTGGTTAACTTGAGACAAAAATTCAGGATGCGGATCTGCTGCACCCGAGCATACCACTTCTCTAATTTTTTTAAAGTGTACTTTTGTGTTTCAAAAAAATCACATTTTTTCGTTGAATATGCAGACATGCTCTGGACATTCATGTGAAATTTCGTTTTATTTTGAGCTACAGAAAAAAAAAATCATATGTGTGTATCGGAACAAAATACTCCGAGCGAAAACGTACAGCTGAATCCATGCAACCTGGTGTTACGTTCCCACTTGATATTGCCACTGCTAGAGGAAAGATTACATAATCTGAGATAGTTCCCGGTACAAGGAGCTAGTACAAGAGGTAGGGGACACAAGGGAGATAGAGATCAGAGAGGAAGAAAGAGTCAGCCGCCCTTACCAGGGTCCTCCGTTCAGGTTCTAGTTGTTCGATGTCCTTCGCTCGTCCTCGATTCCCCTTTAAGTACAGCTATAGTTGCCGCTGTTCTGCTCCCACGCCTTGGGCCTTTAGTCCTCTTCTCGCAACAGCCCAAGCAACCTGATATGTTGGCCCACCAGGTACGTGACACCTGGGTATGTGAGGTTGCTTTCCATCACTTTCCTTAAACTCTTTCTGATCCCTTCTAATGAACACAACCGTGGTTAGGTTGAAAATAAGCTCTGCATAAAGAAGATGCGGGTCGACAATGTGATTCCATTCTGACAATGGACACCGGTTTTTGTTAACTGTATCTCTTTAATTTCTTGTTCATGTTTGAATTTTTTTTGACGGATTTTGTGAAATCCATGGTGGGCTGTTTGAAATATCCTTCGAGAAGAAGCTTCACCTTGCCCTTTCATACAACTATCGTGTTGTAAGTTTAATTTCTGTTTCGGTGATCATATATAGACAAGTAGATCTTCAGCTCCCTAGAATACTGCAAGGGTGTTTGGTACGCAGGTGTTTACATATGCATGTTCATGTGTGTAACATGTGTCAGTCAACATCTCACATCTCTTGATCTGTAGTTCATCGGTCCACTGGCCGCCGTGGAGAAATACGAACGTCAGCAATAAGAGAAATACGAACGTCGGACGAACCCAGACCGAAATACAAACTTTTTTTAGCCGGACGAAACAAGTTTTCGTCCTGGGTATGCCGAGTTTCCCACTCGCGTATCCAGGCGAGTTCCCGCATTTGGCTAAAACTTAACAAATTTCGGCAAACTTTGGACGAACTTTGGACAAATAGCGGTTTGGGCGAATATGAGCGAACTTTGGACGAATATGGTCGATATGGACGAACTTTGGGCGATATGGACGAATATGGTCGATATGGACTAACTATGGACGAACTTTGGGCGAATATGGGAGATACGGACGAATATGCCCGAATTTTGGGCGAACTTTAGGCGAATATGGTCTATATGAACAAAATTTGGGCGAAATTTGGGCGATACGGACGAACTTTGGACAAATATGCCTGAATTTTGGGCGAACTTTGGGCGATACGGACGAACTTTGGGGGAATAATCCCGAATTTTGGGCGAATATGGTCTATATGGACGAACTTTGGACGAATATGGTCTATATGGACGAACTTTGGGCGAATATGGGCGAAATTTGGGTGAATATGGGCGAACTTTGGATGAATATGGCCGAATATATGCTGGCTGGGCGGGTCCACTCGCCGAATTCGCTTCGTCCGGCGTTCCCAGGGCATACCCGGGATCCTGGGTATGGCCTGGATAGTCCGGACCAAAATTGGCCCAAATCCGAACAAAAACAGGTTCCTGGGTACACGACTGGGCGAAATTTCAGCGTCCGGATCGGCGTCCTGGGTAGCCAAGTGGAGATGCTCTAATAACGTACAACCGTTCTCCCCAAATCTGAAGAACAACGAGAGGACCAAGCTCCCCAAATGTGAAGAATGACGAGAGGACCAAGCCACCTCCTCCATGATGTCGCCGATTAGAGCACCTCCAAGACAAGGGAGAAGCATGGGAATCATATTCCGACACGGCACCGACCCCACCACTAATGCGATGCCACTATTACAATGTACTAAAATTTGTGACATAATTCATTTACATCATGTAATGGTATCATGTCTCCACTTAGGCAAGACAAACGAAAAGCACAAATCAAATCAATCAAACCCCTAATGCATAGGCAGCCTCATCATTCCTAATGCGTTCTCAAGATAACTCCTTATTTACAAGGGAAAGAAACGTGAACAACCACAAATTTCTAATATCTACAAACATGTGACACATGCGCTCACAAATTTCTAATAAACTACACCACACAAACTGACAAAACACACATCGATCAGCAACTAACTAAGCTCATACTACTAATTTCTCAGCTACCGAGGGTTGATGCTGGGCATAACGCCGCTAATAAGATTGCTGCCAGAGACATCGGACGACGACATGTAC
Source organism: Avena insularis (assembly GCA_023614405.1). Taxonomy (NCBI): domain Eukaryota; kingdom Viridiplantae; phylum Streptophyta; class Magnoliopsida; order Poales; family Poaceae; genus Avena; species Avena insularis. Next base: position 410,920,286 of record CM042691.1, read on the forward strand.
TGGTCGTTCCCGCCAGAAACCATCCTCGACCCAGACGACGTCGCCGTGCTGCTGGTGGCGTGGCTAGGGTCCATGGCCACCGACTCCGACGGCACGCCATCCATCTCCGGCGTCATCTGCCATATCGTCTCCAGCTCCCTCACCACCTCCACCATGGAAGGCCTCGCGTCCGTCCCGTCACGGCAGCACCGGAGCCCTAGCGCGGCGAACCTCTCCACGCATTCCCCTGGGCATGACCCCATCCGCATGTCCACCACCGACAGTATCATCCCCGACTGGTTCGCTGCCACCACCTGCATTTTGCGGTTCAGTTTATCACGGTTCTCATCACAGATATCACTGCACCACAGCTAGTTCATTCCCTCCTCGATCGAAAAGACGGAACTCTGATAGTTTACCTCTCTGACTAGATTTTTCCCATGAGAAATAGGCTGCATCCCTGTCAGCAGTTCCAGAAAAACAACGCCGAGACTGTACACATCACTTTTGTCCGTCAGCTTATGAGTGAGGAAATACTCCGGATCAAGATAGCCCTGCAAACATAGCCAACTACATCAATAATTAATGGGGTACTAGTGCCACGTGTGCCACATGCTTATTTATGCGCAATGGGGTACTAGTGCCACGTGTGCCACATGCTTATTTATGCGCAACCAGCCTACTCACCGGGGTACCCTTTACGACCGTGGAAACATAACCAGGAGCGCTCCCCTCTGTTTCCGGCAGTGGAGCAAGCCGCGACAGACCGAAATCAGCAACCTTCGCCACAAACTTCGAGTCCAATAAAATATTGCTAGCCTTGATGTCACGGTGAAATATCGGAGGGTCCGCTTCGGTGTGCAAATAGAGGATGCCTCGTGATGATCCCAGTGCAATCCGTAGCCTCATGGCAAAACTTAGACCCTCTTTAGCTTTCGCTGTTAAGACAGGCAACACGTCAAAACTACGGTACAGGAATACCAGTGAACAGTTTTAGCACACGTTCACGAAAGCTATAATAATTTGCAAGCAACCAAAAAAGCATGGAGACTTCATTGGCCTGAGCTCAGCTATTAAAAATCCAAAAGGTGTAGATGTCCAAAAAGAAAAGATATCCAAAAGGCATAGATTGACTTTGTTGGGTACAGAATGAAGTTCTGACCTGAAAGATTATCACGTAGAGTACCATTTGGCATATACTCATACACCAGCATCTGCAATACAGGATTCACAGTATGAGCTCATGTCATCATAACGTTGGACAAAATACAGAGAACCATTAGGCATAAAATGAAGAATATAGGCAACAGTTCAGCACTTCGTTCAACAAAAAATGAGTTTACAGGGAATCGCTTCTGCACTAGACAATGAACTATATGCTGAACTGTTCTAGCAGAAATAGGCTGATTAACATGTGTTGATGTGTAGAAATAGGCTGATAACATGTGTTGATGTACATGTAGTTCAACATATGCATGTACATCAAATTTTCCACAGCCCATTCTCAACAAAGAAACCAGTTGAATAACAAACAAAAAGCATGTGATGAAATTAGTATTTTTCAATTAATTTATAAAAAATAAATGTTGCTGGGACAACCTGCTCATCCTCTTCATCGCAATAACCAAGCAAAGAAACCAGGTTTCTGTGATGCAGCCTGGACAACAATTCAATTTCTGTGAAGAACTCCTTTGAACCCTGAAGAGATCCCTGCTGTGCTCGTTTTATTGCTGCTACTGTTCCATCAGCCAACACCCCCTTGTATACTTTTCCATACCCTCCTTGACCAATTAGTGCTGAATCACTAAAATCACTTGTACATTTTGATAATTCTTCAAAAGTGAAGTCTTTTACACCATCAATTTTCATCGGAATTCTTTTTGCTGAAAAGCCAGTAGAATATTGTCATCAAATAACCATAACTATTTCTCTGCAGCAAGCTCAGATAAATAGCAACTCATACCGAAAACTAAAAAAAAAAATATGTACAATGCTGCAACTCTGTACTAACAAAATCAGAAGCAAAAGAAGTGACAACTGTTTAAAAAAATAAAAGTGGACAACTGTTTAAAAAAATAAAAGTGGACAACTGAAAAAATACACTGTATTTGAATAAAGAGGTGAATCATCTAATAGTTTTAGACAATCGAAAGTAGAAATAGAGGGTTTACCATTGCGTTTCTTTGAAGATTGAGTTGATCGCCTTCTCAATATAAAGAGAGTAATAAGGGATGAAATGACTGCCGCTGCAGCAAATGCTGCGATGACAATACCAACAATGGCACCTGTACTGAGACTAGACTTTGCACGACCTGGCAGTACTGGAAAGAAAGCATGGGAAAAAAATGTGAGTTCTCTCTTAAATAATTGCTACAACTGCTGGATAGCAAGCTGGCAACACTTCGTAGTGGTTCATTTGATAAAAAAGCACTATATGTGATGGATACTTCCACAACAGTGCCATCAAAATCCTGTTCGGTCCCAAATTATTCCTTTAAGATATTCATATTTTTTCAGAGTTCAAAAAAGGGTGTCATATTATTATTTGTAGACCTAGCTATATTGTACTCAATCCAATGTTTATTCTTTATAGTGAGCCAAGAAAACTGCTGGATGCTGTATTAGTCTCTTCTTTGCCATATGCATGTACATATACATATATTGGCCTTTGGCCCAGGGAATACAGCAAGGTTGCAATACAAGGGTGAACTTGACGAATTAGAAAGACACTGAGAACCAAGCCACTGGGAGCACAATCTCATAAACGAGGGCAAACTTCATAACAGGAAAAAGTTTAGGGACATGTTAAGTTGATGGTGTCAAGTGAAAATTCTTTGTAAGTTCAGAGACACACAATGAATGGGACTAAGTTTAGGGACATGTGTGCCAGCATCCTCCCTCGGTACAGTGGAGTCACTGGAAACAGATCAGGGAGGGAGCGTGGGTTTGGGAATAGGCATCAGGGAAGATAAAGAGAGGAGGCCTCGGCAGCTCGATGTGATCTGATATACTCGACTGAGCAGTAGGAAGCAGGCACCACTCTCACTTGGCCTTGGGCCCGAAGAAATGTTTGGGAGCCAACTCGACCAGGACTAGTTAGCTACCATCTGTTCCACCAAAAAGAAAAGAGCTCGCTACGGTACGTTACCCCACAAAAGATTAAAAAATCTAGCTACCGTATGTTGTTCTACTGTACGCACATAATTGCACGTTTGATCAGTGATCACTAACACAAACATCTGTAACATGGTGACAAAAATTGCGACATAATTGAATATGGGAGTGGAGTGAATATAAAATAGCATATATACATACCATTGTCATACCACCCTGGGATGAAGTCAATAAGCTCATAAGGCCCAAATATATCTGAGTCCGCAATCAACCACCCTGTGAACATGTCTCTCAGTCTCAGCACTTCAGCCGCATTAAAAAAACCAGTGTTGTTTGGGAACAGCTTCAGCTCCATCTTCAGCCTTGGCCCTTCTTCCCACTCGAAAGTAGAAACTTCCAATTGGTATGAGGACAAAAAGAGTCCCGATGATAGGTACTCTTGAAATTGCGCTTCATACGGAACAAAATCCCAGAATCCTGGACTCTTCAGACGGTAATCGACGTAGAGTGGAATGCCACATGAACATGGGTTTGGTGACTTGAGTATGCTTTCGAAAGGAAGGTCGGTCGAGCATGGCGAACAGAGTGTGCTGTTATCCAGGGAACCTCCTCCAGGAAGAACTGATGAAGGTGATCCACAATATTGAGATATGTTCAGTTGGTTCTGAGATGTGCATACGGGGTTTCCAGATAACCTAAACATGCCATGTTAGTAAAGTAAATATAGGGTACTGGCAGTAGCAAAAATATCTGTAAACTTCAACACCATTGTTTCTCCCCTTCCGTATTTGAATGTCATTCTTTCTTTAATTTGTAAATTTGGGGAATTTCAATAACAAACACAAAAACTAGGTTGATTATCCAGAATGTATTCTATTTTGAGATGAAAAAACTAGGTTGACTACTAGCTAGTCTACTTATATGTTCGCATAAGAGCAAGAAAGCTGCAGCATACATCATTCCTATATACCATATGGAAGTTAAAGACTACTACTCAAGCTGTTGTACTGGTCAACATCAGGTTATTTATCAAACAAAGATTGTACATATTCCTGGGTGTCAATATAGAATCTTTCTAACAGTATAAGTAGGTCAAGATTTTTCTTATTTAAATTAACAAGGAAATTGTTCGATACAAATGCTTACAGGATGGTAACATTGGCAGGGGGTGTAAGAGGATTCGAAAGATTCGTGAGTAAGTTGTTATGGAAATCCCTGCAAAATATTCAACAGAGAATATTAGACTAACACTCTCAAAGAAATTGAAACTAAAGGTTCAACTTATGATGGTCTTACAATATCAGGCTTCTGTTTCCATCGAAATTGATATTTTGCCAGACATCAGACGGAACAGAACCATCCAGTTGATTATTGTCCAGTGACCTGAATGAAAACAAGAAACAGCTCAGTTTGATTCAACTGATCATTCATGAACATTACTGTCATGCAACTGTTTTTTGATTGCTGAAATTGAAGTTGTTGTCATGGCATAGGCCCGCAGTAAGTACTCTAGCAAGCAGTTATTGTCCATGTGAGAAGACCCAAAAGCAAGATTATGGGCACTTGGTTTCTACTTAATAGGTACTCCCTCCGTTTCAGTTTACAAGCCATACGCGCATACCTAGATTGTCAATTTGACCACTAAAATATAAATTGTATAATACAAAAATTATACCATTAGAAACTTTAGTTGTTAATTTACATTTTAATGTTCAAATTAGCGACCTAGGTATACGCGCATGACCTGTAAACCGAAACAGAGGGAGTATTTTATTTGAAATTTAATAACATTTAGTCAGCTTATCTGTTAGACTAATGTTACCTATATGAGCAGATATACCTATATATAAGGAGGCATACTGTAATTACTAATTCAAACTACTCCTGATATTGAGCAATAATGAAGTAAGAGCATCCCTAATCTAAAGGTTTCCTTTCTAGAGATCTATCCCCTATCAAATTTTATTGGATGTAATAGCACGAAGACTGTAATATCATACTTACAATCTCTGGAGATTAGGAAGGCCGGAGAAACTTCCAGGAATGGAGCCATTGAGACGGTTGTGGGAAAGGTCTCTGCACAACTTGCAAAGGTGAGTGTAAACTGAAATATTTCCTAGGTAAAAAGAGATCAACTGATGACACTTGAAAAACAATATGACATGAGTGCTTTGTGAGTTCTCTCGTTTTATACATTGTAGTTATGTTGCTCGCTAGTTGGCCAGATGGTATGGGACCCGTCAACTGATTCCAACTAATATCCCTGAAACACCAACACAACAAAGATTAGAGTAAGTAATAGCTGCCAAATTCCTCTAAGCGTCATGTGTAAGATTTTTTTCCTAAACAAATAGGCCATATGCTGTTCCATATAAGGTAATATGCAGTTCAGAATTCTACATACAGGTAGCCAAGTTGTGGTATTCCACTGACATCAGGAGCAGGACCTTCCAAGCTGCAGTTCCTCAAACTCCTGATGCAGACCATATCAATTAGATTAATCTGCAATTGCCATAAATACTTTAAAAGAAAAGCAGATCAGAAGACTAAACTTGAACTTACAATTTAAGAAGTGTGGTGATATTGCCATAAGATGGAGGAATCGAACTTCCTGAGAAGTTGTTGTTGTCTAGCTGACTGGCATCATTTTGGAAAGATGTAATTAGATGGAGAGCAAATGCATATATCCTTAAAATGTTATATCTCAAAGACGTATAAAAAAGCTAAGAAAATGAACTGGAAGTTACACAAGGTGCTAAGGATATCTCAGTGTATTTTGTGCTTTGCTTCTTTCCAGTTAGTTTAGAATTGCTTATGATATATAGATGACAGAAAAATAGCAAAAGGCTAGCACTTATATTGTTGCAACTTCCAGTGGTTCACTACTGGCAAGAAATAACGCCATAAAGATCAGGGTAAAAGTAATCCTAAACAACTAACTGAGCTAATGCCAGACTGCCAGTTAAAGCCTGTTTGCAGTGTTCCGATTGAATAAGCTATCGCAAGGATACACACATCAGCAAATACTTTTCAGTAAAAGAGAAGAGTGGAGAAGATGTTCTTTGATTGTGTTTCTCACTGAATATAGAGGATATCCATAAAAACTACAGTTAAAATCCATTCAAGCTAGAAAAAACAAATACAGAGGAACTAATTATGTACTTCATGTAATACCAAGAAATTAAGTTCATTTCATGATACCCAACCCACCCAACCAAGATAACCAAAAAGTGAACATTATTCGAACTACTGCACAATTGTAGGCTTCATACATGATGAGCAGGTTTGGTAGCTGTGCTAATTCTGCAGGAAGATAGCCCGATAAGTTATTGTTATCCAACAATCTGAAAAGAAATTACACGGTCAGTAGAGTATAAATGAAAAGCAATATTACGATAGGTGCAGAAGTCAGGTACTTACAGGTGAACAAGTGAAGGTAATCTGGACAATTCAGGTGGAATTTGACCACTCAACGAATTATTGTTCATGTGACTGGATAGAAATTGGAAATCCATTAGTATAATGATAACTATCACTTGTTTACAGAGAGATAAAATATATTGTACTTACAAGTGCTTGGTTTTGTTCAGGTTAGCAAATGATTTAGGTATTGGTCCGGATATATTGTTCTGATCAATCTGAATCCTGTTCAGATTAGGAAGGAAGCCAATTGTGTCTGGTAAAGGACCAGTCAACAGGTTCCCGTTCAAGAGTCTGCAAATTTAAAAAATGGGGATCTTGCTACATGAGCTAAAGCAACTGTCAAATCATCTCAAAGAAACAACTATTTATTTAAAAAACAGTAAGCAATAACTAAGTTAATATATACAGAAAAACGTTAAACTCCATGTCCAATCAAAAGGCTATTAAGTTCAGGTAGACCACGAATGCTTCAACTTACAATAGTTCCAGAGAAGTAATGTTGCCAACCTCGCTAGGTATGCTCCCACCAATTTGATTCCACATAAAATCCCTTGAAAGGAAACAAAAGAAGTAGTCAGTCGGCCTGGTACATGTCGGTTTGGATTTAAATGAACAGACAATCGACACGATAACTAGCCAATTCAACTGACTTTACTTACATTATTTTCATTTGAGAAAGTCGGCCAAGCTCAGGAGATAAAGTTCCAGATAAATTCAACCGTAGAAGCTGCCTGTAATCACATACGAGGATTATCATCAAGTGAAATCAAAGGGATAGATGCTCTGTAGTCCATCAAAAATACATTTTGCATCATTTTCTTTTTTGCATTAGCAGCTCCATCAAAGATATTGATACTTTAAAGCAGAAGGGCTGTATAAATGTCACGGACACGATTGACAAGGAAATGACTTGTGCACATACAGTTCTTTGACATGAAAGTATCCATCGCTTGCCGCCGTTCCATTATCACAGATGACGCGGGTCCAATTCCCCATGCATGGGTCTCCACGGTTCCAGCTGTCGAGAAATCCCAGCGGATCGTCCAAGCTGTTTTTGATCTCTCTCAAAGCGTCGACTGTTGAACCAAATGTACGGCAAGTTACTTCCATAATGCAGGCAGGATACAGGAAATATGATATGTGTTGCATCTCTCCTCAAGTGACAGTCATGGTTATCAGGAACAAGTAGGATGAGCAAGAATATCCATCAAACTAGATTAAATGTTATTTAGGCAAAGTGTGGCTGTGTGGGGGTTTAAGATGGATCTTACCTTCCCATGGTGCGGTGATCTGCGCATCCGTCGGTTGCGCATGGGCAACATATAATGTAAAGATAACGGAACAAAGATAGAACAGTAGGGAATGCGGCATGATGTCGTTGCAGAGAAAATTTCCCTGAATCGGCAGCAATGTTCAGATTTCAGTGATGCGGGCTGTTTCTGATGGCTGAGTCCATTCCCTGGAAAAGGAGCAGAGGAGGTACAGTTATTCGTCCAGATCCAGGAACACGAAAAAAAAAAGAGGATTATCTAAAGCCGGTGATGCACCGGATTATATCTGGGAGTTGCGAAAAGTCCAAGGACCATTCTTGGAGAATAGCATGCGGCCAAGAAGCACTTGCCAACCAGTAAGAACAGCAGCAAAGACTCAAATGGGTATGAGATTGAAGACATGCATGAACTCGATATGACACGAGAGGTTTTTGTGGAATGAAGAAGTATCTGATTCCAATTAATGGTCAGACCGCAAGGCAAGCGTATCCATCAAAGGAGGCTAACCCTCATGGCTCCATACCTTGAAGGAAGCTACTATGTTTTACGTTGTGAAGAGGAAACTGGATGGATGGATTCGATTATAGCAAGAAAGCATGGAAACAAAGAGGAAGGGAATCGAAGCAGAGCAGAACTCACCAGGTAGCAGCAGAGCATATGCAGGACAGAGCCAAGTAGTATCAAAGTGGCAAGAGGAATGGATAGGCCGATGATGCGGGACAAAGGGAGGATGAAGGAGGGACAAAAACAGAGAGAAGGGGACAGGGATGGTGAGGGGATTGACCAATTAAAAAGTGTGGGGAGTAGTAAGCAGCACGGAGCCTGAGTATTGTAATGGAGGTTGGAGAGAGGGGGTTTAATTGGGAGGAAAGTGACGGCAAGCTGAATCCAGGGGCCCGTGCATGATCTCTGCCGAATTGAAGGCAGGCGTGACCCGTTCTTCCCCAACCCAGCCGTCCCAAAACATGAATCTTGAACCATTCCTTGTTTCGCCATTGACAAAAAGGCGGTGAGTAAAGGGGAAGAAAAGAAGGCGGGGAGGAATTTGACTAATGGGGGGATTGATCTAAGATGAATACTGGGGTTGGTGGCATGCGCCCGTCTGTGTCGTCTCCCCTGACCTCAGCAGCAGCGCCATTGAATCCGATGTCAACGAGAGTGGGTACGCGCGCGGTTGCTTCCTTCCTTCCTTCGTTGGACAAGTGGTACAAAAGCAGCAACAAGAGGAACAGGTCAGGACAGGAAGAAAGAGTCAAGTGAGGTCATACCTGCGGTTGCTGCAGCCTCCTTGCGGCCACCGCCGGCGGCCATGCTTTGCCGCGGCGAGGATCCGCCCAACAGTCAGGAGAGGGGATACTGTCACTGGCACGCGGGTCCCGCGTTACCAGTTACCTAGACTATATTTTTAGAGCAATGACTTTTCGAGACAATCCTACTGTAGGTCAGAATGGTCAGTGGCACGTGGAGCTTCTTCTTTCATCACTTGTGATATGAGTAAAAAATTATCGCGTTTTGAATGTTTTTACTACTGGTAGCTTTTTATAAATATACACGTGAGCGAAGACGTGTCTTGGTCTCTTTCCATCTTGATTTGTTTTATCGAACTAGCCCTCTCCTCGTCACAGATAGTTTTACAACATACGAAAGGAAAAAAACAAACAACGAAAGAGACTTACCATTTTGAGACTTATAAAAATTCATTTCAGAAGTACAAACCAAGACGAGTCTTGAAAAGAAAAATCAACAAACAATATATTGCAAAACTCCTGCAAACAACAACGACTACCGTGAGACACGCTATTCGATTCGGGTGATTTCTCTATTCAAAGATGTGTTAGACCATCTCTAGCAAATTGAACCTAGGTAACTAGGATTCGAAAAAAAAAAAGGAACAGGGAAATGGAAGCGAGTTTTGGAGTATGAACTTGCATGCGCCAGGACAGATGCTGGAAATCATATACTCCCTCCGATACTAAATAAGTGTCGCAGTTTTGAACAAACTCTAGTTCACGGGAGATCAGAAAAAGTACGGCACTCGATATGTAACAAATGCATTCGCTGGATTCATCATGAGTTCAACATAATTTACATCATATATAATTTAGTTCGTTAAAAACAAAAATTATACTACCTCCGTTCCAAGGAATAAGACGTCATCGTTTTACGTGTTTTTTGTTTGACCAAGATTTACTCTAAATATATGAAGATTGTTGGTACAAAATTAGTATTATCGAAAAGTGTGTTTCAATACGAATCCAACGATATTAAGTTTACACAATATAGTCAAGTTTTAATTTATCTATTTGATATGGATATGCCCTACGGGTACCCGATGTTAGCCTACCTGGTCCAGCTCAACAGAAGGCCCACTCGACGATCTACCGAGGTCCACAACGCTCATGACGTTTCGGCTGCTATGAAGCCCATATGGACACGGACTCCAAGCGCACAAGACAAGGAAAGCTCAAGATTAGAGTTAGAATACAACTTGTAACCAACTCGTATCGGCACCCGAGACCTAGCCTCCCCATATATAAAGGCTAGGAGGGTCCAACGAGGAGGACACGCACGTACACAATAGACCTAGATCTCTCGACTCATACTTCCGCACACGCATCCACGCCAGATCGAATCTGCGCACCTAACAACCAGTTCCGTAGAATCAAACGTACAAGCGAGTAGGGTTTTCCATCCGGGGGCCTGAACCTGGGTAAATCTCGTGTCCCCTGGTTGCTTGTATGTTAACCGTGCCACGATCTCCAGCATCCCCATCTTCTCCAAAACCCAAGTCCATAACAATGGGCATTGACGAGATTAAACCTCGTCAATTGGCGCCGTCTATGGAACTGGGCTGCGATTGTGCGGTCGTGGCGGTTCCGACCCGATCGGGTCTACAACTCCGGGGACGGAGAATCACCTCCTCTTCGGCGCTGACTTCACCGCCACCGGCCACCATGAAGGATTTCGAGCCCGTAGGGCGACGGACTCAAATTTTGTTCGGAGCTTCGCTTCCAGTGGGACAACCGGCACCTCCGTCTCGAGCGGGTGCCCGTGCCGTCAATCAGGCCCGCCGTGGGCTCCACACCCGCTACGACGTCACCATCGACAGATGAGTTCTACAGCGAAGCCGCAACTCCGATCCGGCGATCCACCTTCGGATGAAGGACCTACGTTCCGGATCCGAAAGCTGCGGCAAGATGACCAATCTGCGGCGCTATCTATGCGCGCCGTCATCCAAGGCGACGAGGAAACACCTAACCCGCGCCCAACCGAAACGGGCGAAAACATCGACTGTTGTGGCTTTCGGTGGTGACCGATGTGGTCTTCGACTGGGGCTCCTCGACATCGAGAACCCGATGCGGCTTTCGGTGCGATGACCCGATACATCTTTAGGATGCCGGTAATCTTCGGATGCGGAGCTCGCTACCACCGTCAACTTCGAAACCCGTCGTCGCTATGATTGTGGTTCGCGTCGACCACGTCTGCAGTGCAACTGCCACCGCGTCGAATCCATCCAGACAACTACCAACAAAGCTAAGTTTCTCTACTTAGAGCTGATTTCTTACTTTAACTCTTTCGAAACACTTGGGGCTGCGCCTCTTCGAGTAACCTAATGTGCCATCGGCTCCACGCACTCGAGCACCTCGAACGCGACCGAGTAGCTGATTCTGCACGATCGTCGAATCCTTGAACTCCGAAAGTGCCTCGGCAAGGTAATGAGACCGAGGGTAATCGAGCTAACGAAAAGGCCTAGCATACAGTGCAAAAGTGTCGACTCGATCGGCACCAGAATCTTACTATACAAGCCGACAGGCAAATATTCCTTACAAGATACAAGTACTTCATAATTCTTTATGTTTTATGCAGCTTACAAATACGTGATGCTGGCCACGCACCGATCGATGCGACATCGTCGCCAAGACCCGATGTAAGCAACGGTGTCGACTTCATCCTAACGTCGAGTCCTTCCGCTTAAACGCCGCGCACTCCACTACATCGACTCTTGGCTCCTTATGCGTGAGACCGACTCGATGCACTTCCGGGTCAGTGGTTTCTCCTCGCATGAGTCTCCACTCGAGTCTGCGACTCGACTAGATACTCGGGGGCTACTCCTATCAGGAGCGCTGGTCGCGCACCCGATGTACCGGGTCAGCGATACGCCCACGAGATTACCGACTACAACTCAACGATACAAGAGTCTCTTCGAGTCACGACTCCGCCAGACACTGGGGCTACCTCAAACTAGGCTGGTCGCGCACACACAAGATCTTGAGTCTCACGAGTCTACGACTCCACTACGGACTCGGGGCTACTCACATAGGGAGGATTGATTCAAGCATCCGAAAAAAATTGTGTCCTACGGACTGAAGCAAACAACGGCTGAATTAAAGTCTGCCGAGTCTCGACTCGAACAGACACTCGAGGTTACTCCCATAGGGAGCGCTGGTCGCGCACCCTATAGTCCATTTGTGTTGACTACGTCCATGATGTCGATTCCTTTACAACAGCCGAACAAATTCAGCTGACCCGATGAACTTCCGGGTGAAGTGCTTCGCACTCGACACAATTTTTGACTCCGACATCCAAATACAAGGTTCAAGACAACTAAGTCTCCACCCGAATCTACGTCGGATGGACACTCGGGGGCTACTGACATGGATATGCCCTACGGGTACCCGATGTTAGCCTACCTGGTCCAGCTCAACAGAAGGCCCACTCGACGATCTACCGAGGTCCACGACGCTCATGACGTTTCGGCTGCTATGAAGCCCATATGGACACGGACTCCAAGCGCACAAGACAAGGAAAGCTCAAGATTAGAGTTAGAATACAACTTGTAACCAACTCGTATCGGCACCCGAGACCTAGCCTCCCCATATATAAAGGCTAGGAGGGTCCAACGAGGAGGGCACGCACGTACACAATAGACCTAGATCTCTCGACTCATACTTTCACACACGCATCCACGCCAGATCGAATATGCGCACCCTGTAACCTTCGGTTCCGCCGTAATCAAGAGCAGACAAGCAGGAGTAGGGTTTTCCCTCCGGGGGCCTGAACCTGGGTAAATCTCGTGTCCCCTGGTTGCTTGTCTGTTAACCGTGCCACGATCTCCAGCATCCCCATCTTCTCCAAAACCCAAGTCCATAACAATGGGCATTGACGAGATTAAACCTCGTCACTATTCATTTCGGTTAAACTTTGCTTTGAAATACGTGTGCGTCTTATTCCTTGAAACAGAGGGAGTACTACCTAAACCTAGGGATCAAAAGACGGCGGCGACACTTCACCAGGGAGGCAGGGACCAAAAGTTGGCCAATGGGATGAGGAGGCGACAACGCTTCACTCCTCGTCGGAGGAGGAGTTCGCCATCTAGGCCTAGAGAATGGCTTTCACGCGCCAGACATGCTAGTTCGCCTCGTGCTGCTTGGAGGTGTTGAAAGAAGATTTCTTAATCCCTAGTGTTTTGCGTGTTAGATAACAATACCAAGGATCATTTAATGTGTGTTGAAGTGTTGCGGCTCTATTTGAGAATAAAGGGAAAAGAACTCTGCCTTTGGGGGCGGATAATCCGCCCCTCCCTTTGCCCAAGCAGGCGCAAGCCCCAGAAGGGGGGCGGAGTTTTGGTCGGATGTTCCGGCCCCGCCGGATAATCCGCCCCTCAGGGGGCCGGATAATCCGCCCCCCTGCTCATCGCCAAGGCGCAAGCCCCAGAGAGGGGGGGAGTTTCTGCCGGACTTTCTGGCGTGGCCGGATAATCCGCCCTGGAGGGGGCCGGATTATCCGCCCTCCCAAGATCTCCACCAAGTTCCATCGGCGCAAGCCCCAGAGAGGCGGCGGACTTTCCCTCGGAGAATCCGCCCTTAGGGCGGAGTTTTCCCAAGGGGCGGATAATCCGCCCCCCAAAGTTGTGCAACGGCCAGATCTGGGGAGGGGGTATTTAAGCCAGCCTTCCCCCTCCTGGCAGATCTCTTGATTTATCTCGAAAAAGACTAGATCAGATCTGAAAGTTTCATCCAAGAGTGCTCCACCTAGATCCACCCAAAGGCCCCATCCCTTGGGGAATCGAAGGAGGAGAACTCGGTCTTCATCATCAGCAATCAAGCGCTTCATCTCCTCTCCATTCATTTGGAGAACCCCCGATCTAGTATTTCTTGCAAATACCTAGATCCTTGTTTTTGTTCATATTGATAAACCTTGTTCTTGTGGCAGCTTGTTGTCATCTCGGGAGCCCCCAATTTAGTTGTGGGTGTGTGCCCTGATAGTGTTGTAAAAGGCACCGGTTCCCGCCTCGAAGGGATCCAATAGTGGAGAAGGTGGATCAGGCCTCTCGTGGCGAGATCCATCGGAGAATAGGGTGAGGCCTATTGTGGCGTGGTGGTCTTAGAACCGCCCACCCCTCCAACGCAGATGTACTTTCCTTAACAAGGAAGGAACTGCGGTAAAACAAATCCCTGTGTCTCCGCGTGCTCCACTACGGTTTCCTCGCTCCTCTTTTACGTGCTTAGTAGTTAGGGTTACATATAGGGAAATTCTCTTAGTTGCATATCTAGAGAATTTACTTTGTGTCAAGCCTAAAATTGAAAAAGTATTAAAAATTGGTTAGCACCTATTCACCCCCCCCTCTAGGTGTCCATACGATCCATTTCAATTGGTATCAGAGCCTCGGCTCTTATTTCGGGCTTAACCGCCTAAGAGAAGTATGGGTTCCAAGGTAGATGGGAGTGATGCTCCGGAGGTAGTCACCATGAACGATCTCAAAACATTGGAAACAACCTTGGTGAGTTCAATGGAGGCTAAGATGGAAGAGATGCGTCAAATGATAATGCGTCTCTCCACATCCGCAGCATCACCTCCATCTAACTCTGAGGATACCACTCCGCAATCCAAGGAAACGGGTAAAACTGTTTCCAAAGATAACGAAGTGGTTGGTGATGATACTAGCAAGAGCTCCTCCTCGAAAAAGGATAGCGGTAAGGATGGATACAATGAGGTTTCTTATGTGTATTCCCCTGATCCGCCTATCCCTCACCCACATATACATAATAGGGGTGATCCACCCAAACTTTCTGCATCTACTTTCTCTCAATGGCAATTTTTGATGAAATCTCATGTGTACAGTTCCTCCATAGAGTTGTGGAAGATCATCGAAAATGGTCTTCATGTTGGAAACCCCAACAATCTCACAAGAAGAGAAGTGGTCGATAGCCAACTCAATGCTACAGCTCTACACATGATACAGCTTGGTGTGGGTGACAAAGACATGCCACACATTCAGCATCTTAGCACAACTAAATAAGCTTGGGATGCCCTCACCGAGCTCTTCATCGGAAATGAAAGTATGAGAAGGAATATATATGATGCCTTGAGCAATGAAGCTGAAGGATTCTATATGCTGGATGGAGAAGACCACGAGGACATGTATAGGAGGCTCAAGGCAATAGCCACAACCTTCAGAAACCACGGTGAAGCTCATGTTGATGATGCTTGGATCAAGTGCAAGTATGTCAGTGCTCTTATGCCATTTGAGCCCACAGATTTGAAAAGTCTCCAAGGTAGGCATAACTATCACCTCATGTCATCCAATGAGGTAATGCAAGAAATGGCTGCTTTCAAAGTGGCTGCCAAGAATGTCGAAGATGCTCATGCTTGAGCTATGGGGATGCAAAAGGGGGTCAACATGGCCTTGAAGACTAGTGTGATTGATCATGATGAATATGCGGTAGAAGGTCTGGACTGTCCCGAGGATATAAAAAGGATCCACGAACAATACTTGGCTCTTTATGCAAGAAACTTTTGGAAAGATCCAGCCAAGGCTAAAGTTGAACTAGATCGCAAGAGTGGAGCCTATGGAAGAAAATAAAATGGTCCCAAGCTGAGAACATGCTTCAATTGTGGGGACCGGCTGCACTTCATAGCTGAGTGTCCATATAAAAGTAGAGAGGATAATGGAGGAAGACTCATTTTTAAGGACAAATCAAAAGCTCCACGTAAGAAACAGTTTGTAAAGAAGAATGCTCCTTTCAAGAAGCAACTAAAGATTGTTCTAGTGGCTCAAGAAGAATATTCTTCGGGGAGTGAAGATGAGGACGAGGACGATAGCTCTCAAGAGGTGGCTACTATAGCCACCACATCTACATCAACATCTCTCTTCGACTCTCCGAACGAAAACATCATCAACAAGAATGCCACTTGCCTCATGGCAAGAAGCTCCGACGTAACTTCTTCTAACTCTTCTTTTCCCAAGGCTATGATAGACATGGATGATCCTACTAGTCTTAAGGTTAAAGGAGATATTATTGCTTTGGATTATTTCTTCACTAACTTGCAAGTAGAAATGGGTGCTGGATAGTGGATGCACTAGTCATATGACCGGAAGCAAGGAGATCATCACGGAGATGCGTCCAAATCATGATAATATCACAGTCTCCTATGGTGATAAGTCTAAATCTCAGGTATTGGGTCTTGGCAAGGTTGTGGTTGCCCACGATATCTCTCTCGTGGACGTCATGCTTGTTGAGACCCTCGGTTACAACCTTCTTTCTGTACGTTCCCTTGGCAAGATGGGTTTTGCTGTTTTTATCGATGATGATTTGGTGGTACTCTTGTGGAGCAAGTCTCTAAAGGTCGCTTTCGTTGGATACGTCGAAAATGACCTGTATGTGGTGGACTTCTCGGGGAAAACCACTTCGGGTCCGATGTGTCTATTCGGAAAGGCCGGCGTAATGGCTATGGCATCGCCGTTTAGCTCATGTCAACATGAGAACTTTGCAAAGTCTCCAGAAGGGTGGACACATCCTTGGACTAAAAGACAATGTCTCTTTTGCCAAAGATCGTGTTTGCAGGGCTTGTATAGAAGGAAAAATGCATGACTCTCCCCACAAGAGGAAGACTATTGTGTCATCAAAGAGGATCTTGGAATTACTTCATGTGGATTTATTTGGTCCTCCTTCTCATGCAAGTCTTGGTGGGAAGAAATATTGCTTGGTCATTGTCGATGATTACTCAAGATATACATGGGTCTATTTCTTCAAGCTGAAAAGTGAGACTCAACAAACTGTCATCGACTTTGCCAATGAAGTTCAACGTCAACACAATGTACCTATCTTGGCAATTAGAAGTGACAACGGCTCCGAATTCAAGAACTACACTTTAAATGAGTTTCTTAGCGAAGAGGGGATTAGACATCAATATTCCGCTGCGTACACCCCTCAACAAAATGGTGTAGCTGAGAGAAAGAACCGGACTTTGATGGATATGGCAAGATCTATGCTAGCTGAATTCAAGTCTCCTTATAATTTTTGGGCTGAAGCCATATCCACTGCTTGTCACTCATCAAAACGTCTCTACCTTCGAAAGATTTTGGACAAGACTCCATATGAAATACTTACAACAAGCCCAACATCTCATACTTGTGGTATTCGGTGTAAGTGTTTCTTTCTTATTAAAGGTGTCCGTTTGTCAAAATTTGAGTCCAAGGCTTTAGAAGGTATTTTTGTTGGTTACGGTGCCGAATCCCACACTTATAGAGTCTACAACAAGCTCACTGGGATTGTTGTAGAATCTTGTAGTGTGGAGTTCGATGAAAATAACGGCTCCTTTGTAGGGCAAGTTGATGTTTGTGATGCAGACGTTGAAATACCCCAAGATGCCATAAGAAGAATGGGCGTGGGATTTTTCCGCCCCATTGAGGAACCCTTGTGGCATCAGAAGGACAATGCTCCACACATGTGGAGCCCTCATCTACACAAGATCAACAAGCTCCTCTGTTGGAGAAAATCCTGCATCAACACCGCATCTGAAGATCAACTGTCCCTGGACAAGTTGGTAGTCCCAGTCGGACCATCGACATGGTTATACCCCACGGGTACGTGACTTCAAAGATACCTGGTCCAGCCCAAGGAAGGCCCATAGCGATACACACCGCCCATGAAGATTTTCGGTGGCCAAGGCCCATGACGCCTTGGATCCTTGGAGAGCAAGACTAGGAGATAGGAAATTCAAAGGTAAAACCCTAGAACTTGTAACCGACTAGGACTATGCCCGGACCTGCCTAAGTCTATATAAAGGCCAGAGGGCACGCCCTAGATCCTCGACTCATACTCAAGACACGCATCCATGCCAGATCGAATCACAGACCATGTAACCTTCGGTTCACCGTAATCAAAGAGCGCAAGCAGAGTAGGGTTTTCCTCCGGGCCTGAACTCAGGTAAATCTCGTGTCCCCCGGTTGCTTGTCCGTTAACCGTGCACGATCTCTAGCATCCCCATCTTCTCAAAACCCAAGTCCATAACAATGGGCATTGACGAGATTAAACCTCAATTGGCGCCGTCTGTGGGAACTGGGGCTGCTGATTGTGCGATCGTGACGGCTCCGACCCGATCGATCTACAACTCCGCGGCGACGGAGAATCACCTCCTCTTCGGCGCTTTCGACTTCACCGCCCACTCGCCAGCCACCATGAAGGATTTCGAGCCCGTAGGCGACGGACTCGAAATTTTGTTTGGGAGCTTCGCCTGTGTGGGTCAAACCGCACCTCCGCCTCCCTGAGCGGGTGTCCGTGCCATCAATTAGGCCATGTTCGTGGGCTCCACACCCCGTGCTACACACGTCACCATCGACGGATGAGTTCTACAGCAGCAACAACTCCGATCAGGCGATCCACCTCGATGAAGGAACCTACGGTTCCGGATCCAAAGCTCATGCAAAGACCGACCAACTTCGGCGCTATCTATGCGCCGCAGTCATCCAAGGCGACAAGGAAACACCTAACCCGCCGCCCAACCGGAACGGCGGAAACGGCGAAACAGAAGAAGCCAATCCCCCCCACTCAACAGGGAAAACAACGGCCACGTCATCCAACTTAGCAAAGAAGGATGGGTCCAGGCGCGCCGTGCCGTCGCAGGCGACATCGTCTTACCTGCAGACGCCTCACGTGACCCATCGATGGCGTGACCACCTCCTCATCGAGGAGCACAAGAAACAAGTCAAGATGCGAGACGCCGACAAACGCAAGCAAGCAGGCGAGTCCAGTGCGGCACGAAGCCGCTCTCCGCCATGGCACCCGGCTCTAGCACAAACGGAAACCAGGGAAACAAGCACCGCTCGCGGGTGGAAAACATGGATCCCAAGGAGCGGCGTGACATGACCCGAACTCTCCACACATCGTTCATGGATATGGATGCCGACGGCAACATCATCCCAAAGATGCCACAGACTGCGATCATGGCAGCCACTGCGTATCTTGCGGCTCACCCACCTCCGGAGGGGGACCCGAAAAGGGCCATGCATAGGTCCGCACTCATAGGACTAGGACTAATCGGAGCTGCGCTCCACGAGGACGCTCCTGCGGAGCCAAAGAAGAAAGCTCCGGCCAAGCGCGACCGGAGCCCCACCCCCTCATCCGAAGAGGAAGAGGAGCACGACCTTCCTCGAAGGAAGAAGAGCTCACGTCACCATAAACGTGACTACGACGCCAGAGACAAGCTTACACAGCGCAAGATCGACAAAGCACGAGCCAAACAGGCATGCTCGTCTGAATCTGAGATGGATGAAGACAAAGGAGAACTCTGCGGGGCACGATGCTTCAGCAGATCTGTTCGGCGAACACAGATGCCACGCAACTTCAAGCTTCCTTCGGATACTCCGAAGTTCAACGGCACGCAAGATCCAAAATCCTGGCTCAGTGACCATCTGCCATCCGTCAAGCTTCACGGAGGCAACAAAGAAACCGCCATGCAATGCCTTCAGCTGCAGCTGACAGGCGCGGCGCGAGTCTGGCTCAGCAGCCTATCATCAGGATCCATCCGAAGCTAGGAGGAGCTTGCTCAGCTTCATCCGAAATTTTAAAGGCACCAGCAAGAGGCCCGCCTCAATTGAAGAGTTGCGAGCCTGCACTCAGAGAACGGGCGAATCTATTCACTCGTACATACTACGCTGGTCTACAACCAAGAACTCCGCAGCACACATCTCCGAAGAGGGCCATCCATCGACGCCAGGACGGCGTCAGCGCCAAGACTTCAAGGAGGAACTTGGGCGTAAATCCCAAGACACTCGACCACCTCATGGAAATCGCCAACAGCTAAGGTAGACGGCGAAGATTGCATCCAGCGGCGCAATCGATGAAGAGGACGACTACGGCCAAAGACGCGAACGCCGCAAAGAAGAGGAGATTGCGCTCACGAGGACCGCGACGACCCGACATGGTCGCCGGCTACGCCGACGCCGTAACGACAACAGCCGCAACAATGGAGGATACCAAGGCGAAACTTCCGCGACAACGACGACCAACGCAGCTGCGGGTAACGCGCATCATGCGACAATGGACCCTCAGATTCGACAAACTTTCGGTCCATGCACCATCCACTTCTACATCGACAAACAGGATGGCAAAAAGAAAGCCACATGCTCAAGGATCGCCACAGTTCCGTAAACTCAGCGAAGGCATGGTGCGATGAGGCAACAAGCCCCAATCCCTGCGTTTGAAACACACTGCGCCGTGAAATAGCACACGGAGCTCCTCCACCACCGCCTATTGAGGACCAAATCAACCAACCAACAAGACCAAAAACAATGCCGGGGTCGCGTACCCCCCACCAAAGGGAGCATTAAACATGATCCAGAAGGGACGACCCACAAACAGGGTGCAGAAGAAAATCACCCGACAAATCAACTTGGTCGTGGCAACTCCGCCTGCAATCCCTTAGTACCTCAGCGGATCGGAGTCCTGCATCACATTCACTCGCGCGGATCACCCTTGCCAGATCCCTCGCCCAGGTCATGCTGCCCTGGTGCTGGAGGCGCAGATCGGAGGCTTCGAGATGAGTCGTGTCTTCATGGACGGCGGCAGCGGCATCAATCTGATGTTCGCAAGCACTCTAGCAGCAATGCGGATCCCACAATGCAGTCTGGAACAATCAGACACAACGTTCCACGGCATCTTTCCAGGGAAGGGCATATTCCCCCTGGGAAAAATAGGACTCGACGTCATCTTAGGGAAGCCGGACAACTTTTGGCAGGAGCGCCTAGAATTCGAAGTGGTGGACTGGCCGTCGCAATACCACGCCATCCTGGGGCGTGTAGCATTCGCAAGGTTCCTGGCCGTCCCACACTACGCATACCTACTACTCAAGATGCCAGGACCAAGAGGCGTCATCACAGTCCACGGGAGCTTCACCCGATCGGACCAATGCGACAGGGATTTCAACAAAATCTCCCAGTCTTTCGGCATGCAAGACGAGCTTGTAAGGCTCCGCGAGGTGACGGATAATGGGCTACCCCCAGTCACAAGGCAGAACGCACCTGACATGTCCTTCGACTCCACCGTCAACACTAAGAAAGTGCAGGTCCATCCGACGGACGCCTCCAAGACGGCGCTGATCGCCAACGACCTCAACGCCGCATAGGAAGGCACGCTCGTCGAATTCCTCCGTGAGCGCTGGGAAATCTTCGCCTGGTGTCCTGCGGACATGCCAGGAGTTCCTAGGGAATTCGCCGAGCACGCACTCAACGTCTTTCCAGACACCAAGCCAGTCAAGCCCATCCAAGACCGTTGAGCCACGAGCCAAGCTATCGGCAAGGAAATCAACAGATTACTCAGCGGACTTCATTCGGGAAATCAAGGAAAGCGAATGGTCGGCAAACACGGTGATGGTCCCAAGAAGGACACGGACATCCTGCGGATGTGTGACTTCACGTCACTAAATAAGCATTGCCCAAAGGAACACTTCCTCTTCCACGGATAGACCGATCATCGATTCGACCGCAGTTGAGAAACTCTCCTTCCTCGACGCCTACTCAAAGATAACCGATTCGACTCAAGGTCGAAGATCAAGAGAAAACGGGCGCTCATCACACCGCTCGAGTATTCACTACAACACAATGCCCTTCGGCTAAAGAACGCGGTGCCACGCATCAGCGATGCATGCAGTTCGCCTCAAGGACCAGATCGGTCGCAACGTCCAAGTCTATGTCGACGACGTAGTAATAAAACCAAGGAGGCAAGGACACTTATCGACGATCTCCGCGAGACGCTCGACAACCTTGATCGCTACAGATCAAGCTCAATCGAAAAGTGCACCTTCGGCGCCCCTCGTCACCGCCGGGTACTTCATCTCTCAGCGAGGAATCGAGGCGAACCCAAGAAAATCGAGCCATCATGACGATGGAGAAGCCGAAAACCTCAAGGGCGTCCAAGAGCTCGCAGTAGCGGCGTTAAGCGTGTTCATCACCGCATGGGCGAGAAGGCCCTACCATTCTACCAAATGCCGCCAGCGCACAAGTTCGAGTGGACACCGAAGCCAATGACGATTCGAAAGCCTCAGCGGCTCCTCTCCACCTCGCCCGTTTGGTCACGCCAAAGGAGCGAGCCCTCGCCGTACATAGCAGCCACACACCGTGGTCAAGACTGCACTCGTGGTCGAACGACCCGAAGAAGGCAAGACCCACGGGGTCCAACGCCCAATATACTACCTCAGCGAGGTACTGACACCAACAAAGCAGAGGTACCCTCACTACCAGAAGCTAACCTACGGCGTGTTCATGACGGCTCGACGGTTGAGCCATTACTTCTAGGAGCACCAAGTGATGGTCGTCAACGAGGCACCCCTGAACAGCATCCTGAATAATCCAGAGGCAACAGGACGGGTGGCCCTGTGGGGCATCGAACTATCACCCTTGGACATCGTATACGAGAAGTGACACGCAATCAAATCTCAAGTCCTTCCGGACTTCCTGGTGCACTGGATGGAGCTGCATGCGGACACCCGCATATGTCGCAGCCTGGACAATGCATTTCGACGGCTCCAAGCGTGAAGCCGAGCAGGGCGTAGTCATCTCGACCTCCCCGCAGGGTGACAAGATGAAGTACGTTCTTCGGATGAAATTCAGAGCCTCCAACAACGAAGCCGAATATGAAGCCCTCATCCATGGCATGAGGATGGAAAAGATATGCTGCGCAACGCGCCTGGTCATCTACGGTGACTCCAACCTCGTCGTCCAACAGACGATGAATGAGTGCGACGCACACGCCGAAAACATGATCGCGTACCGCGCGCTCTACAACGCACTCGAAGGAGAATTCGACGGCTGCGAGCTTTGACACGTTGGAAGAGAAAGCAACAAGGAAGCCGACAGACTCGCCAACATTGGCTCCACTTGTGCAAAGGTGCCACCAGGTGTGTTCCTCGAACAGATCTGCGTACCATCCATCAAGCGGAAATTCCCCAAGGGATCACCCGAAGAAGCAGAACACTCGGGGGCTACGCTACCCGAAGGTCATGAAGGGCCCGAAAAATTGGACACCGAAGTTGCCATGGTCAACCTAATGCAGGTCATGGCAGTCGAAGAAACCTGGACACGCCCATACCTCCAGTTCCTGATAAATGGAGAATTGCCTGACAGCCCGACAGATGCCCGGCGCATATCTCGTCGGTCAAAAGCCTTCACCATCATCAACGACGAGCTGTACAAACGAAGCATTACGGGTGTACTACAACGGTGCGTCACCATTGACGACGGCAAAGCCATACTCCAAGACATCCACAAGGGCATCTGCGGCCACCACACAGGCAGCCGCTCCCTTGTCGCTAAAGCTCTACGAGCAGGATTCTACTGGCCAACGGCCATGAGCAACGCAAAGGACATCGTCCGAAGATGCAACGGGTGCCAACGGTTCGCCGACAAATCGCACGCACCCGGGTCCGAGCTTAGACCCATACCCATAGCTTGGCCTTTCGCTCAATGGGGCCTCGACATGATCGGCAAACTGCCAAAGTCCTCGAAAGGGGGACACGTCTTCCTCCTGGTCGCAGTCGACAAATTCACCAAGTGGATCGAGGCCATGCCAGTCACCAACCAGAAGGGCAAAACAGCCGTCAAATTCTTCGAATCCATTGTCTACAGGTTTGGTGTGCCACACAGCATCATCACCGACAACGGGTCAAACTTCATCTCTGAAGAATTCCAGGACTTCTGCGAAGGCCTCAGGATCAACATCACGTACGCCTCAGTGGCACACCCGCAAACAAACGGGAAAGTGGAAAAGGCCAACGGCCTAATTGGCGCAGGCATCAAGAAGCGCCTCATGAGCTCCCTCGAACACAAAGCTGGAAACTGGACGAAAGAGCTACCATCCGTCCTGTGGAGCTTAGGGACTACGCCAAACAGCGCCACTGGCTACACACCGTTCTTCATGGTGCACGGAGCCGAGGCCGTGCTACCAGCCAAAGTACGCCACTAGGCTCCACGAGTCGTCGCTTACAGCGAAGCCGAGTCCACGACTGCACTCGAAGACGCCGTCGACACACCCGACGAAGCGCGGGATATAGCAGCAGCTCGATCAGCGGTGTACCAGCAGAGTCTCCGCAACTATCACAGCCATCGGCTGCGCCCAAGGTCCTTCGTCGAAGGAGACCTCGTCTTGCGACTCAAGCAAAAGCGACCGAATAAATTCGAGTCACCATGGGAAGGACCCTACGTCATCACCGAAGTGATACCAGGTGGCACCTATCGCCTCAAGCACGTGGAGTCTGGAGTCGCATACTCCAACCCATGGAATATCTCGCACCTGCGACGATTGTACCCATAGTAACCTACCTCCTTTTACTTTCAATAAGGCTTTCAGCCAAGGCTCCCCAGCCAAACCATGTACCTCCTCCATGACGATATAAATAAAGCCAGGTGTTTCGCCCCAAAACTTCGGTTCACTATTTCCTGCATATTTACTATATGCTACAAACGCACTCGGGGGCTCCCCCCACCTCACGATTTCATCGACTGAAGACAAAAGCACTCGGGGGCTCCCCCCACCTCACGATTTCATCGACTGAGGACCAAACGTGTACACCTGAGTAGCTGACCACGTCAGGCAAACGAAAAGGACACGATTAATCAAAGTAATCGCGTGCTCACAAACAAGCAAACCTTTACAACAAAGGGCACAAAACGCCCAGCCGAAATATACAAATTTTATATCTACCTGTTTATTTTCAGGTCCTACCTATTCTGAATAATAACCTGAGCACGCTGCTCAAACAAATCTACAATCTGTTCGGCATACTGCCTTACAGCCGCGTAATACGGACGCATGTTCCACTCGCCACCATCCGGTGGAAGAGGTGGCCCAGCTGCCACAGCAGCCAAATCTACGTCACGGTGGTGTACCCTCACAAGAGACAAGGCAGCCTTCACTCCTGCGACAAGCTGCTGCCGCACCAGCTCCTTGACATTGCTGGCACTCCGAAACCTCGACAGAAGACCTGCAAGGGTCGCTTAAGACGCATCTAAAGGAAACATGACGTGCAACACCGAGGAAAGTGATGTCTGCACTTGGCGGAACACCCGCGAAACTTGATGAACACGATCCTGTACAGTCGCCAAGGCTATGGCGCGATCACGATCCATCCAGAAGAAGCCGCCGGCCTTCATGTCCTGTTGAGTCAAGCAATTGACCCGAACAGCGACACGCTCTTTTTCTTCCCTCGGAGCAAGATTCGCACATGCGACAACAGCACAAAACAAGAATAAGACCAGCAGGCTCACCCGAAGAACTGAGCTACAGCCCGAAACAAGGATCAACTTACATTGCAGCTGCTCGGACAGCCGACCCAACTCCGCCATCAAGTACTCCTCTCTGGCTGCACCACGCTCCGCCTTGGATTTCCAAACGTCGGCGCGACCACGTAACCCGAGCAATTCCCTCTCCGAGCTGCGCACGCGATCTCGAAGGAAAGCGAGCTGCGAGGCATCATCCAACGATGGTCGCAAGGGCTTTGCGAATGAAGTGTCAACTGGGTCAGCACCCGAAGGAACCTACAGCAGCAGAAAAAAGAAGGCGCGCAGACATTCAGCCAAGGATAGAACACAACTCGGAGGAATTCATTAAATATATAAGGCCACTACGTGGCACAAGGATAGTATACCTCAAGATATTTACAACAAAAGTAGACTACAAACTACCCTACGTCTACTATGCCTAAGGTGGCCACCGAAGTATTCTCGCTTCGCTATCGCAGTGCATACTCAGACGACAAGTCAATGAGCTTGGGCCCATATCGCTTGCAGAGCGGAGTAGGCAGCGAAGGCTACCTCGATCCATCCGCAATGCCGGCATCCGAGAGGTGATCTGGGCAAGTCCAGCTCGCTTCCAGCCGCCATGGCCATCGCCAGCCGACGGACGCGCCGATGCCCTTTCGCTTCGCTTATACGCGCCGCAGCGCCTTGAAAGAGCCTCTGCCAGAGCATCCACATCTTCAAGGGCTGCGCCCTTCGGGAAGAGCTCCTGGTAGAAGCGACCAAGGACCTCTTTCGCCTTAGAAAGGGAGTTGACGACGGTGCCGCAGCGGTCTTCGACCGCCACAGTGGCATCATCTAGAGCACTCCCGTGCTCCAGAGCACCGCGGTCGAACTCGATGCTCATGCATCCGAGACAAAATGAAGAAAACATGAAGACAAAGCATAGAAGAAGACCCGCAGAAAAGAAACAAGTACAAAAACTAGCACTCACCCGAAATAGCCTTGGCGTGAGCCATGGCTACCGCTTCTTTCACGATCCGCAGCCTCCTGCGCAGCGCTTGCTTCGGCCGCCTTCGACAACTCTAGCTCATATGCTTTCATACCGACGGCTTCGGCTTTCTGCTCCGATTGGCCAAGGCTCTTTTTAAGAGCGTCGACCTCATGGAGAGAGTCGTTATGCTCCTCTACGTTTAAGACAAGCAAGTGTCAAGGAACATAACCAAGATAAACAAGAGAAGTATTAAAAGGTAGACGGATACCTTGAAGCAGCCGAAGTTTCGCCTCCAGCGCCAGGCGTTCCTCCACCAGCCGCTTGGCCTCCTGTACAAAAGGCTGCAGGAAAAGGAAATAGCAGTAAGAAAAGGACTTGGGGGCTACGCCCAACACAAATGAACAAAAGCATCAGCACATGAAGACACTCGGGGGCTTCCCCCGTGACATGAGGCAGAAAACTTACATGCTCCGATGGCGATCCTGAAGCCCCGCCTGCGAAATTCTGAGGCGCAACCACCATCACCTCCCGCACAGGAGGATCTGGAGCGGCGCCACCCAAAGTCGCCACCGTCTGGGGAGGAGGCGACGCAATGTTCGACTCCCCCATCATCTCCCACGCACCATCACTAGAGTCGTGGGAGGATTGCCTGCATACGAACCAATCAACACAGGTGTAAAAATCATGAAGGGAACAAGACAGCAGTACAACAAGAATACTTACGAGCCCAATGCGCTCAGGTCAAAGATAGGAGAAGCCCTTCGGGCCCTCTTCTCCTCTTTCTTCTCTTCCTTCTTCTCCTCTTTCTTTTCTTCCTTCTTCCGCTTTCAAGGTGCGGCGCAACAGCCCGCATGTGAATGGCGTGAAGGAGAGGAAGAACCTCCATGACCATCACTATGACGCTCAAGGCCCAGAGGATTTCTGAGGGAGTCGAGGCATCCAAGATTCGAGCTCCGTGATTGCTCAAGCAGATGATCCTCACTCTCACTCGGCATCCTCCGCCGGAGATTGCGCCGAAGGAAGCTCGGACACGGAATCAACCACTTCATTATCCGGGGCATTCGGATACCTTTAGGGCAATGGTGGTACCATGCCCGGCACTTTGAAGCTCTACAAGATGAGAAGGAACTTTGTTAGCAAACAAAGGAAACAAATACACACCCAACAATAAAAAAGAGGAGCACTACATGCACAAATCTACACCTTCGGCACGGCCAACGTCGAAGAAAAGGGAGGAGTCAGCGACTTCCCCGGGATTTCTTCTCCGGCCTTGAACTTCAGCAGCGCGCGAAGATCCTTGTCAAGATTCCCCTCGGAGATTTTCTCGCTCGAAACCCTCGTCGGATCACGGCGTCCAGAATAAAGAAACATCGGGTGCGCCCTCGCTTGGAGAGGCTGCACCCGATGCTCAAGAAACGTCCGGATGATGTCCACGCTGTTCACCTCTTTCTCCGGAATCAATTGGAGATCCTTCACCCGACGATAAAGGGCCTCTATCTCCGCCACTTCACCGTCCAGGATTTGGTTTTTCGAGGATCTTTTCTTCTCAATCAATTGGGAGGGGTCAAAGGGAACAAGACCAAAATCTTGCCCAGGCAAAACGGAGTCACGGATATAAAACCATCGCCTCCGCCAGTACTGGACAGATTCGGACATGGAAAAGGAAAAGAATTGAAAATTGGGATTGAGGGAGATGGTGAAACCCCTAATGGGATACACACCATCCGAACCAGATTGCCTCTTCACGGAATAAAGCTTCCGGAAGAGGCCAAAGTGCGGCTCAATGCCAAGCCAACACTCGCACAATGTGATAAAAAACGCAATGTGGAGAAGAGAGTTGGGAGACAGATGATGGAGTTGAACCCCATAGAAGAAAAGCAGTCCACGGAGGAAGTCATGGACCGGAAAAGAAAACCCGCGCAGCATGAAGGCAAGAAACATAACCCGATACCCAGATGGGGGACGGGGGATTACCTCATTGCCGGGGAGTTTGACGGCCATTGTATCTTGCGGGATCAGGCCTCGCCACGCAGCTTATGGAGATCGCTTCCGCGTCTCTGATCGCCGCCAGCCACCATCGGTGACACGAGCAGCGGTGGTGCCCTTCTTGCCTCCGGCGGCGCTGGTCCCTACCGCAGATGAAGACTTCTTCCCTTTCCCCATGGCGCTACGGCGGTGGTGGCGTTGCCAACAAAGAAAGAACGAAGGAAATGTGGAAGAAAATCTCAGCGCGCAGCAAGAATAGCTCAAGAACAAGGAGGCAGTGAACAGATGAACTGGTGCGGTGAAAAACAAACCACGATTTCACCACGGATTATAACAGCGAAGACGACGCACGCTGGTCGTCCATCCAGAAGACCTAACGCCAACGGCAGATCTGGCCGTACATGTGTCAGCATCACAACGAACCATCGTTACCACGCCGTCCACTACGCGTGGAAATCGAGGAGACGCCGTAATTATCTCCACGCCGCGCGTGACCGGTCAATTCAAAGTCAGCAAGTGGGACCCACGTCATTCACCAAGTCATCTTCGCGAGCGACGCTTGAGGTCATCGATCGTCAGCACTGACGTCATCAAAAGCTATACTAGCTCCAACTTCGGCTCCACAGCTAAGAGTACTCACTCGAATTTTTGATTCGACTAAATACTCGGGGGCTACTCCTATCGGGAGCGCTGGCCGCGCACCCGACAGAACAAATGAGGACACATTACTTCTCTGAGTCCTACGTCGAGTCTACGACTCCACTATGGACTCGGGGGCTACTCCCATAGGGAGGATGGATTTAAGCATCCGAAAATTTTCGAGTCCTGCGGACTTAACAACTGAAACAATGCTTGAACTAAAGTCTCCGAGTTCACGACTCAATGTACACTTGGGGGCTACTCCCATAGGGAGCGCTGGTCGCGCACCCTATGAAATCTTCGACTACGATCTTCCGGATCAGCACGCAAAAACTTTTTGGCAACTCTGCCCCAACAAAACGCTAAGTGAGCGACAATCTCCTTGGCCACCCGAAGCACCTCCGTGGTGACAAACATTCGGATGATGTGTCTGCGACACAAAGATAAGACCTACAAATATCATCTGATGGCCTGACATCGCACCTGACTGCGCTCTGCTAATATAAATCCACGCCAACAGGCATGATGAAAAAATCCTGACGGATGCGTTGGGTACATCAATTAAAATCACTGTAATTCCACTCCTGTAAGTCCTCCACGGCCTGAGTCGAATTACACCAGCATATGTTCCAGGTCCGGGTTGAGGGACCCGAACCTGAAGAAGATCGTGTCGTTTCGTCCTAAGATGCTTAATCGACCGATCCGTCGGGTGAGTCAGGCGCACGCATCAACAATCCCTACACACATATACTATTAAAATATAGTTGCACCCGAAGGATGGAAGAGTCCTCAGCCAAACCTACGATTCGACTGATCACTCGGGGGCTACTGACATGGTTATACCCTACGGGTACGTGACTTCAGCATACCTGGTCCAGCCCAAGGAAGGCCCATAGCAGATACACACTGGCCCATGAAGATTTTCGGGTGGCCAAGGCCCATGACGCCTTCGGATCCTTGGAGAGCAAGACTAGCGGAGATAGGAAATTCAAAGGGGTAAAACCCTAGAACTTGTAACCGACTAGGACTATGCCCGGGACCTGCCTAAGTCTATATAAAGGCCAGGAGGGCACGCCCTAGATCCCTCGACTCATACTCTCGCACACGCATCCATGCCAGATCGAATCTGTGCACCCTGTAACCTTCGGTTCCGCCGTAATCAAAGAGCAGACAAGCAGGAGTAGGGTTTTCCCTCTGGGGGCCTGAACCTGGGTAAATCTCGTGTCCCCTGGTTGCTTGTCTGTTAACCGTGCCACGATCTCCAGCATCCCCATCTTCTCCAAAACCCAAGTCCATAACAATGGGCATTGACGAGATTAAACCTCGTCACCATCCACCCCCTCCAAGGGGCGGACAATCCGCCCCTGGCACTCCAACTCATTCCAGAGGATCCGAAGGATAAGTCAACAACTCTGAAGCTCCCAGGCCGGATTCTCCGGCCCCCGAGGGCGGATTATCCGGCCCTGGGTCTCCAACTCGCGTCAGGCATTCTCAGGAAGACGGCGGTTCTTCACCTCCCAGGCCGGATAGTCCGACCCCTCCAAGGGGCGGATTATCCGGGCCTGAAGAAAATGTTCAGCAACAATCTTCTGGCGTTAACGGAGATCAAGATCAAGGGCAGGGCAGTAATCAAGACAAGGATACGAATATTGAATCAACTCCTTCTAGAAACAATAAGGACATTGAGGCTCGTCGCAAGGCTCGTGCTGATCGGAACCTTGAACTAAGAGGTCACACTCTTGACAAGGTTGTTGGTGATCTTCGACGAAGGGTATCCACTAGAAGAGAGCTTGCAAGCTTCTGTGATCATCAAGCTCACATTTCCATGGTTGAACCGAAGAAGGGTTTTTATGCTCTTGAAGACCCCGATTGGGTTGTTGCAATGCATGAAGAATTAAATAACTTCGAACGCAACAAAGTTTGGAAGCTCATAGAAAAACCAAAGGATTGCTGCAATGTTATCGGCACCAAGTGGATCTTCAAGAAAAAACAGGATGAAAATGGCATTGTTGTGAGGAATAAAGCACGACTCGTGGCTCAAGGATTCTCTCAAGTGGAAGGAATTGATTTTGGCGAGACTTACGCTTCTGTGGCTCGTCTTGAGTCCATCCGTATCCTTCTTGCATATGCAGCTCATCATAATTTTAAATTACAACAAATGGATGTTAAGAGCGCTTTCCTTAATGGTCCTCTACATGAGTTAGTATACGTCAAGCAGCCCCTAGGGTTTGAGGACCCCAAATTTCCGAACCATGTCTACAAACTCGATAAGGCGCTCTATGGCCTTAAACAAGCCCCACGTGCGTGGTATGAGCACCTTAAAGAGCTTTTGCTAGACCGTGGATTCGAAGTTGGGCAAATAGATCCCACTCTTTTTACTAAGAAGGTTAATGGGGAGCTTTTTGTATGCCAACTTTATGTATATGACATTATTTTTGGCTCTACTAACCAAGCTTTTAACGATGAATTTTCAAAGCTTATGACTGACAGGTTTGAGATGTCCATGATGGGTGAGCTGAGGTTCTTTCTTGGATTTGAGATCAAACAACTTAGAGAGGGAACCTTTATTAATCAAGCTAAGTACATCCAAGACATGCTTAAAAGGTTCAAGATGACGGATCTCAATGGCTTTGCTACCCCAATGCAAACAAAGTGTCAACTTGAGCTCAATCCCAAGGGTAAAGACGTGGATCAAAAGGTATACCGATCCATGATTGGGTCTCTCCTTTACCTTTGTGCATCTAGGCCCGATATCGTGTTAAGTGTAGGAGTGTGTGCAAGGTACCAAGCCGCTCCTAAAGAAAGCCACTTAGTGGCAGTCAAGCGAATCTTCCGATATTTGGTTCATTCCCCAAATTTTGGGTTATGGTATCCCAAGGGTTCAAGTCTCTCTCTATGTGGTTACACTGATTCAGATTGGGCTGGTGACAAAGATGATAGGAAATCAACCTCTGGTGCATGTCAATTCTTGGGCAGGTCTCTAGTGCGTTGGTCATCAAAGAAACAAAATTGTATTTCACTCTCAACCGCCGAAGCTGAATATGTTGCTGCTGCAAGTGCTTGTACACAATTGTTATGGATGAGGCAAACTTTAAAGGAATATGGTGTCAATTGTGACAAAGTGCCTCTATTATGCGACAATGAAAGTGCTATCAAAATTGCTTACAATCCCGTGAAGCATACAAGAACAAAACATATAGAGATTCGCAACCACTTTATTCGAGATCATGTTGCTCGTGGTGATATTGATCTATCCTTTGTGAGCACGAAGAACCAACTTGCTGATATTTTCACGAAGCCTCTTGATGAAGCAAGATTTTGTTATTTGAGGAATGAGCTAAATATCATAGATTCAAGGAGCTTGGCTTGACTACCCTTGCACACTCACTTGCTCTTATTCATGTATTTGGTTTAGATGGGGGCATAGACATAGGGGGAGTGTGGTCCTAATTGATTGGGCCAACCCTCCCCCCATAATGCCGAAAGCAAGTAAAATCATTTCCCTTAATATCATTTTGTGATATGTGGGTCATCGATGAGAATTGGTTTTAAACTCAAGATACATCTTCGCGGTGTCATGCCATGCGCTCCAACATGGTGGCTTCGGCCACCTCCCTCTTCCTCAAGAAGAGTTGGTTTTTCATGGGTCTAGTTGGATTTTCCTGCATATCTCATGTTCTTATGGAAAACACACTCAAATTTGGCTTTTGATTGATTTGATTCTTGCGAATTTGGGTGTGTAGTACCATCTCAGTTTGATGCTCTCAACCCAAGCCTTTCTGTCCCTCCTTGAACCATCTATTCTTGCACACAAGTCCTAAAAACACCATCTAGGGGTTTTGCAAGGTTGCTTCGGCCTGAATCTGCACTTGATAGATTTTTCAGGGGGGGACTATCCGCCCTAAGTGGGGGGGCGGATTATCCGCCCCGGGCAAAATCGGCCCTATATAGGCCGGGTCGGGGAGGGCAGGCTCAAACAGAGCTGCCAGTCCTCCCCCAACCCTACCTCTGCCCCCAGCCGCCGCCGGAGCATCCGCCCCTCCCGGAGTCGATTCGACCACCGGATTCTCCGGGCTCTCCCCGGATCTTCTTCACCTCGCCTCCGGGCATCTTCTCCCCCGCGATTTTCCTCCAATGAGTGAGGGTAATTCCCTCATCTCTCTCCTTTTGTATGGGATGCATTTTATTTGGTGGAAATCTTGTTGTAGAAGATCCTTGGTGTTATTCCTTACATGCTAGAATCAGTAGAATCGCAACCCTAGTACCCGATCTGTTTTGCCATGGTAGATCTAGGCCAATCCAGAAATTTTCTGCGGGGGGCGGATTATCCGCCCCTGCCAGGGCCGGATAATCCGGCCTAGAGATTCACAATCTGGTCTGTTTTGGCTCTGCTCCTGCAATACACATCGTTGGTTATGGGTTGCCTTGCTACTCTTTCTCCATGTTTTCTCCTAGACTTGTGTGTATGCTCATCTTCATGCTACCTCTCTAAATGCTTTTCACAGGTGGTTCCAAGCCGACCAAGACCTTCGCCCATCGTCCCCATGCCCGTTATCTCAAGCCTACTGCAGACGGGAAGTTCATTGACGAAACAGAGGTCAGCAGGGCAGCAAGATAGGCTACAAGGATGGCAGAGGCAAGTAAGAAAACTAAGCAGTCCGCTTCTCGCAAGGGCAAATAGTCTCAGCCCAATTACAAGTCTATGGACAGCATTCAGTATGCCACCATCCGCCAGACAGATTACTATGATGAAGCTGACAGTGATGGCCCACCCGAGGACACTATGTTTTGGAATGCCCATTTTCGCGCTATTCATGATGATGTGTATGCCACTCTCAGGATTCATCCTATGCACCCCATCAACTTGACTGAGGCTCAATCCAAGGCACGACTCCTTGAGGCATTGGAAGTGACCAACAAGATGGGGCTTCACCACCTCATGACCATTCAATGCAACTATGACTCTTCTGTGGTGCGCCAGTTTTTCTCCACACTTGTGATCTGCGGTGATGAGCGCCGCACTATGAAGTGGATGACCGGGACTACAATGCTTCAATCGGACTTTCGCACTTTTGGGCAGGTTCTTGGGTATGCTTTCCATGGTCGTGACACTCCCTCTGTTCACCGCATCATTACTCCATTGAAGCCATCCAAGGACACTATGCTGGCTCCCTGCCTTTCTCCTAATGGTGTTGCTGGTACTTTCGCTGGACTCTCTCCCTTGTATGCCTCCCTTGTTGGCATGTTTCGGGACTGCATCGCTCCTAGTGTTGGCAACAATGACAAGATCCGTGGCCACCTGGTTCATCTCCTCGCGTTTGCTCACGAGTGTGCCACCAACCCTGGATCAGCCACAGGTTACAAGCTGGATGTCATGGACTACATCTATCATGAAATTACGGATGCTATGATCAACAGGCTTTCTATTCCTTATGCTCCTTTCATTATGTTGCTTGTCAAGCATATGTTACCCCTTGAGGATTTTGGCACTGCTATGGATGGTGTTCACAAACACAAGAAAATTTACAACAAGGCTCAGAAGACTCATCACCCTTCCACTGCCCCGGAGTCCTTCATGCGTGATGCTCGGGCTAGTGGTCGTCGTCCCGCGGTGTCCCCAATGGCCCGCGAGGTTAAGCATCTCACTTGGTTCCAGCGGCACATTCTTTGCATGGGTATTGACACTCACAAGGGCCAATATGAGGCGTACCGCAGGGATCATGAGAGGGATTACACACAGCAGCTTATTCTCCACCATGTCTCAGGTGCCACTGGTCATCCACCTCCTCCCACTGCTCCGGAACCGTATGCTCAGTGGAACACTTCCGGGATCAACTATGGCGAGCTCGAGAGCTGCCTCTTTCCTCCACCACCGAGGGCACCCACTCCTCCCGCTGATGACGATGATGATGAGTATGATGAAGAGGAAGGGGACGGGGATGACTACGACGAGGATGAGGAGGAGTGATCTTCAGGGGCGTTAGCTTCGCTCTTCTTCCTTTTTGGCGTTTCGATGCCAAAGGGGGAGAAGTAGTTCTATTAGGTCTCGTGGATTTGCAAGGGTCGGGCACAAGCTTTTCGATTTTAGTCGTTTTTATTTGCTTGCTTGTGCCTTTTCTAGCGTGAACTCATTTGCTATTTGTGTTTGTTTATGTAAGACTATGTCGTACTCCACTATGTTTGGTACTGTGTTTGGTATTCATGGAATTCTGGATTTATCTATTATGGACCTCATGGAATTCTAGAATTATGAAGTATATTTGATGGCATATGGATTTATGGGATTATCTATGTATGCTTTGGCTATATTCTCATCCCGGTGGTATGACCTTGGTTCACAACCCACCTTTGTTTCAATTATCTTTGCTATGGAAGTTGTGCTCTCTCTAGTGTGTGTATTTGTATTCAAATGCAAATTTTAAATATGCACACATTTAGGGGGAGCGCCTTTCATCTTAAGGTGGCGTTAGCCGGTTTCATTGCAAATCCTAGTATTGTCATCTAACACCAAAAAGGGGGAGATTGAAAGAACATTTCTTAATCCCTAGTGTTTTGTGTGTTAGATAACAATACCAAAGATCATTTAATGTGTGTTGAAGTGTTGCAGCTCTATTTGAGAATAAAGGGAAACGAACTCTGCCTTTGGGGGCGGATAATCCGCCCCTCCCTTTGCCCAAGCAGGCGCAAGCCCCAGAAGGGGGGGCGGAGTTTTGGCCGGATGTTCCGGCCCCGCCGGATAATCCGCCCCTCAGGGGGCCGGATAATCCGCCCCCCTGCTCATCGCCAAGGCGCAAGCCCCAGAGAGGGGGCGGAGTTTCTACCGGACTTTCCGGCGTGGCCGGATAATCCGCCCCTGGAGGAGGCCGGATTATCCGCCCCCCAAGATCTCCACCAAGTTCCACCGGCGCAAGCCCCAGAGAGGGGGCGGACTTTCCCCCGGAGAATCCGCCCTTGGGGCGGAGTTTTCCCAGGGGGCGGACAATCCGCCCCAAGTGGGGGGCGGATAATCCGCCCCCAAAGTTGTGCAACAGCCAGATCTGGGAAGGGGGTATTTAAGCCAGCCTTCCCCTCCTGGCAGATCTCTTGATTTATCTCGAAAAAGACCAGATCAGATCTGAAAGTTTCATCCAAGAGTGCTCCACCTAGATCCACCCAAAGGCCCCATCCCTTGGGGAATCGAAGGAGGAGAACTCGATCTTCATCATCAGCAATCAAGCGCTTCATCTCCTCTCTATTCATTTGGAGAACCCCCGATCTAGTATTTTTTGCAAATACCTAGATCCTTATTTTTGTTTATATTGATAAACCTTGTTCTTGTGGCAGCTTGTTGTCATCTCGGGAGCCCCCAATTCAGTTGTGGGTGTGTGCCCCGATAGTGTTGTAAAAGGCACCGGTTCCCGCCTCGAAGGGATCCAATAGTGGAGAAGGTGGATCAGACCTCTCGTGGCGAGATCCATCGAAGAATAGGGTGAGGCCTATTGTGGCGTGGTGGTCTTAGAACCGTCCACCCCTCCAACGCAGATGTACTTCCCTTAACAAGGAAGGAACTGCGGTAAAACAAATCCCCGTGTCTCCGCGTGCTCCACTACGGTTTCCTTGCTCCTCTTTTACGTGCTTAGTAGTTAGGGTTACATATAGGGAATTCTCTTAGTTGCATATCTAGAGAATTTACTTTGTGTCAAGCCTAAAATTGAAAAAGTATTAAAAATTGGTGAGCACCTATTCACCCCCCTCTAGGTGCCCGTACGATCCATTTGAGGTGTGGAGCAACTGCTCCATTTGCGCCTGGTTGTATGTCGCGGCATCGCGGGTGTCCCATAAGGATGGCAATTTTATCCATCGGTATAGTATCCGTGGGTATCGTACACGCATAGACAGGGTTTGGCACACTTTTGTACCAACGGATAATATCCATATCATATCCGTTAAGTCATAGGTAAGGGCCCGGGTATATGATTGTACCCATGAATATACGTATACCTTATCTGTTTAAAATCACACGTAAAACTTACATGTAGAGTTTCAACCTATGAGACCGAGCAACCTAGGGACGAGGATGTGTGACTTCTAAATTTCGATAATTGCATATACTCTTTTACTTATTATGGAGTAGATATAATTTTTTTAATCAAATATGCTATTGATGGAAGTAAAATTATGTATAACATGTGTACTATTAGATCTATCCATCGGGTACCCATTAGGTATGAAATATGGGTAAAATTATATACACATTGACTACGTGGGTATGAATATGGTATTGATCTATCCTACTTATACCCTAACCAATGCCATCCTTAGTGTCTCATCTCCTCGGTGTGTCATGCGCGGCATCCCACGAGCTCTCAGCCTCCGCTCCAGGCGCATACGGGTTGCGCGCCACCACATGTCAAAGGCGGGCTTGGTGCTCATTGATGGCAGAGTGTGTGTAACTATGCGACGAATAGGACAAGACGCCACGGTCTCGTGGAGACGCCGATGAGCCCCCATGGCTAGTGGCTGAGCTGTTTACTAGACAAATCGCCGGATTCATCGCCAAAAGGTGGATCTTGCTAGCAGGGGAGGTGATGTGATGGGCATAGGAGGGGATCCAAAAGGGCGGAGATGGGTAAATTGACCCCCATATATCCCTTGGGCTTGGGTATATTGTCTGGTTGGGCCAATATCTGGACAATGGATATTTTTGTACACTCCAGGCATTTCAAGGGGATCTGGTCGGACACAAAAAAAAGTCCAAAACCTGAGTTTTTCAGTTGTGGGCACGATCTCTGGCAAAGGCATGTAAGAGTTATTAGACCTATCCAATGTACTAAGGGTATCTCCAACAGGTTTGCTAAAACACGATAGCACTGAAAAAACTTCCAATTTAGCACGCGCGGAGCAAAAAAGCAGAGCTCCAACAGGCACTCTATTTTAGAACGTGCTCTATATTTCTCAGCACGCTTCGATTTGCGCTATCATATACCCCATACCTGGCGCAACCATTCCAGCGCGCGACAAAACGCGAGATCGCGCGCGAGCTTAAAAGGGTTCCATGACAGAAAATAAAACAAAAATATACGATATAACACACCTTGCCAGGATCTATCTAGGAGTAATGTTATAACGAAGAAAGACTTTTGGTAACATATCCTTATAGACCGAAAGCGTTAACGATCCTGTAGAACATGGACGATATAGTCGTACTCGCCCAATCTCAAGGTCGCGAAGCTTCTCGCAAGTCACTTCTTGTCTTGGTATTTGTACGATGATTCGGTGCCACAAGTGGTAGCACCCCCGAGGTATCACACACGTACGGTGCAGGACGCCGACTCCTGGAACTCTGTTTCCTGCCGAGATTGTGAAAGTAGATCTCCTGGCTAACAGACACTCTATTTTAGCGTGTGCTCTATATTTTTTCAGCATGCTTCAATTTGTGCTATCCTATGCCCCATATCTGGCGCAACCATTCCAGCACGCGGCAAAACACAAGCTCACGCGCGAGCTTAAAGTGGTTCCATGGCAGAAAACAAAACAAAAATATACGGCGAAACACACCTTGCCAGGATCTATCTAGAAGTAATGTTATAACGGAGAAAGACTTTGTGTAACATATCCTTATAGACCGAAAGCGTTTAACTATCATGTAGAGCATGAATGATATAGTCGTACTCTCCCAATCTCAAGGTCACGAAGCTTCTCGCAAGTCACTCCTTGTCTTGGTATTTGTACGATGATTCGGTGCCACAAGTGGTAGCACCCCTAAGGTATCGCACACGTACGGTGCAAGACAATGACTCCCGAATCTCTGTTCCCTGCCGAGATTGTGGAAGTAGATCTCGTGGCCAACAGACACTCTATTTTAGCGTGTGCTCTATATTTTTTCAGCATGCTCCGATTTGCGCTATCATATGCCCCATATTTGTCGCAACCATACCAGCGCGTGGCAAAACGCGAGCTCGCCCGCGAGCTTGAAGGGGTTACATGGCAGAAAACAAAACAAAAATATATGGCAGAACACACCTAGCCAGGATCTATCTAGGAGTAATGTTGTAGAGAAGAAAGACTTTTGGTAACATATCCTTATAGACCGAAAGCATTCAACGATCATGTAGAACATGGATGATATAGTCGTACTCGCTCAATCTCGCCCAATCTCAAGGTCGTGAAGCTTATAGCAAGTAACCCCTTGTCCTGGTATTTGTATGATGATCCGGTGCCACAAGTGGTAGCACCCCTAAGGTATCGCACACGTATGGTGCAAGACGACGACTCCTGGATCTTTGTTCCTTGCCGAGATTGCGGAAGTAGATCTCCTGGCCGGAATCCTCACAGCACAACGACATGATGTAGCAAAGAAGTATCCCGCTCGTGCAACCCTTACTTTGGGCCCGCAGTTGCAAGAGAGAGAGAGAGAGAGAGAGAGTTCTCTAAAAAATGTCTTAGAGAATATTGGATGGAAACTAGATTCTTGGATGCTCTTTTATCTTCCATATGGACCTTCTTATATAGGGAAAAGGGGGCACCCCCATCCACTCAAGTCCCGGGGTAGGACTAAAGGGAGAGGAGGGAGGCGGCAGTGGCCAGGTGGGCCACCCGCGCCCGGCCAATCGATGCGCCGACGGCCAGGGTCAGTCCCACATGCATGCCCATCAAGTGACATCGTTGGTGGCTCCTTGTGGCCCTTCCTGTTGGGCCTCGCTCCCTCCGAGAACTTGGCCCAATAGGGAAGTTTCCCCATTTTATTTTAATTAAATATTGTTTTATTATTAATTACAATAATTAATATAAAATATATATTCAATAAAACCTTTTGACCCGAAACACATTTCGGTTCACTCCAATTTTCTTAGGTATTTTCTGGAACAATTCCGGTTCTCACACGGAACACTTCTGGTGTTCCTTTCTCTAACTCTAGCGATTCCATCAATTTCAGAATGATCTACATGTGTTGTAAAGCCCTTAAGTGTGTTACCCTATTGTTCGGGAACATCGCAGACATGACCGAGGCGGTCTCGAATCAATGATCAATAGCGGGATCGGGATACCCATAATGACCCATGTGCATTCCACGATTTTAACGTCGTTTGAACCACAAATGTCGTATCCAATTCCCTTTGTTACTATGATACCATTCTTGTCCCAAATCTGATCATCGGTATCATGATACCTTGTTCAATCTTGTTACTAACAAGTGTTGCTTTACTCGTTCTTATGAAATTGCATTCCCATGACCTAGTCATATGCTATGCAGATTGTGGATGTAATTCACCGAGTGGACCCAGTGTATCTTCCTATCACGCATGAGAAAAAATCCCAATCTCGATGCATGCGCCTTAACCTGCATCTTTGAAATACCCAACATACGCCTTTATGGTCACCCAGTTACGGTTATGATGGTTGATGCAGTCAAAGCATCCTCAGGTGTTAGTGATTAAACATGATCTCACGGTCTAAGGATTAGGATACTTCGTTTCTAACTATTGCAACAATGAACCTGTGACTTGATCATGTTGCAATACTTATATTAGATAATGTCCATCACATCATTTATTAATGATATGACTTTATTGTCAGTTGGCATAAATGCATCATGATTAGAAAATCTTGCTCATCAACCAAAAAACTAGTTAAATAAAGGCTATTAGGGACCTTTGGTTTATTTATATATCACACCTATATCAATGTTTCTGATTGATACAGTTATATCATGATATAAAATTATTACGAACTAATAAGATATGATAATAAACACCTTTATTATTTGCGTCTAGGGCATATCTTCTTCAGTCTTCCACTTGTACTAGAGTACAGATAATCTAGTTGCATTGTTACTAATCATAAAACCATATCAAATATGTGTTTATTGATAATGCTTGCTCATGGAAAACTTCCTGTCTTAAATCTGTATTACCAGATCTATATTTTTCTTTGCAAATTGTTAATCTCACCTATATTGACATTTAACACCATTATATCATATAATTTGTCGAAGTACTCGTTTTTTACGATAGAGTGAGACTTCTGTTTTTAGCATATACAATGGTGGTCTATCAGTCAATTGAATTTTCAATGTTGTCATGTATACCTAGAAACACACTCGGTCGTCGAACTTTCTTAAACCAAAAGTTGTACTTGCTAATGCTGAAGTATTTTACATACTTTTATATCTATGTAGACTTGATCGATAGTGCATTAATTGCATTATTGATACTCAACCATGCTTCTGTTGCATTTAAACTTTAATTCTGATTCAGAGATTAAATCAGAGATCGCTCTGAAAACATGTTCCTACAATTAAGAACCTATTCCCCTAATCAAAAATACTTTGGGTTATATTATGTCGAGTACACGATATGGCGAATATGGCAGAACCTATTATCCAGGCATTGGAGATGCTGACCATCTATGTTCTTCCTTATTTACCCATTGTTTATTCATACCGAGATTCACTCAATCCTTCTCCTAATTCCATAAGTAAGAATCTATTCATTGTTTGTTTTCCATTCTGAACTTATTCAGAATCTTAACTAGGACATTATGAACTTCTTTCAAAATCCGTGAAGCATTTCGACATTTAATGTCTATCAAACATGTTGATATATTTTCATAGGTCTTTTATGTTTAATATATTCAACTTCATCCATCAAATGATTTAATCATTCATAATACCAATCACGTCGTTCATAATATGTCAACCACATATGTACGATGTTGTTATGATCCCACTTAAATATGCAATCCATATTAGTTAGACTAGGATGTCATACAACTCCCACTCAAATATGCCATCCACATATTTGAATTGAAACATTACTTGGCTATCACTCAATTTATTGTAAATTTAGGGTTCCCTCCACAATCTTAGACAATCCAAAATTCTTTGATCATTTATCAAATCGAGAATTCTCTGTTATAAGATACTAGCAATCCTAAGCTGACAAAATCTGCATGTTGTACCAATTACAACCCTTTCATCAAAATCCTTGAAGACGTGCAGTTTTGAACATTATTTACCAAATTCCATATTGGATCAATTGCTGGTGTAAATCGAATAGACTTTAAGCATCGCTACATATTGTAGTCAATTACTTGAATTTTTTAAAATGTTCTTTCTAACAAATCGAGCTTTTGTGTCTTCTTTTAAGTTTTATTTCTCCATTTCAATTTTGTAGTTTGATGGGAAGGATTAAGTAAATTACTTAACCAGGTTAAGTACCCTTTTACTTTGCAATACTTATATGCAACTTAATACGTTCTCATGACTCTTAGTCATTTCTTATACTTAGGTCCATCATTGTTTCTTCGCAGTTCATAGGTATGTCTTGTTCTAATAACATGTCAAGTGAATAAAAAATATATAATTCTGCAACTAGAATAACATATTCTTGAATCCTACTTTCTTTAGTAAAGTATTAGCTAAAACTTCATGATCATTTATCATTAGTTTCCCCTCTATTTTTAGAGTTCATCTCTCAAAACATGTTCCGTTGTGATTACTCAACAACTCGGTTAGGTCAAACCTTGCTAATTCTCATACTAACATCTTTCATAAGAAACATTTTCTTTAGAAAGTACTATGCGTTTTGCCTTCCTTGGTTTTTAGTTGGAATTTGTATTCATAGTTTCCCAAGAATACATTACAAAGATTTTCTTATTCGTACGATCTCAATTATCGAAA
Organism: Avena insularis; assembly: GCA_023614405.1. Lineage (NCBI taxonomy): Eukaryota > Viridiplantae > Streptophyta > Magnoliopsida > Poales > Poaceae > Avena > Avena insularis. The sequence goes on from CM042691.1 coordinate 410,962,864, forward strand.
TCTCTAGAAAACTCGAACATGTCATATCTCATATTGAGTTGTTTCCACGAATCTTTAGATGTTACTTATATCTTAATGAGTGTTTACTAATTCAATATATATATCTAATTCCTAACGCTAACTTACCAGAAGATCATTTATGGACCATATGTATCTAATACATTATGATTATGATGTTTAGACTTATCAACACGTTTTGAATTGTCTAACCGTCATAATTTGCGAAACATTTTTCACAAGTCCTTATGCCAACTTTATTAACTTGAATACATAGTCATTTGATCAAATCGTAGTAACTTTGATATTATTGTTAATCTTATATTCACCTTTATTCTAAAGTTTTTGAACAATTCAAGTAGTTTCATACTTTGTTTCTTTAATCAAATACGTGTATTCGCGTAAGTCCAAAATAGAGTTTACAAAATAATGATATCCACTAAGTGTTGAATTATAGTCATCATGCATAAAATTCAACAACTTAATCCATAATCTGTTTTACCAGAATGCGGAGTTTTAGTCATCTTATTGGTGAGACATGGTATGTGTAAGTCATGAGGTCTGATTTCTACGCACGCTTCTATTCTTGTAGACAGTGTTGGGCCTCCAAGTGTAGAGGTTTATAGAACAGCAGCAAGTTTCCCTTAAATGGATTACCCAAGGTTTATCGAACTCAGGGAGAAAATGGTCAAAGGTATCCCTCTCAAACAACCCTACAATCAAGATACAAGAAGTCTCGTGTGTCCCCAACACACCCAATACACTTTTCAGGTGTATAGGTGCACTAGTTCGGCGAAGAGATAGTGAAATACAACTGGTATGAATGATTATAAGAAAACGGTGCCAGAAAAGAGCTTGACGGGATAAAAAGGTTGAAGTTGTCCTATAGTTCCCCGTGACGGCACCAGAAAAGACTCTGATGACGTGGAAGAGACTAAAGACAAGCAAACATGCAACAGATCTAGTTGTAAACGGTGTTTCAATGCTTAGAAACAAGGCCTAGGGATCATACTTTCACTAGTGAAAACTCTCATATAAATATATTCTCTTCATGATACTACTCTTAATTACTCTCCGGTTGGTGAACTCTAATCCACGGTAGCGCTATAACAGCACACCTCAAAATCTGCTTTCCCCATCTAGATAACTCCACACTGTCACATTGAGCGCTAGATGGTTTCGATAAACACCATATTTATAGAGACAACCAACTCAAAATATACTCATGATAAGTATTTATGAACTCTAGCCTAAGTGCCACCACAGCGTGCACGCTGTCACTTTCACACACATGGGGAGAGCAGAGATCTATTGAAGCACTTGAGTATTTATGTAAACTCTAGCCTAAGTGCCACTACGGCGTGCACACTGTCACTTTCACACACGTGGGGAGATCCGGAGATCTATTAAAGCACTTGAGTAGCAAAGTAGATCTACTTGATTACAAAGCTCATGACCACAATATGATCATGCATAGAGAGAGATGAACACATAGATACCGGTAGAGCCGTTATCCTCGAGGAAAAACTACTCTCTCCTCATCATGGGAATCAGCAACGGTGATGGAGATGGTGATGGAGATCGAAGGAGATGGCTCTGGGGCAATTCCCCGTCCCGGCAGGGTCCCAGAATAGAGACTTTTGTCCCCCAAATCTCCCCTTCGATGGCGGCGGTGCTACGGAGGTTTTCGTGGATGTATGATGGATTTTTTAGGGTTTTCTTCTCGGGAGGCTTTTATAGGCGAAAGGGAAAGGCGAGGAGGCAGCCAGGGGCCCCACACCCCCTAGTGGCGCCACTAGGGGCCACCGCGTCACCATAGGGTGTGGCCGCCCTACTCCGTCTCTGCTTCGTGTTTCCGTGTTGCTTCGGAAAAAATAGGCATATTGACTTTTGTCCCGTCCAATTCCGAGAATATTTATTTTTAGCTTTTCTGAAACAAAAAACAACAGAAAACAGGAACTGGCACTGCGGCATCTTATCAATAGGTTAGTTTCAGAAAGTGTATAAAAATACCTCAAAGTGTAGACAAAATATAAGACAAATGATATAAAACAAGCATGGAGCATCAAAAATTATAGATACGTTTCCGACGTATCAAGGTCTCGTATCTCGCAGACTCCTTGTTTCATCAGAATGAAACTACCAATTTGAATTAAACTTAAGTGTCATTGAAAATGATACCATTATTAAGTCTAAATATGTTATGATAATTTACAGATGTTTTATTAATGCTTAAAGTATTATCACATAGACGAATACAAGTTTATAATCATAATGTGAACATTAAAGAAATCATTCATAGAAAAAGAACAACTGACTTGTATCTCATTTATATGAACAACCGTCTTGCAATAAGCAAGATGCACAAATAAGGTTCACACACTCAATTACAAACTTTTATTCAAATCCTGATGATAAATGTCGAGGGAAGGAGTGTCGCCGGCCATCAACCAGATTGCTTGTAGTCATCATGCTATCGACACCTCGTCCCATCCAGCAACTCTCAAGGAGACAGTCCTGTTTTCAAACAAAACAAGAGTAAGTATCAAATGCTCAGAAAAATGCATAAGTGTTTCATGAAAACATTTATAACTTTGTATATCAAATATACATACCTTCTCCGTTGACAATATTCTCTGCGCCCTAAGCTTGGCTACAAAGTGATGAAAGGTGTCTGGTACCCCTTTCATGATGTATTCAATGGCGACGTCCTTGTAACTGGGAGGAAGCGAGAGCAACACCGCATTTATCGCAAAGTCGTCAATCAGCCAGTTGCTCATGGCATCCACAAGGCGCACATGGATCTCTTTCATGATGTCCAAATAGCTCTCCAAGCATGAGTTTTCTTCCATTTTGGCGGAAGTAAACTCATCCATGCACTCATGCCTCATGAGTCTGACCTGATCTAGGAACATATTCTTCAATCCATCGAGCATATCACATGTGTTGATTTCATGGAAGTGTGCCTTTAAGTCAGATTCCATAGCATGCACTATGGTGTACTTGACGGTCATGAAGGTGTCACGACGGTCACGGAGACTTGTATTTTCTTCATCGTCAGAGTAGTCGGAGAAATTTTCTAATGGTTCACGTAGGACATAGAGAATATTGTTTTCTATGAGGATGTTCTTGAGGCGTTGGTACCAGTCGATATAGTTCAACCCATCTAGCTTAAGTTTCTCCTCGTTCATGAACGGACCAAAGATGTCCTGAACTTTCGGGATGTCCATGATCTACAAGATATTTGCAAATACTTAGACTAAGTTCCTAATACTCACATTATCAAATGAGCTCCCACTAAAACCATCATCCCTATGACAATTTAGTGATTACACGATCCCTTTACATTGTATCATCCCCGACCGTCACATCCTTTGATATAGCTTCCAGGGTGGACAAATAGCATCGATCACATCAATCATGTGACGCATGCTCGATCTTTCGATCCTCTTGTGTTTCGAGGCCATGTTGTACATGCTAGGCTCGCCAACTAAACCTTAGTGTATTCGCAGTGCATATATGGCTTGCACCCATCGTATGTGAACATCGATATGTCTAGCACCCGATTGTCACGGCCTGCTTCCTAATCTTCTCCTTTGCCTTCTTGTTTCCATCCGACTTGCTCTTGTTTCTTCCACCCTCATCACTCTCGTCATCATCCAATTGGATCATGGCCCCTCTTTTGGGAATTCCTTCTTGGTCCCTCAACCTCCATTTTCACTCGTATCAAGCAACTTGTATACATAGTGATATGTGAATGGTTTGTGCTTCGATGCCGCCATGTCTTTGTACCTTATGCAATGTGATCCTACATATAAAACAATGTATGTGAGCAATATGATCATTTACTAGGGGTTAGTTGGCATGCAAAAAATGAGAAAGAACTCACGTATTCATCAATGTTGACACCACTTGGTGCTGCTGCCCGCACTTGCTCCAAGCATCCTCTCCATTGACTACAACAAGCTTTGATGGAATCCCAACACCCCTTGGAGTGATCGATATGAGCGAGGAGTTGGGTTGGCTATTCGAGGCATGAGTTGGAAAAACTTGTCTTCAATCCTTTGCCAATATCGTTTGTCGGTTTGATCTATGTAATTCACCGCCATTGGTCTCGGTTTATTCGCTTCGAAGGCCCCTCATCTATCTCTTCCTTCTCGTCACCATCGTCATCACCATATTCGTGATAGCCATCACCTGTATCACCCTCATCATTGTGCCCTCATTCCTCCTTACTACTAAAGCCCCCCAAGTGGTGCCTCCGATATATCAACCGCACTATCGTTCAACAAATTTGTGAACGATCTCGGCACGGCATGCAAATCGTAGCTAAATTGAGAACTACAATGTCACAGTGTGCAATACAATGAAAATGCAGGGGATAGATGCATACCTTGCAGATGTTTGCACGAAAACATCGTGGGTGTCAGAGGGGTCGTCGGTAGTCTCAGTGGTAGTCGCGTTCGGAGCAGGTGGAGGCACAACATAGCACGGCGTCTACTGGTCCCCTTCTTCGTCGCGAGGATTCCCTTCACGACCGACCTTTTCTGCCTCGATTTCTTTGGAGCTTGAATGATGGTGCTCTGAGCCGATGCGGGTGCGGGCGCGGTGCCGGAGGCGGATGCCGATGCCGCAGCTCCTATCGGAACGAAGTGCTTGCCAGCCCATTTCCGCTTCGTGCCTACACAGTCCGGCTTCGACAGCCTTACGATGTGTGCACACACAGGCGTAGCCGACGGCGGTGGAGGAGGGGTCAATTTGGGCTGCACCACAACTCCGGTGACCATTGGGAGGTCTGGCAGAATTTGCGGGGCGCCGAAAAAAAATTGGGCCGAGTGATGTTTACGGTTTTTGCTTGGGTTATTTTTTGGACGCAAAACCGAAAACTGACGGTTATTTTTTAATCCGGTGCGTTTTTATTTTTGGTAGAGATGCTCTAACTGGTAGAGTAGATGTATAGCACGGCCGGCAGTCTTGTACTAGTAAGACTGTAGGAGTGAGAGTTATGCAAGGTTTCTTCATGTGTGTTTGAGGTGTAATCTGCTTGTAGCCCAAGTTCGATCACGTATACAAATACGTGACGTACGAGCGCCACCTTTGCCTAAGTGTGACCCAGAAACCCTGGTCGCCACTCGCCAACCCAACTCGTAACTCAAACCACAGCTCCGCCGCCTGGAACCGATCGACCTAGGAGGACCCGATCGACGCCGATGACGTTACTGGAGCTGGTGGACGACGTCCAGGGCGGGTGCGTCATCGTCCTGGTCGGCGCCGTCGGTGGCTCCGCCTTCTACTTCGTCAAGGGCGCTCTGAGCAGCTCTTCCAGGGGCTGCCGCCTGGCCGGCGGCGTCCGGGAGGTCGTCGCCAATGCTCGCCGCGTCCGCCACTGCGCGGCCTGGGTGGGCGTCCTCGCGGTCATCGCTCACCGCACGAGCGACTCCGACCTCAAGGCCCCCGAGGGCATGGCGCTCGCCTGGGGCGGCGCCAACGCCCTCTTCTCCGCGCACAAGGGGGCGCCCGACGCCATCTGCGACGGGGTCAAGGGCGCCGTCTACGGCGCGGCCACGGGGATCGCCATCTCCATGCTCGGAAGATTCCTCAACTCAATGGAAAGCTCTCGTTAAGATTAAGCTCCGATCGAGTGATCAACCTGCATGCTTTGGTTCTCGTCTTAAACCAGTGTATACTCTGCATGTCCTCTAGTCGAATTAACAATGAAGATATAACAGTATTCCTCTGCACCACTTATACAAGATGAAGAAGAGATTAAATAGTTCGTCTTTCCATATGCGTGGACAATTTTTTTAGTCATGAACATTTGATTTCGAATACACGAATATTTTCATGTCATCTTAAACAATGGCTTTACCTATATGACATGAAATATATTTACACAACTTACTTTATGTTATTCTTTTGACAAAAAAAATATATTAATATCGCAGAGATACTAATTACACCCAGACTCTATACCAACAAAATATTTTAAGACATCAAGGGTGCACACAGCCAACTAAAAAGGGGAAAAACAAGAAAAGGGAGAAAAAAGGCCCAACCACAGTGATTAATCCCTCAGTACCAACAGGCCAACCACCGCCAGAGACAACACCTAGAATACATAAAAGATTCTCCAAAATCAACGCCTCTATGAAGAAAACGGTGTATAAACACCATCATCGCCCGATAAAAGATCTTAGATTTTTACCATGATAAAAGTACGAGCTTTTAAAACAATGTCTTCAATAAAAAATTTGCAAGATACAACCAATTAAAGCTAGATCTTAGGTTTTTAGCTTGAAAGTCAAAACTTGTTACTCAAGGAGCACCAACAAAAACAAATTCCTCCAGTGTTATCGCCCCCACCACTTGCTGAGGCCACTTATGTAAGTCAACAAACACCGGTCTAACAAGTACCACATGTTTGAAATCGCAAAGAACATGTTGCGGGAAGTGCATCGATGGGCAGTGCCTCCCTTCTCTACCTCTCTTCTTCGTTTCTCGCCTAAGGGCATCTCCACCGGGTCTATCCAAACGGTCCGAGCGCGTCCAAACTTATCCGTCTCTCTACTTTTGCGCACTCACGTCCGTCTCTCTCTTCTATTTACTCCATGATGACATGTAGGGTCAAATTTTTCTATATGGTGCTGCTTCTTTGTTCTGACACGGTGTGGCTGGTCTAAGAGCATCTCCACTCGCCTACCCAGGACGCTGATCCGGACACCAAAATTCAGTCCGGACGCCGAAAATCGGCCAAGTCGCGTACCCAGGGACCTGTTTTCGTCCGGATTTGGGCGTGTTTTGGTCCGGCCTACCCAGGCCGAACCCAGTTCCCTGCACGCCTGGGATGCCGGACGCCGCAAAAAGGGCGTGGGCCAGCTCGCCGGCGAGACAGTCCCATTTCCACCCACTCGCCTGCATCGCCGCGAAGAGCTCGTCGCCATGACTTCGCCGCGGAGCTCCCCGCGCCGAGACATGCCCACGCTTAGCTACGCTGCCGTTGTTGCCGCCACCTCCACGCCTTCTCCGCCGCCGCCGACCTATCTCGCCGTAGCTGTGCTGCCCGCGGCGCCCACCACCACGCCCGCCAGTGTTCGACATTTGGCTGGATTCGCCATGGACTCACGACGCAGGTATCGTCCATCGATTGACGAGGGCGAGATACTCGCCATGGATTCATCGACGAGGAGTTGCTCGCCGTACTCCTGGAGGAGGAGAGCGCCGAGGTCGCCGAAAGTGAAGAGCACTTGCAGATCCTCGCATCGCTCGCCCAGCTGTACATGCAGATGGCGAAGCCGAAGCGCGGTGGTTCGGCGCCAGGTCGCATGAAGTGCAAGGCGAGACAGAGGATAGAGGGCTATTGCATATTGTACGCCGACTACTTCGCCGACCAGCCACTCCATGGAGAGGACGTGTTTCGCCGCGTTTCAGGATGAGCCGGAAGCTCTTCCTCAAGATCGTGCATGCCATCCGGGAGTTCGACCCATATTTCCTTTGCAAGGACTGCACCGGCTTGGTTGGGTTTTCCTCGCTTCAGAAGTGCACTGTAGCGATGAGGTTGCTTGCATATGGAGCGTCGGCTGATGCTGTCGATGACTATCTCCGCATCGCCGAGTCCACCGCCCTTGATTGCTTGTACAGGTTCTGCAGGGCAGTGATTGCAGTGTTCGGAGAACAGTACTTGAGATCACCCACTGTTGAAGACACTGCTCGGTTCCTAGAAGTCAATGAAAGTAGAGGATTTCCTGAAGCATATATTGCATGCATTGGGAGTGAAAGAACTGTCCATTTGAATGGCAAGGAATGTACAAAGGCCACAAAGGAGGATGCACTGTGATACTTGAGACAGTTGCTACACATGATCTTTGGATCTGACACTCCTTTTTTGGCATGGCAGGATCAAACAACGACATCAACGTCCTCAACTCCTCAACTGTCTTTTCCAAGCTTGTTGAGGGCCATGCTCCCCCTGTGGAATTTGAGATCAACGGGCATCACTACAACAAGGGATACTATCTAGCAGATGACATCTATCCAAGATGGCCAACATTTGTGAAAACTATCTCAAGCCCAATGCTCCCCAAGCATTCTCACTTTGCCAAGGAACAGGAAGCTTGCAGGAAGGACGTGGAGCAGGCATTTGCACTACAAGAAGACCCACTCTATAGCAATAGATACTCCGCAACGCTCTAAATATGTGTTCTCTCTTTTTCTGATAGATACACATATATGTGTTGCCAAGTATCCGTTGTACCATTTATAGACTGCAACATATACGAGGCGTAGCTGATTGCACCCATTGTGCTTATACGAAGTTCAATAGATTAGCGGCTTAGCAATTTATGTGTTGTAAGTTTTTTACCAATGAGAGAACTCATAGATCGTTGCACGAAGGTAGCCAAATCGGAAAATGTGTTTAAAATATATTATTCATATTGTAATAAGAATGAAGATCATTTTGTTGAATACTTTTCTTTTTGGAAAACATGATTAACTAATACTATATTAATTTTATTATTATTATAGTCTAAGTCCATCAAATAAAATTTGATCTAAACAAAGGACAAAAAGTTTCACGTTTCCGCTATGCACTGCCCGCGCGAATCAAAATATGAACCCGCGTAGGGTGCGCGTGGATGAAAAACCTATCGTTTCCCTGCAAATGGGACCAGGTTATTCTACTCGGTATTTATCTACCCGTGCACCCTGAACCCGCGTCCTGCCGCCCCCCTCCCCCCTCCCAATTTATTTCTCTAATCATCCCGATCTACCATCTGACCGGCGGCCGCCGCAACCAGAGATCCTTAGATCTGGCATCCCCACAGCTTCCTCCACCCTCCACAATTTTGTATTACACTGCCGCCGCATCGGTGATCGCCAGTGGCGGAGCTTCAGCCCGGCAACCCCGGGCAGCTGCCCGGGCTCTATCAGCGAATGCTTCATTAATTTTGCTACATAAGTATGGGTTTATCATTAGCTTTTGTGGACATTTGACTGCTGACTCTAGAGCTAGCTGACCTTGCCCAGGCTACATGGACGCGCTGGCTCCGCCACTGGTGACCGCCCAACAACCAAGGAGCTCGAAGGCCGTGACTATTGTGGAATCTCCGGCCGCCTTCCTCGAGTTGCCGCACTACTCCCTCTGTTTAGAAATATAAGATGTTTTAGGTTTGTGAATGAGATGTATCTAGACACGTTTTAGTGTTTAGATTCATTTGAACCTAAACACTAAAACGTGTCTAGATACATCTCATTCATAAACCTAAAACATCTTATATTTTCAAACGGAGGAAGTAGATCCTAAAGACTGATTTGCGTGGCATCAGCATCATCGTGAGGTCATTATTCCCGTCTCAGTCTATCTATTTGTTCTTCATCTCTCCACGTTAGTGGTCTATCTCTCTCTCCCCTTCCTCTCTATATATGTCTCTCAGATCTGCTCATGTGGACAAACCAGTGGATGCAGGTAACTTCTCCGTCGCTGGCTACAGCATCCGTGGATGAGGTTCTTTAATTTTCTCTTCCCCATGGTCTGAATTTTGTGTTTTTGCATTAACGTGTCCTTTGTCTCCTTTCCGTTAGCAGAACTGACGAGATAGGCTGGAGGATTTGTTGAGGGCACGAGCCAAACGCTTATCTTAGTGAGCATCCTCTGCTATTTACTTCCAGCTTTGGCATATTTTTATTTTGTTCTTATATGTTGATGTGATTCCAGGTTGCCACCGAACAACATGTCATGCACGACCATGTCATGTGCATTGCGTGTTTGAGCAAAGGAGCGGAAGAGACGGTCCACTGCGACTAATCCAATAAGCCTAATTACTGTTTGATTACAGTTCCCGTTCCTATCATCACCGGCGGGTACATCCATGGATTTGACTCAACGATTTGACTAGGCTCATGTTTTGTCAGTATATGCTGATCTTTGCGTTTTTGAAGTGTAGTACTAGTAATTAATACTAATGCATTGAGCGTTAGAGCAATTATACTAGCTATAATTCATTAATTTGCCTTTAACCAACTGCCCATCATTTTGACTTCTAGACCGCGCTGCATTTTGGGCTAGTGGGCTGCAGATTCAGTTTAGTGTATACACAATACTTGCCGATTAACTTGACATGCGAACGTGCCACTAGCTGCCTGTCGCATATTTTGAGTTTTCTTCATTGCAGCAACATTAAAACTTGATCAGATTGGTGGATGTATTTTATTGTTTAATATTTCACAGGTGTTTCTTTCACTGTCTAATGACTGAAAAATTCTGCAGGTGCATGTCCTTGAAGAGAAAATTGAAGAGATATGAAGAACACTGTCATTTGTATTCATATAATTATTATTCTTAGATCCATCAAGAAAGTGGGGTGTAATACTATTGTATCAACTCATTCCTGTTGGTGTTGTAATTGTGAATATATGACATCATTTTGTGGTTATTTAGCCATGATTTTTTTGACCTGATTTTGAGTTATAATTGTGAATGTGTGTTTTCAATATATTGTGAATACGACACTTCATTTCTGGAATTAAGTGGCCAAAACGAGGCATGTGATGGGAAGTAGATGCTCTAAAATAACCTTGTTAAATGGGTCAAAACCAAGAGACTGGCTAGAGGTATATCAAATTAAATGAACCTTCTAGACAAAATTCATTCGGCTGTAAGAAAGTTAGACTAGCCAAAATTAAATGGGCACCCAAGTTGGATTGCAATGCCACACCACACAAGATCAGGCCCATGTTAGATCCACATTGGAACAAACCTGGCATCCAAGTGCCAACGAACATAGGTGTTGCTAAACTCGACTTATATCTGTTGCTATGTAGCAACGTCCCTGTTACCAACAGACGTATATCCGTTGCATTGTGCCCTAGCAACCCAAAAACACAACACATTTTTATCCGTTGATATAGACCCTAGCAACGCCTATACAAACATTTAGATACGAATAAATGTGTTGTTGTAGGTAGGGTTCTCTTATAGTGCGAACGCAGCGGCGGCACGCGAGACGGTGTCAACCTTCCTTGGTCAGTACGTCCTCAGCTCGACAGCTACTTGTGGCCAGGGTAGAGTGGAGCGCTAGAAGGAGCTAGCGGAGGTGTCCAGGGTGAGCACCAGCGCAGCGCGTCACTCTCTTGCTGGCAATGGCAGGCCCCGGTCCTCAAATTTTAACCGAGGGGTTCCTAATTCCAAGAACCATCTCGGTAAGCACTCCGCCGCACATCTTGTGTAGGAGTATGTGGTTTTGGAAACCATCGAGTGGAAGTGCCTCCGCACCCCACTATGTCACGGTCGATATTTTGGAGCATTTTCATAGAGGCACTTGTAAAAGTGCCTAGAATAATTATTTTTTAAGGCACTTTGAATAATGCCTGCATGAATCTGATTTTTGGGGATATTTTCTATATTGCCTGTAAAATTAGTTTTTTAGGAGCACTTTTATATAATGCCTGTAATGATCCGATCTTTTCAGGCACTTTTCAGAATGCCTGTAATAATCTAATTTTTTTAAGGCATTATCAAAACTGCCAGCAAAAATCGGTAGAATTATTTCCTTCCTCGCTTCGAAGTGCAGGCTCCCTGGGTACGAGACGGAAGAAAAAGAAACGGTCAGCACTCCGTAGTCCCCACACTCCGTCTAATCTTCCTCTTAATCCCCAGTGCCCCCGCCACCGCCGATCTCTTAGCGCTCCCCCTTGGCTTCCCAGATGCCGCCCACTCTCGCCGGCGGGCTCGTCCTGCATCTCCTCCGAGGGTCGCAGGTCGCCGATTTCTGCACCGTCCGTGGGGGAAGCTGGTCGACTCCTCTCCCTCGTCGTGCGAAAGCAGCCGACTCAGTTCCCCACCACGTGGGTCACCGATGGAGAAGGATCTCGACTCACCGTACGTCATCTCCGTCTTCGACGGTCGCTACGTCTCGCCACTACACGTATCAGCGGAGCAGGAGAATGAGGTACAGGAGGCGGAGAGGCTCCTACGCACGAGGGATAGGTTTCAGTGCGAAAGGAAGAGCGGAGAGGGAGAGGCGGAGGCGACCAGGGTTGTGGTTCGTCCTCGAGCAGCCGAATTCTGGAGTCCTCATCTCCAACGTAACTGCATCGGGATCTGCAGTTTCAGGCATCATGTCGCTGGCGGAGGCTTCTTCTCGGGCTAGCCGGCCACATCCTCATGTGCTAGCATCTGTCCTGGTACGTCCTATACCCCCTTCCTTGACATATTCCCAAACAACATACACGTACACACACGGAATTTTTGGTTGTACGATTTGGGGCAAAATATTTTCAATCGACAGCAGTTTAGACTGACGCTTGCCATGGTGTGGAGGAACCACTATATGGTCTTCATCGATTTCAGGTATGAGCGATTTCCCCCTATGTGTCCTCTGTCCCCGTGTAGATTAGGGGGCTGATTTGTTTATTCCTTCGTGTGTTGGGGTTGTGAAAACGATGGGGTTGATTTTTTTTTACTGAATTTAAGTGCAGACCTGCTGGCATGAGGTTATAAGATCATGCAATCGTCTATGTTTTGTGGCATTCGGAGAAAATCTCACCAAAATTGTCATAGGTTAACTTATTTTGTTGTAAGGTAGTTTACTGCTTATATACTTGTTAGAACCTAGTCTGCCTATATACTGATTTGTTCGATTTGAATTGCTACTTGTTCAAATCCAAAATTGAGGTATTTCTGGATGATCAAGATCTATTTTTAATGGCGACTAGGATCAAGATGCATCGCCAAAGGCCCAAAGCTTATATCAACTGAGTACCTTTCCAAGTTTCTGAGTTTGGATGAGGATACTAGTTGCTACTTGTTAATCAGTTTGCAGTAATCAGGTTGCTTGTTTGATAAAATTGAAGTGTCCTGGACATATGTGTACTGTAGGTTTCATTTCTACATCTTCGCCTGCATTGAACATTGTGATGGTGTATGTCAAATTTGTAAGCATAGTTGCTTGGCATCTTCTTGGTTTGAGGAAAGCATCCTCTACTTTCCCAAACAAAATATATAAAATCCTGCTCATGTGGTTCCTATAAGACCATGCAATCATCTATGTCTTGTGGGGTGTGGAGAAAATATCACTAATTACGATAGAACCCTTATTAAAATACAATTGCTTATAGCTGGCACTGGCTGATTGTTGGCAGAAGCAAGGGATGCATCCATGCATTCATTCTGTTGATTGATATGCCCATATATATCAATATGCATGCATACTGATATATTGTAACTTTCTTCTAGTAGAGTTAACTATTGTAACTTTACCAACTAGTTTTTACTGATATACTGTTTGTATAAGCATACTACTTGAATTAGAGAATACATATCTTTGGTTTTTTTTAGCGGGACTACGGCGGGCTTACGCCGGCCTGAACCATTTTATATCAAATCAAACTGGTACAATTCTTTACAATTTTGGAGGAGCGAGAGATACATCCGGGTCAGAAGGTTCAAGGGGGATCGAAACTATTACACCACGTATTGATTAAGAGAGAGGAGCGAGGTGTGGTACAGCGGAACGCCCAAAGGCGAAGGTCTTCGATGTACCTACGTTGGATCATCGTAAGGTCTTCGTCAATCTGGTTAAACACGAGGGCATTTCTTCTCTTCCAAATGTTCCATGCAATCGCAGTACGAATTGTGTTTTTCTCCATGGTTTGGTGCTGGGGGTCCCAGATTTCAGCAAACCTGTTTGGAGGAGAGGTTGATGGCAAAAGAGTGCCCCAAACTTCCCGGGCTCTAGGACAGCGGGCAAGCATGTGGTCGATATCCTCGTCTTCCGTGCAGGAGGGGTACTTGGCAGAGGAGGAAAGGCCGTGTCTGAACCTTCTGTCATTTGTTGGTAATCTCCATCGGTGTGCTAGCCAGCCAAAGATCTTGCACTTTAGGGGGACGATACTTTGCCAAAAACAATCCGCTCTCTCGTCTAGCTGCATGTGCCTGAAAGAGTTGACATAGAAGATTTTTTTTGAAAGTTTTTTGTTAGTAAATCGGCATAATATAGAGTCCGGCATTTGTGGTTGAAGTTGGATGGAGAGAAGATCAGAGGCGAGGGAATTCATGTCTGCCTCAGCCGCATGGGTGAGATGCGGGACGAGGGAGTGTTCCAGCCCATGGAGGAGAGCCTTCTGAACAGAGATGTGTCGCTTGGTAGAGTGCGAGAAGAGAGTTGGGTAGCGTTACTAAGAGTGGTGTCCCCAAGCCAATTGTCGAGCCAGAACGCAGTGGAAGACCCGTCCCCGATGTTGACAATGGAGATGGATCGGAAGGAGCTTAGGACGGCCACAATATCTTTCCAGATGGGGGTGTCAAGAGAGTGTGGATCGCCCAGGTCTCGCGTGGCAGACCAGCCGTACCGGCGGTGGAACCAGCAAGCCCAGGGAGCATCCGTGTTAGAGTGGATTTTTGTGAGGAACTTCGCAAGAAGTGCGGAGTTCTGGTTAGAGATTGAAAGAACCCCCAGCCTCCCACGGTCCTTCGGGGTACAAACTTGAGTCCAAGCGACCTTGCACTGCCCTCCGGTGCACGAGTCGTCCCCGGTCCAGAGAAAAGCTCTGCGGCGTTTGTCAATAGCCGCAACGACTCCGGCCGGAAGCAGGTCAGCGCTCATAGCATGGGCGAGCATCCTCGTGAGAACAGAGTTGACCAGAAGAAGGCGCCCACCGATGGGGAGAGCACGGCCACGCCAACCAGAAAGACGCATGTCGCATTTGGACATGATCGGAATATAGTCAGAGAGGCGAAGATTGTAGTTGGAGAGAGGGAGCCCAAGATAAGTTTGGGGAAAGGAGGAAATAACACATCCAAAGGTGGAAGCCATAGAGGCAGCAACCTCAGGCTCAGTTTTTATAGGAACGTAAGTGCTCTTGTGGAAGTTTATGGTAAGGCCTGTGGCCAAAGAGAATTCATCCAAGAGAGTTTTGAGGTTTTGGACGTGATTAGGGATGGCTCTAATAATGATGAGAGTGTCATCAGGGTATTGGAGAATAGGACAAGGTAGATCATCGACAAGGGGGTGGAGGAGAAGACCCTGTCGCGAGGCATGGAGGAGCTGTTGAAGAACGTCTGCAACGATGTTAAATAGAAAGGGAGATAGGGGTCCCCTTGCCGCAGACCACATCGACACTGGATCCATTTCCCCGGAATGTCGTTGAGGAGGACGGCCGTTTTGCTAGAAAGGTTGAGCATTTTAATCCACGACCGCCAGAGCTCAGGGAATCCTTTGGCGAGAAGGATTTTGTCTAAGGCTTCCCAACTAATGGAGTCAAAGGATTTGTGGAAGTCGAGTTTAAAGACCGCGGCGGGGGCAGAGCGCCTATGGCAGGTTTGGACAATATCTGCAGCATAAACAAAGTTTTCTGCTATAGAGCGACCAGAAATAAACACAGTTTGGTCAGGGTGGATAAGGAAGGGGATAAGGTCCCGAAGGCGAATAGTGAGGCATTTGGTATGAAACTTTAGACAACAATTTTGAAGGGAGATAGGTCGAAAGTTTTCAGGACGATTAGCCCCAATCTTTTTTGGAAGGAGAACAATATAGGATTGATTGATAGGACGCAAGTCGGTAGTAAGGGAGTGGAAATTGTTGAGCGATTCCATGAGGTGATTTTTGACAAGGTCCCAATTACATTTGTAGAAGGCAGGATATCTTTGGTTTTAAATTTCAGTTAGTAGTAGAAGCATTCTACTAGTTTATGTATGCTGCCGTGTAGGAGATCTTTGTTTGGTAGTATTTCCTGCTATTTTACTAGTGGTCGGCGTCCTTAATGATTCTATGCTAAGAAGTTGGTTTTATTTGGTGGCACTATATAGCTATATATAGTAGAATTTTATTTCCTGCTATTTTACTAGTGGCAGGCGTCCTCAATGAATCAAATAGTAGAATGGTTGTATGTGCAAATGTACTCTGAATTTTGAGTGGATATCGAGTATCAACTCTAGGTCTAGCTACTCTGAACATCACTCTTGCGGTGCAGTTCAGTGTACTTGCTGCTTTTTCTTTGGCATGTATATAGATGCAGTATAAATTTGACACAATGATAGTGCTAGTATCTCTGTTTATAAATAGGCTAATATAGCAATTATGGGCAAGTTAAACATGGGTGCTTGTTCCTTTTATGGAGTACTTGATTCCTGAAGTTATGGTCCAGAAATATTGTTTGCTGATACTTATTTCTCTTATTTTAGTCAATGCTCATATTAGTTATCTGACTACCAACCCAGTGGGCATGTTTTTTCTTTAGGTTAGTACTACTGTAATTGTTGTACTCCTATTTAGCAAGCTGTGATTTACACCGGTTCCATGTAATCTCTTCATTCAATCGATTGCTAAATTACACAGTACATTGTTTATTGTTCCCACATTGATTGAATCAAGTATTATTGCGATCCATCTTAGTTGATATTTACCAAAGATTGAATCAAGTATTCTTAAGTACAAGAATAATTGGTTCTAGCACTGATTCTTGTTCTAAACCTGATGCTATCTGAACCTAATAAACAAACGGTGCCTCTATATTGAACATTTGTCTACTATGTGCAGGAAGCAGGAAGCAATTCAAGCATGAAGCATGAACACAGGAACCTGCTAAATCTATTGCGCTTTTGATTGCAGAAGTATAAAATGATCAAGTTGATCTGTTTCACCTCATCAGAGCTGCGGACATGGCGAAGACGTTAGGTCGAGGACTCCCGAGCGCGGAGCAGGCCGGCCATTGGAGAGAGCTCAAAGTAGGGCTACTGGGCTTATATGTTGTTGGATACTAACATGAAGCATGTACAATTGCAACAATTCAGAATTCTATAGTTCCAAATGAATGAATTCAATTATCTAACTTGTATTGAATGGTGCAAATGATGGAACTTGAGTGATGTTTTGAATGGATTAAATACAATACTATGTATTATGTAGAATCATTAGTTGTTCGTCATAATATATATGAAAAGTGCCTAAAATAATTATTGCCTTTAAGTATTATTTGAGGCATTACTGTATATTGCCTGAAATTCTTTTTTGAGGCATTTTGAGAAGTGCCTAAAATTATTTTTTGAGACACTTTGAAAAGTGCCAACAAAAATTACTAGAGGCATTGCTTTATAGTGTCTTCAATTATATTCTAAGGCTATTTGTAAAGTGCCTCGAAAAATCTATTTTAAAGGCATTTTTAAAAGTATCTCAAAAGATCTATTTTCAAAGGCACTTCTCAATAGTGCCTTAAATGATTTTTCTCTGCCCTATTTGATGTGGCACTTTTTTATTGCCGTTAAAGATTTTTAAAGGCACTTTTGGTATTTTCTAAGATAATTTCTTGTGCCATAAATAATCATCTATGGTGTAGTGCCCCCAGCTCGAGCTTTTCCTAAAAAAAACAACGCAGAAATACTGGCCCGTTCTTATCCTATCTTCGTGTACCACCCTCCCGAAATACACGCAGAACATTAAAAGTAAAAATTAAGGGACAGGATTGCGACTTGTTCTTTTTTTTCTTTTCGGCTACGATCGATCGCACGCCGAAACGATACACGTCCGCTATCCGCGCGGGTTTGCGGGCGAGACAAATGAAGCACGCGCGCGCGCGGCAGGGGATCGTCGGGATCGGAGAAAATGCATCCGGGTTAACCAGAACAAGAAAGACGAGAATCGCTTGTCATGCATATCAAACAGATAATATCGTGAATTCGTGAGAGGACATGTGTACAGGTCTAATTTTAATACGTATTATAAGTATTACTACGTAGTAGAGTAATCTATAACAGATCCGGGAGATGCAAGCAAATACAAATACTCCATAGATGCAAATTGAGTGTCCTTCTTTAAGCTACTAGTCAGAGCTTCCCGGCTTGCCGAGGACGCGCACGGCGCCGTAGATGGCGACCCCCGCGACCCCGCCCAAGGCGGCGCCCTTGAGCCCCTCCCGTACGGCGGCGTGCGTGCCCCGGTGCACGGAGAAGAGGGCGCTGGTGGCGCCGCACGCCACCATCAGGTTCAAGGGGCCTTCCTCGTGGCGCACGACGTGTTCCATGACCAGCTCGACGGCCGTCATCACGCCGGACCAGGCCGCCCACCGGCAGACGCGGTCTTTGTTGGCGCTGAACGCCTCGGCGCCGCCTGCGAGGCGGCGGCCCTTGGAGGAGCTGCTCGCGATGCCCTTGGCGAAGTAGTAGCCGGAGCCGCCAATGCCGACCGTGGCGATAGCCTCGGCAACGGTGCCGAGGTCCTCGAGGATGCCCGCTAACGTCATCGTTTTCGATCGATCGATTGGCGGCGAGTTATGGTGCGTGGCTGTGTGTGGCTTGAGGTACAAGTTTACGACGAGGGGGATCTCGCGTCTTGTGACGCTCGATCGGCTCGATCGTCGTGTATTTGTATACGGGATGATCAACTTGGATCGCAAACAGATACTCCGAGTACACCTCAAACACGGAGTCCTGCAGCCTGCAGGGATAACTCAGAGTCCTTAGCTACATCTACTCGCTCCGACTCATATTAGTTTGAGTAAGATTCATCCGAAATGTATATAGCCAAATATTAGTGTTAGATGTATCCGTATTTAAATAAATTTGTCAACTAATATGGATGGAAGGAGTGCGAAAAAGATGTCTTCCAGACTCCAGCACTCATCAAAACAAAGCTAGCCTTTTAATTCAGCTGAGCTTTCATTCAGACCAAACCTCTTGTGTTACACATACACATCCCGTGTGACGTTTTCAAGCAAATCAAGACAACCTTGTCAGTAATGCTTGTAAGAACCTGAGGCACGTAAGGGAGCAGGGATTTGTGTAACACTGCGTGTAGATGATTACACTTATATACAGACAGGAGTACAGGAGAACCTAAACTAACTCACGAGGCTAGCCTGAAGACTCGTTCCTAGCAGACCCACTAACTGAACCATTAGGCACTACGGAATACATGTACACACGTTTACTTAACACCCCGCCGCAGTCGATGCGTCGTCCCTTGGCATGACACATAGACTGGATCTAGATTGCCAGAAGGCAGAGGTTACTAAACCTTCGGTCATGATATCTGCTACCTGCTGAGTAGTAGAAACATGCATGAACCTAGCTCGCTGAGTGCCGCTTTTTCACGGACAAAATGGATGTCCAACTCGATGTGTTTTGTCCTCCGATGATGAATTGGATTGGTAGACAGATACACAACCGAGATGTTATCACAAAACACAGCTGTAGCCTTCGGAGGAGTGCAAGCCAGCTCATCGAGAAGTTGTCGCAACCAAACACAGTCGGCAACTGCATTGGCGATAGCTCGATACTCTGCCTCGACGCTGGAGCAAGAGATAGTGGCTTGTCGCTTCGACGACCATCTGACAAGGTAACCTCTGAGATAAACACAATAGCCAGAGGTCGAGCGACCCATATCCAGACCCATATCCAGACAGCCGGTCCAGTCGGCATCGGAATAAGCCACGATGTGAGCTGTTGGTGAGGCGGGCAGAAGAAGGCCTAAGCTGGAGGTGCTACAAACGTACCGTAGAATCCGCTTGATGATGGCGAGATGGCAATCACAAGGATCGTGCATACGCAAGCATTCTTGCTGGACGGCGTAAGCCAAATCCGACCGAGTCATGGTGAGATATTGCAAACTTCCAGCTAGACTATGGTATTCCAAAGGATCCGACACGAGACAGCCGGTGTCAGCAGCAACTTTGGGCGAGGTATCAACAGGAGTGGACACCGGTTGGCATTGAGACATGCCAGCTCGTTGAAGCAGTTATTCGGCATACTGGGCTTGGTTGAGGAAGAATCCTTTGGCAGTACGATGAACACAGATGCCTAGGAAGTAGTGCACGACGCCCATATCCTTCAGCGCAAACTCGCATTGGAGTTTTTTTTTTTTTGACATGAACTCGCATTGGAGTTTGTTGACGATGTCATGGAGAAGTGTCGTAGAGGAGGCAGCCAACACTATGTCGTTGACGTACAGCAGTAAGAATGCTGCGTCGCGTCCCTGCCTCAACGATTTGGAGAGGCGGCAGACGTGATCGCGTCGGGCATCGACGAAACCGGACGGCTAATAGCAGTACACTTGTTCCTTCAATGCGTTGTGAAGGAAGGCATTTTTTACGTCGAGCTAGTGTACAGGCCAGCCGCGCGAGCACGCCATTGCCGACTTGATGGCCGACGAGAAGGTCTCACCGAAGTCGATGCACGGGCGTTGTGCAAACCCGCATACAACCCATCTCGCCTTGTAACGCTTTAGGGGTCCATCAGTTCTTCTCTTGTGCCTAAAAACCCATTTTCCCGTGACGACATTAGTGTGAGGAGGCCTGGGAACGAGGGTCTCGGTGGAGTTCGCCATGATCACATTGTATGCCTCCTTCATTGCCGTGTGCTAGTGGGGATCACGGAGAGCGGCACGAATCGAGCAGGGTAAAGGAGATACACTGGTGTCTGCCAGATGCGCGTAGTGTGGATTAGGAATAAACATCTCGCGAGGCAGCGACGATTCAGACGCAACTGTGACAGCGATTCAGAGGCGCGGGTGGAAGACTGACCGGCGACAGCCTGTGGCAACAATAGCGACGGGACGACACCTGATACGTCGGAAACGTATCTATAATTTTTGATGTTCCATGCTTGTTTAGTATTTACTTTGTTTTGCTTTGTCTACACTTTGAGGTGTTTTTATATCTTTTCTAGAAATAACCTATTAAAAAATTGTCACAGTACCAGTTGCCTGTTTTCTTCTATTTTTGGTTCCATAAAGGCAGAAAATCAATATTCTCGTAATTGGACGGGACAAAAGCCAAAGTCAATATTTTACCATGAGAGACACGAATCCAGAAGACGAGACGGAGAAGAAAACTAGGGCGGTCAGACCCCCCTAGGGGCGGGTGGGCCCACCCCGCGCCTGGGTAGGGTGTGGGGCCCTGGCCGCCTCCCAGCCTCGCCTCTTCGCCTATAAGAAGCCCCCGATGCAGAAACCCTAGGAACACGATCAAAACTCCATGAAACCTTCTGTAGCCGCCGCCATCGTTGTCCCTAAATCGGGGGGATCTGAAGTTCTTCCCGGCACCGTCGTCGTCACTACTTCCGTGTGGAGGAGTGCGACCGATGGTGGAGGGAGGGCGTGGGCATCAACCACGACGACGTCTCCCTCCCCACCGACTGGCACCTCAACCGGGACCAGGTCCTGGTGTCTCCCGTTCCCAAGAAGAGCAAAGGGCTGGAGGAGGAGATCCGTTGCCGCATGAGCAACCTCCCGCTGGCAAACCGGTGGGTGATGGGCTACCAGAGCAAGGCCTTATGGACGAAGTTCCTCAAATAGGAGCACAAGGCGCGGCGAGCGAGCTCCTTCCGCGGCGACCTGCAGTCGTGGAAGGTCTATGACCTCCCCACCATCGATTTGGATGACGAGGGAACCTTCAACCACTTTGACGCCGATCTTTGGCAGCAACAACGACGACGGCGAGGAGGACAACGACATCATCATCAAGGAGGAGGCGGTTGACCCAACCGTGGCTGCCGCCACGAACCTTCCCCCGGAGTATCGGGAGGTCCTGGCGCGGGGCTACGACGAGGACGCCTTCACCGAGAAGACCATTGCGGCTAGCACGCAGAACAAGGACGCCTTGTGGGGGCGGCTACCAAGAGGCCGTCCAGCTCACTGGCCCAGTGGCGCAGGATTTGGCCCAGTTGTTTCCACTGTCGCCGTGGTCGGGATGGGCGTGGAAGATCGCTCCAGAGGTGGGGATGGAGCTGACGCACCTCCACCACCGTATGGGGCCATCGGCTGCATGGCCTAGGCAGGTGATCGACCCGCCCGCGCTCGCTTCGGCTCTACCACCACCCAACCTCCGGACGCCGCCGGAGTACATCGACCTTGACACCTAGATGGACGCGACGACGACGATGACACATGAAGATCGGTAGTTAGGGTTTGGGCTAGGGCTAGGGCTAGTTAAATTTTGAATGTAAATTATGTACGATTATGGACGAACTTTGCCAGTTTTTAGCACGAAATATCTATGTTTGAATTTGGAAGGAAAAAAGCATCTCCCTATTTGCTGACAAATGGATAGCGCCACTGGACGCGGCTGGTTAGACAGGCTGAATTCCGACCTAAAAACGATTACGGCCCGACCTAAATAGACATAAACAAATTGTTTCGGTGCGCCGTTTGGGTCAGCCTGGTGGGATGCCCTTATGCATCGGGGTGGGCCAAAAGCCAAAGCTTGTTACATGATGTACTCAATGATGTGTTTTCAATGGCGGCAGGACTCCATCCTATAACAAGGGCTCCCTATAAATACACGATGATGTGTTTTCAATTCGTGCTTGAGGTGTAACCCAAGTCAGTCCGATTCTCGTCGGCAACTTGCAACTCAAGCCGATCGAGGAAGGAGGACGATTTATCGATGACGACGAAACCGCTGCTGGGCATGGTTGAGCACGGGTGCCGCAAATTCATCGTCTTGGCCATCGGCGGCTCCGTCTTCTGCTTCCTCCGGGGCACCCTGAGCGACTCATCCAGGGGCTGCCGCCTCGCCGGCGGCGTCCAGGACGTCGTCACCAACGGGCCCCGCGTCCGACGCTGGGCGGCCCGGAACGGCGCCGAGAAGGTCGTCGTTCTCGGCATCAAGAGCGTCCTCCACGAAGGCCCCCTGAACACCATGGTCGCCTGGGGCGCCGCCAACGCCCTCCTCTCGGCGCATCAGGGCACGCGCGTCGCCGTCCGCGAGGGGCTCTGGGGCTTCGCGTACGGCGGGATTCTGGAGATCGTGATCTACGGCATTGATCGCCTCGTCGACTTGGTGGAAAGCTCTGGATGATCAAAGGCTCCGATCAAATTGTTAATCTCTAGTTTCTTTTTTGTCTGCCCTAAACTTCAGTTTTTTTCTGAACCTGAACATGTCTTCATGGTTGAGACTAGCTGTTCCCTTTATGTTTCTTAGTTCACGTTGAGGAAATCGTAGCGTTTAAATCGTGTAGTGTAACCACGATCTTGGCCGTGCCATGGCACGGAGGAAGCGGATCGTGTGCAACGATTCAGCCAAGTTTTGTTATCTGAAGGAACAAGAGGAAGACAGAAAAGACGCTGACAGCTACGCGTCGCAAACCCGTCTCTGTTTCATCTACAGAGGGTTCATAATAATACACCATACTGTGTGAGTGTGTTGAATGTTGATATGGCGCTAACCTGACGCTGATATATACTGCCTGTCCTCTGAAGAAACACTACTGCACCATTGATATACAGGAAGCAATTTTCGATGTTTCTTTTTTTTAGTATTTTATTTTACTGTCCGGCGCAAGGTTCAAGCTGCAAGTATAATTACTGTGTACCAGTGTGTTCATGCCTTGGTATATCAACTAGAACCACAGAATCGTCAAAAGCCCAATTGACCCTGGTGGAAGCCCTATTCCCTGCAACTACCGAGACTCAGCAGACTATGCGCTTGGCATACATTTTGGGTGTTGTTGGCATACAGAAAATCTTGTGTTACACAACACACATATCCATAGTAGGAGTCTAAATATCCGTGTGACCTTTTAAAGCAAATCGAAAGAACATGGACAGTGCTAGGCGTCCCCCGGGGGATTTGATCCCCCGATCCCCGGGTCCGGAGCCGTACGATAGAGTCGTCATGCTCCGTCCGATCAAACTTGCTTGGTCAACGCACGTTTTCCTCGTCCCTATCTCTCTCCCTCCTACCCCACGGCATCCGCCTCTGCTTCCCTCATCCCATCTCTCTCTCTCCCCTGTAGTTGCCTCATGGCCTCTGCGCGCATCTGCAGTTGGAGAAGATGGTCTCCCAGCTTCGCCAAGGCGGCACCGCCACGGCTCGTATCAACTCCATCCACAGCTTGTAGCAAAAACAACCACTCGCCATGGAAACGCCAGTGGCGCCATGTAGCAAAAATAACCGCTCGCCATGGCAACGCCGCCGGCGCCATGTAGCAAGCCCGACCGCCTCCCTGTAGCAACGCCACCGGCGCCATGTAGCAAGCCCGGCCGCCTGTTGTAGCAAGCCCGGCCGCCTCCTTATAGCAACGTCGCCGGCGCTATGTAGCAAGCCCGGCCGCCTCCTGTAGCAACGCCGCCAGCCTCCTTATAGCAACCCGTATTACCCATGTTCCTATACATGATCGATCTAACTATTCGTTGTCCTTGACATAAGCGTCCTGATAGACACATGTGAGGATGAGGATATGGCCGCCGCAAGACACAAAGGCAGAGACAGCGGCGCAATTTCCGTGGGATGGTAGTACTCACCACCGGCAGTGCAGTGCCGAGGGCGTGCCACGAGGAAATGGTAGCGTTTACTGATTCGTAATCGTGTAGTGTAGCCACGATCTTGGCCGTGGGATGGCACGGAGGAAGCAGATCGTGTGCAACGATTCAGCCAAGTTTTGTTATCTAAAGGACCAAGATGAAGACAGAAAAGACGCTGATAGGTACATGTCGCAAAACCCCTCTGTCTCTGTGTTTGAGTTCGCGGGTCTGTGTGTGTGCGTTCATCCACAGAGGGTTCATAATCCACCAAAGAGTGATTTCGCAAAAAAAAAATCCACCAAAGAGTGTGTTGATCTGGGGCTAATCTGACATAATCCACCAAAGCCTGTCCTCTCAAAAAACACTAGTGCACTAGTAGTATTTTATTTTACTGTCGGGGACATAGTTCAAGCTGAAAATATAATTACCGTGTTCATGCCTTAGTATATCAACTAGAACCACAGAGCAGCTCGTTTGGCGTTGAGATTTCGGACTACGTTTTTAGCCGTTTGTCGCCTAAAAGTACTGACACGGTGCAATTTCCAGGCAGGGACATTCTCCTTTCAGGTTCCTATCTGTTAAATGTTCTGAATTGAATAAAAACCATTGTGTTAAAAAAAATACAAGAACGGGAAATTCAATTCTAGGGGAGCCAGGAAATTCTAGCGTGCCTCACATTTGTGTTCAGCTCCACTTCTTTCCAACTGTCTCTGAAGTCTGAACTGACACCCAGCATGTTCAGCTCCACTTCTTTCCAATTGCCTCGTTCGTTAGTCAGGGGAAGGAATTCATGATGCCCTATGGTGGAGCCGACGATCGATCATGGACGCGGAATCGTGTGAGGCCGACCTTGGCGCCCGTGGCCTTGATGTCTGCCTGCACTCGCTCCCGGAATTCCCCGTAGCTGAACCCGCGGTAGTGGCCGGAAGGGTGGACGACCACGGTGTCTTCCCGCGGGAACGCAAAGTAGCAGAGCGAAATCCGCTCCGTCCCCGGCGACGACGGTGCCACCACCCTGTGCACCGCGCTCCGGTACGCGTCGCCGCTCATGGCCTGCATCATGTCGCCCAGGTTCACCACCAGCGTCCCCTCCACGGGCCGCACCCCGCGCCACCTCTCCTTCTTTTTCCCATCTCGTCGCAGCAGCACCTGCAGGCCGCCGACGAGGTCCTGGTTGAGGATGGACAGCACGGAGCTGTCCGTGTGCGGCTCCATCCCCATGTACTGCACGGCCGCGGCGGGGTCGCGCGCCGGGTAGCGGTACGCGCGGAAGGTGCCGCCGCGCTCCTCCAGGTAGGACGTCCTCTGCTCCGCGTCGACACCGGCCAGCGCGTCGAACAGCTTCCGGGCAATGCGTGCCATGTGCGGCACGTACTCATCCGTCACCACCTTCCTAAACGCCGAGTAGGCATCGCCGTCGCCGGCCTCGTCGCCTTCAGCAGCAGGAGAAGTAAGGGCGGCGTCTACGTGCAGCCCCTCGACCCAGTTGAGCTCCTTGACGCGGAGCGACAGCGCCGGCGTGCCCCAGAAGTAACCGGGCAGATTGGACTTCCTCGCCGGCTCCAGTTCCAGGAGGCTGCGCGTCAGGCGGAACAGGCGGGCGGTGAGGCCGCCGGGGACGCCGTGGTTGGCCAGCCGGAACACGCCCGGGTCCCGGCACGCCGCCACCAGCTGCTCCCTGAGCTCCTCATGCTCGAGGACCAGCGTAGGCAGCAGCAGCTCCTCCAGCTCGCAATCACCAGCTCCGGCACCAGTTGCTACCTGCTGCTCCATGGATGGACGGAGATGGATCCTCAAGTGGCAGTTCTGTTGACTTGATAGATCTGTTCTGTGTGGGGATGATGCAGGGCAAAGCAGCAGGGGAGAACTCGAGAAAAGAGGAAAGGGAGACGCATATCTAATAAAATTTCTCTATTTGCAGTACATGGCAACGTGTCTATTATCATCATTATTCTATAGCTGTTTGAGTTACTAATTTGGTATCTATATGGGGTTGGGTCAGAAAAAAAAATGTTTTAGAGCTTTTTTTTAGATTAAACTATTTTAGGCTTTGGCTACATTTAGCCCTTCTTTTCAGAAAATTTGTAAACGATATTTTAAAGATTTGAAATGATAACTCAAAATACCTTGTATTCTAGGCTACACAAAATGACAAAATCTGAAAAGATTTGAAGGTTTGAAAATTTATAACATTTGTTGTTTTTGAGCAAAAAATGGAGAGTATTTCACATTGGTTTTTTTGTGTGATTGTAGAACTACATGGTTTGTAACATTTGTTGTAGAAATAAGTAGGATTTTTTCCATAATTTTTTAAACCTTTTGAGATACCGCTTTTGAATTTTTGAAAAAAAATATCTCGCCATAGCCCGATCACGATCACGCTGCACTCGTGTCTTAGATATCACAATCATGAGCGGAGACGCGGGGAAGGGGAGGGGGGCTCAACATATCCAGGCCTGTTGCAGGGTCCCTTTTAATAATTTCTAAGTCCAGTTTTCAATGTCTTTTTCTTTGAGGACCTCTTTGTAAAATGAGTCTTAGCACTTGGAATTAATGCAACTCTAGGTCTTTCGAGACCTATCTCTATTAAGAAAAAAGTTTTACAAAATTTTGGATTCAAACGATATCTCCAAGACATGAATGTTATTTTTAATTCCTTTAAGGATTTGTTCTACTTCCTCTATCCGAAAAGTATGTCCAGAATACTAGACTTAATAGTATAATCGTTCTTGCGTTATTTATCTTTGATTCTTTTTCATAAGAAGTTTTTTCTCTCTCTTTAACTTAGAGTGTTCTCTGGATCTTGTGTAAAGAGTGAGTTATAACCTTTAGCCATGTATTGGACCCGCTGTATTTCTGTTGTGCCATTCTGAGGGATGTAATACTAGTGGATGGTGTTTTATTAGTGTTATGTCAACGACTATAGTATACTACATCATGCAGTGGTATGCTGGGTCACCGCAGCCGAAGCTCGCCTTCCTCCCTAGACAAGTGGTTTCGTCCCCGGTGGATCCAGGATGGCCGGTGGCAGAGGTTTTCTCGCCGGTTCGAGCTTGGTCGAGCCCTCGGCTCTGACCTCATCGCAGGTTCCATCTCCGAGGTCACCAGCGTTGGTGGTGGAGACACCCGAGACTTGATCGCTTTTCTTCTTTCTTATCAGGGTGTTTTTTGTAAGTAGGAGGCCTAATTTTCGAAGATGTAGGTCCTTTGCGAGTGTTGTAGGGGTCTCCTTGTAATTTCTGCCTGCCACTTGTTCCTCTTTGCAGCAATATATTTGGATGCGGTTACATCCTTAACCGTTCAAAAATAAAAACATATCCAGGCCTGTTGCAGTGTCCCTTTTGATAATTTCTAAGTCTAGTTTTCAACGTCTTTTTCTTTGAGAACCTCTTTGTAAAATGAATCCTAGCGCTTAGAATTTAATGCAGCTCTAGGTCATTCAGAACCTATATCTGTTAAGAAAAAAGGTTTTAAAAAGTTTTGGATTCAAACGATATCTCCAAGACAATGAATGTGTATACATCAAAACACATTTAGATACATATGTGACGTCCTTTATAGGACGGAGGGAGTGCTTTGTATATGGCCTTTGGCTTTTTTCGTAAAAACAAAGTGTGTTTCCAAAGTCCATGATTCTCGGTTTGAACAATCAATATTACTCGATTTTCTTCTTCTTATCATTTCGTATATCTTTCTAGAATGATATTATGCATAACTTAGAGCATCTCCACTCGGCGACCCAGGACGTCGATCCGAACGCCGAATTTAGGTCCGGACGCCGAAAATCGGCCCAGTCGCGTACCCAGGAACCTGTTTTCGACCGGATTTGGGCCAACTTTGGTCCGGACTATCCAGGACGAACCCAGGTTCCCGAGTACGCCCTGGGAACGCCGGACGCAGCGAATTGGCCGAGTGGACCAGCCTGTCAGCGACAGAAGCCAAGTCGTCGTCATCCTTCCTGTCATTTCCCTTTTCCCGCCCTCGCCGCTACACCCCTCCCGCCCTTGCCGCCACAGCCCTCCCGCCCTCGCCGCCGAACTCAGCCTATAAAAGGCATACATCCCGCCGTCCCCCTTCACAGTGTTGGAGATATGCCCTAGAGGCAATAATAAATGTAGTTATTATTATATCTTTGTGTTTATGATAAATGTTTACATTCATGCTATAATAGTATTAACAAGGAAACATTAATACTTGTGTGATTTGTAAACTTAATTTGAAGTCCCTAGTAAAGCCTCTGTATAATACTAGCTTGTTGGTTAATAAATGATTGTGGTTTCCCTATCATGAATATTGAGATGTTGTTAACAACAAGATCATATCGTTAGGAGAATGATATGGTGGACATACTCCTATAGATAAGCGTAGCATAAAGATCAAGTCATTTTAATAGTTCAATTGCTATATGCTTTCTGATACATAGTTATCTGATTCCTTCGACCATGAGATCATGCATATCACCTTTACCGGATGGATGCTTTGATGACATCAAACACCACACCGTAACTGGGTGGCTATAAAGGTGGCATTGAGTGTTCAGAAAGTATTGGTTGAAACACATGGATCAAGAGTGGGATTTGTCCATCCATATGACGGATAGATATACTCTAGGCCCTCTCGGTGAAATGTCATCCAATTAGCTTGCAAGCATGTGACTGGCTCACAAGGGATCACATATCACGGGAACGAGAAAAGAGTACTTATCAGTAACGAGGTTGAACTAGGTATGCAGAGATACCGACGATCATAACCTCGGATAAGTAAACTATTGTGAGACAAAGGGAAATCGATATCGTATGTAAGTGGTTCATTCGATTGCAAAGTAATCGTAGAAATATGTGGGAGCCATATGAATTTCCAGATTCCTCTATTGGTTATTGTTCGGAGAAGTGTCTCGATCATGTCTGCATAATTCACGAACCGTAGGGAGACACACTTAAGGATTCGACGTTGTTTGAGTAGTTATGGAATGATGAGAAAGAGACCGAATGTTGTTCGGAGTCTCGAATGGGATTCGGGATATCACGAGGAGATCCGGAATGGTCTGGAGAATAAGATTCAAATAAGGAAAGTCCCATTTCGGAGTTGGGGAATGGTTCCGGTGTTTTCATCGGGAATGTTCTAGAATGTTCTGGAATGTCTGGCACTCTGGAAGGGGGAAGGGTACATGAATGTGTCATTGTAAGTTGGAATGATTGCATCATGTACTAGGTGTTATTGCTGTCAAAAATAAAGGGTTTATTTAAATCCTAAATTGAAAAGTCAAACGGCTAGTTTGAAAGTCAAACGGCATTTTTTGGAAAGAGGAGAAGAGGTGGAAACCGACTTGGGGAGGGAGCCCCTCCTCCCCAAGCCGGCGCACCTACCAAGCCGAGTTGGGTAGGGCTCCACTCCCTCCCCTTGTCCGCCGGCCCCTCCACCTATATAAGGAGGGGCAGGGCTCCCTCCTAGCACACAAGTACCTCTCCTCCAAAACCCTAGATTGGCGCCACCACCTCCTGCTGCTGCTGCCACCTCCCAGGGTTGCCCTAGTCGCCGACTTGGGGTGCCCCAAACCCTAGCCGCCGGCTCTAGCACCTCCTCCTTGGTGTGTCTAAAACCTAGATCGCCGAGGAGCCCTCTCATACTCCACCATACTCGCTCCGGCTTAAGGCGAAGCCCTGCGAGATCTCCCCTCTACTTCTGGTACCACGCCGTTGTGCTGCCGGAATCGCGAGGAGAGTGCTACAACCTCCGCTCACTGGAACAAGGGAGAGGAAGGTCTTCTTCAATCTAACGTGTGACCGACTGCAGGAGCGCTGCCGGAACGCAGCGCCGGAAGGATCGTCTACGCGATCTTGAGATCGGAAAGAGTACGACTACATCACCCACGAGAATCCGCTCTCGTTAAACACTTTGGAATCTTCGAGGGTGAGTTATTCCATCAACTCGTTGCTACAATCTAGTAGATAGATCTTGGCTTGTTTGTTTGTATGCGGTAGAAAATTTTTGTTTTCCATGCTACGAAACCCTACAAAGGGTATCGAGCCGTGTCTATATGTAGATCATTGCAGACGAGTAGAACACAATGGTCATTGTGGGCGTTGATGCTTTTATTGTCGATTGCTTCTTGTGTACTTTGCATCTTATGGATGTTGGGATGAAGCGGCCCGGGCTAACCTTACATGACATCGTTCATGAGACTTGCTCCACGCTTGACATGCAACTTGTATTGCATAAGTGGCTTTGCGGGTGCCTGTTTCTCCCAGCATAGTGGAGATCCAATTTACAACGGGTGATTAACAATACTAGTATCAATGTTGTGGTTCTTGTTCGTAAGTTAGAACGACACTTATTGAAAGCCCCAAAACCACGTAAAATATGCAAAGAAAGTAGAGGCGTCTAACTTTGTTTTGCGGGTGTCTGATGATGTGATATGGCCATGATTGTGATTATATTTGATGTATGCAATGTTCCTTATTGTAAGTTGGCAACCGGCAGGAGCCATATGGTTGTCTTTAATTTATGTTAAGACCCGCGTGTCTATTCAAAGTAGTTGTAATAGTTGAAGCCGGTGGACGACAACCATGGAAAAGCGTCATTGACCTTGATGCAATGCCGGTGATGATGGAGATCATGTTCGTGCTAGAAGATGGAGATCGGAAGCACAAAGAAGAAAGGCCATATCATATCACATATTATGAATTGCATGTGATGTTAATCCTTTATGCATCTTGTATTGCTTAGTAGACGACGGTAGCATTATAAGATGATCCCTCATGCACATGAATTTCAAGTCAATAAAGTGTTCACCCTTAGTTAGCACCGTTGCTAAAGCTTGTTGTTTCGAAGCACCACGTGATGATCGGGTGTGTTAGATTCCGCAAGTGTATACAACGTGAGCAAGCCAGATTTGCTCATGCGGAAACTAAGGTTTGATCTTGACGAGCCTAGCATGTACAGACATGGTCTCGGAACACGGATCACCGAAAGGTAAAGCATGAGTCATATAGTAGATATGATGAACATGTCGATTGTTCGCCATTGAAACTATATAACCTCTCGTGATGATCGGTGTTGATATGGTGGATTTGGTTCGTGTGATCACTAAAACAATGTGAGGGATATTGTTTTGAGTGATAGTTCACCTAGATTAAACTTTGTTATTAATTAGAACTCAATTTGTCATAAACTTAGTCTAAACTATTGCAAATATGTTGTAGATCAATGGCAGCCCCTACCATCAATTTTAATGCGTTCCTAGAGAAATAAAAGTTGAAAAAACAATGGAAGCAACTTCGCGGATTGGTTCCGCAATTTGAGGATTGTCCTCACAGCTGGTAATTTGACCTATGTGCTGGATGCACCGCTGGGTGACCCACCTGCAGCTGATGCTACCGATGAAGTAAAGAATGTTTACCTTGTTCGGAAGAATCAGTACTCCATAGTTCAGTGTGCTATCTTGTATGGTTTAGAATCGGAGCTTCAGAAAAGGTTTGAGAATTCAGACCCACATGATATTGTCCGTGAACTCAAATTGATCTTTGAGACTCACGCGGCAATTGAGAGCTATGAGGCTTCTGAAAAGTTCTTTAACTGCAAGATGGAAGAGGGCAGCTCGTCGGTGAGCATGTGCTTAAGATGTCTGGGCACGCAAACAAACTTCAAAGCTTGGGTATAGTGATTCCTAATGCTTTGGGGATTTACCGTGTCCTCCAATCACTACCACCAAGTTACAAGAACTTTGTGATGAACAACATGCAGAACATGAACAAGCAGTTGCCAGAACTGTTTGCTATATTAAAGTCTGCAGAAGTGGAGATCAAGAAAGAGCACCAAGTGTTGTTGGTCAATAAGACCACCAAATTCAAGAAAGGCAAGTCTAAGCGAAGGACACTTCAAGAAGGGTGGCAAGAAAGTTGCCACGGACGAAGAAGACCAAGGCTGGACCCAAGCCCCATCGAGTGCTTTTACCGCAAGGGAGAAGGTCCTTTGAGCGGAATTGCCCAAAGTACTTGGCGGATTTGAAGAACGGCAACATCAAGAAGAAAGGTATATCTGATATACATGTTATTGATGTGTATCTCACTAGTACTCGTAGTAGTGCTCTGGTATTTGATCTTGGTTCGGTTGCTCATATTTGTAACTCGAAGCAGTCTTGCAGAATAAACGGAAGCTAGTGAAGAACAAGGTGACGATGTGCGTGGGAAACGGATCAAAGGTTGATGTGATCGCGGTCGGCACGCTACCCCTTCATCTACCATCGGGATTAGTTTTATACTTAAATAATTGTTATTTGGTGCCTGCATTAAGTATGAACATTATATCGGGATCTTGTTTATTGCGAGACGGTTACTTGTTTAAATCCGAGAATAATGGTTGTTCGATTTATATGAGTAATATGTTTTATGCACATGCACCTTTGATAGATGGTCTATTCTTATTGAATCTCGATAGTGGAAATACACATATTAATAACATTGAGGCTAAACGTTTGAAATCGAGCGATAACTCGACCTATATGTGGCACTGTCGTCTTGGTCACATTGGAGTGAAGCATATGAAGAAACTCCATTCCAATGGACTTCTTGAATCACTTGATTTTGAATCACTTGAAAGATGCGAAGCATGTCTGATGGGTAAAATGACTAAGACTCCATTTTCTGGTATGATGGAGCGAGCTACGGACTTATTGGAAATCATACATACCGATGTGTGGTCCAATGAGTGTAGCATCGCATGTGATGGTTATCGTTATGTTCTTACCTTCACGGATGACTTGAGTAGATATGGGTATATCTATTTCATGAAACATAAGTCCGAAACTTTCGAGAAGTTTAAGGAATTTCAAAGTGAGGTAGAGAATCAACGTAACAAGAAGATTAAATTTCTACGTTCTGATCGTGGAGGTGAATATCTAAGTTACGAGTTTGGCGAGCATTTGAAGAAATGCGGAATACTTTCACAATTGACACGCCGGAACACCACAGCGTAATGGTGTGTCTCGAGCGTAATCGAACTCTCTTAGATATGGTTCGTTCTATGATGTCACTTACAGATTTACCGCTATCATTTTGGGGTTATGCATTAGAAACAGCCGCATTCACTTTAAATAGGGCACCGTCTAAATCCGTTGAAACGACACCGTATGAATTATGGTTTGGGAAGAAACCTAAATTGTCGTTCCTTAAAGTTTGGGGATGCGAAGCCTATGTAAAGAAGTTACAGCCGGACAAGCTTGAACCCAAAGCGGAAAAATGCGTCTTCATAGGATACCCGAAGGAAACTATTGGGTATACCTTATATCATAGATCCAAAGGCCAAATCTTCGTTGCCAAGAATGGATCCTTTCTAGAGAAGGAATTTCTCTCGAAAGAAGTGACTGGAAGGAAAGTAGAACTCGACAAGGTTGTCGAAACTTCTCTCAAAATTACGAGTAGCGCAGCGCCGGAAGAAGTTCCTGTGGTGCCTGCACCAATTAGAGAGGAAGCTAATGATGATGATCATGAAACTTCGGTCGAAGTTGCTACAGAGCCTCGCAGGTCAACGAGAACTCGTACCACTCCAGATTGGTATGATCCCGTTATGAGTATCATGTTGGTGGACAACACCGATGACCCTGAGACATATGAGGAAGCGATGATGAGCCCAGATTCCAATAAATGGCAAGAAGCCATGAAATCCGAGATTGGATCCATGTACGAAAACCAGGTATGGACTTTGTGGACTTACCGGATGGCCGGAAGGCTGTCGAGAACAAATGGATTTTCAAAAAGAAAACAGATGCTGATGGTAATGTTACTGTCTATAAAGCTCGACTTGTCGCAAAAGGGTTTCGACAAATTCAAGGAGTTGACTACGATGAGACTTTCTCACGAGCGAAGCTAAAGTCTGTGAGGATTATGTTAGCAATCGCTGCATATTATGATTATGAGATATGGCAGATGGATGTCAAAACAACATTCCTCAATGGAGACATTGATGAAGAGTTGTATATGATGCAACCCAAAGGTTTTGTCGATCCTAAAGATGCTAACAAGGTATGCAAACTTCAACGGTCCATCTATGGATTGAAGCAAGCATCTCGAAGTTGGAATCAACGTTTTGATAAGGTAATCAAAAGTTTTGGTTTTATACAAACTTATGGAGAAGCTTGTATTTACAAGAAAGTGAGTGGGAGCTCTGTAGCATTCTTAATACTATATGTGGATGACATATTGTTGATTGGGAATGATGTAGACCTTCTTAACATTGTCAAAGAATATTTGAATAATAGTTTTTCAATGAAGGATCTTGGCGAAGCAGCTTACATATTAGGCATAAAGATTTATAGAGATAGATCGAAACGCCAAATATCATTGTCACAGAGTACATATTTGGACAAAGTTCTAAAGAGGTTTGGAATGGAAGATAGCAAGAAAGGGTTCTTGCCCATGTTGCCCAATACGACCTTGAGTAAAACTCAAAGTCCGACATCGGCAGAAGATAGAGAAAGGATGAGTAAGACTACCTATGCCTCAGCCATAGGATCTCTAATGTATGCCATGCTATGTACTAGACCCGACATCGCATATGCTGTTAGTCTAACTAGCAGATATCAAAGTGATCCAGGAGTGGATCATTGGACAGCGGTCAAAAACATCCTTAAGTACTTGAGAAGAACTAAGGATATGGTTCTTTCTTATGGAGGTGTTGAACAGCTCGTTGTTAATGGCTACACCGATGCTAGTTGGAACACTGATCTAGATGATTCTAAATCACAATCTGGATACGTATTTATTTTGAATGGTGCAGCAGTTAGCTGGAGGAGTGCAAAGCAAAGCGTTGTGGCGAGATCTTCAACTGAATCGGAATACATGGCTGCTTCGGAGGCTTCACAAGAAGTGATATGGATGAAAGAGTTCATTACAGAGCTGGGTGTGGTTCCTAGTGCTGGACCCAGTTCATCTCATCAGTGATAACATGGGCGCCATAGCCAATGCGCAAGAACCAAGGTCACACAAGAAGCTGAAGCATATCAAGCTACGTTTTCACGCTATTCGAGAACATATCCAAGATGGGGATATAAAGATTTGCAAAGTACACATAGATCTGAATGTGGCGGATCCGTTGACTAAACCTCTCCCGAGGGCAAAACATGACCAACACCAAACTGCCATGGGTGTTCGGTATATTACCATGTAATCTAGATTAGATGACTCTAGTGCAAGTGGGAGACAGTTGGAGATATGCCCTAGAGGCAATAATAAATGTAGTTATTATTATATCTTTGTGTTTATGATAAATGTTTACATTCATGCTATAATAGTATTAACAAGGAAACATTAATACTTGTGTGATTTGTAAACTTAATTTGAAGTCCCTAGTAAAGCCTCTGTATAATACTAGCTTGTTGGTTAATAAATGATTGTGGTTTCCCTATCATGAACATTGAGATGTTGTTAACAACAAGATCATATCGTTAGGAGAATGATATGGTGGACATACTCCTATAGATAAGCGTAGCATAAAGATCAAGTCATTTTAATAGTTCAATTGCTATATGCTTTCTGATACATAGTTATCTGATTCCTTCGACCATGAGATCATGCATATCACCTTTATCGGATGGATGCTTTGATGACATCAAACACCACCGTAACTGGGTGGCTATAAAGGTGGCATTGAGTGTTCGTAAAGTATTGGTTGAAACACATGGATCAAGAGTGGGATTTGTCCATCCATATGACGGATAGATATACTCTGGGCCCTCTCGGTGAAATGTCATCCAATTAGCTTGCAAGCATGTGACTGGCTCACAAGGGATCACATATCACGGGAACGAGAAAAGAGTACTTATTGATAACGAGGTTGAACTAGGTATGCAGAGATACCGACGATCATAACCTCGGATAAGTAAACTATCGTGAGACAAAGGGAAATTGATATCGTATGTAAGTGGTTCATTCGATCGCAAAGTAATCGTAGAAATATGTGGGAGCCATATGAATTTCCAGATTCCTCTATTGGTTATTGTTCGGAGAAGTGTCTCGATCATGTCCGCATAATTCACGAACCGTAGGGAGACACACTTAAGGATTCGACGTTGTTTGAGTAGTTATGGAATGATGAGAAAGAGTCCGAATGTTGTTCGGAGTCTCGAATGGGATTCGGGATATCACGAGGAGATCCGGAATGGTCCGGAGAATAAGATTCATATAAGGAAAGTCCCGTTTCAGAGTTGGGGAATGGTTCCGGTGTTTTCATCGGGAATGTTCTAGAATGTTCCGGAATGTCCGGCACTCTGGAAGGGGAAGGGTACATGAATGTGTCATTATAAGTTGGAATGATTGCATCATGTACTAGGTGTCATTGCTGTCCAAAATAAAGGGTTTATTTAAATCCTAAATTGAAAAGTCAAACGGCTAGTTTGAAAGTCAAACGGCATTTTTTGGAAAGAGGAGAAGAGGTGGAAACCGAGTTGGGGAGGGAGTCCTCCTCCCCAAGCCGGCGCACCACCCAAGCCGAGTTGGGGAGGGACTCCACTCCCTCCCCTTGGCCGCCGGCCCCTCCACCTATATAAGGAGGGGCAGGGCTCCCTCCTAGGACACACAAGTACCTCTCCTCCAAAACCCTAGATTGGCGCCACCACCTCCTGCTGCTGTCGCCACCTCCCAGGGTTGCCCTAGCCACGACTTGGGGTGCCCCAAACCCCAGCCGGCTCTAGCACCTCCTCCTTGGTGTGTCTAAAACCTAGATCGCCGAGAGCCCTCTCATACTCCACCATACTGCCCGGCTTAAGGCGAAGCCGAGATCTCCCTCTACTTCGGTACCACGTCGTTGTCAGCCGAATCGCGAGGAGAGTGCTACAACCTCCGCCTGCTGGAACAAGGAGAGGAAGGTCTTCGTCGAGTACGAACGTGTGACCATTGCGAGCGCTCGAACGCAGCGCCGGAAGGATCGTCTACGCGATCTTGAGATCGGAAAGAGTACGACTACATCACCCACGAGAATCCGCTCTCGTTAAACACTTTGGAATCTTCGAGGGTGAGTTATTCCATCAACTCGTTGCTGCAATCTAGTAGATAGATCTTGGCTTGTTTGTTTGTATGCGGTAGAAATTTTTTGTTTTCCATGCTACGAAACCCTACACACAGTCTCTCACACCACTCCCAACTTCGGTGAATTCTGGACACTCCACCTCCTCAACTCCGCCGAAAAGCCATGGCCGAAGGATTTCCCGGCCGACGAACGCTGCGGCCGTGGGAAGCCCGGCTGCTCCATGAGGCGGGTTATATGGCGCCGCCGGACTGTCGTCTCCCCTTCGCCTGGCAACTCAGTGACGGCGGGATTCCTATTCTGCCTGTGCCGGCTGACGAGGACCTTGCCAGAGAGATCCAGGCGGCTATCACCGCCATGCAAGACCTGGATCTCGCCGAGGATCCTGGCAACTTGGTCTTCGAAAGACAGTTCTTCGCCGATAGGCGCCTCTAGGATCTCGCCCGACATGACGGACCGCCGGGATCGCCGCCGCGTCGCAACACGGCTTTTCGCCGCTGCTGGTGGAACGTTCCAGGGCGAACACTCGCCGCCATCATGGAGCACGTCGAGGCCGTCAACCACCACTGTCTCCGTCTTATCAAATAGCTGTTACTGTTTTAAGATTCGTGCAGAAACATTTTGCACTTTTAACCTGTACCTTGTACACCTTCTCACCCCTGTAAGAGACGAAGTGTACAGGGACATCGGGCCCCTTATCATTTCCATGTAATTATCTCTTCCATGGCGGTTTCCTCCCCAGCGGGATCTTCTGATCGCTCGAGAACGCGTGCTCTGTCCCATGGAAGGAGGTTCGGTGCTGCAGTTCCAGATCCATTAACTCCTCGTATCTCTCTGATTCTTAATGCATGATGATTCGCTTCAGGTCCGATTTGATTTACGATTTGTTTCTTGAGAAAGTTTATCATGCTACAAATCCGATAAAATCCATGGTTATTTTCCCCCTTAATTCACTGACCCGTTTCTTATCGATGCCTGAACATTGAGCAGCAGTTTTAATTTTTTCGCCTATAAACTCAAAACTGTTTTTTTGATGATTAACTCCAAAATGTTGTTAGCGAGGTGTTCATCGTTAATTGTTAGGCCGTGACCTGTCATGAACATGTGAGATTTGCTGAACATAATTTGGTTTCATATTATTTTTTATACGACATATTGTGCCAGTACATAGAGATTTGGAGGTAATTTGGTTCCACGTAGCGTGTCTTTTAGAAAAAGTCTTATTGGTCCTCGATTGGTATCCTGGAACAATCTACTATTACAATTATCCACGACATAATTGTCAGATGGTGTTGACGTGTTTAAATGAAAATTACTAGAAATTGATAAATTTTGTGTTGGCTCACTATTTAGAGCATTGGTTTAACCTGATATCCCGGTCGATGATAATAATAAAATTTGGAAAATGAAAATACATTTAAAACGAAGATATTTGCATGGTATCTACGTGAGGGTGTAATTCTAACAAAAGACAATCTTGCAAAGAGGAATTGGCACGAAAGTACACGATACGTATTTTGTCATCACGATGAGATCATCATTTATTCTTTCATTGCAAATTTGCTCGCTCTATATGGTCATTCGTCCAAATAGCTTCTGGTTTATC
This sequence comes from Avena insularis, assembly GCA_023614405.1. NCBI lineage: Eukaryota > Viridiplantae > Streptophyta > Magnoliopsida > Poales > Poaceae > Avena > Avena insularis. The sequence goes on from CM042691.1 coordinate 411,001,714, forward strand.
TCCTCCATATTCAGTAACCAACGTTTGGTAATTGGCTGCATGGAATTGTTGATAACTACATAACTTTGTTTATGGTGAGAGCGCTTGCCATTATATGGTCGCTATGGCTTTATAGAAATGACAAGATTTTTAATAACATTGTGTCTTCTCCTCTGCAGGTTATTTATCGAGACACGGCTATCCTTCGATCATAGACTATTCTCCAAAGCATGGAGTTTCGCGACTTATTTGTGAAAAAATGTACGCGATTGGAGGACACAGCGAGAGATATTTTCTGCCGACATAGATGGTCACATGATTTAGAGATTGATCTACCATAGATTGAAGACAATTATTTTAATAGTGCTTTTTTTAATGCTTGTCTTTATTTTTATTCCCTTGTTCTATCGTTCGTGTGGTTGTGTGCATCTTAGTTATGCAGAGGCCGGGTGTAAACATTAAACATTTTATGTTAATAAATGCGCCCATTTCTAAATAAAAAATTGGTTCCACATTATTTTTGATCCAGATCGAATGTGTCTTGTACTAATTCTGTACTAAAAATCTTGCATATACTACTAACTTTATCATAATCCAAAAGCAATAGAATTGATTCTATATTAACTGATGCAAACCCAATTTCTGTTACTAAAAAAAAAGGGTATGACACATAAAATGGAAGGGGCTGACCAGCAAGAAATCGATATAAGTCAAGGTTGTCTTATGCAATATGTGGAAAAGCTTGCACGAATCACAAAGCATGATTGTACGCTCTATGATAAGACCGAGACGTTATAGGGCTGTGGAGTTGCTTTTACGGATTGTTGGGAGGAAACGGTCTTATCACAATGCAACAAAGAATCAAGCCCGATGGACGACAATCCGGCGTCAGGAGGGTGGGGAACCTGATCTATGGGTGGGTTTTTCAAGAAAAATAATGTTTTCACAAGATTAGGTTAGGGTTTGGGTAAACATATTTTTCTTGGCGTCTCTGCCAATGGAGATGGTATCGTCCTTAATAAGTGATCTTCAGCCATTCGTTCAACGATGAGATCTTCTCGGCGTCAATGGTGGTGTTGTAAGATTAAAGTTCTATAGCTATGAATTTTTAGATCTTGATTCGCCAGATCGATCTTGGATTTTTTTTCTCATGGTTGCCGCGAGGAGGATTATACTCGTAATATTTGTCATGGTTGTTGGGTCCTCGATAATGGAGATTCGTATTCTCGACTCTCCTGTGACATCGACCAGGATGTTCGGTTTCTTTTTCCTAGAATACTGGTGATGGTACTCTTGGTGATGTTGATGGATTACTCTAATGAGTGCACGTAGTCTTGGCATTGCGGCTCAAATTAAAATTATGGAGAATCCTCGTTGGAATTTACAGGTCTATGGTTTAACATTTATGCCATGTTTATTGAGCTGCTTTCAGACAAGTACAAGATTGTATAATGGAAGAACAAGATTTTGAAAATCTTCGAGATTTTCTTTTTTAGACTTTATTTTGTAGTTGTTGAAGATAGTTTATATATCTTTACCATATACTATTTATTACTATAAATATACCATGGTATTGATTGTCAAAAAAAAAAGTGTGGTTGGTGCCGAACGAACTTCTCGCAATTCTTTGCTATTCTCTCAACTTTCTCAGGCCAATTTAGGAGATTACCCTAGTTTTTGTTTAGAGTTAAATACAACAACTGTTCTTGTACTTGTCCGGGTGGTTCGATTTAGTCTCTATACTCGGAATTTACACAATTTAACCCATGTACTTATCAATTGGAGTCGATTTAGCCCAAATTCATATTTGCCACTGAATTTGAGCTGGCTCGGATGACACTTGTACATGGGTCTCACTCGCATGAGAGCAGTTGGCCTACAAAATTGCAAGAACCCACCCTTGCATCTAGAATGTAGATTTCCGCTCGGAAATATTTGCGCGTACCCCCTCCCCATCTAATCTATAAGCGAGCGTCCCACGCTATTATAGTGCCCTTTAATTCTAGATTATTCTCTTCGAGAGGGAGGGAAAAAGGAAGGAGTCGACGGAGAGGGAGATGATGATGGCGGCGATCATTGGACCGAAACCTATAGCAGTTGTTCGACGACATCTTGGCGACACCAGCGGCCACAGAAATATATGTAGTAGATGCGAAGGGGTTCCTGGAAGTTTCAAAGCTAGCTGATCTCATGCAAGTAGGACCCGCATCCACATGTCGTCTAGCTCAAATTGGATGGCAAGCATGTTTTTTGGGCTATATGGAGTTCAATTGACAAGTGCACAGGTTAAATTAAACAAATTGCAAGTATTAGGACGAAATGAAGCCACCTGGACAAGTACGAGGAGTGCTAATGTGTTTAACTCTTTTGTTTATTGCACGTTCTTGGACTCTTTGGCATGTGCGGAATAAACTTACCAGTGAGTCTAAGGTGCTACGACAGCCGACTGATATTATTTTCAAAACGATTATGTTTATGCGGGTGTAGAGGACAGACGCCAAGGAATAGGATAAAGAGGGTCTCGATTGGATGGCAGTCGAGGTAAGATGAATCCACACACTCTTGACTCCCACCGAGTGATTAAGTGTTGAGCGTGCTATATAAAGTCGGGCTGTTAGTGGGGGAGGCCGACCTGCTTACCTTTATTCTTTGGCTTAACTTCTTTGTCATGCCGCAAGTGTAAGCTATATGTTTATGAACCTATGTATGGACTTTATATTAGTAATATAAAGTCGGGCCCTTTATCGTGTAAAAGGGTGTCGGCTGCCCTGTTACTCTCTCTCTCTTCTAATGAGACCAACACGATCGATGGTCGCTGAGATTAAACAATAGCTACTCCCTCTGACGCATATTAATTAATTTAAATTTGTCAAATTCTGAATAAATCTATATATAGTAAATGGTGTCTAGATTCATTCAAATTTTAACAGATTTAAGTTAATTAATATGGGTCGGAGGGAGCAGCTATTTTGCCAATTTGGGAGCTTTCACGTCTTTCTCAGCGCTCAAGTCGCGGCCGTATCCTCGCCTGGCAATAAGCTTGATGCGCAGGAGGGCTGCTTTGGCTTCACCGTCTGTGCAGCGTCCTGACGACTCCTTATCATTACATGAAGTAATTGAACCCTTAATCGCTTCTGTCATCACTGCACAGCAACGAAATTTAAGAAGATCCAGCCACACGTCCAAACACCAACAAACTGAAGTGCAGTACGGCACTTGCACTAAGCTACAGCCACGCGACCTTCTAGATTGGCCTACTAGCTGGTCTCATTTCAGCGGCAGGTAGTAAGTAGTAGGTTGTTTCCGCTGCATGGTCTCGAACCTCGGTCGGTCGATCGTTGACACCTAGCGAGTTTTCCCAACAAGACAAAACGTCGTGACGGCCGGTGACCCGTCCGTTCCCTAGCAAACTCACTGAGACATCTGTACTACGACCATGAAAAAAAATAGCGCGCTATTTCGGCGCTATAGCGTATTTGGAAGGCCAACGCTACGCTACACAAAATAATCTGCTCGCTATGACGCTATTTTTTTTATAATGATGTTAAATACGCTATAACATCATAACGCAGTAGTAACACTAAAAAATCTATGAAAATAACACCATCTCATAAGCTCATTCAGCCCATAGATGTAATTTCTCCATGATTTTTTGTGGTCAATACCAATAATATTGACCTTGTCATGTTGAATTTGGTGATCATTGTGACCTGGACTTTGTCATTTTGCCGCACTAGTTAATTGGTTATACATGTATTACTCTAGAAAAAATTTAGTTGCTAAAATTCCTAGTAATACATGATATATCTGTTAATATTTAATTTTTTTATAAACGCTATTTTGAAAAATAGCACGCTATTAGCCGTTATAACTTGCATAGCGTTTGAAGAAGGACCACGCTATTTCTTTTAGCATGCTATTTTTTTCCTTGACTACGACTTGATGAAGAAGGCCTACGTGCACCCATCCATGCAGGCAGCAGCCCCGCTAAGCACTGGCGGAGAGGATCCCCGCTAAGCCACTGCACCATCCTTGGTTTGGTTGGCTTCACCTGAAGAAGCAACTTTTCTTTTTCCTTTTTGCGGGTGACACCTAGTCATAGAGCAGATATTGGTCATAAAAAATGGCAATGGCAGATCCACAGGGTACGCCGTCCCATACCTGGGGCCTAACCGATCAGCAGTAAATGTGTGAGAATTCACTTCATTTAAGGAAACATGACAGCTCGAGATAGCAACAAGTTTCATTTAACAAACACAACACATGCATGATTCACTTCATGTGTTCTATATCTTCAACTAACGAATGTCATCTTGTCAATCCCACATGCACAAAGATATCCATCACAATATTCTTGTGCTTCATCCTCCCTTTCTCGATGGCCTATCCATTCTTAGAGCATTCAAGGAGCTTCTAGCTGTTGTTCAAGGAGTTGATGCAGATGGAGCACTCCTTCTTGTAGCTGATGCATATGGAGCAGTACTTGATTCTCTTGCTAATGGAGTTGCCTGCTGTTGTTGATGCCCTTGGTGCTTGAGCTGCTGTCCTAGCTATTGGAGCTACTATTGCTCATGCCTTTGCTACTGCCCTTCATGATGGAGCTACTGGTGCCTCTCCGTTTTTCTAGAGTGGTGGTTTTTTGTTAACACAAAAAAAATTTATTAATAGAACTACTATGTAAAGCCAACTAACAATTACCTGGTGAGAATTTAGGTGGTTTTCTATCACCAACATGTTAACACAAAAAATATATTTGTTTCATTGCTGTGTGTGAGAATTATATCACTTGTGCTATCTTGCTGTCAAAATATTACCGCACAAGTGGTGATTTTTTGTCACCAACTGCTCCAATTGTGGTAGCTTACTGTCACCAACATATTACCCGTTAACGGCCATCTAGTACAATCCGTCATCCAACTGACACGCCAGCCTGATACAGGATCGCATTTGAGACTTAGGACAGAATGGTGGGTATTGTCACACTGTTATACGGGAGTGGTGGTTAGTGGTGGATCTTTTTGTCATGAACACGAAAGGTTGTGATTTTTTTAAACCCTAGCTAACCATGGTAGTCTATCTTAAACTAGTGTTTAAATGATTTGCAATTTTGCATGGTAGTTTATCACTTAAATCTCACATTTACATGTTATTTATTGCTTCTAAACCGAATCACATTGGAAATACTCTTGTCTACTGAAGCGGTAAATAATTTTACCAAAATCCTAGATCCACCACTGACTAGGGGCACCGGCTCGGTTGGATTATAAAGACTACCCGTGCTGTGGCATGAGCAAAATGAGAGAAAATATCGTTACTACATACCTTCTGGTATCACACCAAATGTGTACAATGCTTGATTAAATACAACAAAAGTATAAAACTACTCGAACGCATCACAAGTGGAACCACTCGTGTCACAATTCCAAATTTGAGGAGAAAATATTGTATGCACTCGTGTCCATGTGCCAGTGTAAGAACAGTGTCATGCACCACAAGAGGAACCACTAGTATCACAATTCCATCCACGAACGCATCCAGCATCGGGGGCCGTGCCTGGGTGGGTGATACGTACCTCTGCTGTAGAACATAACCAGGCGACCAGTCCTGAGGGAAGACCGAATTATTCATGACTTCTTCATACGACAGAGGATGCTGCCAACTGCATAATTTGCTGCTAATAATCAAAACCATACCACACATCCGTTGCTAAGCAAACATAAGGAACACTAGAACAGAATTTCGCGAGCAGAGCGTAGGAGCACCAAGCACCACAAATAAACTAATTGCATAGTAAGTACTATATACAGTAGCATTTCAATGTTTTAAGCCTGTGCGGTGTACAATTATTGTTGAAAGAGAGTTGGAGGTCTACATGGTTGTTGTGGCCATTTCGGAAAAAAATAGCATTTCGAAAAAAAATGGTTGTGATATCTATCTTTTTTCAACAGTACACTACAGTAGTACATTGTGGAAGCAACATAATAATAGTAACAATAATAATAATAATAAAATAATGGAAGAAGCGAACAAGACAGAAATGTCTGCCTTAACATCCATCATATATAACACAAAGGTTACACAAGCAAAAGAGGCCCACACACTGTAGAATCAAGAGTTGGCTGCACCTACTGTCACATGCTCCGTTAGTTATTCAGGTATGCTTCTATTTGACTTAGATGTGCGAGCCTTAGGCAGCCAGGATGCATCCAATATATGCTGCAAGGGAAACTATGTAGCCTGTCAGGTCCCACAAGCTAGACATATGGGAAAATACCAAATATTTCAACAATAAACCATGGATCTCTTCCTTCTACTAGTTTCTTGGATTGCGCAACTAAGCTCACGACTGGCAAAAAAAATACTTGTAGTTCTTGGAGTGCTCAACTAAGCTCACCACTGCAAAACAGTACTTCTAGCTTTTCTTGGATTGCTAAACTAAGCTACAACTGCAAAAATTATACTTCTAGCTTTGGATTGTTCAACTAAGCTCACGACTGCAAAAAAAAAAAAAAATCCTTCTAGCTCTTCTTGGATTACTCAGCTAAGCTCACGAACTGCAAAAAGAATACTTCTAGCTAACCATTCGAGTTTCTTGATTGCTCAACTAAGATCATGAGTGCAAAAAATACTTCTAGCTATTCCTTCCCGAGTTTCTTGATTGCTCAACTGAGTTCACGACTGCAAAAAAATACTTCTAGCTATTCCTTCCCGAGTTTCTTGATTGCTCAACTAAAGCCCACGCCTGCAAAAAAATACTTCTAGCTCTTCTTGGATTGCTCAACTAAGCTATGGCTGCAAAAAATTACTACTAGCTATTCCTTCGAGTTTCTTGATTGATCAACTAAGCTCATGACTGCAAAAAAATATATACTTCTAGAAACCAGCCTCGCACCTATTCCAAATGCAGCTGTTGGACTTCATCCGTCAGACCAAGGCACTGATGATTTGGATATCCTGGAGGTGCAACAGTTCTTGTTCTTCACATCATCAGACAATAATCTCCTTCACATCTTCAAACAATAATATTCACATCTTCAGACAATAATCTTCTTCACATATTCAGGCAATGGCACACTCATACTCACTGATTGACTGACAAAAGATGTTTCCTGAACAGATTAGAAATACTAAATGCATCAAAGACCAACAAAAACTAGCGAACCGAACTGAAAAAGATGAGAACGGAACTTGGCAAGCAGAGGATAGGTATGTACATATGTCTTTGAGCAGAACTCAACCAGTATCTCACCTATTCCAATTCCATATTATCATTCATGGAAGGCGGATTCTTGCTGTCATCCTCCTCTTTTTCTTCCACTTGGTCACCACCATAGCGGGACAAAGTAAAGGCAGGTGCCTTCCTGCTAGAGGATCCAAGGAACGCCGGCCCTCGTTTTTTCGGGATTGCATTTGAATCTGTACGGATGTATGAAGATGAACCATCAGGCGGGTTGGTAGTTAGGCAGAGACTAGTTCAGAAAGAAATTCTATTCTAGTAGCGACCTATTTAAGATTTAACAAAGCTTTTGTCATATATATATATATATATATATATATGAATGTGCAGAACTCTACAGCAAAAAATCTCAAATTTAGTTGAAAAGTCTGTACCTCCTGGTGGAGCTAAATACTTGGAGATGGTAGTGAGCATGTAAGCAAAATCCATGCTGCCGCCCCTTTGTGTGGTGTACTTGGCTACTCGCTCCATCTTCCTCCGCGTCATGTCAACAGCAATCACAGTTGACTGGGCGTCAAGTGGATCTAGGCTAGCCTTGGCCATCAAATAGAGAATATCACCATTGTGTGAGCTGAGTGTTGGGTGGGCAACAAAGAAAGAGCGAGGATCCAATGCAGGAACAGAGGCAACATCAGCAGATTTCACCTCCCGGTCCTTGTGGAACTCTGAATCATCAACTGCCACACTCCATGTAATGGCCGTCCAACAATCTGGGAGGAGCGAGCCTGGGCTGGCCTGGATCTCCAGATCCACGAAAGTGATGCGACCATCGACAATGTTGATATCACGGGAGAAGGAAGAGGTGCTGACGCAGATAGGGAGGTGATCCCGGGGCTGCAGTGGCTTGGGCAACCGCATGTAGCGCAGCTGTCTTGGGCCGCTTCTTTTTTCCTCCTCCTCCTCCTCCTCTTCGGTATCGTCCTCCCCAAGCACTTGCCCTTGAAACATGATCATGCCTTGCGACAGGTCTACCCAGATTATGGTTCGGCCTATGGTAATGACTCTGTCAGAGGAAAAGCTTGGAGGCGGCCCCTCCTGTGAAAAAACAGTGGGCTCGTGGGTCCAATCATCAGTATTGCTATCATAGATGTAGAGGTCGTAGTTCTTTGTTCCGTATACATCTCGATCTCGAGTGTAAAGAGCGGCGATTTTATAGGCTTCTTCCTGCTGGTTGTGTCCGCGATGATTTATTATTCTATATGGAAGAATGCCAACCTCTCCCTGAATCAAGTAGCAATGTTCCTCCAGAAACAAGTCTGGTTTTGGGAGCGGAACCATGGTGATCCAAGGAGTGGCCGCTGCATGGTACACTAGGTAGGTGTAGTCAGTGGATCGGGGGAGCCACGTGGTGCCTTGCTTAAAGGAGATGAGGGCGAGTTTACCCGCCGTGGCTAATATCAAAGGCTCACTGGTGAACCTGGGGAGTATCCCACTAGTATAGGCAACGCAGAAGTGTGAAATATGCGGCGGCTGGGTGAGGCAGAATGTGACCTGTAGCTCCTCCGTGGTGCCGGCTTTCGTGAGGAATGGACAGCAGGCACTTGTGTGGTTGCGGTCGTCGACCATGTAGGCGGAGGTGTCCATGAGGACTTCACCGGAGTCCCAGGGATCTTCTTCCCCTTCCCCGCTTTCTGGCGGCGGATGCAGGGACTCCTCATAGTATTTGCTACAGACGAACATGAGATCAAGTACAGGAGTATATATTTTCCTCCCTAGACCTGGATCATGCTCCGCTCCGTCTTCTCTCATATATAAAGGCGTGGGTGGCGGTGTCGGCTGCGGCTGCGGCGGCGGATGCAGGAACCAGGAAGAAGACCCCGTTCCCATTGTACGCAATTCCTGCGCACACCATGTCCGTTGGATAGCCTGCCGTGGACGGCCCTCGTTTCGCCGTGCCCGCAGATCCCTCTTCCTGGGCTGCCTCCAAACCCTAAAAGCCCAAGACGTTGCGTGACTTCGGTCGCTTGAGGGAGTACCTTTTTTTTGAGAGAGAGAGAGATAGAGACGTGCGGGAGGCCTTATTTTGTGCTTTCATTCTCCAACCACTCCTCCACAGCGAGCTATTTCGCGGATTTCCGAAACAAAACCACGTCTTGACCGACGCATGTCACCTTCCAAGAACAACCACTCCGAAAGCATGGACGGACCTCCTATGGGTCATGTGTGTACAGGTGTACTGTACACCTAAAACTTTGTACAAAAAAATTATGTATATATTCATGTATCACCTTTGATACTCTCTGGCCCGTAATACATGTCGCATGTCGAGTACAAGGTCTATTTATCAAAAAATAGACCTTGAGGACGGTGGCCATGCTTGATGATGGAGGCGCCGTCAGGGCCGAGATCGATGAGGTCACCCATGAGGACGGCCTGGGCAGCGGTGGAAGGGGAAGCGGCCGGCCATCCGAGCCCTCCATGGGAGCTCTCCAACTGCGAACGGAATGGCTGCGGACTACCTCTCGTCGAGGAGTTGCGGACAGTAGCGGTGCGTGGCCGGCCCCGACACGAGGAAGACGATGGTTTGATTTGGACTGATTAGAAAACGAATTTAAATTAGGGAGATTTTTCGTAAAATTAAATTAACACAGCTCCCACGGCCACGGGCCAAAGGGAGTACCATTTTCATTTTTTCATTCTTATGATTTGTGTTGCTTGAAGTTTGTACATCCGAAGTTAAATTCCTGGATCCGTTCATGTCCGGAAGGACTATCCTTGTTGACGCACCATCCATCAAGGAGAGTAGATGGCAGGACTTGGTCAGGAACGAGAATGGCCTCATCTTGGGAATCATCGACAAAGGCGTTCATTGCGCCCCTGGAGATCACCCTAGGACAGCTACGAGCATCGGAGGAGATAAATTTGGAACCTCCATGCCGAGTCTCAAAACGCGATGCTCCCAACAGAGTGACGACGCTAAGGACGTCACCATCGTGCCGATCCAACTTTGGACCTAGGCTTTCACGTGGAGACCTCTAGCATACCAGAGGGAGAGCGACAAAAGTCTCGGCTCACATCAGCGACACCTACGAGGAGGGTAATGACGCCCACGGGCACCATCGCCATTGGCAAAGGCGAGCACGACTTTCGTCTCTCGTACACCTTCCTCCCTTTGTGTCGGAATGGGGCAGTTGTCCAAGTTGTTCACACCACCGCCGTAGCAGCACTTTACCGCCATAGCCGAGAGCACTCCAACTTCGTGCAGCCCCACCTCCGGCTTGGTAAGGAGCCTGCTCCGGCAGATGTCACCTCCTGGTAGTAGTGTAGAAACCACATCCCTAAGGCCCAGATCGAATCGGGAAGGGCCCAGATCTGGGTCACATCGCCAGCATCTAGCCCGCCTGCGTCGCTCCTCCGTAGCCTCTAGAAGCCTAGCATTGGGGGATCGTTGCAACCAGCGCCAGGAGCTCCTCCACTTTGCTCCACCTCCATGGCCTAGGTAGCCCGCACCATAGCAGTGGGCCACGTCACCGCCTCGAGAACGCGTCATCACTCCAGCACCTCGATGCATGCCAACCATCCCGTAGGCCCTCCTAGACACCCCCTTCTCATCTCTCTTCATGCGCCACTGCCTCTCCGAGCCACTCCACTACCTTGCGTCACCCTAGATGTCGTCCATCCTACGCGAGAAAGACCCGACGAGGCTCGCCCTTCCCTGCCCGTTGTCCTTGACAGTGGAGCGCCGCCAACACCATCGGCTCTGGTGGCGGCAATGACCAAAGTTGGCCGGGGCAGGGGTCTTCTAGGGCTAGGGTTCCTCCCTGCGGGGTCACCCATGCATGCATGTGACCTGGGAGGGGAAGGGGTTACGCTATGGCGAGTTAACATGACACTCCTCTTCAGCGAACTGAATCTACAGCTTGCCATGATGGATTATTCATGGATAGGGAACCAATTTCCTGGCTTCATATGTCCGTGGACAGAACCAATGTGTCTGCAAGAATTTTCCCTCTTTGACGACATCCCCTGATTCCACCCACATATTTTAAAGGGTTTATTATGTCTGTGGCCCTAGTTCACCCAGAAATTGGAATTGTTCCACTACGAATCGGGCAATTGGTGCTATTCCATCAGCCGACGCGGTTTCGTTATGTTTGTGCCCCTTGTTCCATTTGACGTCTGCTGTCGTTTCCCCTGTATAACTTGTTGTCTAGTTAACTCGGTTTCGTACATGTGGATCTCATCACATGCGTATGTTGTTTTTGGCAATTATACTCATGAGCGGGCCCTGCAACCTGAGCTGTCGATCGGGCGCAACCCAGGCCCGCATTATTCTACAGTTTCCCATATCTTCCCGCTCCACCGCCCCGCTCCTCTCCACTGTTCTTTTCCCTTCTCCCGCCGCACTGTCCGTCGTGCACTACCCCCAAACCTCCAGCGCCCTCCCTCTGGACTTTATTTGTCGCCTCACCACCGTCCCCTTCCTTCCCTCTCTCTATCTCGTCGTGACCTGTCTTGGCGTGGTTAGGAGGCCGGAACCAGAAGTTGAGACCATGAAGGTGGATGTGTACCGGATCCTACACAAAGATGGATCATGCATGACAGGAGAGTATAGATATGGATCGCACGAGGCTGGAGAGCACGGGCGAGGGAGACACAGGCCAATAGGACACGGGGAACAAATCTCTGCATCTCTAGAGCCTGGTGAATGTGCCTTTCGTCCTCCCTGAAGGGTAATAAATGTAATTCCGTATCTTCCCTTTTTAATTATCGACTCTAGTCCATTGGTAGTAGCGAGCATAAGTGTTCATAATCCGTAGGACATCTGCCGCATCCGAATTCCTAAGAAAGATTCGGCACGGTGTCGAACTAAAACCTTGCCCGAAGGTAGAATTGAGTAAATTTGAGTTTTGTGTGTAGGGTTCGCAGCATAGAAAACAAAATATTTCCTACGATGGGAACAACTATGTACCAAGATCTATCTACTAGATACAAACAACGGGCGGATGTATATCCGTAGAGAACATACCCTTGAAGACCGACAAAGCTTAACGAGTCCAAACTCGTGGTTGGTGTAGACGATCTCTTGCCGATCTCAAGATCGATAGGAAGTCCTAGCGCCGCAAAACAGCAGCGCATCCGTGCTCGCACACACGTTCGAGGCACCGAGCAACCTCCGCCTCCTCGCTCCAGCGATGCAGCGGAAGCACAACTATTTCTTGCCGAATAGCCACCGGGAACATGTATCTCGCTAGTCCGAGACCATGGGGGATAAATACTAGGGGGGAGAGAGATCTTTCACGAGGAGGTGTAAGTGAGAGAGAGGGAGGGGGGCTCCTTTTATAGGGAGAGGGGGGCACCCAAGGGGCCATGCGCCCAGCCATGGGGCTGCCCCCACCTCTTCCACATTCATGTGGGTGGATACTCCACTCACTCAAATGCCTTTCAATTCCCTCTACCAAAAAACCCACTCAAATTCCCATTAAATTTCCACCAAATTTAATGCAAACTCTCATTAAATAAAACTCCTTTTATTTATTCATAATTTTGTCAATTAATTTAATGACAAACATTCACATATAACCCCTTGCTAGTATTTCATTTCACATGCAGAAACACTTTCTGCAATTTCACCCGAAAACCCGTTTCGGTATCTAGTGAAATAAATTCCTGCGCTTGTTATTCTTTTCGGCATGAAAATTTTGCTCCAAATGGATGTCGGTGTCTCTTAAGTGTGTCACCCTACGGTTCGCGAATAATGCGGACATGATCGAGACCCCTCTCGGATCAATAATCAGAAGCGGGCCCACACATTCAACGATGACTTTCTTGTGATCGTCGAAACCTTTTACGCTAGTATCTTAATCTCTTTGTTTCGCGATATATTACATGTTCGAGATTCGATCATCGGTATCTCCATACCTAGTTTGATCTCGTTACTGACATGTACTCTTTTCTTGTTCCCGTGATATAACATTCTAGTGATCAAATCACTTGCTTGCAAGCTAATCAATGTGATATCATCGAGAGGGCCCAGAGCATATCTATCCGTCATCGGGATGAACAAATTTCACTCTCGATCCATGAGCCTCAACATAACACTTCAGTAGTTCTAAACCCATCTTTATAATCATCCTGTTACGGTGTGACGTTTGATGTTATCAAGAAACTCTTCCGGTGTTAGTGCTTGACATGATCTCATGGTCTAAGGATTAGGATCACTTCGTAAGTTGTTATAGCAATATAAACTCAGTGACTTTGATCGTAATGCTATACTTTGGATGATTGTTCATCACATTATTACACTAATGTTGTGAACTCGTTATTAACAACATCCAATGTCCATGATCAGGAAACCTTTGATCATCTTGTTAATCAACGAGCTAGTTTATAAGAGAGGCATAACTAGAAACTTTCTTTTTATTTATTAAACGCACATGTATTAACGTTTCCGTATTAATATAATTATAGCATGTAAAATAAACATTTATCATAAATAAGGAATACGATAATAACACTTATTATTGTCTTTCGGGCATATTCCCTTCACTGTGACCACTGCATTTTTGGTAAGCATAAAAGAGTTAAATTGAATGCTTCCGTTTATACCACCAAAGTCATGTTATATTATATGCATGTTGATGTATGGGGACCGTCCCGTAATACTTTATTGGTGGTGCTAATTACATGATTACTATTATTGATGACTACTCAAGAAAATTGTGGCCTTATTTTCTAAAGCATAAATCTGAGGTTTTTTATGCTTTTAAGAAGTGGAAAGTTATGGTTGAAAAGCAAAGTAAAAAAAAGGTAAAAGTACTACGTAGTGATAATGGTATGGAATTCCGTTCTAATGAGTCTAAAGAGTTTGATAAGTAGATACATGTCAAAGGTATCATATTCTAGTGTTGTTGGTTTTTTTATGTATGCATGGTTTGTTCTCGTTCTGATTTATCACATACTATAAGTTTGATAAGTAGATACATGATTAATCATGTTAAAGAACATTAGAAGGCTGTTCAGTGGGTTTTTAGGTACCTTCTTGGCATTTCCAATGCTTGTTTGAAGTTTGGCAAGACCGGTGAGAAATTTGTTGGCTATGTCGATTCAGATTTTGCTGTTGATTTGGATAAGAGAAGATCCCTCACAGGTTATGTGTTTAATATTGGTGGTTGTGTTGTTAGCTGGAAGCTATGTTGGAGGCTGATGTTGCACAATCTACTACTGAAGTTGAATATATGGCTATTCCTGAAGCTTGTAAAGAATCTATTTGGTTGAAAGGTTTGTTTGCTGGGCTTTGTGAAGATGAATATTGCATTACTTTGTTTTATGACAGTCAAAGTTCCATATAGCTTCCAAAAGATCAGATGTTTCATGAGAAAACTAAGCACATTGATGTCAAATATCATTTTGTTAGAGACATCGTTACTCAATGTAAAGTAAAGGTATGCAAGATCAGCACTCATGATAATCCTGCCGATATGATGACTAAACCTGTTCATGTTGCTAAACTTAGTTGGTTTAACTGATTAGCCCAAGTGGCTATTGGTGCCGAAAGTATTTGCTTTGTTTGTTCAGGAAGATTATTGTTGTTGATGCTACAAGAAAGAATTTGTCTTAAGGTGGAGTTTGTTATATATTGATCCAAATTTTACAAAGTATAGGTTAACTTCTGATGAGCGGAGCGAGATCCGTCGTCGGAGGCTTAGACCGATATATATAAACCTCTTATAAGCCACCGGTGGGGATGAGTTGCATATGTGAAACCCCCGGCATTTGTAAACACTTTTCGATATAGTAAAGTTTCGTTAGCTGGACTCCGTGGTTTTTTTCTCTCTTTGTTAGATAGATTTTTTGACGTCAAATATATGTCTCCTTGCTATGATTTTTTTTTCGTTACTTACTTGTCATAACTATAACACGTCCCCTTTGCCATGTTTCTCGTCATTACTCATCTCCTCTCGCCTTTCAAATCGCGAGTAGTGGTTTACCATACCTCGCCACCGTTTTTTTCCTTTCCGGTTGTTGATGGCACGTTGCGTGTGTTACGCCAGTGAGCCGCGAGCTGCGACGGTTGCTTCCGCGCAGGCAGCGCCGGCGTCCGGCTAGCCGAGCGTGACGGCGACAACAACTGTCGTGGAGGGCGGGCCGGCGATCCACACGCGAGTCTCACAGAGGCAGGGGCTAGGCCTAGGGCGGTGAGTTGCGTGCGAGCGACGGACGGACGGATGGAGGCAGGGCCGACGGATGAACAATAGTACAAGTACTTTATCGGTTCACGGACTAACGGGAACCAGGTGTAAACTGTAGACTGAAAATGTTCGGAACCGGATCCGTTTGGACCCATAGCTGACCATATGATACTGTATTAGAAACCAAATTAAACCAACTTTGTCAGAGTCAGACCATTAACACCTGAACCGAACGCGACCACAAGCAGAAACCGCCCCAACGCACCGGATTAATCCAAAACTAATCTCAGATTTATCGGGTCTGGAGTCTACTAAAATTAACTCAGTTTGGTCAAAGTTGTGGAAATCGAAAATACCGGCAAAGATTAAAATAGAGTTAAATACAGTATAAGTCCCTAAACTTCGAGATCTGATTCAATTTAGTCCTCGTACTTGAAATTTGCTGAATTTTACCTATATACTTGTGAATAGGGTTCGATTTAGTCTAATTTAATGTTTTTCGTCAAAATTGTGCCGACGCGGATGGCACGTGGACTGAAATCTTGTAAAACACCCTCAATCATCTGAGAAAATTGCAAAAAATGACCACAAATATTGCAAAATACAAGATTGGTCCTTGTACTTGTTCGGACGGCTCGGTTTAGTCCTGGTACTTGTCAATTGGACTTGATTTATCTCAAATACATGTTTGGTGTCGAATTTGAGATGATGTGGAGGACACGTGAACGTAGATCTCACTTACAGGAAACTAGCTAGCCTAAAAAATTGCAAAGACCCCCTCATACATCTAGAACATACATTTGGTTCCTAGATATTTTCATGTACTCACTCTTCATCTAATCAATAAACCAGTCGAAGCTGTTACGGTACCCTTCAATTTAAGACTTCTATTTAAGAGAAAGGGAAAAGGCGGGAGTCAGTGGAGAGGGAGGCGACGGTGGCGACAATCACTATACCTAAACGTGTAACTTCTTTCATAGAGAGGAGATGATATCGAAGTGACACTGGCTGTGCACGGCGCTGATTGGTGAGCTGAGCGAACGAACAAAACTAATTGAAGGAAGTTGGTGATGTGTCTCTCGATTGCAAGCTTCCGTGAGTAGAGGCACATCCTTGTTTGGCGGGTTTAATGGGGCGCTGATGGACGCCGCGGAACTATGGTGGGCTTAGGCATGCATAATCGTAGTCCCAGCTAATTAAATAATCGAATTTGCTAGTTCTTAGACGCCTGAGAACTTCTTAAGTCTCAGTCGTCTTTTTTACCGTTTGATTTACCTCGTGATTCGTGCTACACATGAGTTGCAACTTGGATGTAACTGAGAATTTAATGAGTTACAACTAGATTGTAACTAAGAACTAGTACAAATCTTATGAGTTGCAAGTAGGTTGCAACTGAGAATTAGCACAAATATTAGAATGACATCAGCGACTTAGACATAACTAATTCTCAGGCACCTGAGATCTAGGCACTCCCTTATAAATAATAGGCACAAGTGGCAACCCGACGGGCAGCCACGGGGCCTGCCCACTTACAGGCTGATCTGATTTGTATGGCGAGGAAGAAATCACCTGTCCTTGGCCAACCAGAATTGCAAACAAATGTTGGGGAACGGAGGCAGGCCATTAAAAGGGGAATTGCGGATTGCGGATTCAGTGTCCCGAACTCGGACGTTTACTATTTGCTATTTACGCGCAGCGGCTAGAGATGCTCTAATACAGGACTAATTAAACTGAATATTGATGCAGCTTGTGATGATAATACGAAGACAGGGGCTACTGGAGCTATTCTTTGGGATTCAGGGACGTTGATGATGTTGACACGGCGGAAGCAGTAGCACTGCAGCATGGCCTCCAGCTTGCTTTGCACATGGAATGCAACCGATGTCGTTGTTAATTCGGATAGTATGACGATCGTGGAGGCGATGAACAGAGATGATCAGTTTCTAGGTCCAACAGCTGCAATCTTGAATGAACGTGTCAATCTAGCAAACGAATCTGTAATAGTAACCTTTGTTCGCTGCCCAAGAGAATCCAGTGAGGCAGCTGATGAACTAGCTAGGCAAGCCAATCGATCCAACTCGGGCCATTGGCTAGATGATCCACCCACCTTTCTTATGCCTCAGCTTGTAAAAGACTTTGACTATTATTGAGTAACAAAGGTTACTATTACTGTAAAAAAAAAAGTACAGGTGATTATTTGTAAAAAAAGTACACCAACAAGTGGTGTCAAGTGCTATTTTCTCACTTATTACTACAAGCACATGAAATTTAAATAAAATGATATGCAAAACTGGGACAATTGTTTCCTGTTTTCCTGAACTAGCAAACTACGAAGCATTTGATTGGGTACCGAGCTCAAATGTGCTCGAGCTCCACTTGAATTTCCGGCGCTGGTTCACCAGTTCTTGTCACGCCCAAAGAAAACTTGGCTTCTTCCTTCTCATGTGGCAAGTTAAAAAGGAAAATAGATGAATCAGCAGCAGAGAGCTGCCCGGACGACAAGGATGATGTGGATGGCATCGAGGAGCTTGGATGTGGCGCAAACAGATGAGGCCCAAAGAGCCGAGCAGGCAGTGAGGACGCGCAGGTAGCCATCACACGGATCCTAAAGTACAAGCTGCTGAAGATGGATCACAATGTCGACACCTCCGACAGCGTCCACACCTGATTTTTACCACAACAGCCCAGCCCCATCACCAAGCACCAAGCCAACCGACAGCGCTGCTGGCCAGGCCCTGGTTTCGCTCTCATGTCCCCTGCAGTAAGATGGAATGTTTCTTGCTATCCAAGCTCTCATGCACCACTGCAACCAACAACAGCATACACCCAAGGAACTGAAAGCTGACATCTCTCAAAACAACTTATTTAGCTCTTTGCATATACTCACGCCGATGGGAGTAAACATTAAGATCGTGGTGCAAGAGAGAAAATTGCCACATATGTATCCGCTTCTCATTCCTCCTCTATGCAGCTCAACTTCAGATGTTTCTCTAGTGTTCCGATAAAATCGTTCACACAGAGATATCATCCTGGAGAAACACCGAAGGCATCTCACTGGAAGGAATAGTCACATTGTCTTCATCATCATTGTAGCACATCTTGCAATAATCTGACCACACACTGCCAAGCCTGTTGCAGAGAGAACACAATACATAAGTGAAAAAGGTTGAAAGAGATTAAAAAGGATAACAGAGTTCATTAAGTCAGCTTACTCTTTCACGAACTTCATCGATGTACCACTGAACAAATTATTGACAATAATAGGTAGGACCAGAGGCAACTTCGAGGCAGCAAACAGTTCTGACTCGTCTGCGTGAATAACCTTAACATGCTTCGGTAGGTGTTGATGAGCATGCTGGACAAGATGTCTCTTATACTTAAACATCCCTTTCAAATTGTCACTGAACTTGTCTTCGCCGCCACGATTATTGTGGGTGTATATTCCTTGTAGAACAGGATCTTTTGATCTTTTATACTCCGGCCTCCAGTCTGGATTATCTTTGCGAACCATTTTGTCAAATATACTGCTAAAGTCAATTCCACCTTGAACACTGCGCATTTGAGTGACCAAATGAAGCTTAGATAGCAAGAAACATCTTGCCGCAGGGGACATGAGAGCTAAATGAAAGGGCAAAGATAAAACGAAGCCCGTGTCTCTCAGCTTACTGCATGTGAGCTGCTCAAAATCTGCTTTGAGGTCAACAACATATGGAGGGTATTCATCTCCGGCTTGATATTTTGGAGTAACGAGGGTGTTGATCATTTGCAGATCCCTCACCTTCTTATAGTAATCATTTTCGTTCAGATCTCTTGTGTTTGCATAAATCAAACATTCCATCTTAGACCTATTGTATTCCACAATATAAATATCAGCCATGTTGAACTCCCCATTCCAGGACTTCCGACTCCTATGAACGGCTAGAGTATAATTCAGAACAGCCAAGTAAACATGCCTTCCTTTATGGCTGATCTTCCAAACTTGATGCGCACCTCCATAAACAGACTGCTTCTTCACCAAATCTGAATTTTTGTATTCAGATAAGGGCTTCACAGATTTGGCCTCGTTGAGAAAGCGGAAGCCAAGTAGCTGCTTCATGTTCCCCTCAAGATTAAACCAAGTATTCAAGAAATCCCTAGCAGTGGGCTGCAACCATGAATGTTCGCTGCAAAGAAGAAAACATTGAACACATGATTAGTTAAACTATAGACCTGAAACCTCTCAAGTTAATCAACACTGAATGGTTTAACAACACGCAAAAACTTCAATCACTAATTGGAGAGTAGCAACACAAAACTCACCATGGAAATTCGCAGGTTTGTTCTAACAATATATACATATACAGTTGAAAGCCTAACGTAATTAAGGCATGCACAGTTCATACAAGGTTAGTGCCAGTGTCATGCGTGGATGCTATGCATGGCAAAATTGCTGATGGTTTGATTTATACAGGAATAACATGCTAATGTTGTTTGATTTATTTGCATTCGAGCAATGTTTTACAAGTGGTTTGTTCAGGAGCCAATTGCTGATGGTTTTAAAGAAAGCTTGGTTTTACTGCAATCTGCCAAAGTTGTAAAGAAGCGTAGGTTAAGTATTTGAGTTCAGGCACTCGACTAGTATGTATTAGCAACATTAGTTCAGATTAAGCTCTTTGAAAGAGTGAATCATCAATTCCCATACTATGTAAACTACGTTTTCAGCATTTCATGCTACTGCAGTTTTTTGATTTTAAACAACAGCTATTACAACACTTTAGGCAAAAGAAAATCTAGAAGTATTAAAACACAAGAAGGTAAAGAGTTGGGTAGCAAATCTTACGGGCTTTTGATGGCAACTCTTGTGATCTCGATAGCCAGATCCACATACTGTTTATCTTTCAACAAATTATCAAAGTTCAGTACAAGTATAGTATGTTCCAACCCCTGTCTGGCTTGGAACTCCGCCATTAGCTTATATAAGCTTGTCCCTCCTTCCTTTTTCCCATGACTGCACAAGAGAAGCACATTGTCAGAATCTGAATATTCAGGCAACTAACTGTTAAATTCTTCAGACAAGTCCTCCGACGCGTAATGTTTCGGTGTGTGTTGTTTGCGAAGACCTGAAATCAAACGAGATGAACACCTGGTAGCCGATGAAGACACTGGTGTTTTGGTGCTGTGTGCAATGTGCAGCTTTTCTATTTCCTTTTATTCCTCTTATACTGTCTGTAAACAACTACTAACTGAAAACCAAAAATTGCGCGTAACCGGGTCGTGTGCTGTGTCATCTCATCCCAGATTGTGTCTCATGACGTCACCACGATTGTGCAACTACAAACTAACTAACCTAGCTGAAGACCAGGGCTAACTAGGAACAGAATGCGAACAGGCTTGCGCTGCTGACAGATTACTCAGCTAACTGAACTAGCTGACGAAAACAGGTGGCTGTCAAAACTGAAGAAATTCCCACAACAGAGGAAGGACAGAGCAAAACTAGAGATGCAAGTGGTCAACATTAGGGTACCCTTTACGCTCTTTAATACAACACAGAGTGAACTAACTTTTCTAATGACATCATCATTCTAGACCCTAGATTTTTGTTCTAGTTCTAGGGGTTAGCTACAGTAGAAATATCCCAATTGATCGAATGTTCTGCAATTCGGAAGATTTATCCATCAGATCTTCATAAATGGAAAGCGAAACTCAAGATTTGAGTTATCAAAAGGGGAGTGCGAGATTAGAAACTCACTTATCAAGGAAGTGCCGAAATTTCTCCTTAAGTTGGGCCTCACGGCCTGGCGAACTTGGTTTTCCACGGGCAACGATATTTGCAAATGGAACGCGTGGATCCGCCATGCGCGGCGGCGTCGGTGGGATAGCGGAAGTATGTGGGCCATACTCTCCCTCCTCGTCCCTGCTTGTCCCAACCTGACGAGCTCCACGGCCCCGAAGCTGGGATCGGGGTCCACGGGCAGCGCCACGCTCGCCCGACATTGGCGGCGCGTTTGGGGAATGTGCGGCGGCGGAGGACGATGATTTTGGCGGCGGAGAGGCGTAGCTTCGTCACTCGTCAGTTATGCCTGCCCTAATTTGGTTGGGCTGTCTGTTTGGCCTTTTTCAAGATTTCGCCGACACGAGTCCGCGAATCCAAAGCAAAGCCGAAGCACAGTCGAAGTTGTTGTAACACCCCCGCCGAATGGTGGGTCTCAAAGGCTGTTTCATACCAGAGAAGAAGACTAGAAAAAGACATATACAGTACAAAGTAGATGAAACAGGAAATTTTTTTGATAACTCTCTCGGTAAACTTCCGTATATAGATTGTTCCTCTATTTATAGGCTAAAGGGGATACGATACCCATATGGGCCAACCCTAGCCTGGTAGAGGCCACACCGAGTGGGCCTCTATCGGCCCAGTTTCCCAATACTCCCCCTAGGTATCTTATCTGTATAACCATGGCTTAAAACTCCGAAAAACCCAGTGAGAAAAATATGGAGAAATGCACACGGTATACTTCTTGCTATGTTGCACGAATTACCTCATTAAAAACCTCACGTGAGAAACTTCATAAAAACTCACTAAGAGAAAAAGAGTACAACTCACTTAACTATAAAGTTAAGTACTCAATCATCGGGATCAAGATTTCAGCGATGAGTTTGTGAAGATTCTCCCCCTGAACCTTGCATCTCCCTAAGTCTCATCATGCCGATCCCTCGGACACATCTCTCGAAAGAAGACGCTGGCAATGATTTAGTGAACAAATCAGCGAGATTTTCACACGACTTAGTATGTAAGACTTTCACTTCGTTCATCTTATGCAACTCATGTGCATAGAAGAACTTGGGGTTTATATGCTTTGTGAGATTGCTCTTCACGTAACCCGTCTGGACTTGTGCAACACAAGCGGCATTATCTTTATAGATAATTGTTGGAGTTTGTACGGTGTTCAGTCCACATGACATCTGGATGTGACTGACTACTCGTCGAAGCCATATATATTCTCGTGATGCTTCATATAATGCTATGATTTTCGAGTGGTTCATCGAAGTTGACACAAGAGTTTGCTTAGACGATTTCCAGGAAATTGCCGTTCCACCACAAAGGAAAACATATCCAGTCTGTGACTTGGATGTATGCGGGTCCGAAAGGTATCCAGCATCTGCATAGCCTACAACAGATAGGTCTTGGTTCTTTTGGTAAAACAAGCCAAGGTCATTTGTCCCTTGTATGTATCTAAAGATGTCATTAACGTCTTTCCAATGCCTCTTGGTAGGCTCAGAACTGTACCTTGCAAGCAAATTGACGGCGAATGCAATATCCGGCCGTGTACAATTTGCGAGGTACATAAGTGCGCCAACTGCACTTAAGTAGGGGAATTTCGGTCCTGCACTTCCTCCTCTTCTTTAGGCCTGAACGGGTCCTTGTCTTGTCGCAAAGATCTTCCACCATCGGGTCTTAAAAGGATATGCCTTTTCAAACCCAAATCGCTCCAACACCTTCGGGTGTAGACCGATCGGTGAACTAGAATCCCAAATAGGAAATGCTCAAGTTGCGCATCGAGGCGTAACTTGGTTTTGCCCAAGTCTTTCATCTCGAATTCGACATCGTAGGAACTCGCTTCCTCAATATCGCCAAAAACCGATTATATTCAAATCGTCCACGTACACCGAGATAATACAGAAACCATCTTGGGATCTCCGTATAAAAACACATGGGCAATATTCATTGCTTGCGTAGCCCTTCTGATGAAGGAAATCGCTTAAATGATTATACCACATCCTACCTGACTGTTTTAGTCCATACAATGACTTCTTAAGCTGAACACTGTATAAGCTCCTGTTTGCCCTATCCTGGTTCGGGACAAGGATACCTTCTGGTACTTTCATGTATATGTCTGAATCCAAGTTACCATATAGGTAAGCGGTGACAACATCCATTAGTTTC
Source organism: Avena insularis (assembly GCA_023614405.1). Lineage (NCBI taxonomy): Eukaryota > Viridiplantae > Streptophyta > Magnoliopsida > Poales > Poaceae > Avena > Avena insularis. The sequence goes on from CM042691.1 coordinate 411,024,983, forward strand.
ATTTTTAAGTCCATGTTTACTGCCATTGAGATCAAATATCTAAAGGTAATTCCATCCATGACCGGGGAGTAAGTTTCCTCAAAGTCGACACCTGGTCGCTGAGTGAAACCTTGAGCAACGAGCCTTGCTTTGTACCTTACTACTTCATTATTCTCGTTTCTCTTTCGAACAAAAACCCACTTATGGCCAACGGGGCGAATGTGGGGGGGGGGAGTTAGACAAACAGGTCCAAATATCTCTCTTTTGTTTAACGATAATAATTCAGCAGTAATTGCCTTCTGCCAATCTTTCCAATCCGACATTTTCTTGCAATCAGCGAGCGTGTTAGGCTCAGGGTCAAGATCTATGATTGAGGCAATTTTCTTGGCAAAATTAACGTCGACATTTGCCATGGCTCGGTTGTATGACTCGCCCGAATTAACATAGTTAATGGCCATTTCGTCATGGAGTGCATCAGGCACATCCTTTTGCTCCACCGGATTTCCCAATCCAGGAGCTAGGTCCTTTAGCTTTCCCGCTCCGATGTGTGCGCACACAACTTCGCTGGGTATTTCCGATATAGGAAAGTTCAAGTCCGAAATTTCGTAATCGGAATATCCGCATCGTGCAGTCTCAACTGCTCCCTCAATAAAGGCGCATCGTAATAAATCTCTTATCCTTTTCTTCGGCGCCCGGGTACTTGGGATTTGAGAAACCGGAATCCGCGTCCTCTTAGGCCTTGGAGAAGGAGCGGGTATACCATCATTTTTCTTTGGTATTTCAACCCTTTCCGGTGCATGCACATGCGACTTTGTCACAGTCTTTAAATCACTAAAATGATCGGGCAGTTGATTCGCTAGGGAGTGCAAATCTAGTATCTTTTGGACTTCTCTATTAGTCTCAATAGTGCGCGGGTCATGAGCGTGGATCCCCGTGGCTTTCCACGTGATTTCACGACTTTTGTCATCCAGGGGTTGATTCCCTCCCCCCAAAGTCGGGAAAAGATCCTCGTCAAAAATACAACAAGAACGGGCCGTGTGTGACCACCGTCAAGGGTCCAAGAACCTGATTATGGACACAGTCTCATAACCAACGTATATCCTCGACTTACGGAGCGGTCCCATTGCTGATCGCTGGGGTGGTGGTATAGGTACATATACTTGGCAGCTGAACCTACGTAGGTGGGAAATTTTCGGTGCCGACCCTTGCGCAAGTTGGATGGGAGAGTGGATGTTGTAGGCCGATGGTCGAAAGTTGATAAGATTAGCGGCGTATAACACCGTGTGTCCCCAACATGTAGTTGGTAAATTACAACCTTGAAGGAGTGGTCTGGAAATGAATTTAATTCTTTTAATCAATGCCTCCGCAAGTCCATTTTGAGTGTGGACATGCGGTACGGAGTGCTCATGTGTGATTCCAGTTTCCATGCAATAATCATCGAATGCCTTTGAAGTAAATTCTCCGGCATTGTCCATTCGAATAGACTTTAAACGATAATCAGGGAATTTATTCCTTATTTGTATGATCTGGAAGATCAACTTTGCAAAAGCATGGTTCCTTGTTGACAGCAGGCAAACATTGGACCATTTAGAGGAAGCATCGATGAGCACCATGAAGTACCGAAACGGCCCTGAGAGGGGCTGAATTGGACCACATATATCCCCTTGAATGCGTTCCAAGAACGTGGGGAGTTCATCCTTCACCTTTAGGGGGGACGGTCTAATGATCAATTTCCCCGTAGCGCATACAGAGCACACGAAATCATCGGGATTCGGGAAATTTTTCACATTAACATTATGACCGTTCGAATTGTTAATTATATTTCTCATCATCCTAAGACCGGGGTGACCTAACCTATCATGCCAAAGGCAGAATAGTTCGGAACTTCTAAAGACAGTCTTAAGGGTAGTGTAAATAGGTGGTGCTACTATCTTAGTGTAGTACAACCCAATAGCTAATGAAGGGAGTCTTTCGACAACATGTTTACTATTTTCGTCACGCTTGGTAATGAGTAGGAACTCCTTTTCATTCTCATCATCATCGGTTTCGACATGGAAACCATTTGCGCGGATGTCTCTAAAACTTAAGAGCGTACGAGTCGACTCCGGATACAACAATGCCTCATCAATGATCAGAGTTGTTCCATTTGGGAGTATGATAGTTGCTCTTCCGGAGCCAACTACATTCGGACCGCAGCCGGCGATCGTCATTATGTTACCAGGGTTTTTGGTAATTGACTCAAAATACTTTGTTTCTCTCAAGATGGTATTGGTGGTGCCACTATCAGCAAGGCATGTTTTCTCCATTTGGGTGCCACACGCGTTCTAAAATATAGTGCCTAATTAATATAATGGAGCGAGGAAGTTGCTACATGAAGTAAGTAAAACACATAAACATTTCAGAACATCACATAATCAAATAATGGAATAAATGAATGAAATAAATGTCATCCAATCGCCGAAAAACAAATAAATGTTATGCTCTCATATAGCTTACAACCATATCGAAAGAAATGTATCTGATTATTACGGAAAAGGAATCATCACAACAAAAGGAGCTCAAGTGGATTCTGCGAGGAAATCACCAAGCTCAGCCAGTATCTCAAGGTCAGTGGGCGGCTCTTCGTTGGCCATCATCATGGACAAGGGGCCTGGCTGAGGTGGCGGGGGCACAACGTGCTCAACCTCCATAAGGCACAATGGCGTCGTGGGGACCGCCGAGGGTGCCGCCACTTGTGCTACGCCCCGCGCCACTATGTGCATGACGTTGCACAAAGCGCCTCCGGCGCCCGGTGGTGCCTCAACCTGACAAGATGCGCGCCTTCTTGTTGGCCTTGAACGCGTCCCACGACGTGTTTAGGGGCCAAACACCGCCTGGAGAAGTGAGTCTTGGAGCCACAATGAAGCGATCCTGGGCCTCCCCCTTGCCCGCCGTGCGTTGCTTGGCCGGGTTGGAGGAGTTGGGGCCCTTCTTGCCCTTCTTGCCTCTCTTCTTGTGGATGGGCTTGCGCACCTTGTAGGCACCAGCATTGGCCTCATGACTTGGGCCCCCTGCGAAGGGTTGCGCGGAGAAGTTCTTTTTCATAACATTATCCTGCGCCTCGGCCACCTGGAGAGCATCGATAAGCGCTGCATATTCCGTGAATCCTTCCTAGCGAAAGTTTCGCGAGGACCGGATGTTGTCCGGATGGAATGTGGAGAGGGTTTTGTCTATCTTCTGCTGATCGGTGGTACTGGCACGTGGCGGGGGCCAGCTGGCGGCACCCGACTGGCGGCGGCGTGAGGCGTCGAGCGGCGCGCTCGTCTTGGCGAGTGCGGCGGCGACGGGGTGGCTGGCGAAGGCGCGTACTGGCGTGGCGTACGCGGTAGGCAGCCACCGAGGCTGCACAAAGGCTATGGCGATGGCGTCGCCATGCGACGCGGGTAAAAGAAGAAAAAATACATGAAAAGTATTATAGATCGATCCGATCTACTAAAAAAAATCCAGATCGGCAGAACAGGTGCACGCATCAACATTGGTCGGCGACAGCAGGTCAGCTCGACTCCCGGGAAGAAAAATCCGCACCTTAGATGGGATCTGATCTAAGATCTGAACGCAAATCTTGAAAGGAAATCGCGAGACAAATCCATTTTTGCGGTCAGATTCGGGTTACCTTTAACGAAAGCCTGCGTGATGCAGGCTCGACGGTGGCTTGACGGAGGCTCGACGGAGAGACTCGTGCTGATAACGTGTTGGAACACCCCTGCCGACTGGCCGGTCGCGAGGCTGTTCCACACCGGAGAAGAAGACTAGAAGAAGGCACACACAGTACAAAGTAGATGAAACAGGGAACTTTTTTGATAACTCTCTCGGTAAACTCCCGTACACAGATTGTTCCTCTATTTATAGGCTAAAGGGGGATACGATACCCACATGGGCCACCCTAGCCTGGTAGAGGCCACACCGGGGGGCCTCTACCGGCCCAGTTTCCCAACAGAAGTCTCGAAGCGAAGCACTAATACTAGCTTCCCGAGCTTTTGCCACTTAAACCGAGCGGTTATAGCAGTTTATCACTAATTTTCTCTTTATTTACAATTAACCTGCCACTGACTTGTTTAACACAGTTTAATTCCATACATCTCAGCCGCCACTGCCTCCTGAACGCAGTTGTTATAAATGTGACAAACAATTAACAAAGACGCGGAAATAAAATCATAGCAGAGACATAGGATTTAACGTGGAAAAGCATATCCAACAAAGAGAGAAAAAACCACGGACTCGAACCGGCGAAATTTCACTGTTAACAAAGAGTGTTTACATAGTGCCAGGATTTCAAAGATGCAACTTCTCTTGGCCGACGGTTTACAAGCGATATATATAGTGATGAAAACCTCTTCAACGGTCTGCTATGCTTCGGCACAAGCCTAGGCGACAGGCCTCACGCCATCGGGGGTTAGCCTCCTTAATAAATTTGGACCATACTTCAATAACTTCCACCTTAAGACAAATTTATTCTTATAGCATCAACGACAACCATCTTTCTGAACAAACAAAGCAAATACCTGTAGCGCCATTAGCCACTTGGGCTAATCATTTAAACCAACTAAGTTCGAGCAACAGAAACATGTTTAGTTATCATACCAGTAGGATTATCATGAGTGTTGATCTTGCATACTTTTAGTTTGCCTTGAGCAACAACGTCTCTAACAAAAAGGTACTTGACATCAATGTGCTTTGTTCTCTCGTGAAATATCTGATCTTTGTAAGGTACTAGAAGGACCTAGCGCGCTCTGTCGCGCTGATCTCTGATGTTGTCGTTTAATTTTCTCATATGATCTGGTTTGATATTTTGGTAGTTGGCGGATACGAATTTGACATAACTGAACAGAGAAGCCTAATAACTTAGTTACTTTACTGGACGTAATGACTTCACTGAAAACGACTATGGCCCATTCACGGAAACCATTTGAAGATCTTTTTAGCTGAATTATGCAATAAGATTATGTCTCCCCTAACCTTAACTATATATGATGTGTCTTACATGTTATCAAAAAGTAGAATTTTCCTTGCGCAATTGAGAGCTCATTGGCACGGAAATATTAACAAACGAATCATGAACAAAATTCACTACATGCTATCCATCCATGAATGGAAGTAATTGATTTCCATTGTGCCTCCGCACTGTATAATCCATCCACCTGAACACCATATTAGTTACAAAATTAGGATATACCATCCATCAATTGACGTGGAAATCAGGAAATAGGAGACTGAGTTCCAAGATACCATCAACACTGGATGGATCGTCCACAACGGAGCCATCGACCGACACGGTGCTCGGAAAGCAGAGCACCTGAGGTGCTCCCTTGCCTCATTTTGGCATTTACAACCCTATCCTCATACATATAACTAAATGCTTAGGAGCATACATGTATATGATACTACTTCATTGGGCATTTTCCTTGTACCTCTACCATGGTGAATAGTCTTGGTATAAGAAATGCGTAAAAAAATCTAGATAAAAAATAGTTAATTTAAACAAGGTAAGGCTTGATGGAGCACAAACTATCAGTCTATTAGTATCTTAGTAAACTGCACAGTCTGCTCTGTCCAATCTATACTTGCCACAAATCATCAAATAAACCAAAGGTAAGTTTGCACCAAATTAAATCGAGTTTCTCAATTCAAAAGACCTTATGTACTGAGATTAATTCTACAGTGTGATATTCTCCTTCTGAAAAGATTCCATCCGCGAAATAAAATCCTTCAGTATTGTGTGTTGTCACCCAACACGCATGCCTTCCCATTGATGGCCTATCTAGTTCTGGAAAGGATATGCCCAGAGTTGTTTTAGAAAGTAATAACATGTACTGGATCATCAATTACCAAATTGAAATACAAAAAATAATATGTACCGGATTAACCATCACCGAATTGTAACTCTATATAGATTTGTCACAGCCTACTCAACAATTCATACCTCGGGGTGGAAGCATCCAGAAATATGGAGCATACCCTGCTTATGTATAGAAAGAAATATGATTCTCTAACATGTAGAACTACTTAGCTGACAAAAAGATACATAGAGATGCTAAAGTTGTATTCATGCTAGATGGAATCAACCTCATGTTTTCCCATCTTTTCCCAACCCTTGCTGCAAGAAGGATTGTTACACTGTGGACATCAAGTTGATTGCATACATATGGATAGTTTTTTTTCTTCCTATGAAAAATGCAAGGCATACGGTCGTACAAAATATTTTAACATCATCCCTGATCCAAGACGACACAAAACGACCATATAATCTGATGGACCTATTTGTCGGAAAGAAATCAAACCATGTACAAAATGATAATGCATATATTTTGATCTCATCGTAAATCTAATATGCCAAGCACAACTACAACAGAAGGTATAGACCTAGGCCTTAATAAGTACTAAACACAAATGATAAAATATTGAGACTGTGAAGAAGGATCTAAAGATGTACCAAAGCAATCTTCAAGACAATGACTACCTGGCAAGAAATTCAGAAGCTGTGAAATAGTTGCCTGAAATAGTTCGTCTACTATATTTTTTATCATGAGTAATGTCTGAAATTCATGTGAGGATCCATACATTACTCATGATAAAAATGTCAGTCTGCCTAAAAAAACATGACTATTATACTCTGAAAGTTCGACCAACCTAGTAATGATAATGTACTGAACATCAGTACATACATAGATAAGATTATTAAATTTTAACCTCCATTTTTTATGCAATAAAAGAGAACCTGTAGTCATGTCAGATATATAACTCGAGTTATGTTGTTTGTTAATAGTACTACATGTGGAGGAAAAAACAATCATTTTTGTCGCATAAAAAAACCATATTTGGTTACAATTAATTCATCTAATTCAAGTAAATGAAAATGCATTTTATTTTATGATTATTAGCGCAAACTATAAAAATGCTTCTCAGGAGTTATATGCCAATAATTTGGTACATGTATACATAAGAATAAGTCGTGCTTCCCTGGACAGTATAATTTGATGGGAAAAATGAACTTGACAGCTAATTAGCATAATCCAACCATGTGTAGATCCTTTGCAATGGAAGAATTATTTTTATTAGCTAAAAGGCAAGGCAGTGCACAAACTGATAAGCACAGACTGATACGGGAAAATGAAGAACACAAAACTGGCTACCTGTCTATATACTTGTGATGGAAAATATCAAGATCGAAAATGCACCGCCATATCTATCTATATAGCCGGTGAAACATACTTTATTCCCATAAAACATAAATTCAATTTTACAGTCAAAAGAATGGTCTGGCAAACAAATAGTCATTCAGGTCTGAGGTTGTTGTGATTGTGTAATGGCATATGTACCTCTTCGGACGATCCAAAAAACATCCCACTTCTTCCCGTGCCGTCCCCGCTCGGGCGGCACCGGAGGCCAACCCTAGCCGCCGCCGGGGGGTCGGCCCGCCCTCCCCTCTCTCCCTCGCCTCCGTCGAAGGACGTGGCCAGGCAAAGCTCGCGCCGCTGACGATAGGGGCGGGGCCTCTCTCGCCCGTGAAGCCTCGTCGGGAGGGGCGTCGGCCTGGGCGACGGCGGAGCTCCTCGACGGCAGGTGGCGGCGCAGGGAGGGCGTGTCGTGTTGGTGCGGAGGGCACACATTGGAGGCTGCAGCAGGTGGGCTGCCGCTCGTGCCCGCGGTCGCGCATGGAGGCATGGCTCGATCTGGGCCTGTGCGGGCCATGGCTTCGGGGTGCGATTGCGGCGTGAGGAGCTTCTACACCGGCATGCTGCGTGGATGCTGCCGCGGGGATGGTTAGCCGGCATGTGGGGCCTCCTCCCCCGAGCCCATGTTGGCTGGCGGCGTGCCTGGTGGTGGCCAACACCCTTGGCGGTGTCGGCGGCCAACCAGGCTCGGCGGCGGCTGGGTTCTCACCGCCCAGTCCTCGTTTTCAGTAGTGGTGAGGCGGCGATCAACCCCCCTGCTCGACCGACGACATTTGTGGCTCTCCTCTCGCGGGCGGTGAGTCCAAGGTGGCTCCTTGTTGCGTGTCCGGTGATGTTGGGGTTGGTGGCAGGGCCGAGGAGAAATCCCTGCATGATGCTGGCGGCGGCGGCGCCCGTGGCGCCGTTACCTTCTTGGAGGCGTCGTCATGGCGCTACCCGTGCTTCCCCGCTTCGAACACCGGGGAAAACCCTAGACCCGACTTAAGGATCGGGTCGTGGCGGCACAGCTGTGCCGTTCCCTCCTTGGGGGCGTCGCCTTGGTGGTTCTTGGAATCCTCGGTGCGCTAGTTGGAGTTTGGTCTTGGCTGCTGCCTAGAGCTTGGGCTTTCAGGGCGCTATGTACATCGTCGATGGTGTTTTCTCGTCGACGCCTCCTCCAGTCGGGCTCGGTCCCGCCGTTCGCTTGCCAACTCTTAGGCGCTATGGGTTTTTTGGTTGGAGATGGTTCAAGGAGGGTCTTTGTCATGTGGTTGGTGTGGTTGTGTTGTAGCCGTGTGGCGTTGTGTTTGTATCGTGTAGACTTTTAGCGTTGTATCGGCCATCTTGGCCTCTTCTTCTATGAATCTGATACATCTCCCAGGGTGTATCCTTGAAAAAGTAATGGCATCTGTGACCAATTTCTTCAAATAATGTATTGTTAGATCACAATGCAAGCTAAGATATGGTCCATGTTGTAGGGTTCGCAGCATAGAAAACAAAATTTTTCCTACGATGGGAACTATGTACCAAGATCTATCTACTAGATACAAACAACGGGCGGATGGATATCCGTAGAGAACATACCTTTGAAGACTGACAAAGCTTAACGAGTTCAACTTGTGGTTGATGTAGACGATCTCTTGCCGATCTCAAGATCGAGAGGAAGTCCTAGCGCCGCAAAGCAGCAGCGCATCCGTGCTCGCACACACGTACAAGACACCGGGCAACCTCCGCCTCCTCGCTCCAGCGATGCAGCGGAAGCACAACCCTTTCTTGCCGAATAGCCACCGGGAACATGTATCTCGCTAGTCCGAGACCATGGGGGATAAATTCTAGAGGGGGAGAGAGATCCTTCACGAGGAGGTGTGAGAGATAAGTGAGAGGAGGGGCTCCTTTTATAGGAGGAGGGGGGACCCCAAGGGGGTGGCCGGCGCATGGGGCTGCCCCCTTGCCCTCCCCTCTTCATGTGGGTGGACACTCCACTCACAAAATGTCCCTTCAATTTTCTCCACTCAAAAGTCCACTCAAATTTCCATTAAATTTCCACCAAATTTAATTCAAACTCTCATTAAATAAAACTCTTTTATTTTTATTCAGAATTTTGTCAATTACTTTAATGAAAAACATTCACAAATAACCCCTTGCTAGAATTCCATTTCACATGCATAACCTCTTTATGCAATTTCACCCGAAAACCTGTTTCGGTATCTAGTGAAATAAATTCCTGCGCTTGTTTATTCTTTCGGCATGAAACATTTGCTCCAACTGGATGCAAGTGTCCCTTAAGTGTGTCACCCTACGGTTCGCGAATAATGCGGACATGATCGAGACCCTTCTCCGATCAATAATCAGTAGCGGGACCTAGAGATCCATACTGACTCCCACACATTCAACGATGACTTTTCCTGTGATCGTCGGAACCTTTTACGCTTGTATCTTAATCCCTTTGTTTCACGATATATTACGTGTCCGAGATTGGATCATCGGTATCTCCATACCTAGTTTGATCTCGTTACTGACATGCACTCTTTTCTCGTTCCCGTGATATAACATTCTAGTAATCAAATCACTTGCTTGCAAGCTAACCAATGTGATATCACCGAGAGGGCCCAGAGCATACCTATCCGTCATCGGGATGAACAAATTCCACTCTTGATCCATGATTCTCAACATAACACTTTAGTAGCTTTGAAGCCATCTTTATAATCACCCAGTTACGGAGTGACGTTTGATGTCAACAAGAAACTCTTCCGGTGTTAGTGATTGGCATGATCTCAAGGTCTAAGGATTAGGACTACTTCGTAGTTTGTTTATAGCAATATAAACTCAATGACTTTGATCGTAATGCTATACTTCGGATGAATGTTCATCACACCATTACACTAATGTTGTGATCTCGTTATTAACAACATCCAATGTCTATGATCAGGAAACCGTGATCATCTTGTTAATCAACGAACTAGTTTATGAGAGACATAACTAGGAACTTTCTGTTTGTTTATTAAACACACATGTATTAACGTTTACGTATTAATACAATTATAGCATGCAAAATAAACATCTATTATATACTTGGAATACACATAATAAACATTTTATTATTGCCTCTCAGGGCATATCCCCTTCAGTCTCCCACTTGCACTAGAGACAATAATCTAGTTACATTGTGATGTATCTAACACCCATGGAGTTCTGGTGTAGATCATGTTTTGCTCTAGGGAGAGTTTTAGTCAACGGATCTGCTACATTGAGATCCGTATGTACTTTACAAATCTTTATATCTCCATCCTTGACATGCTCGCGGATGGAGTGAAACCGACGCAACAATATGCTTGGAATGCTTGTGAGACCTTGGCTCTTTGGCATTGGCAATGGCACCATTGTTGTCACAATAGATCACCATTGGGTCCAGCGTTTGCAACCACACCTAGTTCGGATATGAACTCCTTCATCCAAAGCGCTTCGAGCCGCTTCAAGCAGCGACAACATATTCGACCTCCGTTGTTTATCCCGCCACCACAGGTTGTTTGGAGCTCCTCCAACTAACGCTCCGCCATTCATGAGAAATACGATCCGGATTGAGACTTAGAGTCATCCGGATCGATTGTCAAAGCTAAGCGTCGACATAACACTTAGCGACGAGCTCTTCTTCACCTCCGTATACAAGAAACATATCCTTAGTTCTTCGCAAGTACTTAAGGATATTCTTGACCGCTTTCCAGTGTTCTGAACCTGGATCCGATTGGTACCTACTAGTCAAACTAATAGCATGTGCCACATCCGGTCTTGTACATAGCATGGCGTACATTATAGAGCCTATGGCTGAAGCATAGGGGACCTTGTCCATTATCTCTCTTTCTTTCGCCGAAGCCGGACTTTGAGTCTTACTCAATGTCGTGCCTTGTGTCATAGGTAAGAACCCCTTCTTACTATCTTCTATTTTAAACTTCTTTAAAAATCTTATCAAGGTATGTACTTTGCGATAGCCCTATTAGACGCCTAGATCTATCTCTATAGATCTTTATGCCTAATATGTATGACGCTTCACCTAGGTCCTTCATTGAAAATTTCTTTGTTTAGATAACTTTTAACCTTGTTTAAAAGATCTATATCATTCCGATCAATAATATGTCATCCACATATAATATCAGAAATGCCACATTGCTCCCACTCACTTTCTTGTAAATACAAGCTTCTCCATAAGTTTGGACAAATCCAAACTCTTTGATCACCTCATCAAAGCGAAGATTCCAACTTCGTGACGCTTGCTTCAATCCATAGATGGATCGCTGAAGCTTGCACACCTTGTTAGCATCCTTAGGATCGACAAAACCCTTTGGTTGTATCATATACAACTCTTCTTCAATATTACCATTGAGAAAGGCGGTTTTGACATCCATCTGCCATATCTCATAATCGAAATATGCAGCAATTGCTAACATAATCCTAACTGACTTTAGCATCGCTACGGGAGAGAATGTCTCATCGTAGTCAACTCCTTGAATTTGTCGAAACCCCTTTGCGACAAATCGAGCTTTATAGACGGTTACATTACCATCAGCATCAGTTTTCCTTTTGAAAATCCATTTGTTCTCCACGGCCTTTCGGTCATGAGGTAAGTCCACCAAGTTCCAAACTTGATTTTCATACATGGATTCCATCTCAGATTTCATGGCTTCTAACCATTTGTTGGAATCCGGGCTTATCATCGCTTCTTCATACGTCGCAGGGTCATCATTTTCATCAACCATGAAATTCATGACAGGATTTCCGTACAGCTCGGGAGCTGCATGCGTCCTTCTTGACCTGCGAGGTTCGGTAGTACTCTCTTTCGGAGTTTCATGATCATCATCATTAGTTTCCTCTTCAACAGGTGGAGCCAACTCCGGAACAACTTCCGGCGCTGTGCTACTCGCCATACTTTGAAGAGAAGGTTCAATAACCTCTTCAAGTTCTACCTTCCGACTACTCACACCTTTCGCGAGAAACTCTTTCTCTAGAAAGGATCCATTCTTGGCAACAAAAACCTTGCCCTCGGATCTGTGATAGAAGGAATACCCAATAGTTTCCTTAGGGTATCCTATGAAGACGCATTTTCCGCTTTGGGTTCGAGTTTATCCGGTTGAAGTTTCTTCACATAAACATCGCATCCCCAAACTTTAAGAAATGACAGCTTAGGTTTGTTTCCAAACCACAATTCATACGGTGTCTTTTCAACGGATTTAGATGGTGCCCGATTTAAAGTGAATGCAGGAGTTTCTAGCGCATAGCCCCAAAATGACAATGGCAAGTCCGTCAGAGACATCATAGATCGAACCATATCTAATAAAGTACGATTACGACGTTTCGACACACCATTTCGCTGTGGTGTTCCGGCAGGTGTGAGTTGTGAAACAATTCCACACTCTTTGATGTGAGTGCTAAACTCGTAACTTAGATACTCACCTCCACGGTTGGACCGTAGAAATTTGATCTTTCTATTACGATGATTTTCCACTTCATTATTAAATTGCTTGAACTTTTCAAAGGTTTCAGACTTGTGTTTCATCAAGTAGATATAACCGTATCTACTCAAATCATCCGTGAAAGTAACAAAATAACGATATCCACCTCGCGCCGACACACTCATTGGACCACATACATCAGAATGTATGATTTCCAATAAATATGTCGCCTATTCCATTGAACCGGAAACGGCGTTCTAGTCATCTTACCCATAAGGCATGGCTCACATGTATCAAATGATTCATAATCAAGTGATTCCAAAAGTCCATCCTAATGGAGCTTCTTCATGCGTTTAACGCCAATATGACCTAGACGGCAGTGCCACATATATGCGGATATATCATCATTTAGTTTAATCCTTTTAGCATCAACATTATGAATATGTGTAACATTATTATCGAGATCCAAAAGAAATAAACTATTCATCATCGGTTCATGACCATAAAAGATTTCATTCATATAAATGGAACAACCATTGTTCTCGGATTTAAATGAATAACCACTTCGCATCAAACACGATCCGGATACAATGTTCATGCTCAGTGCAGGCACCAGATAACAATTATTCAAGTTTATAACTAATCCCGACGGCAAGTGGAGAGGCAGCGTTCCAACGACGATCACATCAACGCTTGATCCATTGCCGACACGCATCTTGACCTCACCCCTTGCTAGCGGTCGCTTGTTCCGCAGCCCCTGATTCGAGTTACAAATATTAGCAACTGAACCGGTATCAAATACCCAGGTGCTACTGCGAGCACTAGTCAAGTATACATCAATAACATGTATATCATATATACCTTTGTTTGCCTTGCCGGCTTTCTTGTCTGCCAAATACTTGGGGCGATTCTACTTCCGATGGCAGTCCCTTACAATAGTAGAACTTCGGTATCGGACTTAGGTCCAACTCGGGGTTTCTTTTCAGAGCAGCAACAGCTTGCCGCCCTTACTTCCGTTTTCCCTTCTTATCTTTCTTGAAACCAGTGTTCCTATTTATCATCAACACTTGATGTTCCTTTTGATCTCCACTTGCGGTTTTAAGCATTGTGAAGCTCGGGGAGAGACTTCTTCATGCCTTGCATATTATAGTTCATCACGAAGCTCTTATAGCTAGGTGGCGCTGAACACGATGGATGCCTAAGTCAATGGGAATCGATATTCCCAAGGACACAAGCTTATCGGCGTAACCCGACATCTTGAGTACATGCTCACTAACGAGTGTGCTCTTCCATCATGCAGCTAAAGAACTTTTTACGGCGTTGTAGCTCTCTACAGCAGCATGTGTGTGAAAATCATTTTCAACTCACCCATTGTATCAAAAGCATTTCCATTTTCAAACGCTTTGAAGTTCGCTCTAGCCCATACAATATCTGACAATGAACTAAGTTGTGGTCCTCTGGAGTCGATAGACATTCTTCTCCTTGTCGGGGCATCATCTAAAGGTGGGGGGCCTAACGCGCTTCTAGCACATATTGCTTTTGTGCAGAGAGGAGAATCCACAAATTCATGGCCCATTCGGTAAAGTTGCTACCGTTAGTTTGCAAGTTTCTCTTTCTCCATGAACACATTGAAATTAAAAGCGGTGGTGCCATCTACAGAATTTGTAAAGTTTAGACTAAGTGTATGATAGATTGAGTTCAACTAATCCATATTAGAATGAACTCCCACTCAAAACGACATCCTCATGCCTTTTGGTGATTACATGAACCAAATCCACTACACCAAGTCCGATCATCACGTGAGTCGATTGTAGCTTCAAAGCGAGCATCAAATGGGCATCATATCAACTATATGACTCATGCTTAACCTTTCGGTCCGTGTTCCGAGGCCATGTCTGTACATGCTAGGCTCGCCAAGTTAGAACCTTAGTATTCGCGTGTGTAACTGTTTTACACCCGAAATATGGTCGTGGATCCAAGAACACCCGATCATCACGTGATGTCTTGGAGCGACGAAAACATAATCGGTGCATACTAAAGGAATAACACATTCTTATCTTGATATTTAAATGAGGGATCATCTTATTATGCTAACAAAGCGCTAAACAAGCAATATAAGATGCTATCAAACATCACATGTTTATTAGTGAAATGATATGGTTCCCGCATATGATCTCTATCATGTGCACCGTGGTATGATCACTATCATACCTATATGTGTAAATCCAAGGTCTATGGAGTTACACGCTATGTGTGTTGTAAGAGTATCATCTCATACATCTACTTACAACATTACCATATCATAACACTAGCCCAGCAACAATTTAAACTAGACGCCTCTAATTTATCCATTGCAAGTTTTACGTGGCTTAGGGCTTTCGAGATAGAACCGTTCTTACCTATGAACATGAACCACAACGAGGATAACCAAATTGTTGACAACTCGTTTGCAAAATAGATATTGACTATAGTAGGAGAGATAGAAACCCGCTAGCCACTTATGCAAACTAGTTGCATGTCAAGCGTGGAACAGGTCTCATGTGCGAGGACATGTAAAGTTTGTCCGGGCCGCTTCATCCCACTATGCCACCAATATCCAAAATTACAACAAAGGAGCAACAACATGATCATCATCGCCCACATACTCATATGTGTACTACCCGTGTAAAGTATCTACGCATAGATCCGGCTCTGATACCACTGTAGGGTTCGCAACATAGAAAACAAAAATTTTCCTACGATAGGAACTATGTACCAAGATCTATCTACTAGATACAAACAACGGGTGGATGTATATCCGTAGAGAACATACCTTTGAAGACCGACAAAGCTTAACGAGTTCAACTCGTGGTTGATGTAGACGATCTCTTGCCGATCTCAAGATCGAGAGAAAGTCCTAGCGCCAAGAAAGCAGCAAGGCGCATCCGTGCTTTCGCACACACGACACGGGTAACCTCCGCCTCCTCGCTCCAGCGATGCAGCGGAAGCACAACCCTTTCTTGCCGAATAGCCACCGGGAACATGTATCTCGCTAGTCCGAGACCATGGGGGATAAATTCTAGAGGGGGAGAGAGATCCTTCACGAGGAGGTGTGAGAGACAAGTGAGAGGAGGGGCTCCTTTTATAGGAGGAGGAGGGGACCCCAAGGGGGTGGACGGCGCATGGGGCTGCCCCCTTGCCCTCCCCTCTTCATGTGGGTGGACACTCCACTCACAAAATGTCCCTTCAATTTTCTCCACTCAAAAGTCCACTCAAATTCTCATTAAATTTCCACCAAATTTAATTCAAACTCTCATTAAATAAAACTCTTTTATTTTTATTCAGAATTTTGTCAATTACTTTAATGAAAAACATTCACAAATAACCCCTTGCTAGAATTCCATTTCACATGCATAACCTCTTTATGCAATTTCACCCGAAAACCTGTTTGGGTATCTAGTGAAATAAATTCCTGCGCTTGTTTATTCTTTCGGCATGAAACATTTGCTCCAACTAGATGCCAGTGTCCCTTAAGTGTGTCACCCTACGGTTTGCGAATAATGCGGACATGATCGAGACCCTTCTCCGATCAATAATCAGTAGCGGGACCTGGAGATCCATACTGACTCCCACACATTCAACGATGACTTTTCCTGTGACCGTCGGAACCTTTTACGCTTGTATCTTAATCCCTTTGTTTCACGATATATTATGTGTCCGAGATTCGATCATCGGTATGTCCATACCTAGTTTGATCTCGTTACTGACATGCACTCTTTTCTCGTTCCCGTGATATAACATTCTAGTGATCAAATCACTTGCTTGCAAGCTAACCAATGTGATATCACCGAGAGGGCCCAGAGCATATCTATCCGTCATCGGGATGAACAAATTCCACTCTTGATCCATGATTCTCAACATAACACTTTAGTAGCTTTGAAGCCATCTTTATAATCACCCAGTTACGGAGTGACGTTTGATGTCAACAAGAAACTCTTCCAGTGTTAGTGATTGGCATGATCTCAGGGTCTAAGGATTAGGACTACTTCGTAGTTTGTTTATAGCAATATAAACCCAATAACTTTGATCGTAATGCTATACTTCGGATGAATGTTCATCACACCATTACACTAATGTTGTGATCTCGTTATTAACAACATCCAATGTCTATGATCAGGAAACCGTGATCATCTTGTTAATCAACGAACTAGTTTATGAGAGAGGCATAACTAGAAACTTTCTGTTTGTTTATTAAACACACATGTATTAACGTTTCCGTATTAATACAATTATAGCATTCAAAATAAACATCTATTATATACTTGGAATACACATAATAAACATTTTATTATTGCCTCTCAGGGCATATTCCCTTCACATGTACCCACAGAATGATTGACTAACGAAAAAACGATCCTCACAGCTACGCTACAACACCTATACATACAATAAGTGGAGCTTTATAATCTATAATCTGAAAACAAATAGGAAAACAAAAAAGTGGTAAATTAGTGAGGAAAAATAATATATATCCAAAAATAATGTATCATAAACCTGAATATCCCAAACAAAAATCCTCCTTAGTCTTCCATAGAGCTGGCCACTATGTCTCCACAGAGGAACACCATGAGAACATCGTCGACGACTTGGTCTAGCCTGCCATCGCGCAATGTGAACAACTTCATAAGCTGCCGCTGCAGTGCAAACACGTCCTCCGCGCTGATCTTAGGAGCGAGACATGAGCAAAAAGAAATAATAATAATTGATTGTATCAAAAACAGATCGGCCTATTCTTCCAATATACAAATCCTTGAGGCCTTGTGATGTTAGGAGAATAGGAGAAATACTATTCTAATACCAGATTAATTTCATCAATGCTATATCACTATATTAATCCAATATAGATTCAAAATAGATGTTGCATGTTTCACAATATATATCAAACATGAACACTTTTTATAATACATTGAACTAATCTTACATGTAACCCAATCTCACAGTTTTCGGGTGAAGCAATCCTATAGAGTAAAATAACTTTTTCACAAACTGAAGGATTGATGCATGAGGTGCTTGCAAAGAAGTACCTGCCACAAAAAAACAGCAAGGAACCTGAGGCGCATCCACATATTCTCGTCCACCTTTTGGCTTGTATCTCTAGAAGTACACATCACCCATAAGTAACTCTATTGGAAATCAAGGAAATAACCCTTGTTTGCATGCTCTCTCTGAACTTTTAATGCTTTAGACCCCAAGAAACTTCCGATTATATTATTTTGTCAGAATTATATATGCCGTTGCAAACAAATGTCAGGCACTTCGACTTGTGGGTTCCATATGCGATCTGATCTATCCATCCTGGCCTGGGTAATTCATTTCTCTGATAATGCTATGTTGGGCTGCTCTAATCTTGTTTGCCTTATGTGAATGCTTGTGTGTATCTTCCAAATATATTTAGTAGCTTGGCTGGGATTTTAGTTTTCCCAGCAAACTAAGCAAGAGAAAGGCTCTAAAATCCTCAAATTTCTCAGTTGCGTTCCACTATCCTTATTTAATGCAAATTGCCAAGCTTTGGCGGTTGCTTCACAAAAAGATATGAAATTGTGAACACATTCTGTAACTTCTCAGCATGACCATTTCTATGGGCATGTCATTTGAGATTAGCAGGTGCATAGCGACATCCAAAATAAGCCATGCTCTCATAGGCATTCCATCGAATGCCTAACCAACAAAATAAAAATTACTGAGAACAGATGCCTCTGGGTGTGCACTTGTCATGGTGCTCACTCACAACTTTCCCTGGAAGTTCTAAGGGGAATAGATATCTCGAGGGGAACCATTGAATCAGCGGCTAAGCATGAAGTAGATACAGGTAAAAGCACCCACGGTTTTGCTTGGAGAGCGAATCATGATGGGACAGTATGTGCGAGAGAGGTGGGACAGGACGCGTACCTTGTCCGCTTTGGCAGGGTCGAGGTAGACGACCCAGGCCCTAGAGGAGGCAGACGTGCCATCTGGCATGGCCGCAACATTTCCTTGTCAGTGGTGCGGCACACGGCGAGGACTGTGACGGCCTCCCTGCAGCTCCTACGCGACCTTCTCCTCCAAGCTCCAGTGCATATCCATCACCGTCCATCGCCTCGCCGCGTGAGACGGATATCCAGCCAGGCAGGTGGCTGACGTCTCGTCCAGCGCCGCCGTAGTGTGTCCTCATCGGTGGCGCAGCACACAGCATGGTCCGTGGTGGCTCCTGCAGGTCCCACGCCGCATGTTCCTTTAGCCTACAGAGCATCGCCGCCGGGCACCGGCCGCCGGCCATTGCTTCGATGCAGGAGAGGGATGGAGAGGTGGGGAGTTGGGATGGCAAGGGTGGGGCGGCGACCTGCGCATGAGGGCATGAAATCCGGAGTTGAGATTGGGGAAAAGGGGAAATACCGTCAGTTCACTTCGTATGTTTTTATTTTTATTTTTAGCGGTGACTCGGTTGACATCCAGGCAAATTCGGTTGGCACCAAGAAAACTGGTCAACGCTTGTGTGCGACACGCACGCAGATCGCCCAAAATAAAGCAAGATCGCTCCATGCAAGGAGAGAGCTTCAAAACCAGGGAGCATAGTGCTCCTTAGGGATATGACACTTTGACTGTCAAAACAAAGTAATGCAAGAATCAACTCCACAAAGCTTAGTAAAAAAACCTTTTAACCAAACAGATTTTTTGCAACCTTCAGTAATAGCCATGTATGCAGCTTCACTTATAGATTGTGCAACAACATTCTGCAACGTAACCTTCAGCCAACGAGTCCCTCATCGGTCCTACCAAACTTTAAGCAAGCATTTGAAGTGCCAAGAAGGTACCTGAAAACCCACTGAACAACATTTTAATGTTCTTTACCAAGATTAGCCATGCATCTATTTATCAAACTCATAGCATATGATAAATCAGGATGAAACTAAACCATGGCATATGATGGTGCTGGGAAGCACTTCGTCGGGAAACCCCAAGAGCAAGGTGTGAAGCAGCACAACAACAAGTTTTCCCTCAGTAAGAAACCAAGGTTATCGAACCAGTAGGAGGAAGAAAACGTCACACAGGTGTTGCAAGCAACGTGGAAACCTGCACAACACAAACTCAGGACTTTGCCCAAACGAATCAGTGAGGTTGTCAAGCTCACTGATTTGCTGTAACAAAGGATTTCATGTATGGTGTGAAAGGTAATGGTGGTTTGCAGCAAGTAAACAAGTAACAGTGAAAGATATATCAATGGTAAAGATTGGACTGGAGTCCATAGTTCACTAGAGGTGCTCTCCTTAGATAAACAACATGGCATGAAGGATAAACAAATTACAGCAGGACAATTGACAGGAATTGAGCAAGGCAATCAATGCAATACCAGACAAAAAGATCCTATGAGATTCGATTGGGCAATATAACAAGATACATAGACCACCATCCAACTTCATCTATGACTAGAAGTTCACCTTTGAGTTATCATCCGAACCCCCTCCAGTATTAAGTTGCAAGCAACAGACAACTGCTTTAAGCAAAGTGTGTAAGGTAAACAATCCACTTGTTTCATGAACAAGAGACCGTTGTTTTCTTCCTAGTAGCAACAACACATCTACAACCGAAGAGATTTCTGTCACTTTCCTTGGAAACTAGAGGCACGAACCCACTATCGAGCATAAATACCTCCACTTGGAGTCACTAGCAACTACTTGGCCAAGATAGCTACTAACAACAGAGAGCATGCAAGATCACAAACAACATAGACATGATAGAATCATAAGACAAAACCATTAATCAATCTGACAAAGTAATCTCAATATCCATTGGATCACCGCAATTACAACATGCATGATTACAAATAGATTAGATCTTGATCATGAACGGAGCTCACAAGATCTATACATGAAAGCACAAGGAGGAGATACAACCATCTAGATACTATATGGACCCATAGTCCAAGGTGGAACTACTCACGCATCATACCGGAGAACAAGGCCTCCGGGATGATCTCCCCTCCGGCAGGGTGCCGAGAAGAACTTCAGACCCCCCCGATCTAGGGACGATCGTGGCGACGGCTACAGACGGTTTCGTGGAGTTTTGATTGAGTTCCTAGGGTTTTTGCATCGAGGGCTTCTTATAGGCGAGGAGGCGAGGCTGGGAGACGACCAGGGGCCCCACACCCTGCCTAGGCGCGGACCCTCCCTGGCCACGCCTAGGGGGGGTCTGGTCGCCCTGGCTCGCCTCTCCGTCTCGTTTTCTGGATTCGTGTCGTCCACGGTAAAATATTGACTTTGGCTTTGGTCCCGTCCAATTCCGGAAATATTGATTTTCTGCTGTTCTGGAACCAAAAAAAAAGAAAACAACAACTGACACTGTGAAAACTTCTTAATAGGTTAGTTCCAGAAAAGATATAAAAACGCATCAAAGTGTAGAGAAAGCAAAACAAAGTAGATACTAAACAAGCATGAAACATCAAAAATTATAGATACGTTTCCGACGTATCAGCATACATCAAAGAACCAACATCACTAGAATATGGCGCCTTTGACATGTACGCAAACTTTTGGTAGTAGGACATTGCGAAACTGACAATTTTAAATGAGGAGCAATGGGAGTACTAACTAACTTTGCACCATCCATATTAAAATGATAAAAAATTCTTAATATAACTTTGCTGACTAAGAAATAACAAAACCACATCTTCTATCTCGGATAATCTTCATACCTAACATCTTCTTAGCGGCACAAAGATCCTTCAACTCAAACTCACTATTTATGTGTGCCTTCAAAGTAGTAATTTATTTCATGCTCTTGGCAACAATTAACATATCATCAACATATAACAACAAATATATAGATGATTCATCAACAAACTTAATGTAAACACAACTATCATATCGAGAACTCTCAGATCCTTGTGAGATCATAAACAAAACAAACCTTGTATACCACTATCTTGGGGATTTCTTTAAGTTATAAAGAGACTCTTTAATTTGCACACAAAATCCTCTTTATCAGACACCATGAACCCTTTTGGTTGGTCCATGTATATTTACTCCCTAAGCTCTTTATGCAGAAAAACAGTCTTGACATCTAACTGCTCAAACTCAAGATCATGCATAGACACAATACTAAAGAAAGTGCGAATGGAACCATGTTTTACAACTAGGGAGAACACATTGTTATAATCAATACCTGAAATCTGGCTGACCTCTTTTTCTATTAACCTTGCCTTATACCTTCAAGGCTCTTTAGGAGACAAACCTTCCTTTCTCTTAAAGACCCACTTGCAGTCGACAGCCTTCTTTTATTTAGGAAAACGCACAACATTTCATGTGCCATTTTTCTCAAACGATTGCATCTCTTCTTGCATAGAAAAAGCCACTTCTTGCGTTCAACAAACGCAATGGCTTCATTATATGTAGCAGGTTCAGAATCATTATCCACCTGTTTAGCACGATTTAAAAAATAGTGAACAAGATTACACTCTTTAATTAAGCGAGAACGAGAATTAGTGCACATGTTTACACTCCACATGTTCATACTGAACAAGAATCATTCTCCACATGTTTACACTCTTCAATTAATGCATATATTCCATAGAGTGTTAACTAAAACCTCAATGGCTTATTTGGATAATGAATGTGGAGCTGCTTTCATGAACATAACTGCCTCAAACGCCTATGTGCTATTAGATGTCCTGCTTTTAGAAGTCAAAAATTATGGAAAGTTTGGAAAACGCTTAAGTTCCTGAAGAAGTATTTGATGATAGATATGAAATCTTTAACCTACTAGTAGAGAAAAGAAAGTAGAGGAAGTTAAAATGCTAAGTGAAACAAAAGAACCTCTACTAGACCTTGATAATCCACCATAACATGTGTTGATCTCGGGCTAATCTGACAAGGTTCAATATATAGGAAGCAATTTTCGATGTTTCTTAGTACTCCCTCCACAATAAGGGTCATTGTGTTCATGCCTTAGTATATCGTTCAAGCTGCAAATATAATTACTATGTATCACTGTGTTCATGTCTTGGTATATCAACTACACCCTCCGTTTAGAAATATAAGATGTTTTATGTTAGTGAAGCTAACGTATCTAAACATCTTTTAGTGTATAGGTTCAAATAAATCTACACACTAAAAGGTGTCTAAATATATCTACTTCACAAACCCAAAACATCTTATATTTCTAAATGGAGGAAATAGAACCACAGAAAACCCAACCAATTGGTTACCCTAGTGGAAGCCCTGTTCCCTGCAACTACCGACTCGGCAGACTTTGCACTTGGCATACATTTTGGGTGTTGTTGGCATACAGAAAATCTTGTGTTACACAACACACATATACATAGTAGGAGTCTAAATATCCGTGTGACCTTTTAAAGCAAATCGAAAGAACATTGTGTGTAGTGTAGGTTTTGACTAGGAGAGCTAATCACCGTCAACTGACTCCACTATCTTCAGTTTTAATTTTTTCAATTACCTCATTAGACATGGGTACTATGAAAATCCTGATGACCTATGGTGTCGCCGTCGATCATAGATGCGGAATCGTGGGAGTCCGACCTTGGCACCGTTGGCCTTCATGTCGGCCTGCACCTACTCCTAGAATTCCGGGTAACTGAACCCCGGTAGCGGCCGGGCGACAACAGCTCCACCACCATGTGCTCCGCGCTCCGGTACGCGTCGCCGCTCATCTCCTGCATCATGTCGCCCTGGTTCACCATCAGCATCCTCTCCACCGTCGTAGGTCTCTTGCTCTTGGTGCACAATCTGCACGCGGTGGAAAAGTATAACCAGTTCTAATCAGCAAAAACATCCATCAGGCATTTACCATAGTACTATGTTTGTACAACTATTTCTCTATATATTTTTGGGTAAACCAGATCTGCCATCCCAGGAGCCAATGCACCACTTGCCCTAGTGT
The DNA here is from genome assembly GCA_023614405.1 of Avena insularis. NCBI lineage: Eukaryota > Viridiplantae > Streptophyta > Magnoliopsida > Poales > Poaceae > Avena > Avena insularis. The sequence continues at coordinate 411,048,507 of CM042691.1, forward strand.
GATGGGATGATCATATTGCCCGGCGAGGCCACCGTTCGCATGCTCAACCCGGCCACGTGCCACGCCCTGACGTTGCCAAGGTGCACCGGCAATGGGCGGCTAGGCCAAGAGTCGTTCCACATGCTCGACGTCAACCACCAGGCGTTTGACACAACCCAAATACCGACGTCTACAAGGTGGCATGCTTCTTATACCGTTCACTGGATGGGTACACGACACTAAGAGGATACCACTACACCGTCGGCATGGAAGTGTTCACCATTGGAACCGACCAACATTGGCGCGTAATAGCAGAGCACCCGCCATACCCTATATTGATAAGGAAAAGGAAGTCGGCAACTTTTTTCAAGAGGTCTATTGTCTCAACAATCGACGAGCATATCCTCGGGCACACCGCACCGGGTTTCCTACGTTTCCGCTTGGAAGACAAGGCATTGTGGTAATGCCGCCACCTACTTGCTACCCGAGGCTGGAATACACCATGCCGGTGTTAACCAAGCTTCGCGGGGATCTTTTCTTAGCGCGCGAAGGGGCAACATCAATATAATCGAGATATGAATGTGTGATAATCAGCGGCGGACCCAGCATCCCTATTGCCCGGGCTTCCGGCCAGCTGCACAACCTAATTTTATGCCTATTTGACTAATAATTAGCAATTTAAGACTTTGAACTTAGAGTTTTTCCAAGCTTTATAATTTTCTTGGGTCTGCCACTGGTGATAATATCAAAAGATCACATTAGGATCAACGTTACATGATCAAAGTTCCGAGGTGCGCGTCCCCTAATTTCTACCCAATTTCCATATTGGATGAAGAGATTGTTTTCACAAAAGGCCCTACTAATACTAGACGCTCCGATCTGAAAACCAAAAGTTACAAAGATGTGTTCCATATGGAGAAATTGGGTTATCACAATGCAATGACATGCATTCTTACATACCAAATGAGGCGTCTCTCCTACTTTGATGTGATCCTCTATACTCCAAGACTCATTCCAATATAGCTGAAGGTTGGTGGTTTGTAAAAGGTACCGGAGATAAATTTTCTAGCTAACCTAGCAAGTCGCTACCCGCTCTGTTGAATAAAAGAGCAATTTACCAAGAGAATTAACCATAATAAATGCTAGATAAAATATAAATAGAATAATAGAAATTAGACTAATCATGTAAAATAGCGAATACAAATTAAGGCAGATAACCAACGGATTGCAAGGCATAGAACTTGAAATACAATCAGAACAATGTTGATAAAGAGGATATACATCACAGTAGCAGTAGAGGAACCGTCATCATTCGTGTTGGTACCGTCGTCAGCCATATTGTTGAGAAAGAGGTTGCTGATTTCGGGGAAGAAGTTCTCATTGGCGAAGGCGTCGGCGCAATCGCTATCCGTGAAGGAGTCCGTGATGAAGCCAGTAGTCGCGCCAATAGCGCTCCCCAAAAACCTAATCGCCCTTCTCTCGTACAGGACTCGAAGCAGCGGGGTCTTAGAGGCCTACTATCCCGGATCATGGTGCATGCCATAAGATGGGGTGGGGAAGATTAGGTAGCGCGGTGCTTTGTACATGGAGGCGCAAACAAATGTACGACGGTGTATCTGAGAGGAGGCGTGGTCTCTCTCTCTTATAGGCACAGATGGAAGGCAGACAGGATGTGCAAGAGATGAAACGAAGAGGCGGAAGTTGAAGCGAATAGGCGAGAGCCAACCGGACATCCTCCACTCAATTCGCATTCATTTCCACTTAGCTCGTATTAAAAGTCCACTCGAGCAAAATGTTTCAGCTTTTGTACAACTTTTCATATACCATTCATGCATGGTAAAATAAATCTTGGCTCGGCGTCATGAAAAGCGAGGAGGAGGAGGAGCGCGCGTATATATGTCTTCTCTTCTCAAGCTCGTACAAGTGGTGGAAGAGCTCTCCTTATAAGCTGGTCCAACTTCCACTCAACTAGCAATGTGAGATTAAACATTTGTCCCAACTTTTGCTTTGCATTAATAGGCCAAATGGATCTCTGTAATTTCAGGAGTTTATTGGCATATAATAAATGGGCTCGGCCTATTTAGGCAAACATTTCAACACGATCGAGCCACTCCTGATGCGTAGCTCGGCCTCGCCGCCGCTCCTCCCCTTCCATCTGATTTCGGTCGGCGATGCCCCTCTCGTCAAAATACGGAGAGGAGGAAATTATATCATAGCGGCCGAAGCATACATATTATGTAAGTTTTAGTGTCACTTATGTTCCTTTCGAACATAATGTTTTATTTGTCATAGCTTAACTATAACAATAGTCTATAACTAGCTAGTATAAGTAATGTTAGCATAGTGAACAAAGAAAATAAGCACTTTTACCTCCCGATCTGTTCACCGTGGCAATATTTATACTAAACTATTTCACCTTTTATGATTTATTCTTATTGATATTTTTTTAATATAATATTGCATGAATTTTTATTGTACGTAACTAAATGTTATTTGTGCGAAGATACATGTAATTCGACTCGATACAAAAGATACTACGTGTAAAATGTTATACCATTGTAGTACTTAGTAATACAATTTTTATCTGTTGTTTCGAGCCGAAATGATATTCTTTGTGACAACTTATCTTTCAGAGATATAAACAAGTACTGAAAAAATCACTTACATTGATAATTAAGTTATGACACTTAATGTATTACAATTTGTGTATGCATAGTTGCATCTAGATATCTAAATATCGTGTACTTATAGGACGCATGCTTGTGGCAATACTAATATCCCGACGAAGGTTATTAGAGTACTAGTGTACTCTAGGATCGCCTCTAGGATCAGCAGTAGTAGGAACACATGACTCATCCTCCTTCATGACACATGACTCGGTCGTGTGTGCTTCCCAGCTGGGCGATTCGGTTGATGCAGTAATAGGAGACTTCATCTGCTCTGCTCCCCATCGGTGACGTATGCGGAGGAGCGTTTTCCCATCCAACGCCTTCTTCTCAGCCTATACATGACTTTGGATCTTTTTTCTAGTTGAACATGCATCTGCATGTAAGCATGTTGGTTGGCACTATCTTGTCGTGGGATGCCACGGTGCTTTGTTGATATACAGGAAGCAATTTTTTGAAGGGAATATGCCCTGAGAAGCAATAATAAAGTGTTTATTATGTGTATTCCAAGTATATGATAGATGTTTATTTTGCATGCTATAATTGTATTAATACGGAAACATTAATACATGTGTGTTTAATAAACAAACAGAAAGTTCCTAGTTATGCCTCTCTCATAAACTAGCTCGTTGATTAACAAGATGATCAAGGTTTCCTGATCATGGACATTGGATGTTGTTAATAACGGGATCACAATATTAGTGTAATGGTGTGATGAACATTCATCCGAAGTATAGCATTACGATCAAAGTCATTGAGTTTATATTGCTATAATAATTTACGAAGTGATCCTAATCCTTAGACCATGATATCATGTCAATCACTAACACCGGAAGAGTTTCTTGATAACATCAAACGTCACACCGTAACAGGGTGATTATAAAGATGGATTCAGAACTAATAAAGTGTTATGTTGAGGCTCATGGATCGAGAGTGGAATTTGTTCATCCCGATGACGGATAGATATACTCTGGGCCCTCTCAGTGATATCACATTGGTTAGCTTGCAAGCAAGTGATTTGATCACTAGAATGTTATATCACGGGAACGAGAAAAGAGTGCATGTCGAATCTAGATCAAACTAGGTATGGAGATACCGATGATCGAATCTCGGACATGTAATATATCGTGAAACAAAGGGATTAAGATACTAGCATAAAAGGTTCCGACGATCACAAGAAAGTCATCGTTGAATGTGTGGGAGTCAGTATGGGTCTCCAGATCCCACTTCTGATTATTGATCCAAGAGGGGTATCGATCATGTCCGCATTATTCACGAACCATAGGGTGACACACTTAAGAGACACCGACATCCAATTGGAGCAAAAGTTTCATGCCGAAAGAATGAACAAGCGCAGGAATTTATTTCACTAGATACCGAAACAGGTTTTCGGGTGAAATTGCATAAAGTGGTTATGCATGTGAAATGGAATTCTAGCAAGGGGTTATTTGTGAATGTTTGTCATTAAAGTAATTGACAAAATTCTGAATAAAATAAAAGAGTTTTATTTAATGAGAGTTTGCATTAAATTTGGTGGAAATTTAATGGGAATTTGAGTGGACTTTTGAGTGGAGGGAATTTAAAGGAGATTTGTGAGTGGAGTGTCCACCCACATGAAGAGGAGGAGGCAAGGGCAGCCCCATGCGCCGGCCACCCCCTTGGGGTTCCCCCCTCCTCCTATAAAAGGAGCCCCCCTCCTTACTTGTCTCACACACCTCCTCATGAAGGATCTCTCTCCCCCTCTAGAATTTATCCCCCATGGTCTCGGACTAGCGAGATACATGTTCCCGGTGGCTATTCGGCAAGAAAGAGTTGTGCTTCCGCTGCATCGCTGGAGCGAGGAGGCGGAGGTTGCTCGGTGCCTCGAACGTGTGTGCGAGCACGGATGCGCTGCTGATTTGCGGCGCTAGGACTTCCTCTCGATCTTGAGATCGGCAAGAGATCGTCTACATCAACCACGAGTTGAACTCATTAAGCTTTGTCGGTCTTCAAGGGTATGTTCTCTACGAATATACATCCGCCCGTTGTTTGTATCTAGTAGATAGATCTTGGTACATAGTTCACATCGTAGGAAAACTTTTGTTTTCTATGCTGCGAACCCTATAGTGGTATCAGAGCCGGATCTATGCGTAGATACTTTACACGGGTAGTACACATATGAGTATGTGGGCGATGATGATCATGTTGTTGCTCCTTTGTTGTAATTTTGGATATTGGTGGCATAGTGGGATGAAGCGGCCCGGACAAACTTTACATGTCCTCGCACATGAGACCTGTTCCACGCTTGACATGCAACTAGTTTGCATAAGTGGCTAGCGGGTGTCTGTCTCTCCTACTATAGTCAATATCTATTTTGCAAGCGATTTGTCAACAATTTGGTTATCCTCGTTGTGGTTCATGTTCGTAGGTAAGAACGGTTCTATCTCGAAAGCCCTAAGCCACGTAAAACTTGCAATGGATAAATTAGAGGCGTCTAGTTTAGATTGTTGCTAGGCTAGTGTTATGATATGGTAGTGTTGTAAGTAGAAGTATGAGATGATACTCTTACAACACACATAGCGTGTAAACTCCATAGACCTTGGATTTACACATATAGGTATGATAGTGATCATACCACGATGCACATGATAGAGATCATCTGCGGAAACTATATCATTTCACTAATAAACATGTGATGTTTGATAGCATCTTATGTTGCTTGTTTAGCGCTTTGTTAGCATAATAAGATGATCCCTCTTTTAAATATCAAGATAAGAATGTGTTCTTCCTTTAGTATGCACCGATTATGTCTTCATCGCTCCAAGACATCTCGTGATGATTGGGTGTTCTTGGATCCACGACCATATTTCGGGTGTAAAACAGTTACACACGCGAATACTAAGGTTCTAACTTGGCGAGCCTAGCATGTACAGACATGGCCTCAGAACACGGACCGAAAGGTTAAGCATGAGTCATATAGTTGATATGATGCCCATTTGATGCTCGCCTTTGAAGCTATACCGACTCACGTGATGATCGGACTTGGTATAGTGGATTTGGTTCATGTAATCACCAAAAAGGCACGAGGGATGTCGTTTTTGAGTGGGAGTTCATTCGTAATATGGATTAGTTGAACTCAATCTATCATACACTTAGTCTAAACTTTATAAATTCTGTTGTAGATGGCACCACCTGCTTTTAATTTCAATGTGTTCATGGAGAAAGAGAAACTAGCAACGAACGGTAGCAACTTTACCGAATGGGCCATGAATTTGAGGATTCTCCTCTCTGCTGCACAAAAGCAATATGTGCTAGAAGCGCCGTTAGGCCCCCCACCTTTAGATGATGCCCCTGACAAGGAGAAGAATGTCTATCAGACTCGTCAGGAGGACCACAACTTAGTTCATTGCGGCATATTGTATGGGCTAGAGCCGGAACTTCGAAAGCGTTTCGAAAATGGCAATGCATTTGATACAATGGGTGAGTTGAAAATGATTTTCAACACATGCTGTGAGAGCTACAACGCTTCAGAAAAGTTCTTTAGCTGCATGATGGAAGAGCACAGCTCCGTTAGTGAGCATGTACTCAAGATGTCGGGTTACTCCGATAAGCTTGTGTCCTTGGGAATAACGATTCCCATTGACTTAGGCATCCATCGTGTTCTACAGTCTGTGCCACCTTGATATAAGAGCTTCGTGATGAACTATAATATGCAAGGTATGAAGAAGTCTCTCCCCGAGCTTCACAATGCTTAAACCGCTAAGTGGAGATCAAAAAGGAACATCAAGTGTTGATGATCAATAGGAACACTAGTTTCAAGAAAGACAAGTAGGGAAAACGGAAGGGAAGTAAGGGCGGCAAGCCTGTTGCCGCGCCTGAAAAGAAACCACGAGTTGGACCTAAGTCTGATTCCGAGTGCTACTATTGTAAGGGATCGCCATCGAAGCGCAACTGCCCCAAGTATCTGGCAGACAAGAAGTACGGCAAGGCAAACAAAGGTATATATGATATACATGTTATTGATGTGTACTTGACTAGTGCTCGTAGTAGCACCTGGGTATTTGATACCGTTCGCCTAATATTTGTAACTCGAATCGGGGGCTGCGGAACAAGCGACCGCTAGCAAGGTGAGGTCAAGATGCGTGTCGGCAATGGATCAAGCGTTGATGTGATCGCCGAACGCTGCCTCTCCACTTGCCGCCGGGATTAGTTATAAACTTGAATAATTGTTATCCGGTGCACCGAGCATGAACATTGTATCTGGATCGTGTTTGATGCGAAGTGGTTATTCATTTAAATCTGAGAACAATGGTTGTTCCATTTATATGAATGAAATCTTTTATGGTCATGCACCGATGATGAATGGTTTATTTCTATTAGATCTCGATGATAATGTTACATATATTCATAATGTTGATGCTAAAAGGATTAAACTTAATGATGATATATCCGCATATATGTGGTAATCGCCTAGGTCATATTGGCGTTAAACGCATGAAGAAGCTCCATTCGGATGGACTTTTGGAATCACTTGATTTTGAATCATTTGATACATGTGAGCCATGCCTTATGGGCAAGATGACTAGAACGTCGTTTTCCGGTTCAATGAAACGGGCGACGGATTTATTGGAAATCATACATTCTGATGTATGTGGTCCAATGAGTGTGTCGGCGCGAGGTGGATATCGTTATTTTGTTACTTTCATGGATGATTTGAGTAGATACGGTTATATCTACTTGATGAAACACAAGTCTGAAACCTTTGAAAAGTTCAAGGAATTTCAGAATGAAGTGGAAAATCATCATAATAGAAAGATCAAATTTCTACGGTCCGACCGTGGAGGTGAGTATCTAAGTTATGAGTTTAGCACTCACATGAAAGAGTGTGGAATTGTTTCACAACTCACGCCTGCCGGAACACCACAGCGAAATGGTGTGTCGGAATGTCGTAATCGTACTTTATTAGATATGGTTCGATGTATGATGTCTCTGACGGACTTGCCGTTGTCATTTTGGGGTTATGCACTAGAAACTCCTGCATTCACTTTAAATCGGGCACCATCTAAATCCGTTGAAAAGACACCGTATGAATTGTGGTTTGGAAACAAACCTAAGCTGTCATTTCTTAAAGTTTGGGGATGCGATGTTTATGTGAAGAAATTTCAACCGGATAAACTCGAACCCAAAGCGGAAAAATGCGTCTTCATAGGATACCCTAAGGAAACTATTGGGTATTCCTTCTATCACAGATCCGAGGGCAAGGTTTTTGTTGCCAAGAATGGATCCTTTCTAGAGAAAGAGTTTCTCGCGAAAGGTGTGAGTAGTCAGAAGGTAGAACTCGAAGAGGTTATGGAACCTTCTCTTCAAAGTATGGCGAGTAGCGCAGCGCCGGAAGTTGTTCCGGAGTTGGCTCCACCTGTTGAAGAGGGAACTAATGATAATGATCATGAAACTCCAAAAGAGAGTACTCCCGAACCTCGCAGGTCAAGCAGGACGCGTGCATCTCCCGAGCTGTACGGAAATCCTGTCATGAATTTCATGGTTGATGAAAATGATGACCCTGCGACGTATGAAGAAGCGACGATGAGCCCGGATTCCAACAAATGGTTAGAAGCCATGAAATCCGAGATGGAATCCATGTATGAAAATCAAGTTTGGAACTTGGTGGAATTACCTCACGACCGAAAGGCCGTGGAGAACAAATGGATTTTCAAAAGGAAAACTGATGCTGATGGTAATGTGACCGTCTATAAAGCTCGACTTGTCGTAAAGGGGTTTCGACAAATTCAAGGAGTTGACTACGATGAGACATTCTCTCCCGTAGCGATGCTAAAGTCAGTTAGGATTATGTTAGCAATTGCTGCATATTTTGATTATGAGATATGGCAGATGGATGTCAAAACCGCGTTTCTCAATGGTAATATTGAAGAAGAGTTGTATATGATACAACCAAAGGGTTTTGTCGATCCTAAGGATGCTAACAAGGTGTGCAAGCTTCAGCGATCCATCTATGGATTGAAGCAAGCATCACGAAGTTGGAATCTCCGCTTTGATGAGGTGATCAAAGAGTTTGGATTTGTCCAAACTTATGGAGAAGCTTGTATTTACAAGAAAGTGAGTGGGAGCAATGTGGCATTTCTGATATTATATGTGGATGACATATTATTGATCGGAAATGATACAGATCTTTTAAACAGTGTTAAAAGTTATCTAAACAGCAAATTTTCAATGAAGGACCTAGGTGAAGCATCATACATATTAGGCATAAAGATCTATAGAGATAGATCTAGGCGCCTATAGGGCTATCGCAAAGTACATACCTTGATAAGATTTTAAAGAAGTTTAAAATGGACGGAAGTAAGAAGGGGTTCTTACCTATGTTGCAAGGCAAGACATTGAGTAAGACTCAAAGTCCGGCTTCGGCGGAAGAAAGAGAGATAATGGACAAAGTCCCCTATGCTTCAGCCATAGGCTCTATAATGTACGCCATGCTATGTACAAGACCGGATGTGGCACATGCTATTAGTTTGACTAGTAGGTACCAATCGGATCCAGGTTCGGAACACTGGATAGCGGTCAAGAATATCCTTAAGTACTTATGAAGAACTAAGGATATGTTTCTTGTATACGAAGGTGAAGAAGAGCTCGTTGCTAAGTGTTATGTTGACGCTAGCTTTGACACTGATCCGGATGACTCTAAGTCTCAATCCAGATACGTATTTCTCATGAATGGCGGAGCGGTTAGTTGGAGGAGCTCCAAACAACCTGTGATAGCGGGATCAACAACGGAGGCCGAATATGTTGCTGCTTCAGAAGCGGCTTAGGAAGAAGTTTGGATGAAGGAGTTCATATCCGAACTAGGAGTGGTTGCAAACGCGTTGGACCCAATGGTGATGTATTGTGACAACAATGGTGCCATTGCCAATGCCAAAGAACCAAGGTCTCACAAGCATTCCAAGCATATTAAGCGCCGGTTTCACTCCATCCGCGAGCATGTCAAGGATGGAGATATAAAGATTTGTAAAGTACATACGGATCTCAATGTAGCATATCCGTTGACTAAAATTCTCCCTAGAGCAAAACATGATCAACACCAAAACTCAATGGGTGTTAGATTTATCACTATGTAACTAGATTATTGTCTCTAGTGCAAGTGGGAGACTCAAGGGAATATGCCCTGAGAGGCAATAATAAAGTGTTTATTATGTGTATTCCAAGTATATGATAGCTGTTTATTTTGCATGCTATAATTGTATTAATACAGAAACATTAATACATGTGTGTTTAATAAACAAACAGAAAGTTCCTAGTTATGCCTCTCTCATAAACTAGCTCGTTGATTAACAAGATGATCAAGGTTTCCTGATCATGGACATTGGATGTTGTTAATAACGGGATCACAACATTAGTGTAATGGTGTGATGAACATTCATCCGAAGTATAGCATTACGATCAAAGTCATTGAGTTTATATTGCTATAACAACTTACGAAGTGATCCTAATCCTTAGACCATGATATCATGTCAATCACTAACACCGAAAGAGTTTCTTGATAACATCAAACATCACACCGTAACAGGGTGATTATAAAGATGGATTCAGAACTAATAAAGTGTTATGTTGAGGCTCATGGATCGAGAGTGGAATTTGTTCATCCCGATGACGGATAGATATACTCTGGGCCCTCTCGGTGATATCACATTGGTTAGCTTGCAAGCAAGTGATTTGATCACTAGAATGTTATATCACGGGAACGAGAAAAGAGTGCATGTCGAATTGAGATCAAACTAGGTATGGAGATACCGATGATCGAATCTCGGACATGTAATATATCGTGAAACAAAGGGATTAAGATACTAGCATAAAAGGTTCCGACGATCACAAGAAAGTCATCGTTGAATGTGTGGGAGTCAGTATGGGTCTCCAGATCTCGCTTCTGATTATTGATCCGAGAGGGGTCTCGATCATGTCCGCATTATTCAAGAACCGTAGGGTGACACACTTAAGAGACACCGACATCCAATTGGAGCAAAAGTTTCATGCCGAAAGAATGAACAAGCGCAGGAATTTATTTCACTAGATACTGAAACAGGTTTTCGGGTGAAATTGCATAAAGTGGTTATGCATGTGAAATGGAATTCTAGCAAGGGGTTATTTGTGAATGTTTGTCATTAAAGTAATTGACAAAATTCTGAATAAAATAAAAGAGTTTTATTTAATGAGAGTTTGCATTAAATTTGGTGGAAATTTAATGGGAATTTGGGTGGACTTTTGAGTGGAGGGAATTTAAAGGAGATTTGTGAGTGGAGTGTCCACCCACATGAAGAGGGGAGGGCAAGGGGGCAGCCCCATGCGCCGGCCACCCCCTTGGGGTTCCCCCCTCCTCCTATAAAAGGAGCCCCCTCCTCACTTTTCTCACACACCTCCTCGTGAAGGATCTCTCTCCCCCTCTAGAATTTATCCCCCATGGTCTCGGACTAGCGAGATACATGTTCCCGGTGGCTATTCGGCAAGAAAGAGTTGTGCTTCCGCTGCATCGCTGGAGCGAGGAGGCGGAGGTTGCTCGGTGCCTCGAACGTGTGTGTGAGCACGGATGCGCTGCTGATTTGCGGCGCTAGGACTTCCTCTCGATCTTGAGATCGGCAAGAGATCGTCTACATCAACCACGAGTTGAACTCATTAAGCTTTGTCGGTCTTCAAGGGTATGTTCTCTACGGATATACATCCGCCCGTTGTTTGTATCTAGTAGATAGATCTTGGTACATAGTTTACATCGTAGGAATTTTTTTGTTTTCTATGCTGCGAACCCTACATTTTTTAGTACCACAAAAAGGTTCTTTCTCAACAATATCTAAATAAGATAAATCAAGAGAAAAATCATAATCTTTATCTTTAATGTCTACGGGAGAGGTGACAAACTTAGGATCATAGGACTTCTTAGGTATAATAGTATGTCTAGCAAGGAGACTCTTAATAGCACTAGCACCATGTGTGTTTCGACACTCTTCAACAAATTCATCAGTGAGCTCTATGTAACCATCATTAATATCAAAACTCTCACTAGCCGCAGGTGAGCTAACAGGTGTAACAGTGTATTCGCTAGGAGTTTCGGTATTTCCTAGACTAGCCATAGTAGCATCTAGAAATCGCATCAAGCACAGTAGAAGTAACATCATGAGTATCAAAAGCAGTTTCAGATTCAACAGTAATAGCAGTGTGTGTAGCATGAGCATGTGGTGGTGGTGTGACAAGCTTACTTATAACAGGCGGTGAATCTAGAGCAGTAGAGGTGTTTAGGAATGTACCTCTTCTTGTAGTGGATGGTAAAATAGGAAACTTTCCATCACGAGACTTCCCCATGATGAAAGGAGTAGCAGTGAACAATAATAGATCCAAGTGAACTTACAAATAAATCTATGCTCCCTAGCAATGGCGCCAGAAAATAGTCTTGATGACCCACAAGTGTAGGGGATCGCAACAGTCTTCGCGGGTAGTATTACTCAATTTATTGATTCGACACAAGGGAGCCAAAGAATACTTACAAGCCTTAACAACTGAGTTGTCGGTTCAGCTGCACCTAAAAATAGTTCTTGCTCACAGAAGTTTATCAGTAGCAACAGTTTGGTAGTAGCAACAGCAAAGCAACAACAACAGTAACAACAACAGTGAACAATAGCAATAGTAACAGTAACGGTAGCAGTAGGATTCGAGTGCGGTAGGCATAGGGATGGATGGACGGGCGTTGTATGGACGAGTCTAAATATGTAACTTCAAGATCTAGGGAATTGCAAATAAATAATAATAAGCATCCAAGTACTAAACAATCCTAGGCATGTGCGCCAAATATAGTCATACGTGCTCGCAATGAGAACTTGCACAACATCTTCTGTCCAGCCAGCCCGTGGCAGCGGGGCCTCTAGGGAACTACTGGCAATTAAGGTGCTTTTTTAATAGAGCACCAGAGCAAATCATTAACACTCCGTGAACACGTGTAATCCTCACACCACGGCCATCCCCTCCGGTTGTCCCAATTATTGTCACTTTGGGGGCATTTGGATCCGGACAATGATATGTGTACACAACTTGCAGATAAGATCACAAACAATACTATCATGATGATTCAATAATAAGTTCAGATATGAGATCATGGCACTCGGGCCCTAGTGACAAGCATTAAGCACAACAAGTTGCAACAAAGTCAAATAGCACAAGAGATACTAGGCACTATGCCCTAACAATTTTTATTTGATTACATGATAGAACTCATCCAATCCCTACCATCCCCAAGCCTACAGCGGGGGATTACTCACTCATGGATGAGGGAAACATCGGTGGTTGATAGAGATGCGTTGGTCATGACGATGGCGATGATCCTCTCCAAATTCCCCGTCCCGGCAGGGTGCCAGAACGGAGTTTCTGGATCCGAATCTTGGTTTCTGGTAGCGGCGACAGAGCGGAACTCTTTCTGGAAAACTATCGACCCCCCCCTGAGTTTTTAGGTCAAAAGGCAACGTATAGACGCGGAGGGAGGCCGAGGAGCTGCCTGGGTCGGCCAGACCTCCCCCAGGTGCGGGCAGAGGTGGGCCCGCGCCTGGGGTGGGTTTGGGCCCCCAGGCCTCCTCTCTGTCTCCCCTTCTGGCTTTGTGGATCTTCTGGTGAGAAATAGTTTTTGGCATATTTTCCAGAATTTTTTCTGATAGTTTATTTTCTACACAAAAACAAGACACCAAAGTAATTCTGCTGAAAACAGCGTCAGTCCATGTTATTTGCATCCAAATCATACAAGTTTAGAGGAGAAACAATAGCAAAGTGTTCGAGAAAGTAGATACGTTTTAGACGTATCACCTACCCCGACTCTGCTTTGCTCTCGCATTTCACAAACTCGCGCCCGGCGTTGCCATTCTCATCGCTCGTGGTGATCAGCCGCTTCAGGGGCGCCATCCGTGGGCAATCAGGACACCTTCCGAGCAGCACTGGACCGTAGCGTGGCCACCGGTAGTTGGAGGCTGGAGCGGAGCTCGACATCTACCGCTGGCGTTGCAGCGCGACGAGGTTCGCCGATGAAGAAGGGAAGAAACGGAAGGATGCAACGGTCGGAACTGGCTCTGGCGCGGCGGCGAGATGCTCTGTTTCTACGAGCTACGAGTTCTAGGTCCCACGCCGTGAGGTGGACAAGTAATGGGTCCCACGATCTGAGGTGGACAAGTTTGGATCCCACTCAGCCTAGCTAAACTGAACTGTTAAGCTATCTACTGTGGTTTATGAGAAGTGTCGCATGTCAGCTATTTGCTATCTCACAAGCGTCACATGCGAGTTATTCTTTGCAACGACGTCGCTCGTTTTCCAATTCGCTGCAAATACGTCGCGGAGGAGCTATTCGCCCCTTTGGAACATAGAGTTTTATTTGTCATTGCTTAACTATAACAATAGTTCATAACTAGTTGGTATAAGTAATGTTACCATAGTGAACAAATAAAATAAGCTCTTTTACCTACTGTTCTATTTATACTAAACTATTTCACTTTTTCATGATTTATTTCTTCTAACAAATACTCAACATTTTCTTATTGATAATTTTTTAAATATAATATTCCATGATTTTTTATTGTACATTATTAAATGTTTTTTCTGCGAAGATACATGTAATTTGACTTCATACAGAAGATACTACATGTAAAATGTTATACCATTGTAGTACTTAGCAATACAATTTTTATCTCTTGTTTCGAACCGAAATGATATTCTTTATGACTTATCTTTCAGAGATATAAACAAGTATGTGAAAAAAACACTTACATTGATAATTAAGTTATGACACTTAATGTATTACAATGTGTGTATGCATAATTGCATCTAAATATCTTGCACTACCCGTTAAAAAAATACATCTTACACTAGTGTATTCTAGGACGCATGCTTCTGGCAATACTAATATCCCGAGGAAGGTTACAAGAGTACAAGTCGCCTCTAGGATCAGCAGTAGTAGGAACACATGACTTATCCTCCTTCATGACACATGACTCGGTCGTGTGTGCTTCCCAGCTGGACGACTCAGTTGGTGCAGTAATAAGAGACTTCATCTGCTCTGCTCCCCATCGGCTGACGTATGCGGAGGGGCGTTTTCCCATCCAACGCCTTCTTCTCAGCCTATAAATATCTTTTTCCTAGTTGAACATGCATCTGCATGTAAGCATGTTGGTTGGCACTATCTTGCTGTGGGATGCCACGGTGCTTTGTCGATACAGGAAGCAATTTTTCGATGTTTCTTAGTAGTAGTATTTTATTTTACTGTCCGGGACAATGTTCAGGCTGTAAATATAATTACTGTGTATCACCGTGTTCATGGCTTGGTATATTAACTAGCAGAACCACAAAAACGTCATAGCGCGTCATCAGGCTCGTATCAGGCCCGTTGGGCGTTGAGATTTCAGACCACGTCCTCAGCTGTTTGTTGTCAGGCTGCAAGCGGGACAGCCTGCGGGACACCCGCATCGTGCCGCATATGCCCGCGCAACATAAGTTGGCTTATGCGGATATCCCACGTATTTAAGGGGTTATTAGCGGGCACCCGCATATATTCGCATTGCAAAATACTTTTAATCCTAAGAACTGGCTAGCTCACTGGTTTTTGCTTGATTCGGTAATATGAAACTAGTAGAACTGATTGCATTCACATTGAGAGAAATCAGTCTGCTGGCAAAAACACTACTAAGCTAGCTACAGGAAGAAACAAACTGAGCTTGCTGGCTCTTCACATAATAAACAAACTGAGCTGCTAGTTCTTCAAGCAGGCTAAGCCATTAAGTTACATCGCTCCATTGAAGTGGCAGGCTAAGACATCAAGTTACAGTGCTCCATTTCATATTTCAACTACTCCAGTTGCATGCTACACATATCAGAGTGATTTCATAGGAAGTTGATTTGCTGATTTCTTCAAGATATTTTCAAGATCAGATTTGCATCCTTGCTCAGACAATTGCTTCTTCAAATCCACTGAGAATAAGATAAATAAGCTACTGATAAAAATAAATAATAAATAAAACATACAAATTTCTACATGGAAATGACATAACTTACATGTGCATTAGATCAATGGAACAATAATATATTAGAACATACAGTCTGACAACCATATTGGTTAGAAATTTAAACATTAGAATCAACCATCCTAACCATAAACATGTTAATCTACTGTAACAGTCTACATGTATCCTCCAAAATCAACAATCTGAATTTGTCTCTACTGTAACTACAGATTTAGAAACTACAGATTTAGATGCACAAATATGAACTCCATAGCAGTCTATACAACAAAAAGATGCAAGTACAGAACAGAGCAAGTTACCTGTAAGATGTAATCCTAGCTACCAGGAAATGCGCTACTCACGGTCCAAATCATCTGAAAATGTTAGAGTTTCTTGTTAGCCAAAAAAAAGAGCTAAAACAATAACCTGAATAAAGAAAAATTCACTTACCGGCTGCCCTAAACCAGTCCAGGAGGCATATCAAAGCCTCGACGGTAGAGCACGCGAGGCTGCTCCTATAGTCGCTAATGACGCGTCCTCCAGTGCTGAAATTTTAATATAGAAAAATGCTCCTATAGTCGCTAATGACGCGTCCGCATATGCCATGTAATTTTAATAGTGTTACGCGGATGCCCGTGTATACGATTATGTGGGTGCGATTTAGCGGAGCCGCGGACGTACCGCTCCAACTTGCAGCGTTACTTTGTTGCTTAAGTTCACACATAGAGCAATGTCCAAGCTGGGACATTCTCTCTGTATCTAGGGTGGCTCCTTTCGGGTCCCTACCTGTAAAATGTTCTCAATTGAATAAAAGCCATTTTGTGTTAAAGAAAATACATCAATTCTTGGGGAGCCAGAAAAGAGCGTGTTGGTTACCCTGGTGGAAACCCTATCCCCTGCCACTACCGATTCAGCACTTGACATACATTTTGGGTGTTGTTGGCATATAAAAACTCTTTGTGTTACACATACATATATACCTACACGTTGGAATCGAAACATCTGTGTCCTTTTCAAGCAAATCAAAAAAGAACTTTGTCTGTAATGCTGGTTTCATTTGGTTTGGGTTTGGACAGGGAGAGCAACTCTCTGTTCCAGTTCATGTTCATTCAAATTGCCTCGTTGGACAGTTCAGTCCACTTCATTCCAATTGCCACGTTGGTTAGTCAGGGGAAGGAAATCATGATCGGTCATGGACGCGGAATCGAGCGAGCGCAACCTTGGCGCCGGTGGCCTTGATGTCGGCCTGCACCTGCTCCCGGAACTCCCCGTAGCTGAACCCCCTGTAGCAGTCTGACGGGTGGCAGATGACGGCGTCCTCCTCCGGGAACGCTTAGTAGCAGAGCGACATCCGCTCCGTCCCCGGCGACGACGGCGCCACCACCCTGTGCACCGCGCTCCGGTACGCGTCGCCGCTCATCGCCTGCATCATGTCGCCCAGGTTCACCACCAACGTCCCTGCCACCGGCCGCACCCGGCGCCACCCCGCCGATCCGTCTCGCAGCACCTGTAGGCCGCCGATGAGGTCCTGGTTGAGGATGGACAGCACGGAGCTGTCCGTGTGCGGCTCCATCCCCATGTACTGCACGGCCGCGGCAGGGTCGTGCGCCGGGTAGCGATACGCGCGGAAAGTGCCAACGTGCTCCTCCAGGTACGACGCCCTCCGCTCCGCGTCGAGACAGAGCTCATTGCTGCCGGCCAGCGCGTCGAACAGCTTCCGGGCGATCCGGGCCATGTGCGGCACGTACTCCTCCGTCACCGCCTTCCTAAACGTCGAGTAGACATCGCAGGCGTCGTCCCCGTCTTCAGCATCAGCAGGAGAAGAAAGGGCGGCGTCTATGTGCAGCCCCTCGACCTAGTTGAACTCCTTGACGCGGAGCGACAGCGCCGGCGTGCCCCAGAAGTAGCCGGGCAGCCGGGACTTGCTCGCCGGCTGCAGTTCCAGGAGGCCGCGGGTGAGCCGGAACAGGCGGGCGGTGAGGTCGCGGGGGACGCCGTGGTTGACAAGCCGGAACACGCCCGGGTCCCGGCATGCCGCCACCAGCTGCTCTGCGAGCTCCTCATGACCGAGGTCTAGCGTAGGCAGCTCCAGCTCCTCCAGCTCGCAATCACTAGTTGCTACCTGCTGCTCCATGGATCGACGGAGATGGGATGTGACGGAGTATCAAGTTTTCCCTCGACATTTTTCGCAATATTTTTAAATAATACATTTTTTAATCTTTTCTAAATATATATTATATGTTTTATGGATTTTACAAAACTAGCATTTTATCGGCCTGGACGAAGCAGATTGGCATCCAGTCGAATATAGCCGAAGGTTGGTGGTTTGTAAAAGGTACTGGAGAAAACTTTCCTAACTAAACATAGCAGGTCTCTACCCGCTCAAGCCACTCCTGATGCGGATCTCGGCCCTACCACCGCTCCCTGTCCATCTGATTCCGGTCGGCGTTGCCCCTCTCGTCAAAATACGGAGGGGGAAATTGTATCATAGCAACCGAAGCATACATATTATGTAACTTTTAGTGTCACTTTCGGTGCTTAACTGTAACAATAGTCCATAACTAGCTAGTATAAGTAATGTTAGCATAGTGAACAAAGAAAATAATCTCCTTTACCTAAATATTTATACTGAACTCTTTCACTTTTTCATGACTTTAAAAAATACTCATAATTTTCTTATTGACGAAATTTTTAATATAATATTCCGTGATTATTTATTGTACATAAATAAATGTTATTTCTGCGATGATACATGTAATTTGACTCGATACCGAGATACGTGTTAAATGTTATATACTTACTACTTAGCAATACATTTTTTATCTCTTGTTTCGAACCGAAATGATATTCTTTGTGTTTTGACTGTAACCGGCAGGAGCTCTGCCAATGCATTGATAGGGGTAAAAAATGATATTCTTTGTGATAACTTATCTTCCACAAGTACGTGAAAGTGTGTATGCATAGTTGCATCTAAATATCTAAATGAATTGTACTAGTGTATTGCTTCTAACAATACTAACATCCCGACGAAGGTTATTAGAGTACTAGTGCACTCTAGGATCGCCTGAAGGATCAGCAGTAGTAGGAACACATGACACACGCACCGAGTGGCACCAAACAAACGTGGGCAGCTAGATCCTCCTTGAGAGAATTCCTTATTTGAAACTACTTTCAAATATAATTCCTTATTTGACACTCAATTTTTTTTCCCTTTCCTATATGACACCAAGTGTAAATATTTTTCCTTAGATGACACTGCTGTTTGGTTCGTCATATTGTTCCGTCAAAATTTTCCTGACTGGACAAAAATACCCCTGGTCTCTAGTTTCCTGTTTCTCTTCGGTATTAACCGTGTTCTCAAGTGTTAACTACTCCTGTGCATGTGCCCTGCACGATCCGTGGTAAAGGACACTGCCAATCCACAACCTACTTTTACATGTCTGGTTGGTCAACAAAGGAGAACTAGTTAGGGACTTGGTCTTAGTGTTTTAGAACAATGGACTTGTTGGCCGCCATGGCACCATCACACGAACATCGTCAGGCATGTCCAACCAACACAACCGGGGCTTAGTCTGCCTAGCACCATACTGATATAAATTCAACTGAACAAAATGAAACACCACGCCTTCAGCCGTCGGGTCCCACTCCATCCTCGATAGTGCTGCGACAGATTTTTGCAATCAGTCTCCACTTGGATGCATCACATAGAATTTGGTCACATGACACTACAAGCGCTTTTCTGTTAAAAAATTGATCACATTATGCACTAGGGGTAAAAATGTCTCTGCAGATCCCAACTAACACCGTTAGTCTTTAAAATGCACTAGAGTGTCATAAAAAGCAAAAAAATTACATTTGGTGTCATACAGGGAAGAGAGATATTTTGAGTGTCAAATAAGGAATTATATTTAGAAGTAGTGTCAAATAAGTAATTCTCTTATCCTCCTTTCTTGCTAGGATGTCTGAAGCCGCCAAGCAGATTAACAGGAGACTTCAACGATCTGCTCCCGATCTATCGGTCGGTGACAATGAGAACATTAAAGAGGACCGGAAGTCTCCATCGCGACCCAATCGTGTGTGCTTTCCCAGCTGGGGGATTCGGTTCGTGCAGACGTACGAGGAGGAGCGTTTTGCCATCCAACGCCTTCTTCTCGGCCTATATAAATGATTTTGGATCTTTTTTCTAGCTGAACATGCATGCATTGCACCGAATTCGTCAGTGTCGTTAGCTCAATCAGTCAATTATAAACAATTCTGCGCCCAATTAGAGGATCAAATTCACGTTGATCGATACTCTGGCGACAACACCCCTCGATTCTTACATGAGGAAAATACTACTCACCATCGGCAGTGCCGAGGGCGTGCCACCAGGAAATGGTAGCGTTTACTGATTCGTAATCGTGTAGTGTAGCCACTATCTTGGCGGAAGCAGATCGTGTGCAACGATTCAGCCAAGCTTGTTATCTAAAAGAACAATAGGAAGACAGAAAAGACGCTGACAGCTATGCGATGCAAAACCCTCTGTCTTTGTGTTTGAGTTCGCGCGCGTGTGTGTACGTGTGTTCATCCACAGAGGGTTCATAATTCACCATAGTGTGTGTTGACCCGAGGCTAATCTGACATATATACTGCCTGTCCTCTGAAGAAACACCACTACACCATTGACATAGAGAAAGCAATATTCGATGTTTCTTAGTATTTTATTTTACCGTTCGGGACAAGGTTCAAGCTGTAAATATAATTACCGTGTATCATGGCTTAGTATATCAATTAGAACAACGGAAACGTCAAAGCCCATCATCAGGCTTGTTTGCCCTTGATATTTCGGACCACGTTCTCGGCTGTTTGTTCCCTATAAGTTCAGACATAGGGCAATGTCCAAGCTGGGGCATTCTCTCTGTATCTAGGGTGGCTTCTTTCGGTTTCATACCCTGGTGGAAACTCTATCCCCTACAAAAAAAATCTCGGGGACATACATTTTGGGTGTCGTTGACATATAAAAACTCTTTGTATCACACATACATATATACCTAGTTGGAATTAAAACATCTGTGACATTTTCAAGCAAATCAAAAGAGAACTTAAATGTTGGTTTCATTGGGTTTAGGTTTGAACATGGAATTATTTACCATGGAAATATTTATACTGAACTATTTCACCTTTTCATGATTTATTTCTTCTAAAAATACTCAACATTTTCTTATTGATAATTTTTTAATATAATATTCAATGAATTTTTATTGTACATAAATAAATGTTATTTCTATGAAGATACATGTAATTCGACTCGATACTAAGATACATGTTAAATGGTATACCATTGTAGTACTTAGCAATACAATTTTTATCTCTTGTTTCGAACCAAAATGATATTCTTTGTGATAACTTATCTTTCAGAGATATAAACAAGTATGTGAAAAAATCGCTTGCATTGCTAATTAAGTTATGATACTTAATGTAGTACAATGTGTGTATGCATAGTTGCATCTAAATATCTAAATATCGTGTACTAGTGTATTTTAGGACGCATGCTTCTGCCAATACTAATATCCCGACACGAAGGTTATTAGAGTACTAGTGTACTCTAGGATCGCCTCTAGGATCAGCAGTAGTAGGAACACACTAGGGAATTTGGCGCGGCAACATGCCGCGCCCGTGGGATGATGTTAACCTTCCCAAGAATTCGATGTGTAATTAGCTAATTAATTGAGAAATCGGAGTTCTCCAAAAACTAAGAATAAGCATGACAGCGATAATATGTGAATACAAACATGCTTCAATGAAAATAGCACACAAGCAGAGCAAAGGTCAGAGTGCATTATAAGTGCATCCTCTGGAGTTTTGATGTATAAATACAACCATGCTTCAAAACCGATTGCACTATTTAAATACGACCATGCTTCAACGAAAATCGACCTCTGGATGCACTTATAATGTATCAAAACTCCAGTGTAAGGATGCACTTATAATCCTCTGGAGTGCATTATAAGGATCACATATTTTACTCTCCTTCATCGGGGCTAAAATGCAACAGATTCCAGTGTAAGAACTGAATTCATGAAAATTCCCTCTAAATGTTGTTTATCCTAACACTTTGAATTCTCCAACTTGTTAACAACTGGATAGTTTAAAGACCTGAAAGGAAAAAAACAGTTCTACTTGGACTGTCACCTGTCAGGGCATGACCTTCATGAACCTACTCATGTACTATATGAAATGAATCTAACTAAAAGGTATATCATGACTTCTAAATATCTAGAAAACATTCCATAGTAATCAAAGAAGTGAAAAAATATCTGCTAATGTTGAATTTGAGTTACTCAGTTCAGTTTTTTTTCCATGGTGCATGGGTAAAAACGTGTGCTTTTTAGGAAGTTGTTCCTGGTTAACAATAATATACTAATTACATAATTAATATACTTCCTAACCTCGTGGATAGGTTGCAAATCAACATCCATAGAACTGCAAACACGAAGGCCGAATCTATCTTCTTTAGCATGGGAAAATTAGAGCACCCCTGATGCCAAGATTCAAAACATGAATGATTACAAATAAACATAAAGGTCACACTGAAACTATTGCAAAATCGTCATGTAAATCTTTGAAAGCATATATACCATTCATGGCTGCATATTTCTCGAGGTGCTTGCAAGAAAGTGAGGGAAGCTCGGAGTCCTCCAACAATGATTTTTTTTATATTGAACATTAAACAGAACAGGATATTTCCGAGAACGGGACGCTAAACACTTCCACAGAACAACATAGCAACAACCAAACTTTTGTCAAAAAAAGCATCTGCCCCAGCTCTTATTTTCTAAATGATCCATGAAAAGAGCAAGCTTGTACAGAATTAAAAGAGGAACCCATAAACAGAATGAAGAACTCGTCTAATAATCTTTAAACGTGCGTCCATTTTTCTACAATCCATGAACCAATAAAGAGGATCTCAATTTTGATCTGAACTGATATATGATCATACTTTCAGTTATTTACTTATCAAGACAGCATGGGGAAACTATAGCTCTATCTTTTCCCTCATAAGTATGATTTTGAACATCCATTAAATATCCCCAAATATAAGAACCGACAATAAAAAAACGAAGCTAATCTCCATTCCACGGTCTACTATGTTTGCAGAAAATCAAACCAGGAGCTCCCATGTATTGCATAACCAGAATTTCATAATCACTACCTTGTTTGAGAATTGCATAATCACAAAGTGATCAATAAATTAGATATCTAATTCTTTTCATTAAAATCTGAAAAAATAACACTGATATATCGAAAACCATCAACACATGCTGCAGGTTGATATACGGAATAAGAATTCAAAGAATCCAAGTATTAGAGATGAGAGATGCACACTTTCAGGATGTGTCTGCTTATGTACTTACAATACAATCTCCACAAATAATAGATGGATGTGATAACTAATATATCATGCAACTAACGACGGATGGAAGATGCGGTTTGATGCCACGAGATATATATCAACTGAAATTTTGTTACTAATGTATATGTACTCAACACTAACATGGCAGTTAATCAAGCGAACAGAAAATCTGGGACAGAACTGAACAGAATAGAAATTAAGAGGAAAGCATTACAAATGCAATTTCTTAGTTAGTCCCTCTTCCTAAATTTAATATGCAAACATGAAGCTGAAGCACTGGAATTAACATGGAAAGCAAGACTATGGTATCAAAGTTATAAATGGTATTAATATTATTTTTACCGTAAGTAGTTTACCACCCGAAAGCCCGTGAGATGCCTGAAATAGCAAGCAAGAAGAGTCAACATAATCATTTTAGAACATCTTAATATAAAGCTAGATAATCATAAAAATATCTTATTAATTTGACGTGCATACCAGGAATAAAGCGCGACCAGGCAAAAATTCTACGAACATTGATGTCCATCCATTCAAAACAATTACATTTCCCTATTGCTAACACAAAGTAGTCTAAAATTTAGTTCAGCAGCACCTGGTCTGACAAACTAATCTTGGTGCCTCCAACACTGATTTGCACTTGTACAATGATAGAAATAGTGTTTTGCCTACCAAATATTGTGGTAGTTAAAACTTCTCGTCCAGGTTATTAAGTTGAAAATGGTTAGTAGATTCAGACTTATAGGTGAATCTAATAAAAAAGATCAGATTAAAGGTGAGATACACAACGTATCTTAGCTGTGTTGTGCGCACCATAAACAAATGAATCAAAGGAGTAAGAGGAACTCACATATTATGAGCCGGCAGCAAACAACGTTAGTTCCTCTTTTCAGCTATTCATCACTAGAATATAGGTGCCAATCCCTGCATTGACAACCAAACCATAAGATCGATATCATAACCTGGGTAGTCCCCTACAAAATCAAACCAAATAACAGAATTTAAGATTGGTCGATCAGTCCACCCTCCATTTCCTCCTAGTTCCTGCAAATTTCATCCGCTAAGCTGCACACGTCACTGTCGAGGTAGAGAGGAAGCATGCTCCAACGGGCGAGATCCCGCACGATGTGACAGGAAAGAGCGTGCCGGCAACCTCAAGGCCGAGTCGCTCAGGTCGACCGCTCCGGCGAGGGGGCGTCCGGGTGCGAGACGGTAGCGAAAACCATGAGCGCGTCCCCCATAGGCACTACCATCGTGCTTTACATTCACCATAGCCACAATCCATGAAAGTCGCACGCGCGGACATGCGCCACCACACACGTAGCAGAGAGGCGAGAGAAATAAGGGATTTTGCAGGAAAAAGGAGATAAGAAAAACTGGTTCACCTGCCCAAACGTTGCTGCTTCCCCGTGTCGTTGAGTCCTGTCGTCGAACATCCTTCAGCCGCCGCAGCCGCGACCCGTGTATGATAGGCGCCGGCCCAGAACGCCTACCCATCCCCATCGCTTCAGCCGCAGTGACGTCGGCGGTGGATCCACCGCCGTTCGGGCAGCTGCAGAGGGAGGGAGTAGAGGAAGAGGTGAGAAGGGGAACGGCGACACAACCCTAGGTGGGAGGTGGATGTGGAGAGGGTGGGGGCGTGGTGGTCGGGGAAGAAGACGCGGAGGAGGTCGGGGGCGGCGGTGGACGGGAGGACCGGAAGAGGGAGCGATAGGAATAGGGAAGGAGGAGGCCTCGATGGTTCGGGATGGACCGTGGACACCGCTTTTGACTCGATCGCTTTTTAATAAAACGTTTAGATCAGATCGTACGGCTCTAAAGACAGGAAGCACTGTTGATATGCAAAAATTGCACATCTACAGTGCAATAGCTGAGTTGGATCCCCTAATCAATCACTCAAACTGTTGTCTTTCATATATGTAGATATGACTCATCCTCCTTCATGACACATGACATGGTCATGTGTGCTTTCCAGCTGGTCGATTTGGTTGGTGCAGTAATAGGAGACTTCATCTGCTTTGCTCCCGATCGGTGTCGTATGTGGAGGAGCGTTTTCCCATCTAACGCCTTCTTTTCGAGAGTGGATTTCCCCGGCGTAAGTTGGGCCTCTGGTACTATTTGTGCCGTCCTTGTATTAAAGATTTGTGCGGAAGTCAACTAGTCTTTGTCTAAAATATTTTTACATTTTGACCCTCGTATTATTTCTATATCACGATCCGGTCCGAGGAGAGGATAACCACTAGCACCCCGCGTACCCACCTCATCACCCCACCTACCTCACTTGTCGCCCTCCACCTCTCCTCCTCGGTCGCCCACCCCTCCCAGCGCCGCCACGACCTGCCTCCCTCCCCAGCGCCGCCACGCCATGCCTCCCCTCCCTTCCCCGCGCGCCTCCTCCTTCCCGAGCTCTCTCCCTCCCCCGTGCATGCGCTGCCACCTCTCCTGCTTGTCACATCGTCTCCCATGGAGAATAACCATGGATGTCTCGACCACACAGCCATGGAGGCTGCAGATCCCGACGTGGTGCCTCCTCCCCAAATCCATGCATATTGGATCCGAAAAAAGCATGTTGATGTTCATATAATTTTCTGTCTTCTCCAAAATAATTCCGTCCATGTTGGTGTTCATACTTCTACTTGTATTTTCTTTAGGTTGATTTTTTTGTGAAGTCTGATTTGGGTAGATTTTTTCTATGATTATGCTAGGAATTCGGTATGTATCTTTTGTCGATCTTGTATCTCGTGTTGATTACAAGTCTAGCAATGATCTGTTATGTATATGGATTTTTTCCCTATTTGGCCGGTATCATACTGAATCGTTAATGAATCTTACATGAATTTATCGAATTTATGTCATGTATATGAATTTTTCCCCTATGTTGGAAGAATCGTTAATGATTCTTACATGAATATATGGAACTTGTATGAATCTTCAGGTGTATGGAACTTGTATGAATCTTCAGGTATATGGAACCTATGAGATCTCCTATTATCTGTTTGAATCATAGACCAATCTTCCATAAAATAATTGTTCAATTTTTAGTGCAGATCTATGAAATATGTAGTTTCTTATTTTCTAGACTAGATTGTGTATGAAACCTCTTTAAATCATGGACTAATCTTTTTATTTTCAAAACATCATTTTCCAAACCTCTTTTTATTTAGAAACATGTTCTTTAGTACTAATCCTCTATAAAACCGTGTTGTTTTTTGAACGGGTTTGAATCATACGTGAATTTGACGATTACAAAATGCGACAAAAAAATCATATTGTCCATGACGAGTGAATTATCTACTAATTTTTTCTTTGATCTTTGAAGATACGGGTGTCGAATTTTTGATCGAAACATACATGCAACATTGATAATCTTTAGAAAAATTATATGAATCATGTATGATTCTTTGCAGAAAATATATGGCCGGGCTGGCGCCGGTAACATCATATTTCCTGGCATATTTGGTTTGCAGAAAGTTGTGTCCTCCCACATGAATCTTGTGTTGAAAAAATTATATGAAAATCTTGTGCGAGAATGATCTAGTGAAGATTTATTTGAGTTTCGGTGTTGCCCATGTATCTTAAAAAAATAATCAAATTTGATTGTTGTTAGTAGTTTCAAAAAAGATCTAGTGAAGATTCATTTGAGTTTTGATGTTGTCCATGTATTTTTAAAAAAAATATCTTGGAAAAAATATGAAACTTGTACGGATATATCTAGAAAAATTCTTAAAAAATTCTATGAAATATTGTTGATTATTATTGAAAAAATAATTATGTAAAAAATTGTTAATTAAATTATATTAATTAGATTGGCTAATTAAAACTGGCTAATTAAATTAAACAAAGATGTATCTGTGAATCACGTTCTTTCCTCGAAGACAGTGACGAAAATATATAAAACATGAAAAAAGTAGGTGCTAATAAGCAAAACAGCAATGGACTTGAGAAGTGAGCTGAGAGGGTTGTTCTGTAAAAATGGTAGCACGAATTTTCAAAAAATAAAGGACAAGGATGGTGCCCGGGGTCCAATTTAAAGGGTGGATTGCATTGTCCCTTCTTCTCAGCCTATACATGGCTTTGGATCTTTTTTCTAGTTGAACATGCATCTCAGCATCTGCCGTGGGATGGCACGGAGGAGGCAGATCGTGCGCAACAAGCTTTGTTATCTAAAGGAACAAGAGAAGACAGAAAAGACGCTGACAACTACGTGTAGATAAACCCTCTGCCTCTGTGTTTGAGTTCACGTGTCTCTGTGTGTTCATCCACAGAGGGTTCATAGCATAGCGTGTGTTGTTCTGGAGCTAATCTGACATATATAATGCATGTCCTCTCAAGAACCATTAGTGCACCACTGATATACATGAAGCAATTTTTCCGATGTTTCTTAGTAGTAGTATTTTATTTTACTGTCCGGGACAAGGTTCAAGCTGTAAATATAATTACTATGTATCACTGTGTTCATGGCTTGGTATATCAACTAGAACCACAGAGCAGCTCGTTTGGCGTTGAGATTTCAGACTACGCTTTTAGCTGATTGTTGCCTAAAAGTACTGACACGGGGCAATTTCCAGGCAGGGACATTCTCCTTTCAGGTTCCTAGCAGTGGAGGCCGCATTCCACTGGGAGAGCAACTGTCTCTGAAGTCTGAACTGACACCCAGCAGGTTCAGTTCCACTTCATTCCAATTGCCTCGTTCGTTGGTCAGGGGAAGGAAATCATGAAGCCCTATGGTGGAGCCGACGATCGATCATGGACGCGGAATCGTGCGAGGCCGACCTTGGCTCCCGTAGCCTTGATGTCCGCCTGCACCCGCTCCCGGAACTCCCCGTAGCTGAATCCCCTGTAGCAGCCTGACGGGTGGCGGATGACGGCGTGCTCCTCCGGGAACGCGAAGTAGCAGAGCGACATCCGCTCCGTCCCTGGCGAGGACGGCGCCACCACCCTGTGCACCGCGCTCCGGTACGCGTCCCCGCTCATGGCCTGCATCATGTCGCCCAGGTTCACCACCAGCGTCCCTGCCACTGGCCGCACACTGCACCACGTCTCCTTCTTTTCCCCATCCCGTCGCAGCACCTGCAGGCCGCCGACGAGGTCCTGGTTGAGGATGGACAGCACAGAGCTGTCCGTGTGCGGCTCCATCCCCATGTACTGCACGGCCGCGGCAGGGTCGCGCGCCGGGTACCGATACGCGCGGAACGTGCCTCCGTGCTCCTCCAGGTACGACGCCCTCTGCTCCGCGTCGAGACAGAGCTCCTTGCTGACGGACAGCGCGTCGAACAGCTTCCGAGCGATACGCGCCATGTGCGGCACATACTCCTCCGTCACCACCTTCTTAAACGCCGTGTACGCGCCAGCGTCGTCGCGGTCTGCTGCGGCATCGGGAGAAGAAAGGGCGGCGTCTACGTGCAGCCCCTCGACCCAGTTGAGCTCCTTGACGCGGAGCGACAGCGCCGGCGTGCCCCAGAAGTAGCCGGGCAGCCGGGACTTGCTCGCCGGCTCCAGTTCAAAGAGGCCGCGCGTCAGGCGGAACAGGCGGGCGGTGAGGTCGCCGGGGACGCCGTGGTTGACAAGCCGGAACACGCTCGGGTCCCGGCACGCCGCCACCAGCTGCTCCGTCAACTTGTTCTGCTCGATGTCCAGCGTAGGCAGCTCCAGCTCCTCCAGCTCGCGATCACCATCTCCGCCACCGTTTGCTGCCTGCTGCTCCATGGATCGACCGACGAGATGGATCCTCAAGTCAAGTGGCAGTTCTGTTGACTTGATAGATCTGTCCCGGATGATGCAGGGCAAAGCAGGGGAGAGAACTCGAGAACAGAGGAAAGGGAGACGCCCATCTAATAAAATTTCTCTACATGGCAACGTGTCTATTATCATCATTCTTCTACAGCAGTTTGAGTTACTAATTTGGTATCAATATGGGGTTGGGTCAGTAAAAAAATGTTTTAGAGCTTTTTTTAGATTAAACTATTTTAGGCTTTGGCTACATTTAGCCCTTCTTTTCAGAAAATTGTAAACGATATTTTAAAGATTTTAAATGATAACTCCAAATACCTTGTATTCTAGGCTAAATATGAAAATATTCAAAGGTTTGGAAACGGGTAACATTTATTTTTTTGCGCAAAAAATAGAGGGTATTTCACATTGATTTTTTTGTGTGATTGTAGAAATACATGGTTGACTATATCTAGGATTTTTTTCCATAACTTTTTAAACCTTTTGAGATACCGCTTTTGAATTTTTGAAAATAAATAATCTTGCTATAGCCCGATCACTCAAACGCTGCACTCGTGGCTTAGATATCACAATCAGGAGCGGAGACGCGGGGGGGCTCAACATATCCAGTCCTAAGGCAGGGTTCAGCCCCCCTCCCCCCAACGTTACTGTTCCTCCTCGAGATCTAGATCTGTCGGCCCGATCCCGAGCACCTCCGGCTGGCGGAGGAGAGGTGCCGGCGTAGGGTAGGTAGTTGTAGGTTGTTTTTGCGGCGTTCTCGCCGCGGTTTGGGTGTCTTGCCCGGAGTCGGAGCTTCTTTTCGCCGGCCTAGATCGGAAGCTCACCGGCGTGGATCTGCCTCCTCGAGCCTCTCCGGTGGACGGAGATATGTGGAGTTGTGGGATCTGTGCCTGGAGGCTCGCAATAAGGGCCTAGGAGCCGGTTTCCAGCAGGGGGTTTGGTGCCCTGGGCGCCTGTCTTGGCCGGCTGTTGTAGCGGGGGAGACTGGTGTTTTCGGTGGCTGGTGTGGTGGAGCTGCATCCTGGCCGGCCATGGTGGCGAGGGTGAAGCAACCCGCGATGTCGACCTTCCTCTCTCTTGTTGTGAACTGGTGATGTATTCCCGCTGTGGACTTCCTCGCCTGCAGTTTGGTGGCCATGGTGGCGCTTTGCTTGTAGATGGTGGGGGTTCACGGTGGCGCTCTTCCTCAAGGAGCTTCTCTCCAGTGGCTTTATGGCGGCGCGGGCTGTCATCATGCCAGACCAAATAGCAGTAGGGTTGCTGCTCCGTTCGCTGCTCTTCCTCTGAGCCGGAGCTCGCCTTCCTCCCTAGACCAAGTGGGTTCGTCCCCGGTGGATCGAGGATGGCCGGTGGCAGAGGTTTTCTCGCCGGTTTGAGCTTGGTCGAGCCCTCGGCTCTGACCTCGTCGCAGGTTCCATCTCCGAGGTCGCCGGCGTTGGTGGTGGAGACACCCAGGACTTGATCGCTTTTCTTCTTTCTTTTCAGGGTATTTTTTGTAAGTAGGAGGCCTAATTTTCGAAGATGTAGGTCCTTTGCGAGTGTTGTAAGGACCTCCTTGTAATTTTTGCCTGCCACTTGTTCCTCTTTGCAGCAATATATTTGGATGCGGTTGCATCCTTGACCGTTAAAAAAAACATATCCAGGCCTGTTGCAGTGTCCCTTTTGATAATTTCTAAGTCTAGTTTTCAACGTCTTTTCCTTTGAGAACCTCTTTGTAAAATGAATCCTAGCGCTTAGAATTTAATGCAGCTCTAGGTCTTTCGGAACCTATCTCTGTTAAGAAAAAAGGTTTTACAAAGTTTTGGATTCAAACGATATCTCCAAGACAATGAATGTTATTTTTAATTCGTTTAAGGATGTTATATAAGGATTTGTTCTACTTCCTCGGTTCCGAAAAACATGATGTCATAGATTTCTTTAAATATATATCTATGTATACATCAAAACACATTTAGATACATATGTGACGTCCTTTAGAGCGTGTTTGGTGGGTCGGTTGTACCCAGAAATTCCCACCTCACCCCGCTTTTTCTGTTTGTTAGGTCGGGTCGGGTGTATCCAGCTATGCCCACCTCATGCAAAAAGAGGCCCTCAGCCCTGCCGAGTTGTGAACCTCAAATCCAGCTTCTCGACTCAGCTTGGCTGAGTCCATCCCGCGTCTGCCGCTCGGCGCGCTAGGGGGTCACGACCCCGCTCTAATCGCGCTAGTCATTTTGCCCGCAGTCTCCTCTTTCACTGCCTTGTCTCTCCTCTGCCCCACCGGCGATTTCTCCTATGCGCCGCCCACGCACGCGCCCCAGCTATCCACCGTCTTCGAGCACACACGCCGCCTCTCCCGGCCCCGCTCCACCGCGCGCGCGTAGCAGTAGACGAGGAGGTCGACCTTTGGCGACAAGTTGAGGACGCTCTCGGCCTCCTGGTGGACGGTGGCGGCTCCTCTCGCCAGCGGTGGAGCGTGGCGGCGCCTCCTCTCTCCGCCGGCGACACCGGAGCTCTCCCAGGGACCTTCTTGCTTCAGCAGACGAGGAGGTCGACCTCTGCGACGAGTTGAGGATGGTCTCGGACTCCCGGCGGCGGCGCTCGGCGCCTGGCGGCCGGTGGCGGCTCCTCTCAGCGGCGGCGGAGCGTGGCGGCACCTCTCTCCGCATGCGGCGCCAGAGCTCTCCCAGGGACCCGATTGCTCTTCCAGGGACCCAATTGCTTCTTTGTTTTGTATTCAGGGACCTAGTTGCTTTTTATATTTATATGGCATAGCTCAAGTCATACAACACACCAAACAACATATAAACTGAGCTTAGCTCGTCTCACCCGACCTACCAAACACAAGACAATATAGCAAACTTGTATGTGGTGAACATAGCTGAACTTAGCTTGTTAAGAGGTAAGATAGTCTACCCAGGCTACTCGAAACACGCCCTTATAGGACGGAGGGAGTGCTTTGTATATGGCCTTTGGCTTTTTTCGTAAAAACAAAGTGTGTTTCCAAAGTTCATGATTCTCGGTTTGAACAATCAATATTACTCGATTTTCTTCTTCTTATCATTTGGTATATCTTTCTAGAATGATATTATGCATAACTTAGAGCATCTCCACTCGGCTACCCAGGACGTCGATCCGGACGCCGAATTTAGGTCCGGACGCCGAAAATCGGCCCGGCATCTGTGAACCTGTTTTTTTTGATTTGGGCCAACTTTGGTCCGGACTACCCAGGCCGAACCCAGGTTCCCGAGTACGCCCAGGGAACGCCAAATGCAGCGAATTGGCCGAGTGGACCAGCCTGTCAGCGATAGAGGCCGAGTCGTCGTCATCCTTCCCGCTGTTTCCCTTTTCCCGCCCTCGCCGCTACACCCCTTCCGCCCTCGCCGCCACAGCCCTCCCGCCCTCGCTGCCGAACTCGGCCTATAAAAGGCGTACATCCCGTCGTCCCCCTTCAAAGTCTCTCACACCACTCCCAAACTTCGGCGAATTCCGGACACTCCACCTCCTCAACTCCGCCGAAAAGCCATGGCCGAAGGATTTCCCGGCCGACGAACGCTGCGGCCGTGGGAAGCCCGGCTGCTCCATGAGGCGGGCTGTTATGGGGTAACCCTTGGGTTGGCCCGATCTTTCACGAATTTCACGAGAAACGAGGGGGAGAAAACGGTGGTCGGGGGAAGAAGGGAAGAAAACCATGAACACACGCAAACCAAAACACGATACACGCCTATCTCTCACGCCGGTGGCAGCCGGTCCAACATAATCCCTAGGATCGGTGTTGGGCGAAGCTCGCTCTCCACGCCAACAACGGGGGACGAGGTGCTTGGTGAGATCTTGACGACTTGGGGGCGAGAAACCGAGAACCCAAGGCCTTGTACAACTTGAACGCACTAGGCAAGATCCAAGAGGTGGGTGGATAATCCGGTGCTCCTTGGTAGGAGCATGAGACCAATAGATATAAGTTCCTCAAAGGGTTTCCTTAATATCTATTATTATCCAAGTCTAGGGTTTACAATGGAGGGTGGGGGCTATATATAGTCCAGCCACAAAACAGGGGTAGTTTCGGAATGAAAAGGTAAATTATAGGAAGGGTTACAAGGCACAGGGCCGAACTCAGGCGTTCAGGTTCAGTCAGGGCCGGTAGTACCGGTCCGGCAACCGGTAGTACCGGTCGTAACCGGTAGTACCGCTCCTGGAGCGGTAGTACCGCTGGCGGGCCTGGAGCTTCCGTCGGAGTTACAGACGAGCGGTAGGAGGCGGTATGGTAGATCCGGTAGTACCGATCTTTGGGCGACTGATAGTACCGCTTGGACCCGGTAGTACCGGCGTCATGACTGGTTGCTTCGCTTGCTCCTCCGTCCCTTGGGTCCTTCTCTTCAGACTGATGATGCACAGTGTATGATATGAAGTAGCAAACCATCCAAGGGTGTGTCAAGTCACACAAGGAAAGGCGAGTTAACCTTGGCTTGAGGAGCTTAGCTCGGTGAGTCATGGGTCCACTTGGGGAGCTCGTGGGAGTAGATGTAGTAGCGGTCGTAGGACAGGCTGCATCAGCTCCCCCCCCTTGGGAAAGAGTCGTCCTCGACTCTTCAACCGTCACAACTTCCTCTTCGCCATGGTAGGGTGAGAGGTCCTTGACATTGAATGTCGAGCTCGCAAGATACTTCGATGTTGGTATATCGATGACATAGGCGTTGTTGTTGATCCTCTTTAGCACCTTGAATGGTCCATCGCCTCTTGGCTTTAGCTTGGAGTCGCGTTCCTTGGGGAAGCGGTCTTTACTCAAGTGAATCCACACAAGGTCGCCCTCATCAAAGATCATCTCTTTCTTGGTCTTGTTTAGCCTTGATGCTTGGCGAATGACTTGTTGCTCGATCGTAGCTCGTGTGTCTTCATGGAGTTTCTTCATTGTTTGGGCACGCTTGACAACGTCCATATTGGCACGTTCATGAAGTGGAAGTGGAAGGATATCGAGCGCGGTGAGAGGCTCAAGCCGTGCGATCATGAACGGGATCCTCATGGTGGTGGAGTGCTTGGCGCGGTTGTAGGCGAACTCGGCGTGTGGAATACATTCCTCCCAGTCTTTAAGGTTCTTCTTTATCAACACCCGGAGGAGTGTGCCAAGACTTCGATTGACGACCTCGGTTTGTCCATCGGTTTGAGGATGCGAGGCGGACGAGAAGAGGAGCTTGATGCCGAGCTTGTCCATGAGAGTCTTCCAGAATTAGCTCATGAATTTTACGTCACGGTCGGAGACGATTGTTCTAGGCACCCCGTGTAGCCGAATTATTTCCCTGGAAAACAAATTGGCTACATGTGAAGCATCGTCGGTCTTATGGCACGGAATGAAATGTGCCATTTTAGAAAAGCGATCCACGACTACAAATATGGAATCATGTCCATGTTTAGATCTAGGCAAGCCTAACACAAAGTCCATGCTAATGTCCGACCAAGGTGTATGAGGAATAGGCAATGGCATGTCAAGACCAAAGGGGTTGGACTTAGACTTAGCTTGGATACATGTAGTGCATCGTTGGACGTGGCGCTCCACGTCGCGCTTCATCTTTGGCCAAAAGTAGTGAGTGGAGAGCATGTCATATGTCTTGTCACGGCCAAAGTGACCCATAAGGCCTCCACCATGGGACTCTTGAAGAAGCAAAAGTTGGAGAGACGATTTCGGAATGCAAAGCTTGTTTTGTTTGAAAAGAAAACCCTTATGCAAATAGAAATCATCAATCCCTTTGTATATTGAACATTGTGCAAATATTGGTCCAAAGAAAGAGTCGGACGCGTACAAAGATTTGATGTCATCAAGACCCAAGACATTGACTTCGAGTCGTGTAAGAAGGCTTGTGTTTTTGCGAGACAAGGCGTCCGCTACCACATTTTCTTTGCCCTTCTTGTATTTGACAATGTAAGGAAAAGACTCCATGAACTCAACCCATTTTGCGTGCCTTTTACTCAAGTTGGCTTGGCCCTTAAGATACTTCAACGACTCATGGTCGGAATGGATGATAAATTCTTTGGGCCAAAGATAGTGTTGCCACACTTGAAGAACTCGAACCAAGGCAAAAAGTTCTTTGTCATAAATGGGATAGTTTAGGCGTGCGCCATCAAGTTTCTCACTATGGTAGGCAATAGGACGCCCATTTTGCATAAGGACGCCACCAATGCCAATACCGCTAGCGTCACATTCAATCTCAAAGGTTTTTGTGAAATCCGGCAATGCAAGAAGTGGTGCTTCGGTGAGCCTCTTTTTGAGCTCATCAAAAGCTTTTTGTTGTGCTTTTCCCCAAACGAACGTGACATTTTTCTTGGTCAACTCGTTGAGGGGGCAAGCAATTGTAGAAAAGTCTTTGACAAAACGACGGTAAAAGCCAGCCAACCCATGAAAACTACGAAGTTCGCTAACATTTGTAGGGATGGGCCAATCTCGTATGTCCTTGACTTTTGAGACATCAACTTCAATGCCATTAGAAGACACGACAAACCCAAGGAAAATCAACTTGTCTCTTGCAAAAGTGCACTTTGGGAGATTAGCATAAAGCTTTTCATGACGAAGGATTTGAAGAACCTCCTTAACATGAGTAACATGGTCCTCTAGTGATTTGCTATAGACAAGAATGTCATCAAAGTAAACAACTATACTCTTCCCAATGAGAGATCGCAAAATATGGTTCATGAGGCGCATGAAGGTAGATGGGGCGTTAGATAAGCCAAAAGGCATAACCAACCATTCATAGAGACCAAGCTTGGTCTTGAAGGCGGTTTTCCACTCATCACCTTCGGCCATGCGAATTTGATGGTAACCAGTACGAAGATCAATTTTCGAAAATATAGTGGCTCCACATAACTCATCAACATTTCATCAAGACGCGGTATAGGATGTCGATAACGCACGGTGATAGCATTGATTGGACGGCAGTCCATGCATAACCGCAACGTATCATCCGTTTTTGGAACAAGAATCACGAGGACCGCGCTTGGGCTAGTGCTTACTTGGATCAAACCTTTGGAGACGAGTTGGTTGATTTTGTAGGGTTTCGTAGCATGGAAAACAAAAAAATTCTACCGCATACAAACAAACAAGCCAAGATCTATCTACTAGATTGTAGCAACGAGTCGATGGAATAACTCACCCTCGAAGATTCCAAAGTGTTTAACGAGAGCGGATTCTCGTGGGTGATGTAGTCGTACTCTTTCCGATCTCAAGATCGCGTAGACGATCCTTCCGGCGCTGCGTTCGGCGGCGCTCCCTTGGTCAGTCACACGTTAAATTTTCGGCGAAGACCTTCCTCTCCCTTGTTCCAAAGGCGGAGGTTGTAGCACTCTCCTCGCGATTTGGCAGACAATGGCGTGGTCGCAGGAAGTAGAGGGAGATCTCGCAGGCTTCAGCCTGGTAGTATGGTGGAGTATGAGAGAGATCCTCGGCGATCTAGGTTTTAGACACACCAAGGAGGAGGTGCTAGAGCCGGCGGCTAGGGTTTGGGGCACCCCAAGTCGGTGGCTAGGGCAACCCTGGGAGGTGGCGGCAGCAGCAGGAGGTGGTGGCGCCAATCTAGGGTTTTGGAGGAGAGGTACTTGTGTGCTAGGAGGGAGCCCTGCCCCTCCTTATATAGGTGGAGGGGCCGACGGCCAAGGAGAGGGAGTGGAGTCCCTCCCCAACTCGTCTTGGGTGGTGCGTCGGCTTGGGGAGGAGGACTCCTTCCCCAACTCGGTTTCCACCTCTTCTCCTCTTTCCAAAACTTGTCGTTTGACTTTCAAACTAGCCGTTTGACTTTTCAATTTAGGATTTAAATAAACCCTTTATTTTGGACAGCAATGACACCTAGTACATGATGCAATCATTCCAACTTACAATGACACATTCATGTACCCTTCCCCCCCGGAGTGTCGGACATTCCGGAACCTTCCAGAACATTCCCGATGAAAACATCGGAACCATTCCCCAACTCCGAAACGGGACTTTCCTTATATGAATCTTATTCTCCGGACCATTCCGGATCTCCTCGTGATATCCCGAATCCCATTCGAGACTCCGAACAACATTCGGTCTCTTTCTCATCATTCCATAACTACTCAAACAACGTCGAATCCTTATGTGTCTCCCTACGGTTCGTGAATTATGCGGACATGATCGAGACACTTCTCCTAACAATAACCAATAGAGGAATCTGAAATTCATATGGCTCTACATATTTCTCTGATTACTTTGCGATCGAATGAACCACTTACATACGATATCAATTTCCCTTTGTCTCACGATAGTTTACTTATCCGAGGTTATGATCGTCGGTATCTATGCATACCTAGTTCAACCTCACATCGATAAGTACTCTTTTCTCGTTCCGTGATATGTGATCCCTTGTGAGCCAGTCACATGCTTGCAAGCTAATTGGATGACATTTCACCGAGAGGGCCCAGAGTATATCTATCCGTCATATGGATGGACAAATCCCACTCTTGATCCATGTGTTTCAACCAATACTTTCTGAACACTCAATGCCACCTTTATAGCCACCCAGTTACGGTGTGGTATTTGATGTCATCAAAACATCCATCCGGTAAAGGTGATATGCACGATCTCATGGTCGAAGGAATCAGATAACTATGTATCAGAAAGCATATAGCAATTGAACTATTAAAATGACTTGATCTTTATGCTACGCTTATCTATAGGAGTATGTCCACCATATCATTCTCCTAACGATATGATCTTGTTGTTAATAACATCTCAATGTTCATGATAGGGAAACCACAATCATCTATTAACCAACAAGCTAGTATTATATAGAGGCTTTACTAGGGACTTCAAATTAAGTTTACAAATCACACAAGTATTAATGTTTCCTTGTTAATACTATTATAGCATGAATGTAAACATTTATCATAAACACAAAGATATAATAATAACTACATTTATTATTGCCTCTAGGGCATATCTCCAACAGATTTGACGTTCGATCTCCTTCGTATCTTCCGGGTTCGTGCGATATGCGGCGCGGTTGGGAAGTGGTGCGCCGGGTATGAGGTCGATGCGGTGCTCGATTCCACGAAGAGGAGGAAGGCCATGAGGAAGCTCTTCGAGAAATACATCTTGGAATTCCTGCAAAATAGCCATCAAAGAAGGAGGAACATTTGTCAAGTCGTTAGTTCCTTGTGCTAGTCCCTTGCATACAAGGACATAGTGCAAGATGGATGGGTTGTTCCGCACTTCTCTCATCTCACTTTTGGTGGCAAGAAGAACACTCTTAGTTTTTCCACTCGAGTTTGGCTTGTAGCTCTCACTCACTATGGTGTGGTTCTCTCGCTCACCACTCTTCTCACAAGGTGTTTTTGTGTATTGCGCCCTCGCTAAAGCCTTTGCATTGTCCGCAATTATTTGGCTAGGAGTCATTGGTTGCAACACGCAAGTTTTATCAAGCCATTTGAAGGTGTAAGTGTTTGAGTGACCATTATGCAAAGCACGCTTGTCATATTGCCACGGCCTTCCGAGCAGCATATGGCAAACCGTCATTGGGACCACGTCACATTCCACCGTGTCCTTGTAGTGCCCAATTGAGAACGTCACCGAGATGGTGTGCTTGATTTTGACGGATCCTTAGTCACTTAGCCATTGGATATGGTAGGGGTGTTTATGCGGATGGAGGGTGAGGTTGAGTTTCTCACACAATTCCGTGCTTGCAAGGTTGTGGCAACTCCCTCCATCGATGACAACTTTGATGGACTTCCCACTGATGCCGGCACGAGTTTGGAAGATGTTCGAGCGTTGGTCTTCATTTTCATTGACTTGTGTAGTCAATACCCTTGTGACCACAAGCGATGGACTTGCGTCATGCTCACACACAAGAAGTTCTTGGTCCTCTTCCAAATGTTGCCTTGCCATGGCTTCCTTGACCCTTGCATCAAACTCTTCTTCACTCAAGTATTCTTCATCGCCGTTGTCATGGATGAACAAAACTTTCTTGTTCCCACATGCATTCGACTTGTGCCCTTTGCCTCCACACTTGTAGCATTCACCATTGAATGGTTGATCATCCCTTGTGTGTTTGCCACTTGGGGGCTGTTTTCCTTGAGGGAGAGTTGGCTTGAATGGAAGCTTGGTGGTACTTGAGGAGCTTCCACTTGGTGTCGTTGGAGTAGTGGTTGGTGCTTGCTTGTAGGTGAAGTACGTCTTTGGCTTGTTGTACTTGATGTCCTCTTGCACTTGACGCTCGGCCTTTGATGCGATGTGCACAAGCTCAACCATGTTGTTGTACTTTTGGAACTCGGTGATGCGCTTGATGGGATGGTTCAAGCCATTGAGGAAGCGTGCCATTGTTTGTTCATCTCGCTCTTCAATGTTGGCACGGATCATGTTGAGCTCCATTTGCTTGAAGTACTCTTCCACGGTCTTTGTCCCTTGACTAAGCGTTTGAAGCTTGTTGAAAAGGTCACGCGTGTAGTGTGAAAGAACAAAGCGGGATCTCATATGAGCCTTCATATCTTGCCAAGTTGCAATTGGAGGCTCTTCTTTTTCTTCGCGAGCGAGTTGGACTTGTTCCCACCAAAGGTTGGCATACTCATCAAACTCGAGGGACGCCATGGCCATCATCTTCTCATTGCTATAGTTGTGCATGCGGAAGATTTTGTCAACCTTGAGTTCCCAAGAGAGATATTCCTCGGGCTCATTAGAACCGGTGAACTTGGGCATGGTGAATTTGAGCTTGCCGAAAGTTTCTTCTCCATTGCGGTTCTGGTTGCGGCGGTTGCCATGATGTTGGCAGTCATCATCATCATCCGAGCTCTCATGTCTTGCTTGGTGATGGTTGCGTTGCTCTTGTGGTTGTTGAGGTGCCGCGTTTGGTGGTGGAACTTGGTTTTGGTGACGCGCTTGGGGAGCTTGCTCGTTTTGTTGGCGCGGTTGAGGACGAGGAGGAGGTTGATGGTCCTCGCGACGAGCTTGGGGAACTTGCTCTTGTTCTTGTCGCGGTTGATGCCGAGGGGCATTGTCTTGCGCCCTGTGGCGAGGAGGACGTCGAGCCGCATGCGCAATGGGCTGCTCTTCTTCTTCTTGATGTGGAGGTGGGTCGTCATGACCATCATGTTGCCGATGTGGACGATCATGTCGATGATGACGCCTTGGAGGATCTTTGAGTGCTTCATGTCGACGGTGATCTTGTTCGTCCTCTTCGGATGCTTCACTTGTTGTTGAAAGGACATGTCGACGGCGATGGCCTTGGTGGTCCATGTGAGGTTGCTCTTGTTGAATCACAAGTGCCCTTGGTTGTGGCCGGTTCGCTTCGCGCCTTGGAGGTCTTGCGGAGAGGTCACCATCATAACTTGACGTTGCGGCGTGACGCGGAGATGGTACCACTTGCGAGGAGCTCATGGATTGAAGAACGGGTCCATGCCGGTGCCTTGAAGCGTGACGGCGAGGTGCACTTGATTCACTTGAGGAGTGCCGAGATGAGCTTGATTCGCGCGAGTGTGGCCTTGCTAGTCCATCAATGAGCCGTTGCAGCTTCTCATCCGTTGAGGCGAGTGCACGACCAAGAGCTTCGTTTTGATGACCGAGGTTGTGTTGCATGGCATGCATTTGGCCACGGACTTCTTCGAAGCGGTTGTCGATGTTCTTGAATTCCACACGGGCTTCGCTAAATTGTTCATCTTGGCGCCGCTCGAGAGCTTCACAACGATAGTTGAATTCTCCTCGGACCTTCCAATGGTCCCATCTTATCATGAATTGTGTGTCATCCTCCAGAGGTTGTGGTGGTTGAGATGGCTCTCCATGCCTGTCCATGATGAAAAGCCAACAAGGGTTGTATATGGAGAATAAGGGTGCGGAGAGTTAGCCTTTTACCTCACCTTGGAGATTATATCAAACCAATTGTCACACAAATGAGCGAAAAGCGTGCAAAGTGAAATAGGCAAGAAACTCACACACAAATATGCTACAACTCTCAAAAGCTTTTGGTGGAAGGTTAGGATCGTGGAAAACCAAACGAAACGATCCAAGCAAAAGGTTATTGTTCTACGTGGTAAAGCACCAAAGATCAAAAGCAAAAGGATACGATCTACTAAAACACGGAAAACACACACGTGGAGAAAAGCGGGGTTGGCACGACTATGAAAATGAGCACAAAAGGTCCTAACGAAGACTACGCTCGGTTGTCGTGCCAACGCAAGGAGAGACCACAACTCGTTTGCCAAAAGAGGATAAGCAATAGATTTGTGCACTTGCCTTGGTGCGCTCTTTGTTCTCTCTTTCTTGGCTTACAAGCTTGGTATTCTCTTTGTATTGGAAGACTATGTATCTTTTTTCTTTTTCTTGTTTTTTTTATTCTTTTCCTTTTTCTCCCTTTCTATGCTATTATGTTAGCTTTTGTATATGGCCTCACACTCTTACTTTCCGAAGGCAAGTGCACAATGCTTAGACAAACACAAAATGAGTTGCTCTCATAGGATAGATACACACAAAGGAAGATATGGGGTTGTCAAGGTGGTGCAAGTTATACCTTTGGTATTGTTGACGACTTGCAACCGTTGGTGTGGGTGATGTTCGAATGTCGCGGTGTCGATGAGCGCGAGTGACTTTGATGCGGAAGCTGTTGTGAAAATGTCGACAAACACGCGAAACACGAACAAGCGAAGTGGAAAAGTCAGCAAACGAAATTGAGGTGCAAAGGGCAAGGAACCACTGGTGAGGGTGACGGCGGTAGTGCAACTTCCGTAGTAGCGGTAGTACCGAAATTTAGTACTCGCTTGTACTACCGGTAGTACTGGCCGGTAGTACCGCGGCCATAATGGACAGATTCTAACTCAACTTGAACAAAATCCTCAAATTCGTGGAGATCTGACCGAAAGGCTGGGCTAGGAACAACATGGGCTATAGATCAACTCCAAAAGCAACAGATCTACGGACCAAAACCACGAAAAACTCACCAAATCCAGAGATCGATCCGAAGGCAAATTGGGGCTCTTTTTGGTGGGATTTTCGATTTTTAAGGGGGATAAAAGAAAAATCGGGAGGAAATTCGTGATCAACCGTGCTCTTGATACCAATATGTTATGGGGTAACCCTTGGGTTGGCCCGATCTTTCACGAATTTCACGAGAAACGAGGGGGAGAAAACGGTGGTCGGGGGAAGAAGGGAAGAAAACCACGAACACACGCAAACCAAAATACGATACACGCCTATCTCTCACGCCGGTGGCAGCCGGTCCAACATAATCCCTAGGATCGGTGTTGAAGCTCGGCCTCCACGCCAACAACGGGGACGAGGTGCTTGGTGAGATCTTGACGACTTGGGGCGAGAAACCGAGAACCCAAGGCCTTGTACAACTTGAACGCACTAGGCAAGATCCAAGAGGTGGTGGATAATCCGTGCTCCTTGGTAGGAGCATGAGACCAATAGATATAAGTTCTCAAAGGGTTTCCTTAATATCTATTATTATCCAAGTCTAGGATTTACAATGGAGGTGGGGGCTATATATAGTCCAGCCACAAAACAGGGTAGTTTGAACAAAAGGTAAATTATAGGAAGGGTTACAGGCAGGTGGAACTCTCAGGCGTTCGATTGATCGGGGCGGTAGTACTCCCAACCCAGTAATACCGGTTGCCAGGTAGTACCGCTCCTGGAGCGGTAGTACCGCTGGCGGGCCTGGAGCTTCCGTCGGAGTTGCCTATATCGAGCGGTAGGAGGGGCGGTAGTACCGCAGTCCGGTAGTACCGGATGCTGGGCCGGTAGTACCGCTTGGACCGGTAGTACCGGTCGGCAGTACCGCGCCCGCCGCGATCGGTTGCTTCGCTTCGCTCCTCCGCCCCTTGGGTCCTTCTTCGCACTGATGATGCACAGTACGCGTATGAAGTAGCAAC
Source organism: Avena insularis (assembly GCA_023614405.1). NCBI lineage: Eukaryota > Viridiplantae > Streptophyta > Magnoliopsida > Poales > Poaceae > Avena > Avena insularis. Next base: position 411,091,109 of record CM042691.1, read on the forward strand.
CATCCAAGGGTGTGTCAAGTCACACAAGGAAAGGAGCGAGTTAACCTTGGCTTGAGGAGCTGGGAGAGATGTAGTAGCGGTCAGATTTGGCCGTACGGATGCTGGCCGTGAGCCACGCCGCTGATTCGCTCGCCTGCAACTCGGTGTGGCGGGATCCCTATTCCGCATGTGCCAGCCGACGAGGACCTTGCCAGAGAGATCTAGGCGGCTATCGCCGCCATGAAAGACTCGGATCTCGCCGAGGATCCTGGCAACTTGGTCTTCTGAAGACAGTTCTTTGCCGATAGGCGCCTCTAGGATCTCGCCCGACACGACGGACCGCCGGGATCGCCGCCGGGTCGCAACACGGCTTTTCGCCGCTGCTGGTGGAGCGTTCTAGGGCGAACACTCGCCGCCGTCATGGAGCACATCCAGGCCGGCAACCACCACCGCCTCGGCCTGTAGATGCGGCGTCCGGCGTCGACCACGGCGGTGGCGGCCTTTTCCTAGTTATTAAATTCAATGTAATATGTGTGTCCTTGCCCTAGTTAATGAAATCCGCCTATATTCGCCTAGTTTAACTGAATTTCATCGAACTTGGGAACTCGGCCTGTGTACGCGAGTGGGAAGCTCGGCGTTCCTAGGCCAAAAACGTGTTTCGTCCGCCAAAAAAAGTCCAGATTTCGGCCTAGGTTCGCCCGGGATGCTCATATATATAGTATACCTACCCTGCACGCATAGATAGATGGTATTAAACCGAGATTCGGTCGACCTGGACAGATTAGGAAACTAATGATCTTGTGTGATTTGGCTAATTAATTGCGAGGTTCCAGGAAGCTGATTGTCATTGTTTCCTTTCCTTCCAAGCAATGTCGGTCGATCTCTTCCTCTCTCTCTCTCTATATATATATATATAGCGATGCAATGCATCGACCAATTTCGAGGACTTCCTAGCTAGGGTTTCACCAACCGGCCCAAGCAATGAAGCAGCGGCGCCCTTTATTCTGCGGACGTCGCCAAGGACTTGCTCGGTACGAGTACTTGCAACTAATGTACAGTACTAACATACATCCATGAATTGATTTAGTTTATCGATATGATCTGATCTGAGATGTGTTGCAGGCGTGGAGGATTTCTGCGTATAGTTTCATGGTTTCCAGACAATACGCCCGGTCCATGGTTTCCACACAATACGCCGACCAGCGAGAGAAGCGTATTACCGGAACCCACCATCCGGCCGCCCTCGAGTCGAATCTACCGCCGCCGCCGCCGCCGCCGCCGCCATCTCAGTGCTGCCTCCCTCCAATCCCCGAGCCCCTGCGTACGGACCCTAGGTAGGTGGAGTATCTCTTCTTTCGCACCTGTCCCCGTTTGGTAAAAGTTGGCCACGATCTTAAAGTGGTGCTTCCTTCTTCCTCAGTTCTAGTCGGTCCGTGCCCTGCAGACAAGAAAGATGCGATTCCGCAGATGACGCCCACCAATTCGAGGTACTATTATCCCCCTTTGTAAGTTTTGCAATGCTGCTGACCAACTCACAGTAGAATATTAGTAGCACTCAACTTGTTTTATCAATAAAAGCTGGCTACTGCTTTGCTTAGTTTCAATCTTGGATAAGAAAATTAGCTCACAGCCTGGCCCAGATGTTTCTTATGATTTTATCACAACTACTGCACATGATTTCAGTTACAGTACAAAAAATTAAGTAAAAAAGATTTGTACACGACCTTGGAGTTATTGTCATCTCCGATCTGAATTAATTGAATCAGTTATATATATATATGGGAAATAGCCTGCTAAACACGGGCATAGATGCGCATAGCCTATCCACCGTTGATTCTATCCTCTTTTGATATAGGGAGCATATGTATCCAGATCCAGAATTTGTCTAAGAACTAACGCCGTTAGTGTTTCTTTGGCATGCATGCATGAAGCCCTAGCAAAACAAAGCTTGTCTAATTTCGTTTGCATGAGGCAAACCCTAACGAGCAACATGCAAAACAAAGCTTATCTAATTTCGTTTAGGTGAGGCAAACCCTAACGAACAACATGCAAAACAAAGCTTATCTAATTTCGTTTAGGTGAGGCAAACCCTAACGAACAACATGCTGAGAAACCTAACTTATTTAGTCAACCCTAACTTATTTAGTCTCTCTTCAACTTTCCTTGCTCATTTGAAAAACTAGGTGGAACCGGTTATTGCTTTCTTCCCTCTACGTCATCCCTCCTCGTGCACTTTTATTTGGTACGTACCATTGCTTTCTCTAATCACAAGCTATTATTTTACATCGTTATTATGGACCGGTTATTGTTTTACAAGAAAATGTGGAGGGATGCGCGCGACAAGTAACTCTCTCCCGCCAAAATAACAAGACACTAAACCACTTAGATGAAAATTTAGGGTTTGCATAGTACCACAAACCTTCACTAGGGTTTGCATACTATGTAGAACTCATTTTAAGCCTTGTTGACTTATCTTTCCATTTTAGATGCTAAAAGTTTCTTTGCCAAACAGCGAGCTAAAATTTTTAGGGTTTTCACGAGCCCCTAGGCATTGCATGCATGTACACACACGCGGTGCTGCAAACGCCGTTAGGGACCGTTACTACTTTTAAGAGCCAGTCATTATCATCTAAACTAGTAGTGTATGTGATCTCTTTATCCAACGGTCCTAAGCCTATGCGCAGTTATGCCCGTGTGTAGCAAATCCGCGTCGATATATATATATATTCTTGACCCTCCACAAGTAAGTATATGTGTGGAAGGATGCCCTATTTATTTATTTAGCCCACATCTGTTAAAACCTGACTTCATGTTCTGAATTTTCTATTGTCTTGAAATCCTTGTGTTCACTGAATTTTGTGACATGTCATTTATGGTGATTTCGACAGGCGGGGTTGATGAGTTGCGGAGTGCAGTGTTACCACACAAGCAGCCCCACGAGGTGCTGATTTACGACAGGTTAGTCTAAGGGCATCCTGACGAACAATATCTTAGGGTGCTGACTGATCTAGGTACACTATTTCGTAGACGTTGAAAAGTTTTATTTTGCTATTTTATAAGTAGTGGAGATGGAGATGGAAGAAATTGTAATTACAAATCCCACCTAATTAGCGATTATTGTTTTGGAGATTCAACAAACATGAAGTGTTGCTGCAGATCGATGTCAAGAAGGAAAGAAAATATGTTGCCATTTCACTCACAATAAATTGCAATGGTTTGCTTTTATTCATTCCCGCAAAACACATACATTCTTCCTTTCTCGTAGGCACCAGCAGCACCTTAGTAAGTATGTCTTCCTGCTCCCTTTCTGCCGTTCATGATTGGCTTGCCCTCTGCGATTGAGGGGAATATGGATCGGCTAAAGAAGAAAGATGGGGATCCCAACCATGGCGCAACCTCACCGGCAACTTCATCGTTGAGATTGTTTCGTGGCTACTGTTCAAATCCATCTTTTGCTTTAAGTGTGTCTCCCCGCATTGGCTCCATGGCCTCACCACCCACCATGTCGATAGCATAAGGTCCCCCAGACCCCCATCGGCTTCTTTCGCGGCATCGACAACCACAACCCAAGGAACGACGATGGCTAGTTGGAGATGTACTGAATGAGGTCATCGCTTGCTCCTTACTGCTTCTGCCTGGTGATTTATGTAAGAGCATCTATGCCAATGATGTTGTCGTATGTATCTGATTGCAACCTTCCCTGATGAAAAACAAGTAGACTATTAACCGTGCAACCCGGCCACTAAGGAGTGGGTCGTCTTGCCTAGCTACAGCGACCACAATAGGTCAATCATGTTCAGGGGCGGATTTGGGCCCCGGGCAGCCCGGGCTACAGCCCGGGTCTTGGCCCATCGAATACACATAATTCCTTTGTAAAATTCTGAAAAAAAAAATTAGCCCGTGCTGTTGGGCCAGATTGACCGGGGCTTGACTTAGAAAAGCCCAGGAAAAAAGCAGAACCAACGCAACAACGCTCGCCACGATCGTCACGATTCTAGTCTGTTCGCATTCATCAGGAAAAAAAAGGAAATTTCTCTCGTATCCCGCGACGCCGCCCCAACCTCCTCGTCTCCCTCGACCGAATCACCTGGACCTGTGGACTGCTGCCGCCGCGCCGCCCAGATCGCGCTGCCGCCGCCATCCCGCCCATTCGCCATCAAGTACGGACGAGACGCCTCCGGCCTCCGACTCAGCTCACGCCGTCTGCAGGGGACTAGCCGGCTGTCTAGTGTCTACAGAAGTACAGAACAGCAGAAGCAGTCAAGGCGTTGCACAACATTTTTCAATAGAAGCAGCCAGGTCGTCTGTGATAGTTGGTAATTTCTGTCTTTGGTAGATTCCAAATTTTCAATAGAACTTGAACGCTTTGAAGATTGAAGTAGTGCAAATAATCAATTTCAGTGCTGATTTTGAATTGTTTCTAGGACTGATCGTTTCCTCATTTTATTTTGTCTGATTGCATAGAGGATGAAGGGAACAAAGAGATCAAAGACCTGCCCATCAATCAGACCGATGTCATCTTATTTTCCATCACTGTCACAACTTGCCAATTCGAACCAATCTCCTGCGGCTACAGCAGAAGTTACCGATACCACACAACAGTTGTCCCCTCCCCAACATCAACATCGGCAAGATAATTCTGGTACTCACATTGTTGTTAGTGCAGAAGTGGATAATGCTAGCACCCATGATGAGAATGCTAGTGTTGACCTTAATCCGGATGACATTGTTACGGATCCTGGGCTTCGGAAACCAATTGAGGAGCTAGATGTGAACATCAGAGATGCTGCTAGGAGAGAGTATTTGATAAAGGGTCCATTCCAACCAGTTGGTCACAAATATCCTGGAAAATTGATTGCAGGCCAAATGCGAAGATTTCAGGAGAAATGGTTTAAAAGGTATGATTGGTTGGAATATAGCGTATCTAAAGACGCTGCATTTTGTTTTTATTGTTTTCTCTTTAAGCAACCACGGGCAGAAAATTTTGGTACAGAGTCATTTACAAGGGTTGGTTTTAGTTATTGGAAGAATGGAATTGAAGCTTGTGATCAACATGTTGGTAAGAATATGAATAGCGCTCACAATAAAGCTAGAAAATATTGTGAGGCTTTTAAAAATCAGCGGCAAGGTGTGGATTATGTGTTGGCAGCTGCAACCAAGAAGGACGAGGAAGAATATAAAGCTCGCATGATGATTATGATAGGTATTGCAAAAATTTTGCTATTGCAAGCTCTTGCTTTTCGTGGGCATGATGAGTCTTCTAGCTCAAACAATAGAGGAAATTTTCTTGAGATGTTGAAATGGTATAAACTCAAAGATGAAAAGGCTACAAAATTGCTTGATAGTGCTCCTGCAAACCGTCAAATGACCGCACCAAAAATACAAAAACAGATTTGCAAAGCTTGTGCTCATGTTACCACCAAAGCTATTATTGATGACATTGGTGATAAAAAGTTTGCTGTACTTGTTGATGAGGCGCGAGATGCATCTATTAAGGAACAAATGGCCTTGGTTTTGAGGTTAGCTTCTACGACTTGTATATTTGTTCGATTGAGTGATTCAAAATTTTAAAGTATGCTAACAATGAGTTTCTTATCCTATGTAGGTATGTCAATAATAAGGGACAAGTGATAGAGAGGTTTGTTGGTGTGAAGCATGTTCCGGATACGACATCTGCTTCACTAAAGATAGCTTTGGATGGTATGTTAAAATCTCTTGGCTTATCTATCTCTAGTGTGAGAGGTCAAGGTTACGATGGGGCCTCAAATATGAGGGGACAATTCCATGGATTGCAAAGACGCATATTAGATGAAAATCCATATGCCTTTTACATTCATTGTTTTGCCCATCAGCTAGTGGTTGTCTCTGCTAAGTGTTGTTCCTCGGTCTTAGACTTTTTTAACTATGCAACCATGATTGTCAACACGGTTAATGCGTCTTGTCATAGAAAAGATAAATTATTGCAAAGTCAGCATGATGAGATTGTGAACCAAATTGAGACCGGTGATATCTTCACTGGAAGAGGAAAAAACCAACAAACTAATCTTGCAAGACCAGGGGATACTGCTGGGGCTCTCACCATAAAACCCTATGTCGTCTTGTTCACATGTGGAAACCTGTCCTACATGTATTAGAGAATTTGAGTGATGATGCTACTAATGCAACACAAAAAACCACAGCTTCAGGTTTATTGGAAAAAATGGAAAGCTTTGAGTTTGTATTGATAATGCATCTTATGATCACAATTCTTGGAAAGACTAATGATCTATCAACATGCTTGCAAAGGAAAGATCAAAACATTGTGTGTTGTTGGGCTGATTGGTACTACATTAAAGGAAGTAGAGAAACTAAGAAACACCGCTGGGATGAGCTTTTGGAAAATACAGAAGGCTTTTATCTTGCGCATAATATTTTTGTGCCAAATATGGAAGATAAAATACCAGCTAGAGGTCGTTCGAGGGGTCGTGGCAGCCAACTAGTTACTTATTATGACCATTTCCATCATGAAATATTCAATGTGGTGCTTGATCAAATTATTGTTGAGTTCAATAATCGCTTTGCTGAAAGGTCTACTCAACTCTTGAGGTGCATAGCTTGTCTTGATCCAAAGAATTCATTTGCTAATTTTGATAATGGTAAGTTAGTTGAACTTGCAAGAATGTATGGCGATGACTTCTCTCGATGATCAGATAGTCCTTAGGGACCAACTTGCCACATTTATTGTTGATGCGAGAGATGATCCGAGCTTCGCAAATTGTATTGATCTTGGGAACCTTGCTCTCAAGATGGTTCAAACAGAGAGACACAAGACCTTTCCATTGGTATATCGACTTATTGAGTTAGCCTTGATTTTGCCGGTTGCAACGGCAACAGTAGAAAGAGCATTCTCAGCAATGAAGATTATCAAGACAGATTTGAGAAACAAGATGAATGATGATTGGATGAATCATAGTATGTTGTGCTATATTGAGAGAGACATATTTGCAAGCATTGAAGAGAATAAGATTTTGGATTGTTTCCAAAGTATAAGGTCACGCAAAAAACAAGTACCATGTGTAGCAAGTGGTAAGTTACAGTTTACCAATAAAACTTATGTCTCAATTTTCATGTATTCATCCATACTATTTCTAATTATTATATTTCTTGTATTTGTAGGTTCCGGTTCTTCTCTCATGATTGATGAGAAAATGGTAGGCTAGTATCAAAGCAAGGATTCGTTATTAGGTACTACAAATGCATCTTGATTATGCGACTATACCACCACACTTTTTAATGCTTTTATTATTGACATTCGGTTAAATGTTTATGTCAAAACTCAACTTATGCATTTTTATCATGCTTACGCTATTATATGTTTTTTCGAAGATAATTTTTTTCGTAGTTTAGGTGTATTAAAAATTAGCCCTGGTCTTTCTTGAATTCTCGGTCCGCCACTGGTCATGTTGTTGCATTTAGATGTTGATTTGTTGGTCCCGCCTTTGTTTCAGTCAAATTCCGCCTATTTGTGCTCCTAGAGTAGGATCTCTATGAATACCGCCTGGAACAACCAAACACGAAAATGGCTGGGGTAGCACACTAGCGTGCATCACCATAGTGTGTTCCTCCATGACATGCTACATTTAGCCATCCGGTGTAGCGTGATTGTCGCTGTGAACACAGAGGGTCAACGTGGAAGAGCATCCATTATCTGGAAGCCATGTAGCTCATGTCATCATCGAACATTGTCTTTATCGACAAATTTTAGGGGCGTTGCATTACCTCAGTAGTACGAGGAGAGATTATAACATGCTGGCAGTGTGGACGCTCAAAGATGACGAATGGATCTACTAATTTGATTGTACTCGTGGTGTATTTGTAGATCCATTTGTTATCACCTTAGAACGTCCAAACTGCCGATGCGTAATAATCTCTGCTCATATTGTTGACATAATGCAAACACCCCTGAGATTTGCCGATGAAGGTAACATTCGATCAATACATGGGCTCCATGTGTCCACGACGATGATAGCCCTGTCTGGGGTGGCTAAATGCAACATGCCATGGAGGAACACACTGCAATGATGTGACCTGGTGTCGCGGGCCCAACCGATTTCGTGGAGGCTACACGCTCTTGTTTTTGAGGAGTATATGTCCACTTCAAGAAAGGTATTCATAGAGCCCGTCCTCGAGGTGGGCAAAGAGGTGCAATTGCCCGAGACGAAGGCAAGGTCAACGGCCAGATGCAGCGGCATGATCGACCTATCGCGGTAGTCGTAGCCGGGCAAAGCAACCCACTCGGTGTTCAGGTTGCACACCACATGTCTGGTTTATTCATCGGGGGAAGGTTGCAAGCAAATACAGACGACAACACCATTGGAGCAAATGCTTGTTTATAAATCACCGAAAGCAGCAAGGAGAGAGTGGCGACTCATTTAGTACATCTACCGCTAGCCATTCGTTGGGTTGTTGTTGTCGATGTTGAGGAAGAAGCTGTTGAGTGTCTCGGGGACCTTGGTGCAGTGGGCATGGTGGGTGATGAGGCCATGTAGCCATTGTCGGGAGACACACTTAAACCGACAAACGGATTTGGGCAGCAACCGTGACACAATTGTTAGTCAAAGTATTCATGGTATCCAGTGTTTAGCATATTGTTGATCAAACTGGCTCCTAATTTCTTGAACACAAATCTGCCAACGGAAGTTACCGGTATTTTCATGATGTGATCCACACCAGCATTTATATTCACATTTGTGTTGTCATTGCAAATACCTGCCACTTGTGGCTCTAATTGTTTGTTAACACTTCTTATGACGATTTTATCTGAATTATTGTACATGACGCATTTACCAAAAAAACATTTGACATGACATCAGAGTTCTTGCCATCTACCTGTTCTATTCTGATATTCTGCCGGTAGGATGTCAAAAGAATGAAACAGTTACATAACTGATTATCCCAGCCTAAACAGGCTCTTTTGCCGTTGCATTATGCATGAGCATTATTATATATCATCTTCATGATTATCCTCATCTAGACTTGCTAATACTCTTTATCTCTTGTGAATAGCATATATCTTTATCTCTTTCTAATAAGTTAAGCCATTCAAGTTGATACAATACTTTTTGTTTTGATCTAGCTTCACTGGACAAGGCAACATGCTCATGTTATGGCCACTTTATTTGACCTCGTATTGGTACCACATGTTTCAAGTATGATACGGTACTTTTTATCAGGCGACACCATCCCTGAACTATTCTTATTGTTACATACTACATGATGGAGATATGGTATTTTCTTGGATTAGGAACCTAAGCTCATCAGTGGACCAAGATCCTGAGAGGCAGCTAGATATGATCAATGTACAAACCATGAGGAGTGCCCTTCAGTATAATCATTTCATGTGAATTATGCTATGTTGCCACAGCATATTGATTGACTTATTTTCAATATAATAGTTAATTGATGTGTCATCCTTTTTTACTTCCCAATTGTATCTAGCTTATATGTTCATTGGTCATCAGTGTGCGATTAAATAAGTTTTGAATTAACATGGTCACTATAACCATCTCTGCCATGTTGTAATAACATGATGATGCACAGATTCTTATAATATAAATAATGTTTTCTGATTTTAGTACCTCTACATCTGCTCCCTGTACACCATAGCATCATAAAGGATATGTACAGTTCTATAGCATGTCATAAAAGTGTACATAGTTATTGTGGTCTATCCACCCTCCGACATATCTGCTTCTTGGTTATATCTGATCAACTTATGTACGACCCTAAACGAATGTTTTTTTTGTGATATTGTGTGTTCTGATTGCCCTAATCTGTCAATACCATAAATTAAAACCGACCATTTCCATTCTTTTTATCCAATGTATTATGTGCAGCCAAAATCTCTAGTCAAGAATGTTCAAGGATCAGAATATGATCAGTTTTGGAAGTTACTTGGAATCAAGTCTGGGTACCCCAGCCAGAAGATTGCAAGAGATCAAGAAAAGTGACGCTCATTTTTTCTGTTGTACTTTTTCAAAAGGTAAGAAAGAGTTCATAAGATTTCTCACATACATTCGTTCTCTTACTCCTTACCATTCAGTTTGTGTTTTACTTATCTGCATTCTCCTTTTGAATCATTTTTCTCTCTGGCATAACATCGGGGTAATGAAGGGGTGCTTAAGGTGAGTTACTCTAAATTTTATACATATTAAGGCGGCAATAAAATAATGTGATGAAAAATTAATTGCAGTATCCTGATGGTTAGAGAGATATTCAATTTCTTGCAAGATGATATGATGCCAGAGGGCATATTTATTTTGCACTGTCATTCGTGTGTCTTTATATGGGTTGGACAAGCGGACACAAAAATACGAGCAGAAGTTTTGAGCATTGGAGATGTTATATTTTCATGTTTTTTCTGAATGTCAAGAAATTTTCCTTTTTCTTAGTTTACACATCGGATTCATGAAACTCTCTTTTGTGCCATAAATTTCTAGAACTTGACATTCTAATGTAAAATTTATCATGAGAAACAGCAGTTTACATCATCAATGAAAGAAACGAGCCCCAGTATTTCATCAGGTTCTTCACATAGTACTCTGCAAAATCAGCTGTAAGCCTTTTCCTAGGTTTGTGTGCTTTCTCTTCCGTTTAACTTTGGGAGCTAACCTCGTGCTTTGTCTTATAAATTGTCTCAGATGCGTGGTAACTCATTCGAAAGGAGGCTGTCTGTATTGAAGGATGGAGTAAACGCAAGAAGAGATGTAAGATTCTGTACCTTGTGAATTTCTACTGAACCTCTCCTAACTTGTCTTTCATCGTGCTATATTTGTGATCAAAGTTGAACTTCGCTGCATCTGCGTGTCCAGGTATTGTAGCATTCTGCATTGGAACGTTAGTAATAGGAAAGGTTATATCTATTGGTGGCACTCGTTAAGGTAACCTCGTGGTGGGTCATGTATGTTTGCATGTCTATTTTTTTTGCTAGTATTTTTTGTGTGTCACCACAAAGATGCCAACATAAAAAATGCTACCATTAGATGTAGAATTTGAGCATTTGATGGACGCTTTGTATTGTTCATGAACATGCTAGGGATGAATTGGCAATACTAGGTGGCTCGCGCATTCATTCTCATCAGCTCAGTTGCCAATTATTGTCTCTCGTGAAGTAAGGTTCTAACTCTTGGTTATATAATTTGCAGAAACCTAAAAGAAGACGGACGGCATGATCACACGCTGGTAGGTGAAGTGTTCTTTGTTAATCCCAGTGGAGAAGCACGCTGTTCAGCGCTGACCGTGTAAGAGTTAGAGGGAGGTCACCAGCATTTCAATGCCTTGGATGCCCAACTTTGAGAATTCAAATGCGCGTAATCTGTCAACCCATCCACCAGTTGCTAGAAGACCATTATCGAAGTCTTCCTCCCCTGATCCTTTAAAGCCACCCCAGAGAGCTGCAATGTCCGCATCATTCCTGATACCAAAGTCAATCATAGGTGTGCCAATATAGTTCTTAGCAATTAAGGAGCAGATACATTCTGCATTGCAAACATAGTTCTCTTACCTGCTATATATGTTGTTTTGATGTCAAGTGAGTCGTGATGTAAACAAACCACATTATGAAGCAAAAAAGCAAACCGAAACCAAGGTAAATGTAAGGAGAGTAGCCCTGCTGTGAAGGATGGGCAAACTGTAACCCCAACGATACAGGCAGGAAGATGTAAAGGAGAGTCGGCCAGAAGATGAGGAATTTAGTTTGGTTTTTGGGTGAAAAGTAAACCAGGTTTGGTTTTGGTTTTGGTTTTGGTTGGGCTCATGTAATGGGTTTGGTTTAGGTTCGATTGAGGTGCGAAGTTTGGTCGCGTGGTGGGTTGGATTGCTTGAACCATTATTAATTCTCAGGTTTCGGCCCACTACCAAAACGCTGTCCAGCTTCCCGCTTTTTTTTTTCAGTTTTTCCGTTCCGCCGCCGAATCGAATCAGCACGCTGGGGTTCAAAACCCGAAAAGGCTAGCGCGCGGGAAAATTCACCGGGTTCCCTCCCTCCCTCCAAATGTAATTCCTCCTCCTCCTCCTCCTCCTCGAAATAAATACTGAAAAGATCTGAGCAAGGGGCACGCAAGCCTTGTTCGGTTCCAAGCAAGCATCCATCCCCATCCATCCACCGGACTGAGCAAGCAAGAGAGGAGCGATGGCCGGGAAGGGAGGCAAGGGTCTTCTGGCGGCCAAGACGACGGCGGCAAAGAGCGCAGCTGCCGACAAGGACAAGAAGAAGGCGCCCGTCTCCCGCTCCTCCCGCGCTGGGATCCAGGTTCCCTTTTCCTCTCCTCTCTCCCTTTATTGCCGGCTGATTTTTGCCTGGGGAATTCTCTAGATCTATAACTTCCCCCAAGGCCTTACCGCGGAATTAGACTCATAATATTTCCTTCCTACAAGAGACAAGCCATATGGTGTTTTTTTTTTCTTCAGATTTCTGTCCCTACCATATGAGTTACTAGGTCCTTGTGAAAAAAGACACCGTTGTCTCAGGTTCAGTATCTACCCAGTTTAATGTTTCTTTACCGCTGGGTCAGTAGCGGTACCAGTAATCTCTGTTGCTTGCTGCCATGGCGAACGAACTGCATGTCACATCTCATTTAATCCTCGTGTCTTGCTTTAGCAAAATTCAGATACTACCCTGCTTTTCTGACCTGCCGCTTCCGTTTGCAGTTCCCCGTCGGCCGTATCCACAGGCAGCTCAAGCAGAGGGTCTCCGCAAACGGCCGGGTTGGCGCCACCGCCGCCGTCTACTCCGCGGCCATCCTCGAGTACCTCACTGCCGAGGTCCTGGAGCTGGCCGGCAACGCCAGCAAGGATCTCAAGGTGAAGCGCATCACCCCGCGCCACTTGCAGCTCGCCATCCGTGGGGACGAGGAGCTCGACACCCTCATCAAGGGCACCATCGCTGGGGGCGGCGTCATCCCTCACATCCACAAGTCGCTCATCAACAAGACCTCCAAGGAGTGAACAGAGAGCAATTATGTCTTGTACTACTTGTAGTAGCCTATATATTTTCGTGATTCCTTGTTATGTCGTGGACTTGGGAGTTGGTATTGTGTCAGAACCTGAATTGGTTGTTGTTGAATTTGTGGTACCTTCTGGTAACACTGTAACAGCTTAGCATATGAAGGATGACTTTGCAGCAGATGTGATCTTGATTTGGAACTATGATATCATATCCTAGTGTGTTGAAGACTAGCTATTTTTATCCTTGGTTTTACTTGCGATCAGTGGCTCGGTACTAATTACTCATCAGTGGATCAGCTAGGCCCATATATCAATAATCTGAATATGTAACCTATTGGTATGTTTTGCATGCTGATAGTTTTCTCTTCACTTTCCTTAGCAATAGCACTTCCTCTATTGACCCCTAAAGCTGGTTTGCACGCACAATGGTTTATAATACTGTGTTGTAATTTAAATATAACAATAAAACATGATGTTTTAGTCTTTATCTCAATTGGCGGTCACTTTCAAGGGTGACGATTTCCTCAAAAAGACACAATGACTCCTTCAAGATCACGGTGGTCTTATGGCTCGACAAATAATGTGTTCAAAGATGAGTTCTTCCAAGAACTAACTGATCTAAAGCCCACCCCCACTACCAAATGGATTGCCCTCGGCGATTTCAATCAAATACATAGAGCTAGAGACAAAAGTAACTAATAATGTCAACCACAATAGACTCCTGAGATTCCGCAATGCCCTTCACTCCTACGAGCTAAAAGAATTTCACCTGCAAAATCAAAATTTTACTTGGTCCAATGAGCGAAATACCCCTACAATGAGCAAGATTGATGCCTTCTTCTGTAATGAAGAGTGAGACATATCCCATGATGATCACATCCTCCAAGCTGTCTCCTCATCCCTCTTCGGTCATTGCCCTCTTCTTCTTGCTTTGTTGTTGAGGCCCCAAGAATAAAAGCTCCTTCCAGTTTGAAGATTTTTGGTCCAAGATGCCCGATTTACTTGATATTGTCCGAAAGGCTTGGAACGAGCCTACCCCACTCTAACCCGTACCACATTTTCCACTGCAAGCTCACTACCACCGATAAACGTCTTAAAGCTTGGAGTAGAGGCCTCTTTTCGAAGGCCAATATTCAACTCCACATGGCACTCCTTGTCATCCTCCAACTCGACCTTGCCATCGAATCTAGGCAACTTTATCCGGATGAGCGTGAGCTTCGTTCTCGATTAAAACTACAAAGAAATGACGAGTTAGACAAGAATTATCATACCACCAGGAGAATAAAGTCCTCAATTATATAAAGATATTCAATGTGATAATCATTATTGAGGCCTTGAAGCATACTACCATTTGGATGCATCCATAGAGATAATACCAGAAATTCATAGCATATAGATGAATCCATACTTTTCGAGAGATAAATCCACAAAGATAATTCTAGTGATAACTGAGATGAATCCAGAGTACCACACGGACCACATAATCTCATACAAACCAAATAGCAATTAAAAGTTCAACGCTAAATGGGCACACGCAGCGATAAAGAAAATGACAAAAAGGCAAATACTAGTGCTTGACCCATGCGATCCACGCAACCTAATAGAACTACTTCTCCCCCCTTTGGCATCAAAACACCAAAAAGTAAGAAGAGCGATGCTAGCGCCTCAAGGGATCACTCCTCAAAGTCGTTCTCGTCCTCATCATCATCCTCATTATCAGCCAGAGGGGTAGGATCCCTCGCCATGGCAGGGAACAAGTGGCGCTCGAGCTCTCCATAGTTGAGACCAGAAGTGTTCCACTGAGCATGCGGAGTGGGAGCTGAAGGAGCGGGAGGGTGGCCTGACGCCCCTGACACATGGTGGATAATAACCTTCTGAGTGTGAACCATATCATGGCGCTACCGGTAAGCCTCGTACTGCCCCTTGTGGGTGTATACCCCGATGCACAAGATGTTCCGCTGGAACAAATTCAGTTGCTATACTTCACGGGCCATAGGAGGCACTGGGGCCTGCGCCCACTAGCTCTAGCATCTCTCATGAAGGACTCTGGAGCTGAAGAGGGATGAGAGGTCTTCCTTGACTTGTTTTAGATCTTATTTGCCTTGTGCTCACCATCGAGGTTGCCGCTGAAATCCTCATGAGGGAGCATGTGCTTGATGAGCATCATGATAAAGGGAATGGAAAGCCGGTTGAACATGGCATCAGTCATCTCATGATATATAAAATCCATCACATCTAGCCTGTAACCCACAGACTGATCTTCATTAGTGGCACACTCATGAGAGAAAGCAAGAAGCTACACTAGATGACAATTGTTTCCCCACTTAGAGTGATGTAGTCCCGGAAAAGGCCAACCATCTCTGTATAGAGACGTGAGCGCCGACATCCTCGATAGCCCTTTAGGGGGGCTTTAGGCCCTCGAGTGGAGATGCTCTCACGATTACAACTTTCTTAGTTAGTGTAACATAAGCGCAAGAGCTCGCAATACTCGACAAGCTAGTCTTATAGGAAATGATACACAAAAGGGAGGTAGGGGTTAGCAAAGGATCACACGTTTTATACATTTGGGCTTGCGGATGGTTAGTGGTGTAAAGGGAACATCTTGAGCTTCACGGTGTCGGTGTCATGGAGAGTGTTGTTGTTGCGAAGGCTTGCTTATCACTACTAGGAAACGGTTATTTGTGGCGCATTGGTTTTGGACTTCTATGGCGCATAAGGGAATGCGCCACTGAATTGTAATTATGTGGCGCATATGAAATGCGCCACAGAAGTCTCAAAAACTTCTGTGGCGCATATTATCAATATGTGTCGTAGAAGTGTTTTTCAAAATTCAAAAAAAAGCGGGGCATATCTCAAACTTCTGTGGCGCATATTGCGAATATGCGCCACATTTTTTTCAAATTTCAAAAAAAAACGGGCCATATCTGGACGGAGGTAGGGGTCGCCGGAGGTGGGTGGAGAGGAGGGAGGAGGAGGAGAAGGAGGCCGATGGTGGCCGGAGGAGGAGGAGGAGGTCGCTGGTGGATGAGAGGAGGAGGCCGACGGTGGAGTAGGAGGTCACCGGAGGAGGAGGTCGTTGTCGGAGTAGGACGAGGATAAGCTCACCGGGGTGGAGGAGGAGGGATGAGAAGGATCTCACCGGGGTAGAGGAGGAGGGAGTGATACGTCGGAAACGTATCTATAATTTTTGATGTTCCATGCTTGTTTAATATCAACTTTGCTTTGCTTTGTCTACACTTTGAGGTGTTTTTATATGTTTTCTGGTACTAACCTATTAACAAGATGCCACGGTGCCAGTTGCCTATTTTCTTATGTTTTTTATTCCAGAAAGATAGAAAATCAATATTCTCGGAATTGGATGGGACAAAAGCCGAAGTCAATATTTTACCGTGGTGATTACAGAGCCAGAGTACGAGACGGAGGGGAGACACCAGGGGGCCACACCCCCTGGCGGCGCGGGCTAGGGTTAGCCACGCCTAGGGGGTGACCACCCTGGCCGCCCCCTGCCTCGCCTCTTCGCCTATAAAGACCCCACGATGCCAAAACCCTAAGTACGCGATCAATATTCCACGAAAACGTCTATAGACGTTGCCACCATCGTCCCTAGATCGAGGGGATCTGAAGCTCTTCCCGGCACCCTGCCGGAGGGGAGATCATCTCGGAGGCCTTCTTCATCATCATGCCAGCCTCCGGTATGAAGCGTGAGTAGTTCTACCTTGGACTACGGGTCCATGTAGTAGCTAGATGGTTGTGTCTCCTCCTTTGTGCTATCATGTTTAGATCTTGTGAGCTCCGTTCATGATCAAGATCGTATCTATTTGTAATCATGCATGTTGTGTTTGTGGGGATCCGATGGATATTGATATTACTATTTCAGATTGATTAATGGTTTTGTCTTATTGGTTCTATCATGTATGTGTTGTTTGTGATCTTGCATGCTCTCTGTTTCTAGTAGCTATCTTGGTCAAGTAGATGCTAGTGACTCCAAGAGGGGGTATTTATGCTTGATAGTGGGTTCATGCCTCTATTTAATCTAAGGGAAGTGACAGAAATCTCTAAGGTTGTAGATGTGCTATTGCCACTAGGGAGAAAACAACGGTCTCTTGTTCATGGAACAAGTGGATTATTTATCTTACACACTTTGCTTAAAGCACTTGTCTGTTGCTTGCAACTTAATACTGGAGGGGGTTCGGATGATAACCTGAAGGTGGATTTCTAGTCATAGATCCAGTTGGATGGCGGTCTATGTATCCTGTTGTATTGCCCAATCGAATCTCATAGGATCATGAATGTCTAGTATTGCATTGTTATGCCTTGCTTAGTCCTGTCAATTGCTCTATTGTAATTTGTTTACCCAGCATGCCATGTTTGTTTATCTAAGGATAACACCTCTAGTGAACTATGGACCCCGGTCCAATCTTTACCATTGATACATCCTCCATTGTTACTGTTTACTTTCTGCAAACCACTATCACCTTCCACACCATACAGTTAATCCTTTGTTACAGCAACTGGTGAGATTGACAACCTCACTGTTCGTTGGGGCAAAGTCTTGAGTTTTTGTTGTGCAGGTTTCCAAGTTGCTTGCAACATGATACATTGGAAACGTATCTATAATTTTTGATGCTCCATGCTTGTTTAGTATCTACTTTGCTTTACTTGTCTACACTTTGAGGTGCTTTTTACATGTTTTCTGGTACTAACTTATTAACAAGTTGCAACAGTGCCAGATTCCTGTTTTCTGCTATTTTTGGTTTCAGAAAAGTTAGTAAAGAAATATTCTCGGAATTGGACGGGGCGAAGGACAAAGTCAATAACTTTCCGTGGGGAACAAGAAGTCCAGAGGAGAGACGAGGAGGCCGGCCAGGAGGGCCAAACCCACCCCAGGCGCGGGTGGGCCCTACCCTGCGCCTGCGTAGGGTTTGCCCGCCCTGGCGGCCGCCTCGGTCTCCCCCTTCGCCTATAAGAATCCCACGATACAGAAACTCTCGGTACCCGATCAGAAATCCATGAAACCGTCTGTAGCCGCCGCCATCGTACCTAGATCGGGGGGATCTGAAGTTCTTCTTGGCACCTTGCCGGAGGGGAGATCATCCCGGAGGCCTTCTCTCCGGTATGGTTCGTGAGTAGTTCCACCTTGGACTATGGGTCCATGTAGTAGCTAGATGGTTGTATCTCCTCCTTTGTGCTTTCATGTATAGATCTTGTGAGATCCGTTCATGATCAAGATCTAATCTATTTGTAATCATACATGTTGTATTTGCAGGGATCCGATGAATATTGAGATTATTATGTTGGTTTGATTAATGGTTTTATCTTATGATTCTATCATGTTTGTGTTGTTTGTGATCTTGCATGCTCTCTATTGCTAGTGGTTATATTGGCCAAGTAGTTGCTAGTGACTCCAAGAGGGATTATTTATGCTCGATAGTGGGTTCATGCCTCTAGTTTCCAAGGGAAGTGACAATAATCTCTTCGATTGTAGATGTGCTATTGCTACTAGGGAGAAAACAACGGTCTCTTGTTCATGGAACATGTGGACTGTTTACCTTACACACTTTGTTTAACGCAGTTGTCTGTTGCTTGCAACTTAATACTGGAGGGGGTTCGGATGATAACCTGAACGTGGACTTCTAATCATAGATGCAGTTGGATGACGGTCTATGTATATTGTTGTATTGCCCAATCAACCTCATAGGATCTTTCCGTCTAGTAATTGTATTGTTATGAGTTGCTCAGTTCCTGTCAATTACCTCGCTGTAATTTGTTTACCCTTCATGCCATGTTGTTTATCTAAGGACAGCACCTCTAGTGAACTATGGACCCCGGTCCAATCTTTACCATTGATACATCTTCCACTGTTACTTGTTTACTTGCTGCAAACCATTACCTTCCACACCATACGTTTAATCCTTTGTTACAGCAAACCGGTGAGCTTGATAACCTCACTGATTCGTTGGGGCAAAGTCTTGAGTTTGTGTTGTGTAGGTCTCCACGTTGTTTGCAACACTTGTGTGACGTTTCCTTCCTCCTTCTGGTTCGATAACCTCGGCCTCAACTGAGGTAAAACTTGCTGCTTGCTGCTTCACACCTTGCTCTTGGGGTTTCCAACGAAGCGCTTCCACGTCAAACATCAGGCGCCATCAAGCTTTCTGGTGCCGTTACTGGGAAATCTACTTCAACCTCTTCCACCTCGTCAAGCGCTATCAACAAGTTTTCTGGAACTGTTGCCGGGGAGGCTAAGGATGTCTTCACTAGGGGAGTCCTTCACTTCCTTTCTCTTTACTTTGTTTTTAGTTTGATTTGTTTATTTTGCTTGGTTTTGTTTGCCTCTTTCCAAAAAAAACCCAAAAAATAGTCTAGCTTGGTTTGCTTTCTTTATTCAAAAACACAAAAAAATAGTTCCTGCTCTAGCTGTTGCTGCTGTTTTTGGCTTGCCCACTTTTGCCAAAATGAACTCTGCTGAGAACACTAAGTTGTGTGACTTCACTAGCACCAACAACAATGATTTCCTAAGCACACCTATTGCTCCACCTGCTCCTGATGCTAGCTTTTATGAAATTAAGCCTGCTTTGTTGAATCTTTTGATGAGAGAGCAATTTTCTGGTGCTGGTTCTGATGATCCTGCTGCCCATCTTAATAGCTTTGTTGAACTTTGTGAGATGCAAAAGTATAAGGATGTAGATGGAGATATTATTAAGCTCAAGATTTTTCCTTTCTCCTTGAGGGGAAAAGCTAAAGAATGGTTGCTATCTTTGCCTAAAAATAGTATTGATTCTTGGACTAAGTGCAAAGATGTTTTTATTGGAAAGTACTATCCTCCTACTAAGATTATTGCTATGAGAAGTGACATTATGAAATTTAAACAGCTTGATAGTGAACATGTTGCTCCTTCTTGGGAAATAATGAAATCTTTGGTTAAAAATTGCCCTACTCGTGGACTCACTGCTTGGATGATTATCCAAACTTTTTATGCATGTTTGAACTTCTCCTCAAGAAACCTGCTGGATTCTGCTGCTGGAGGTACTTTTATGAGACTCACCTTGGGTGCTGCAACAAGGTTCCTTGATAATATGATGGTTAACTACTCTGAATGGCATGTTGAGAGAACTCCACATGGTAAGAAAGTAAATTATGTTGAGGAAACTTCCTCTTTGAGTGAAAAGATTGATGTTATTATGGCTATGCTTGTTAATGGGAAAGCTCCTCTAGATCCTAATAGTGTTCCCTTAGCCTCTTTGGTTGCTCAAGAAGAGCAAGTTGGTGTGAACTTCATTAGAAACAACAATTTCAACAACAATGCCTATCGGAATAATTTTGGTAGCAAGAATAATTATAGGCCTTATCCTCCTAATAATGGCAATTCCTATGGAAGCTCTTATAGTAATGCTAGAAGTGCCCCCTCTGAACTTTAAGTCACGCTTAAGGACTTTATTAGTAAATAAACCACTTTCAATAAGACTATAGAGGAAAAGCTTTTAACTGTTGAGAAAAATATATCCTCTTTGTCTGAAGCTCAAACTTCCTTGTTTAATAAAATGGCTGCAAAACCTGAAACTATGGAAACACCTTTGCTACTGCTCATGCCATACAAGTTACTATTGATGAAAATGTTAGGTTGTTAGCTCAACTTCATGCTAGGTGGGAGAGGGAAGCTAAAATTGATAGAAACAATAGTGTGTGCACTATCACCACTAAACCACAAGTAGCCCCTATTCCTCATCCTACTATGCCTAAGCCTATGATACTACTACTAGTGATGCTAAGTTTGATTTTGATATTGATGGTTGCAATATTTCTGAAGTGATTATGTTCCTACAAAAGCTTGCTAGAAGTCCTGATACTAGTGATATGCATGTTGCCTTTACCAAACACATTACAGATGCTCTTGTTAAGATTAAGGAAGAGAAGCTAAAACACAAAGCTTCTATTCCTAGGAAAGTAGAAGATAGTTGGGAACCCATTATTAATATGCAAGTGAATGACTTTGATCTCAAAGCTTCATGTGATCTTGGTTCTAGTATCTCTATTATGCCTAAGAAGATTTATGAAATGCTTGATTTACCACCATTAGAAGATTGTTATTTGAATGTCCCACTCAATGATAATGCTAAGAAGAAACTCATGGGGAGTATTAATGATATTCTCATTATGGTTAACAATGCTTATGTCCATGTTGATTTCTATGTTTTGGATGTCGAATACAATGCTTCTTGTCCTATTACTTTGGGAAAACCTTTTCTTAGAACAGTTGGTGCCATCATTGATATGAAAGAAGGCACCATCAAATATCAATTTCCATTCAAAATGGTATTGAACACTTCCCTATGAGGAGATAGAATTTGCTTTTTGCTCCTCCTTTGAAAGCAAGATTTCATGTTAATGCTTCTTCATTTGAAAATACTTGATTCTTCTTGATTCTTGTGCCTAACTTAAAGGCGTTAAACAAAAGTACTTGTTGGGAGATAAGCCAAGAGTTTCCTTGAGTATTGGAAGTTATTACTTCTGTAATGACCTCTCCTTATCCTTTTTGTTTTCTTTTTGTGCCAAGAATGACCTCTAATGAGAGAGAACTAAGATTTGGGGAGTTGCTATCCCGAAACAGATTTCTATCCTCCACCAACAAAATTCTTGAGGAGGTTGTGTAACTAGGATTGATCTCAAAATTTACGAATAAATCCCCCAGTATGTTGTATAACTTTAGTTAGTTCAACACTTTTTGATTTGAGCAACATATGATGTTCAAAAAAAATCGTTTCTACTTCCTGGTCTGTTTTGACAGATTTCTGCCATTATTTGCATTTGCTTCTTATTGATTCCTTTTTGAGCTCTCTTCAGGTAAATTGAGTATCTTTGAAGGAGTTACTTCAGTAGCTTGTGTTTTTAGTGAAAAGCCTTGTTGTTCCAAAGCTTTGCCAGTGGTCTAATATCTTTTGAATAAGCTAATGTTGCTAATGAAGATTGTGTGAGTTTTGTATGAAGGAAAAAATTTCAGGTGTAGAGAGAGAATGATGCAATGAGATGAAGAATGGACAAAAGCTCAAGCTTGGGAATGCCACCATAGTGTCACCCCAAGAAATATCCAAGAGGTACAAGCTTCAAAGCTTGGGGATGCCCAAGGCATCCCCTTCTTCATCAATAAAAAGCTCAGGTCTGTCTAGACACTTCACTTTTATTGTTTCATGCACAGTTATGTTGTTCTTGGAGCGTCTTAGTTTTGTTTGCTTTGCTTAGTTTGTTTAGTTTGCTTTAGTAGTTTGTACCCCCGTTCTCCCTGTGTTGTTTTGCAAATAAGTTTGCTTGGTGTTTGGAAGGGGATAGTAAGTTCTTGCTTGAAGTGCAAGAGGAGCTTGTATTGACTGTGACTTAGACTTTAGCATGAAATTCTAGGTGTTGTTTTAGCATTATGCTTAGTGATTATTGCTGTAGAATGTATTATTACAAACAATTGGGATTGCTCAGTGTGCCTTGAAGAAATTATGCGTTCTTTTAGCATGCAAAAGTATATTATTGTGGTATTCTCCTTTGATGTTTTGCTTGGGTTGACTTGGCACATGCTCACACCATGTTATGACTATGACAAATCACCATTAGCCTCTACGATCATTTAGTCCTTGACTTGTAGTACCACTCTTTGCTTTGATTAGTTTGCTTTGTTGCATTGCATAATTTTGGCCATTATTGCTCTCTTAGTTGGTTGCTCCCAGTATTTTGCTAGCCTCCACTTGTATGAGTAAGTTATACTCATGCTTCCAACTCCCAAGAAACCAAGTTATTCCAAAGTGTACACTATAAACTCCTATGCATGGTGTGTTACACCATTCCAAGTATATTCTTGTTTTCAACTATCTTCCAATTAAAACCTATTTTGTTATGTGAAAACTTAGTGATTAAATCCCTCACGAACTTGATGGCACATTTTATTATTTGCCACTAATAAACTTGAACCATTGATGCAACTTTGTTGTATATGCTTGCACTTATAAGTTGGGATTAGCAGAACCGTGTTGTCACGGGGAACGTTTTCAACATTGCACTTGTACTTTTTGTACTCCATTGATATCATGCTCTTTTGTCTATGGATGTTAACGGTGTGAAATGAAGTGGGAACTTGTAAGTCCATGGAGTTTGTATTCTGTGTTAGAGAAACGCCTGATCCGCTATCCTAAGCCATGCCTAATCATGGTGGAAACTTGCAACATCACCATAGTGACATCTATGAAGCATTCTTCTTATAAAAAAAGAGAGACACATTGAGAAAAGAGTAAAGAGAGAAAAAAGCACCATATTCCCATGGTACCTAAGAAGAATTGCTGAGATGCTCATTGTCTGCTTGCCTTGTCATTTTGGTTATGGGAAAGCTCTTGTGCCATGTGCAAGGGGTACCACGTTGGCGGTTCTTAATGATATGCAAATACTTACAGTGACAAGAACTTGCCTGGGCCCTAAGTTGAGTATCCATGAGGTGTAGCCCTCATAGTCAAGGGACTTGAGATTGCTAACTTATACTCTGTCAAGCATATACTCCAGCTTTGCCACTTTAACCTTAACCACTTCAAGATGCTTATGATAGGGGCAATGAGGGCTGAAAGCTAACAAGTACCATAATTTTTGGAAGCTCTTTTTGAAACTTGTAATCTCTGCTTCCTTTACAAAAAGGCCTTTCTTCCACCATTATTTGAGTCTCCACCTTCTACCTTTAGGCACCATTAAGAGAGCATAGTTGTCATTCTGTGTGCAATGTTCCAAAGCTTATTGATTGATGCATATTGTTTTATTACTTGTTCATGTGCTATCTGTTTCTAATCACCCTTGTGAACTTTGAAGGTGTCCTATGCATTATATTGCTACTCTATGAGGGACAAGCTGATTGCCACTATGCTATGTTTTCTACATGTGAAACAAACAAACGTTTTTCAATGCATATTATTCATGATCTTTGTTTGTAGCTTGCCATGTTGCATACATAGTTACTATGTCCTATTCTTAGAACTCCATCTTTCATGCACATGTTTAGAGTTCTTTGATCGTAGCTTTCAATGTTTGCAAATGGTTGGATCTTTATTGTGAGGGTGCATGTCACCTAAAAAATTATTCTTTTATCACTTACCTACTCGAGGACGAGCGGGAGTTAAGCTTGGGGATGCTGATACGTTGGAAACGTATCTATAATTTTTGATGCTCCATGCTTGTTTAGTATCTACTTTGCTTTACTTGTCTACACTTTGAGGTGCCTTTTACATGTTTTCTGATACTAACTTATTAACAAGTTGCAACAGTGCTAGATGCCTATTTTCTGCTGTTTTTGGTTTCAAAAAAGTTAGTAAAGAAATATTCTAGGAATTGGACAGGACGAAGGACAAAGTCAATAACTTTCCATCGGGACAAGAAGTCCAGAGGAGAGACGAGGAGGCCGGCCAGGGGGCCAGACCCACCCCAGGCGCGGGTGGGCCCTACCCCATGCCTGGGTAGGATTTGCCCTCCCTGGCAGCCTCCTCGGTCTCCCACTTCGCCTATAAGAAGCCCCTGATACAGAAACTCTCGGTACCCGATTAGAAATCCATGAAACCGTCTGTAGCCGCCGCCACCATCGTCCCTAGATCGGGGATCCAAGTTCTTCCGGCACCTGCCTGGAGGGGAGATCATCCCGGAGGCCTTCTCTCCGGTATGATTCATGAGTAGTTCCACCTTGGACTATGGGTCCATGTAGTAGCTAGATGGTTGTATCTCCTCCTTTGTGCTTTCATGTATAGATCTTGCGAGCTCCGTTCATGATCAAGATCTAATCTATTTGTAATCATGCATGTTGTGTTTGCGGGGATCCGATGGATATTGAGATTATTATGTTGGTTTGATTAATGGTTTTATCTTATGATTCTACCATGTCTATGTTGTTTGTGATCTTGCATGCTCTCCGTTGCTAGTGGTTATCTTGGCCAAGTAGTTGCTAGTGACTCCAAGAGGGAGTATTTATGCTCGATAGTGAGTTCATGCCTCTAGTTTCCAAGTGAAGTGACAATAATCTCTTCGGTTGTAGATGTGTTGTTGCTACTAGGGAGAAAACAACGGTCTCTTGTTCATGGAACATGTGGAATGTTTACCTTACACAGTTTGTTTAAAGCAGTTGTCTGTTGCTTGCAACTTAATACTGGAGGGGGTTCGGATGATAACCTGAAGGTGGACTTCTAGTCATAGATGCAGTTGGATGATGGTCTATGTATATTGTTGTATTGCCCAATCAACCTCATAGGATCTTTCCGGCTAGTAACTGCATTGTTATGCCTTGCTCAGTTCCTGTCAATTGCCTCGCTGTAATTTGTTTACCCTTCATGCCATGTTGTTTATCTAAGGAGAGCACCTCTAGTGAACTATGGACCCCGGTCCAATCTTTACCATTGATACATCTTCCGCTGTTACTTGTTTACTTACTGCAAACCATTACCTTCCACACCATACGTTTAATCCTTTGTTACAGCAAACCGTTGAGCTTGACAACCTCACTGATTCGTTGGGGCACACTCTTGAGTTTGTGTTGTGCAGGTCTCCATGTTATTTGCAACACCCGTGTGACGTTTTCCTCGTTCTGGTTCGATAACCTCGGCCTCAACTGAGGGAAAACTTACTGCTTGGTGCTTCACACCTTGCTCTTGGGGTTTCCAATGAAGCGCTTCCACGTCAAACACCAGACGCCATCAAGCTTTCTGGTGCCGTTAGTGGGGAATCTACTTCAACCTCTTCCACCTCATCAAGCGCTATCACAACACCTTTGAGACGTTTCCTTCCTCCTACTGTTTCGATAACCTCGGTTTCTTACTGAGGGAAGACTTGCTGCTATGCTCTTCACACCTTGCTCTCGGGGTTTCCCGACGAAGCGCTATCGGGCGCCATCAACAAGTTTTCTCGCGCCGTTGCCGGGGAGGCTAAGGACGTCTTCACAAGGGGAGTCCTTCTCAACCTTTCTCTTTACTTTGTTGTTGTTTTGCTTAGTTTCTTTTGCTAGGTTTTGTTTGCCTCTTTTTATCAAAAACTCCAAAAAAAAATAGTTCAGTTTGGTTTGCTTTCTCTTATCAAAAACAAAAAAATTAGTTCCTACTCTAGTTGCTAGTCTGTTATTGCCTTGCTTTGTCATGCTTTCTATCAATGGATGGTTTCTTTGAAACTAGTTCTTATTGGCAAGGTGGGTTCACGGAATAACAAAAGTATTTTTATAAGGAACACTGTTTGTCACAAAAAGGGAAACACTTATGGGAACAAATTGATAATTTGAATACTATTGCTAGAGGGGTGTGCTCTACTTATAATGTTACTTATTGCTTTGATAAATCTTATTGGTGTAGGAGGTATAAACACCTACCTTTTCAATGTGAGTATAATGATAATGTTACCATGTCTTCTTATGTTAAAGGAAATTATGACTTTATGGTGTGCAACAAATTGAAGAATTTATTGCCTTCAAGGGTGCATTTGAACTTGCCAGTTTGCTTGAAAATACTGATGATGCACCTTATGAATATGAGGTTTATGAGATACTTAAATTTCGCTTTGATAATTACAAGGAAGAAAATGGCTATATTGTTGAATATTTTAATAGGTGTTTTCCACAAACGGAAGAGACTAATGCCTTGCAGGAGCCTATGAAAGACGAAATTGCGGAACCTGAAAGCTCATTAGATGAAAAAGAGGAGGAGAGTGATGGTAAAGAGGAGGAAGAAAGGATCTACCCATGCCTACCTTCTAATAAGAGTAACCCTTTACCTCTTACATTATTTGATTGTCCCCCATACTTACCAAAGGAGGATGAATGTTATGTGATACGTTGGAAACGTATCTATAATTTTTGAGGCTCCATGCTTGTTTAGTATCTACTTTGCTTTACTTGTCCACACCTTGAGATGCTTTTTACATGTTTTCTGGAACTAACCTATTAACAAGTTGCAATAGTGCCAGATGCCTGTTTTCTACTGTTTTTGGTTTCAGAAAAGTTAGTAACGATATTGGACGGTACAAACGTCAAAGTCAATTACTTTTCATGGGGAACAAGAAGTCCAGAGAAGAGCTGGAGGGGATAGCCAGGGGGGTAGACCCACCCCAAGCGCGGGGGAAGTGAAGGAAATATGCCCTAGAGGCAATCATAGAGATGATTATATTTCACATGTATCCATGAGCTATTGTAATGTTCCTTGAATATCCATATCAGGCAACTTGTATTGATTGACAATTATGTGAATTGTTTGTGAAACTCTTTACTTGTATGGTTATTTAATAGTTGTCCCTAGTCGGAGTTCATGTGAGGACACACATGAATATTAGACTAGCACATCGATTGGTTGATGACTATGTTTCGCAAGTCATAGTCATAGAGATGTCAAACCAATGATGTGGGCACATGTTATGAACATGGGGTTGGTCTGACCCAACTTGAGACTAGCAATTAGTTGCAGCTCTCTCTCTACACATCGTGTACGTTTTGTCCTTAGACCTGAGATTGTCGCATGTACTTGAGATGTGTATCGGCCTACTTTGGGGCTATCAAACGCTGCACCGTAACTGGGTAGTTATAAAGGTAGCTTTCGGGTTTGTCCTGAAGCATGCTGCAAGGCATGGTCAATCAAGATGGGATTTGCCCCCTCTACTTGAGAGAGATATCTCTGGGCCCCTCGAGTGATCGGATCCAGAAATGCATGGCCATGCTACATAAGGTTAAGAGTTAACCTAGTAAAGGGATTCCGAGTTACGGTATCGAGAAAGAGAGGTCAGCTTGGAGCTAGACCAAATATCGTGAGGCAAAGGGAAAGACATGTACTAAACCTTGTGATGGTTCGTCCGATATGATCTTTGTATGCGTTTAGGAGTTGACACGTCTTGCTAGAGGCCGCTACCAACTATTGACAGAATAAGTGTATTCATGTCATGTCTACACGTATATGAACCTATAGGGTCACACTCTTAAGGGGCTAGAAGCCTAATGAGGATTAGATCCGAACTAAACCAGGCTTAGGCTACTAATGGGTTGCTAATGTAGAAGCCCACTAGGGACGCCTATATAAGAGAGGGTGGGGTGAGCTGACCAGGCTCATACCTTAGACCATTCCACCCAGCCGCCACTCCTCACGCCTATGTTGCACGCGTGGACCTAGCAGTCCGGCGTCTGACGCTTCCACCCTGTACGTGTGGATACCTCGGAGGCAGTGCATCTGTAGCGTTTGGACGAGCCGCGCAAGGGGAGCTTCTCGTGTGACGAGGACAAGGAGGAGACGTGGAACACTACACTGCCTCGACGCGCTTCATTGATTCCGCAACTGTGCGTCTAGTGGTAATCCCGTGATCTATGACAACAGTAATCCTGGTTTACACGGTAGAAAATTTTGATTTGCGCTAGTGTAGCCTACCCGTATCCATTCAGGCAGGTGGGCCCGTGCCTGGCTAGCGTTTGGTGGCCCTGGCCGCCTCCTAGTCTCGCCCCTTCGCCTATAAGAAGCCCCCGATGCAGAAACCCTGAGTACCCGATCAGAAATCCACGAAACCGTCTGTAGCCGCCGCCACCATCGTCCATAGATCGGGGAGGATCTGAAGTTCTTCCCGGCACCCTGCCGGAGGGGAGATCATCCCGGAGGCCTTCTCTCCAGTATGATGCATGAGTAGTTACACCTTGGACTATGGGTCCATGTAGTAACTAGATGGTTGTATCTCCTCTTTTGTGCTTTCATGTATAGATCTTGTGAGCTTCGTTCATGATCAAGATCTAATCTATTTGTAATCATGCATGTTGTATTTGCGGGGATCCGATGGATATTGAGATTATTATGTTGGTTTGATTAATGATTTTATCTTTATGATTCTATCATGTCCGTGTTGTTTGTGATATTGCATGCTCTCCGTTGCTAGTGGTTATATTGGCCAAGTAGTTGCTAGTGACTCCAAGAGGGGGTATTTATGCTCGACAGTGGGTTCATGCCTCTAGTTTCCAAGGGAAGTGACATAAATCTCTTCGGTTGTAGATGTGCTGTTGCTACTAGGGAGAAAGCAACGGTCTCTTGTTCATGGAACATGTGGAATGTTTACCTTACACACTTTGCTTAAAGCAGTTGTCTGTTGCTTGCAACTTAATACCGGAGGGGGTTCAGATGATAACCTGAAGGTGGACTTCTAGTCATATATGCAGCTGAATGGCGGTCTATGTATATTGTTGTATTGCCCAATCAACCTCATAGGATCTTTTTGGCTAGTAATTGCATTGTTATGCCTTGCTCAGTTCTTGTCAATTGCCTCGCTGTAATTTGTTTACCCTTCATGCCATGTTGTTTATCTAAGGAGAGAACCTCTAGTGAACTATGGACCCCGGTCCAATCTTTACCATTGATACATCCTCCACTGTTACTTGTTTACTTGATGCAAACCATTATCTTCCACACCATATGTTTAATCCTTTGTTACAACAAACCGGTGAGCTTGACAACCTCACTGATTCGTTGGGGCAAAGTCTCGAGTTTGTGTTGTGCAGGTCTCCGCGTTGCTAGCAACACCTGTGTGATGTTTCCTTCCTCCTACTGGTTCGATAACCTCAGTTTCTTACTGAGGGAAACTTGCTGTTGTGCTGCTTCATACCTTGCTCTTGGGGTTTCCAACGAAGCATTCCACGACAAGGACTAGGCGCCATCATTATGTTCCTGTAGATTCTTTTGAAATACCTGCTATGGGTAAAACTTGTGATAATAGTTATGCTCCTGTTATCTATGATAATCCTATATTTGTGCTAAATTCGAAATGCATGGTACTAAAGAGTTTTGCTTAGAAAATGTTTATGATAAAGCTCTAGATGATGGTCCTATATTGAAAGATCAGTCTCCTTGTTATAAAATTGTTAAGAGTTGGTTTGAAGGTTTTAATCCCACTATTTTTGAGCTTGATAAAAATTATGTGTTTGTAAATCATGAAAAACATGTTTTATGTGATAGCTATATTGTTAATTTTATTCATGATGCTACTAAAAGTTATTATGAGAGAGGGAAACATGGTTTTATGCATCTCAATAATATTAAGTTCCTTCTCTTTATGTTGAAAATTTTGAAGTTGCACTTGTTTTGCTTTCCTATGCTTGTTGTTTTGTGCTTTTGTGACTTGTTTCTTTACAAGATTCCTATGCATAGGAAGTGCTTTAGACTTAAATGTGTTTTGAATTTGCTTCTTGACGCTCTCTTTTACTTCAATTCATATTTCTTATACGAGCATCTTCTCAAACTATCATGCCTAACTTAAAGGCGTTAAAGAAAAGTACTTATTGGGAGATAACCCAAAAATTTTCTTGAGTCTGGGAAGTTATTACTTCAGTAATGACCTCTCCTTATCCTTTTTGTTTGTTTTTTGTGCCAAGAATGACCTCTAATGAGAGGGAAGTAAGATTTGGTGAGTTCCTGACCCGAAACAGATTTTTGTGCTCCACCGTAAAAAATTGTGAGGAATCTCTGTAAGTAGTATTGAGATGATATTTTGTGAACAAATCCCCCAGTATGTTAGCTAACTTTCGTTAGTTCAACACTTTTTGATTTGAGCAACAGAAGGTCTTCGAAAAAATCGATTTCTACCTGCTGGTCTGTTTTGACAGATTTCTGCCATTATTTGCGTTTGCTTCTTATTGATTCCTTTTTGGGTTCTTTTTGGGAAATTGAGCTTTTTGAGGGAATTGCTACAGTAGCTTGTGTTTTGAGTGAAAGTTTTTCTGTTCTAAAGCTAAACCCAAAGGTCTATTATCTTTTGAATACGCTAATATTGCTAATAAAGATTGTGTGAAGTTTTGTATGAAGGCAATTTTGCAGGTGTAGAGAGAGAATGATGTAATGAGATGAAGAATTGACAAAATCTCAAGCTTGGGGATGCCACCCCGTGTCACCCCAAGAAATATTCAAGAGGTACAAGCGTCAAAGCTTGGGGATGCCCCAGTAAGCTTGGGGATGCCCAAGACATCCCCTTCTTCATCAATAAAAAGCTCAGGTCTTTCTAGACACTTCATTTTTATTGTTTCATGCACAGTTGTGTTGTTCTTGGAGCATCTTAGTTTTCGTTTGGTTTGCATAGTTTGCTTGAATAAAGTAGTTTGGACCACCCTTCTCGCTGTGTTGTTTCAAATAGTTGATTGGTGTTGGAGAGGAGTAGAAAGTTCTTGCTTGAGTAGTACAAGAGGAGCTTGCTTTGACTGCGACTTAGACTTTAGCATGCCATGCTAAGTGTTGTTTTGACCTTATGCTTAGTGATTATTGATGTAGCATGACTTGTTCCAAACGATTGGGATTGCGTAGTGTGCCTTGAAAGAATCATGCGTTGTTTTAGCATACAAAAGCGTAATATTGTGGTATTCTCCTTTGATGCTTTGTTTGGGTTGACTTGGCACATGCTCACACCATGTTATGACTATGACAAGTCACCATATCCTCTATGATCATTTAGTCCTTAACTTGTAGTACCACTTTATGCTTTGATTAGTAATGTTCTGTCGTTCTACATGATTATGGCCATTATTGCTCTCTTAGTTGGTCGCTCCCAGTCTTTTGCTAGCCTCCACTTGTATGAATAAGCTCTACTCATGCATCCAACTCCCAAGAAATCAAGTTATTCCAAAGTGTCCACTATAAATTC
Organism: Avena insularis; assembly: GCA_023614405.1. Taxonomy (NCBI): domain Eukaryota; kingdom Viridiplantae; phylum Streptophyta; class Magnoliopsida; order Poales; family Poaceae; genus Avena; species Avena insularis. Next base: position 411,122,702 of record CM042691.1, read on the forward strand.
CTATGCATGGTGTGTTACACCATTCCAAGTATATTCTTGTTTTCATCTATCTTCCAATTAAAAAGTATTTTTGTTATGTGAAAACTTAGTGATTAAAGCTCTCACAAACTTGATGGCACGCTTTATTTTTCTTGCCCCTAATAAACTCGAACCATTGTGTCGTCTATGTTGTATATGCTTGGACTTATATGTTGGAATTAGCAGAACCATGCTGTCATGGGGAACGCTTTCAACATTGCACTTGTACTTTGTACACAGTTGATATCATGCTCTTTTGTCTATGAATGTCGTCGGTGTGAAATGAAAGGGGAGCTTGTAAGTCCATGGAGTTATGTATGTGTGTTAGAGAAACGTCTGGGCCACTAGCCGAAGCCATGCCTAATCATGGTGGAAACTTGCAGCATCACCATAGTGACATCTATGAAGCATTCTTCTTATAAAAAAAGAGATTGAGAAAAAGGAAAAAATGAGAAAAGAGGAAAGAGAAAAAAGCATCATATTTCCATGGTAAATAAGATGAATGCTGAGATGCTAATTGTCTGCTTGCCTTGTCATTTTGATTATGGGATAGCTCCTCTATCATGTATAAGGGGTACCCCGTTGGTAGTTCTCTATGATACACATGTACTTACTATGACAAGAACCTGCAAGTAACTAAAGTTGAGTAGCATGAGGAGCGGCCCTCGTATTCAAGGGACATGAGATTGCCAACTTATACTTTGTCAAGCATATACTCCATAGTTTGTTCACTTTGACCTTAATCACTTCAAGATGCTTATGATAGGGCAATGAGAGCTGAAAGCTAACAAGTACCATAATTTTTGGAAGCTCTTTATGAAACCTGAAATCCCTGCTTCCCTTTATGAAGGACCTTTCTTCCACCATTATATTGATTCTCCACCTTCTACCTTTAGGGACCAGTTAAGAGAGCATAGTTGCCATTCTTAGTTCTATGTGCATTGTCCTAAAACTTATCGATTGATGCATATTGTTGATATTACTTGTTCTTGTGCTATTTGTATCTAGTCACTCTTATGAACGTTGAAGGTGTCCTATGAATCAATTTGCTACTCCATGAGGGACAAGATGAATGCCACTATGCTATGTTTTCTGTATGTAAAACAAACAAACGCTTTTCAATGCATGTTATTCATGATATTTGTTTGTATCCTTTCATGTTGCATGCATAGTTACTTTTTCTTACTATTAAAACTCCATCTTTCATGCTCATGTTTAGAGTTCTTTGATCCCAGGTTTCAATGCTTACAAATGGTTTGATCTTGATTTTGATGGTGCATGTCACCTTAAAAATTATTATTTTTATCACTTACCTACTCAAGGATGAGCAGGAGTTAAGCTTGGGGATGCTTGATACGTCGGAAACGTATCTATAATTTTTGATGTTCTATGCTTGTTTAGTATCAACTTTGCTTTGCTTTGTCTACACTTTGAGATGTTTTTATATGTTTTCTAGTACTAACCCATTAACAAGATGCCATAGTGCCAATTGCCTGTTTTCTTCAGTTTTTGGTTCCAGAAAGGCAGAAAATCAATATCCTCGAAATTGGACAGGACAAAAGCCAAAGTCAATATTTTACCGTGGGGAACAACGATTTGAAGGGAGCACTGCGAGACAGGCTAGGGTTAGCCACGCCTAGGAGGGTGTGACCACCCTGGCCGCCCCTGCCTCGCCTCTTCGCCTATAAAAACCCCCCGATGCCAAAACCCTAAGTACCCGATCAATATTCCACGGAACCGTCTGTAGCAGCCGCCACCATCGTCCCTAGATCGAGGGGGGTCTGAAGCTCTTCCCGGCACCCTGTCGAAGGGGAGATCATCCCGGAGGCCTTCTTCTTCATCATGCCAGCCTTCGGTATGAAGCGTGAGTAGTTCCACCTTGGACTACGGGTCCATGTAGTAGCTAGATGGTTGTATCTCCTCCTTTGTGCTATCATGTTTAGATCTTGTGAGCTCCGTTCATGATCAAGATCATATATATTTGTAATCATGCATGTTGTGTTTGCGGGGATCCGATGGATATTGAGATTACCGTGTCAGATTGATTAATGGTTTTGTCTTATTGATTCTATCATGTCTATGTTGTTTGTGATCTTGCATGCTCTCCGTTTCTAGTAGCTATCTTGGTCAAGTAGATGCTAGTGACTCCAAGAGGGGGTATTTATGCTCGATAGTGGATTCATGCCTCTATTTAATCTAAGGGAAGTGACATAAATCTCTAAGGTTGTAGATGTGCTATTGCCACTTGGAACAAGTGGATTGTTTACCTTACACACTTTGCTTAAAGCAGTTGTCTGTTGCTTGCAACTTAATATTGGAGGGGGTTCGGATGATAACCTGAAGGTGGATTTCTAGTCATAGATGCAGTTGGATGGCGGTCTATGTATTTTGTTGTATTGCCCAATCGAATCTCATAGGACCATGAATGTCTAGTATTGCATTGTTATGCCTTGCTCAGTCCTATCAATTGCCCTGCTGTAATTTGTTTACCCAACATGCCATGTTTGTTAATCTAAGGAGAACACCTCTAGTGAACTATGGACCCCGGTCCAATCTTTACCATTGATACATCCTCCATTGTTACTGTTTACTTTCTGCAAACCACTATCACCTTCCACACCATACAGTTAATCCTTTGTTACAGCAACCAGTGAGATTGACAACCTCACTGTTCGTTGGGGCAAAGTCTTGAGTTTGTATTGTGTAGGTTTTCAAGTTGCTTGCAACACCTTTGAGACGTTTCCTTCCTCCTACTGGTTCGATAACCTCGGTTTCTTACCGAGGGAGGACTTACTGCTGTGCTCTTCCCACCTTGCTCTTGGGGTTTCCCGACAAAGCGCTATCAGGCGCCATCAGGGAGGAGGAAGGAGGAGCTCATCGGGGTGGAGGAGGAGAGAAGAGGAGGAGAAGGTGAGGAAGAAGGGGAGGAGAAGGAGAGAATAAGTGGAGGGAGAAAAGTGTGGAGGAGAGGAAGAGGCGGCGGGATTAAAATTTCGAATCCGGCCTAAGACTTCTATGGCGCATATGGGAGAAATGCGCCACAGAAGTTTGTCCTCCTTTTTTATTTTTTTGCATGAAAAAATCTTCTTTCTGCCATAACTTTTTACTCTTTTTGAATTTGAGGAATCTGTAAATTCCAAAACAGCCTTTGGCTGTTGAATTCGAGTAGGAAATTTTGACACAATCATTTTGATGGGTAAAACTTTTTTCCACATCGTATGCAAACGTTATAGGTGTTTTACCGTGCCATGACCTTTTTTTTTGCAAAATACATCAAAATTCATGTTTTTCAATTTTCTCTACAACTATACCACAAAATATAACTATATCTCAGAGGATTTTTTTTGAAGTTTTTATCATTTTCGTTTATTTTTTACAAAAGTTAAAAGGCGATCCACAGGGGAATATGTTTTTCCACATTTTGTGGCGCACATCTATATGCGTCATAGAAACATCACTTTCTATGGCGCATATAGACATATGCGTCACCGAATGTTGGTCAACTAAATTCTGTGGCGCATATGGTCGTATGCGCCACAGAAGTTATAGAAAGCGAGGGAGCCCAACCCCGTTGACGGGTCCCACCATATTTCTGTGGCGCACCGTTCCGTGGAATGCGCCACAGAAGAGTGAAGGCCTCGATGGCACATTTGGTGTAATGCGTCACTGTTGTTTTTCTGTGGCGCATGGTATAACATATGCGCCACTAAAGATTCGTATATCTATAGCTGTTTTCCTAGTAGTGTCTCAACTCATTACTCTGAAATGAAAAACCAAACAACCATTAAAATGCCATAACAAAAAATATGAAAGAAATTGAAGTTTCCCATGCCGGTAGTACCGCTATGAGGGCCGGTAGTGCCACTTGTCATGCTCGTGTGGTAGTGCTGCTTGGCTCAGGCGGTAGTACCGTTACTGGAAAATCGATATCGGGGTGTTTGTGGACGGGGTGGATGTTGGCTCTGAAATTCCTCAAATTTGTGAGGAATTGGTAAAATTGAGGCTTGACAACGCAAAGAAAGGCAGGTTAAAACCTAATGCATCAGATCTATGGATAACCACTCCAAACTGACCAATTTTAGAGATCAATCGAAAGAAAAACTGGTGGGGCTATTTTTTTGGGAACAAAGAAAATATTGGGAGATTTGGGGGAGATCGATGTCAAATCCCTAACAACCCCGAGTTGCTCATACCATGTGATGAGATCCAACCTTGGAGAGGGCCCTAATCTCATGAATTGACTTGTGTGGGATGGATGAACGCGGTGGACACAAGAGGGGAAATCAGGAATACAAATAAACACCCCACACAGTCCGATTGCCCTTGTTGGTCCAGATCACCAAGTAGATAGAATCCAAGAGAGGGAGAGGAGGAGGGGGAGAGGGAGGGACAGAGAGAGTGTGATATATATATATATCACACTCCTAGAGAGAGAGAGAGAGAGGACTCAGAATAAAAACCTAGGAGTGAAAATATTGCAAAAATAGAATCACGAGAAAAGATCCAAGTAATATGAATCACTCCTATATAAGATTCAAGTATAGGGACATGCATTGTACAACTCCAAGATTCAATCTTAGGAGAGTGGTCTTGTTTCCTATCTAAGGAGAGGGGTCGTGCTTCCTACTTGGGAGAGAGGCACATGCCTATTTTTTTCTAAATCTTTGTCTAATCCTTTTTAACTGGACCTTTGTGGAATCTTAGTTTGAGACAAAGGGAGGTATTTATCGTACTAAGAGAAAAGAGGGTGGGTAAGGGATAGGATCACAAGGCAATGTGCCTACTTTTGCACACAGACGGCTTCACAAGTGACAATATAGCTTAAATGTACTCCTTTAGGTTTTATCCATTTTTAGGGACTATGTCATGGTGGCATCGGTTTGGTGCCGCATGGTATACCGTGGCATTTTGGAGATCGAGCGGCAGTGGAGTGGCACTAGGAGCGGCAGTGGCACTCCTGAAATTCAACGGAAGTTGGGATGCCACTGCTGCTCCTGGGCGTTATAATGGACACGCGCGCATTGGGTCGCAAAACGACAGTGCCGCTATGGTGGCCGATGTGCCAATCCTGAGACTGCAGGCTGCTCTCCCTCTTTCTTCCAAGACTTGGTATTGTCTTCTTGATCTAAGGGAGACAATTTTTATAGTGCGTATATGATCCATACATAGCAGAATGAAGTAGCGTGTCATCCAAAGAAGTATGGAAATCACATGAGATTAGGAGCAAGTTCACATTATCATGTGTAGCTTTGGCTCGTGATTGAGTCACGAGGCCATTTGGAGCGCTTGGAGGTGTGGATGTAGAGTCGTCTGTAGGACGAGCTGCATCACCAAGGGTGAGAAATTGAACCAGGTCTACCCATGGATTATATTAAACTTGTCCGAAGATCAAAACAAGGCACTAGGCGAGAGATTTGCGATTACACGAGAAGACTAGGGACGGCAAAGAGAACATGAAGATCACGAGCAAGCGGTTGAGATCATCAAACGTGTTCGTGTGGATCTAGAATCCACCAATCGCCAAGGTGTCACCAAACCCTAGAAGCATAAAAAAAGCGTGAGTCTTCCCGTTCTAGAGCTTGGTCCTGGATAAAAAGCCAAATCAATTGTTACTCTTGATGTAGTGTCTGGGCTAATCTAATAAGTGTGTTGTGCAAAGATTTCTACTCCCTCAGTTTCAAAATATAAGATGTTTTAGATTTATTAAGAAAATGTATTTAAACTTATTTTAGTATGCAGATTCACTCTAAATATGAGTAAACCTACATACTAAAATAGTCTAGATATATTTGTTTCACAAAGTTAAAACATCTTATATTTTAAAAGGGAGAGAATACGTGCCAGGGATGGACCAGATTTGGCAGGGCAACCAAACATAGACTTAGAAGACATTCGCAGATGTATTTATACAATATTTTAATTTTTGTTTTAAACAAGGACAGCGCTAGGTGTCCCCCGGGGGATAATTTCCCCCAATCCCCCAGGTCCCTAGGCCGCCACGTGTCCCTAAAACGAGGTTTAATCCCTCTTTTGCTACAAACGGACCGAGTTTGCTACAATATTGCCTGTTTTTGCTACATGTAGTAAAAACGGTTCGGGCCAAAAAAAAGAACAGACATATCAGACCTTGCCGGAGAGTTCGTCGGAGACCTCGTCAGCGACCTTGTAGCAAAAAATATATTCTAATATAGCAAAACCGACTTCGCCGGAAAATATCACCGGAGACTCGCCGGAGAAAACCTCGTCGGAGACCTCGTAGCAAAAGTTTTACGCTATTGTAGCAAAACCAGAGAACGGTGGTAGTAGAAAAAATATTCTAATGTAGCAGAATCTGACCTCGTCCGAGACTCGCCGGAAACTTTTCGTCCGAAGAGCTCCCCAGATACCTCGTCGAAGATCACGTAGCAACATCTTTGTGCTATTGTAGCAAGATCATAAAATAGTTGTAGAAAAATACTGTGACATTGTAGCATTATTGATATGTACCAAATTCCTATTTAAGCAAAAAAATCCCCAAAAGGGTAAATCTAGAGAAGCAAATCAACGTATGTCTTTGATAGCAACTATCCCTGCTGTCTATAGCAAATTGACCTGTTGGTGGTAGCAAAAATCAATCGCAGTAAACACTGCGTACGTGAGCAGGCCATGGCGACGGGTGGAGGAAACTGGGAGGGTAGGGATGTCACGAGCGACTCGGCTGCTGGGAGGATGACCGGCGAGTCGTGAGGTTGGACCGCCCGCGAGCAGTGGAGCAGATGGTAGTGCCGCGGCGGGAGTGCATGGCAGCAGGCCAGCAGCGGAGGCGCGCGGAAGCAGCGAAGGGGCGCCGCAGCAACGGTGACGTGCGGGGCGCCAGCGAAGGCACGCGGCAGCAGTGTCGGCGTACAGCGGCAGCCGAAGGGGCGCCGTAGTAGCGGCGGCGCGCGTAGAGGCACGATATGTGCAGTTGCAGACGAGGTAGACGAAGAAGACGCACAGTCCGTTCAGTTGATGCTAGCGACGCGACCCAGATGGGTGATACGTATAGTTTTCCTTTAAACAACCGGGCACTGCAAAATGGGGCCCGCTAGAAGCTCCCCACGGTAGGTACACGCGTGCTGCGTGCCTGTAACCGATGTGATTAACCGCCATAAATAAAGGAGGTAATAGCGGATTCGTACGGCGATGGCAAAAAATCGGATTTGATTTGCGGCCGACGCGTCCGCCCTCCCTTCCGTCTTTCCCGGCGCCCGCCTTCAACCTTCCTTCACACGAGCCAAGCCTACATAATTAAATTGAAAAATTCCGTCCGCGTCTCACCCACGCCCACCGCCGCCGCCGCCACCACCCCTCTCGTCTCGCTGCCTCCGCCCGCCGCCCACCGCCGGAGGGCTCGTCGGCCCGTCCATGCGCTTCGAATCGCCGCTCCTCTCCTCGTCGCCGTCGCCATGGGGGACCTCGCTTCCAGCTGCAAGGTCCGTCCGCTCCTAATCCACACACACCACATCTGCTTCCCTGCAATTCTTCGACTGCAGCTCGTTCTAATCTCGTCTCGTCCTCTTCAGGATAAGCTGGCCTACTTCAGGATCAAGGAGCTCAAAGACGTGCTGATCCACCTCGGCCTACCCAAACACGGGAAGAAGCAGGTCACCCACACACGCCACCTCCTCCTATCCCCTCGTGATTGTTTTACCTATACTCCATCAATCTTAGTTTGCACTGCCACCCAACTATTGCAAATTGCCATCGCTATGATGTGACCAAATTAACCTGTTCCATACCCTTGTCCTGCTGCTATTGTAGTTCCTTTTTTTTTCTGAATCAACTCTAGGAGTTCCTGATCCAACCCCGATTTTCCAATACGTATTGCAGGACCTCGTCGATAGGATCCTCACCCTGCTCTCGGAAGACCAAGGTGCCCTTATTCCGCCCCTCTCAGCGTTCAATTCACGCAATGCAGCTCTACCCGGTACTAATGCTAACTTGCTTTGCTATACGTAGCTGTATCAGGCCAGTGGAATTTTGGGCGGGCCAAGAGAAATGTTCCAACCAAGGAGATGGTCGCAGGAGTAATTGACGATATATACAGGTGAGGTTTCATGCTGCTGTTTTTCTCTCCATTATGTCCAGCTGTTTGTTCCCGTTTTTGTGCGATTGGTAATCGAGTTATCACAGTAGCACTGATGCCATTGCAGGAAGATGCAGGTTCATGTTCCTGCTGACCTGTTACCCCAGAGACCGGTTGCCCCAGATTTGAGTTATCTGAAACGCCCAAAAGAACAGGAGCGCCCTTGCCAACCAGACGCTAATAACTCTCACTGCGTCTGTGGTCAAACGTTTCTTCTCGGGAATGTGGTCAAGGTATGCTAATCTAGCCCTCTCTACTTTTTTGTGTTCTCTCCCTGAAAATCAATACATCAACTATATATAGATCAATGATCTTTTCATCATTTATTTCCGCTTCCAGTGTGAAGATTGCCAAGTGCAGCAGCATGCAGACTGTGTACTGATCCCAGAGAAGCCTACAGGAAGACCTGAAATTCCAGCTCATTTCTATTGTCAATTATGCCGGCTAAAACGAGCAGACCCGTACGCCTCCTTAAAATCCACTTGGTTTGCTTTCTGTAATTTTTCACCTTGAGAAATATGATGCAATACAGTTACTTGAAAGGGGTCAGACTATTAGGATATCCAACAAAATGGGCACTTAAACTCGTCAAACAAATCAAATTAAATCACGCCATTCTACCTATAATATCCACTGTATTGTTGTAACAAACTTGTCAGGTCGAGAGGTGCCACCCATCTGCACATTTTTTTTGGCTAAGTACACCCCAGTTTATTTCACGGTACCATCCAGAATCTTGATGAATTGAGTGCTGTGCATGTCAATTCTCTCAGCAGAAGTTAGAAACAAAGTAAGGGGTTAATTCATACTTACATTATTTGCAGTAGGCAGGAAGCGAGCTCTATGGATCCTATTTGGAGCTCTGGAATATCAGTACATGAATTGTGTTGTAGTACATCATGAAAATATTCTTTGGAGAAAAAAAATGTAATCTAAATAAGGGTGCTTTCTAGGTTCTAATTGATTTTATAGAACATCGTTTTTATAGCTGCGTGCTTTGCTTGGGATTGAAATGTCTGCTGCCCATTTGCTAAGATGACTGTTTTGAATCTGCAGATATTTGGTGACTACTGGAAATCTGTTGCTACCTGTGAGATTGATGTTCTCAAATGTCGCAAATGATGGGTGAGTATGATATTATAGGCAATGAATTCGTTTATTCTCTGGCAATTGATACTACACACTTTACCGCTTAATTAATGCTGTTTAATGCTATTGTTTTTATGTATATATGCTTTCTATTTGTCTATCACATCATCAGGTGAGACAATTGATTATCCTAGTCCAAATTGCATTTTTATCCATCTTTAAAGCCGTGGTCCCTGCTTCATTTGAGAATCCAATTTTTATTACAAGAGATTCCTTATTAGAAATTGCAATAACAAAAACAAAACATAGATGTACCCAAGTGGTGAATATAGGACAAAGCCATCCTTCTGTCACAATCTGCATGCATCAAAAGCATCAGAAAACAGTCCATGGCCACATCCAACTGCAGAACGCGCCGGCATTGATACAGATCAAGAACATAGTTTAATGCTCCTTGAAACACCCTCGAAGTTTTGTCAAAAATTTGAGATGATTTTACATGTTAAAAGAGATTGAGGAATGTGGATGGACCACCACCACCACCGATTGACATCTTTACTGTCTTTATTATAGGAATAAAGATGTAGAAGACTAGTGTATGTTGTGTCAGTTTGCATGTAAGCAATAAATCTTGTTTCTAAGGTCTTCAGTTGAACACTACATTCAACATACAGTACAGGTTCTGCGAAATAACATAGATATTTGCAGTATATTGTGTAATCATGTTCTGAAAAATCTATATTTGTTTGTTCACAATGGATATGGACTTGTTGCCGACTAGAGTGAGAGCTAACTATTGAGGCCATGCTCTCTTCATATTATTTGGATTTTAGCAAACAACATTGTCTAGTTTGCCCAGCAAAATCAGTTTTTCTTCCCACAATGTGTGCATAACCTTTACATGTGAAGTTTGCCAGTAAGTAGACAAGAGGTACAGACTCCTAGCATACCCCCCATATCTCAGTACCCAACATTTGAAGCATGACATATGTTTCTTATGCTATACTTGTTAGATATGTTTCCCATCAAGCAATCGGTCATTAATGATGATTATTATTTTTGAAGTGTTTATTAGGTTTCATTATCATTACTGATCATTTCTAATTATATTGCAAGAAGTACCCTTTTTTCAGTAGATTACTTTTCATCGATTTCAACTTGCCTGTCACACTATTATGTACCATGTGTAGTATGCAATACTATCCTGATGGAATGCTCAAACCTTTCTAGAACGAATGTTTCTCATACTGTGGATAAAACATTTCTACTTTCTCGGGCTGAGCGGGAAATTGTTCAGAGAGATGGATATGATATTCAGGTTTGCTTCCCTCTTCCGTTCGAACTGATTATTGTTATTCTTTACATTTTATGCCCGCAAGGACAGAGACACTTTAATAATGTCATGTGTGAATTATTATAAAGTGATGCTACTTTGTCTTACCCTCTTTCCTGAATGAGCGGGGCTACAAATTATTAGATACTGCAGATTGTTATCACGAATTTTACTGGCCCATTTCTGATTGCTTGTCATATTACCGAAGGCAAACCTCCTTCAGATTACCAAATTGCAGATTTTGCGATTTTTAACCTTTTACCTAGTGTTTTTTCTCTATTATGAATAAATGCGTTTTTTTACCAGGAAAACCACCGTAGAGGAGGCCTCTATGGTATATATTTTCAATTTATAAAATAATAAAATACAAAAGTCTAGATGGAATATTTACATGGTGCTAAACCTGGAGGAGGAAGAAGATAAAAAGAGAAAAAACTCTATGAACGAAGCTCCCTTTTGTTGTTCAGAAAGAAACAATCCACGCAGCTAGCTGTTCTCTGTGAGAGGGTTTAACCTTATGGTTGATTAAAGTAATATCTTTCTTGAATACAACACGCCAGGCTTGCATGGAGGGTCTGATCTTCTCAAAGATTAGGCCATTTCTTTGTTTCCTAAATGCGTTGTTTAGATGTTATATCTCTACAAAGATAAATATATCCAAGATGTGATGTCTATGTTTTGCCTGTAGGCCTGATCAATTGGACCATTACAATCTTATGAAAGGATTAAACAACTTTGTTTGTGGTTAGTCCACTAGTTTTTTTGTGTTTCATGCACTTGTCGCTGACAAGAGTTTGATTATTTGCAGGTTTGGGGTATGCTTCTAAATGATAAAGTGCAGTTCAGGATGCACTGGCCTCAGCATGCAGAACTAAAAGTGAATGGTATAGCTTTCGCCTTTCAGCTTTATTAGTATAGTTCAGACCTCAGACATGATTGATCATATGACCTATGAGGTCCTATTTGCGTCCTCAATGTTTGAGCCATTTTTTATAATGCAAAGTAGAAGTTGGTGTACAGTACCTTCAGAAAGGCCTTTTAGTTATGTTGTGACTATATGAAGTAGCCAATTTATCAAGGCTCATACTCTTTTTATGAGCGAGACATGGAAGATCATTGTCAATATTAGTTTCATGTTATCTTCAGGTGTAACGGTGCGAGTAGTTCCCAGGCCCAGCTCTCAGTTACTAGGAAACAATGGACGGGATGATGGGCCAGTGGTGAGTTTACTCTTGTTTCATTGCTAGTGTATCTTAACCGAAAGAGCTATGTGTCTCATTTGCCTTTAGTCATCTTGTAGTTATCAGTTGCTTTACCTGGCAATTCAGTTATCTTATTGTTTACTGGTTGCTCATTGTGAGTTTCACTGTAAACAAAATATGCCTTCACAATAACATGAATTTTCTTATCATATGTACCGCAAATACCTTTCAGCTTTTATTTCTCCATCTCATTTCACATATCTACCAGATCAAGCCTTCTATATTTTTGCACTGTTTTGCAGATAACAACTTCTTGCCAAGAAGGACAGAATACAATATTTTTATCATGTGGCGATACTCGACCATTTTGTATTGGGATCAGAATCATGAGGAAGAGGACACTTGAGCAGGTTTTTTTTCGCCTGTTACTTACCATTGCTATTGAAGTGAATTCTAGAACATGTATACTTTTGGCTTGCTGGTGTTTGAGTCGTCTTTTCTGTTTGGAATAGGTTGCAAACTAAAAATGAGCGGATTGTTCTGCTCACAGTAACTGAAACACTTTATATTTTCCTAAAAATTGCCAGACAAACAATAAATGAATCAACCAATTAGTAAGCTCAGTGGCCATTTTTTCAACTTCCTTTATGTGCTCTAATCAATGGTTGCACGTCCAGATTAATTTTAATGCCTATTTCTATATATTATTTCTGAAGTATATCTGTAGTGGGAAAATAAACACTTTATGCCTGTACTGCAACATTACCTTTTCAGGTTCTAAACTTGGTGCCAAAGGAAGCTGATGGTGAGTCTTTTGAGGATGCTCTTGCTCGTGTTTGCCGCTGCCTCAGAGGTGGAAATACTACAGATGGTGCTGATAGCGACAGCGATTTGGAAGTGGTTTCTGATTTCTTTCCAGTCAGCCTGCGTTGCCCTGTGAGCCTTTGTATACATATTTTCATTACCTAGAATGAGGTGCATTTTTTCTTACATTTTTAGAAAGTCCAAATTCGAATAGTAGATATCTTGTTGAGCCATGAGCTGGACCCTTTATTGTCTCTGCAATGGCGTTTTCTTGCTAAAAAATTCCCTATAGTTAAGAATTAGAGAATTGATCCTAACTGAGTGGTTATATAACTGTATTTAGCTGCCATGTGTCTTTATATCATTGTCATGTACCGACAAAGATTTTCCACAGTGCTTCACAAAAATCTGATTTGCATGCTTCCAAACTTGAACATTTTGTATCTGATGCTATATTGCAGAATAGTGGATCCCGAATAAGGATAGCAGGAAGGTTCAAGCCTTGTGTCCACATGGGCTCTTTTGATCTGCAAACTTTTGTAGAACTAAATCAACGGTCACGGAAGGTAAGATTTTGTTCCTCCATATGTCCAAACAAGTGGGAGCCGTATATAATGGACACCAGATACTACCTTTTTCCAACTTATGTTGTACCTGCTAGAATCTCTTTTTGAAAAGATAATCTTGGCATTGAAGAGTAATAAATAGGGCTTAGAATAAAGTATAAGAGCACAATTAAATAGTTATTGCTGCGGCCATTGTCATTCATGCCTTATTCATGTTGTGGGTTTAAATGAAAATTTTGTTTTAATTATTCCTATAATGTGACCCTATTTTGATAGACTTAATTGGTTTTATGCAGTGGCAATGTCCAACATGTCTAAAGAATTATTCTATCGAGAGCATGATCATTGATCCGTATTTCAATCGGATTACTTCTCTGGTAGGTTTGAATAGTTCTTTCCATTTCTGTCTATTGTTAGCAGTTTTCTGTTTTCGTAACTGTTATTGTGATGCAGGTTCAGGATTGCAGTGAGGATGTTACCGATATAGATGTGAAGCCTGATGGCTCTTGGCGTGTAAAGGGTGTTCCTGAAGGTACAAAATTATCCCAGTGGCACCTGCCTGACGGTTCGCTTTGCAACCTGAATCAAGATACTAAACCTGTTACCGGTGATGCAAAGCAGTTTAAGAAAGGTGGTAGTTATGATGGGTCTGAAAGTTCAAAAATTGGCAGCAAGGGATATCTGGATCTTAATGGTTTGTGGGAAACTAGTAAAGCTTATGACATAAAGCCCTCGATCCCCATGAGCAGTAGCCATACTGGGATATGCAGAGACGGGGACTACTTAAGTGTGAGCGAGTGCAGCACACACTTTGGTCTATCTTCGATTAATGGACATGATTTAGATGGTTTTTCCAACAAGTTTGGTCAGACGTACAGAGATGATGGGAGACCACAGGAACAGCTTAAAGATGCAGATGTCATTGTTCTTAGTGACTCTGATGAAGAAGATGCTGTGACAGTGTCTCCACCAGCTGCCTATCATGACGTTGGTGGTCTGGGTTTGACTCCAGGAGTTGCTGAAAATTACCAGGAGGGTGGTGGCGTTGGGGGTAGTGGCCTTGATTTGTTCAGCCACAACAGCGGTATTTTTGACATAAATTCCTGGCCGATGCAGTCCTGTACCCAACCAGAGCAAGGGTTCCATTTTCTTGGAAGTGATACTTTAGTTGATTCTCGCAATTCATGTGTCGTGGCACCAAATGCTTATACCCTTGACTGCAATGCTGGCTCTAGTGATACTTCTATGGTTCAAGATCTTTCTACTTGTCATGCCCGCACCATAAGCTTTGTCGATAACCTTTTACCTTCAGAGGAGGAGGATTCTTCTCTGCGTATTTTTCTTCCTAGTCAACCATCTAGTGTTCCCCTTCAGGAAGAACGGAATGAGCGCGATAACATGTCAGATGGGGTCCAGCCTGATGATTGGATATCTCTTAGACTTGCAGCAGGTGGAGGTGGTAATGAACAGTTTGAGCCAGCATGTACGTCGAACCCACAGCCACAAAGTCCAATGAAAGAGAGAAGAATGGAACCATTGAATGATGCTGGTTCGTCTCTTTTCTTATGAGTTCAGTTATGAGCATTTATAACTTCCATGATTCTGAATATGGTTGTTATCTTCTTTTTTCCTGGTTAATTAACTTTGCCAACAAACTGATTAACTGATCCGATGCCAGTGTTTCGTTAGTTTAGTATTGACAAGTCTTTTTTCTTTCTTTTCCTTTGTTGTTAGCAGCAGATTCACTTCTCAGCTTGAATGATGGCAATACAGTGGCTGCGAGTATATTTTCTCATCCACGGCAGCCACGGTCTGTTAGGCCTCGACTACGGTTATCAATTCACGGTGATTCTGAGTAGTTATGTTTTTTAATGATGACAATACAAGGGCTGCACATATACGTTGGATAGCTGTCATGTACTTGTGGCCGATGTAAAGAGAAACCAAAATGAATGTTTTCTTAGTTTGACCTGCTGTACAAACTACACAAGTTTCAAATGGTGGACAATGTGGATATGCATAGAAGACATCTGATGGTGAGTGAGTATGGTTTCTCTTAACAATGTGAATTTTATTTTGGGGAATTATTACCATAGATAGATCACTGATTTCCTCTTGATTCCTGCAGACATATACTATTCTCTAACAGGAGCGGAAGGCTTGATAGGATTTGTGGCAGCAAAATGTACATGCGAGCTGACTTTTACTGGTTATATATGGAGTAGTGGGCTAACTTATGCCCAATTGAAGGCAAATACTTTGTGTAACTAAGAATTCACTTAGTAACTGAGTGGCCTCTTACCGTCGTGGTTACGGGAAGTAAATTAATTTTTCACGATGGTTAAATTACATGAACACAGATTTTTGGGATTTTGATAACCTGGCAATATAGTGATTGTTACTTATGCAACAGATTCTGGTTATCTTTTTTGTGTGTAATTTAGTCCAGGAGAGTACTAGTCACGTGTTGAAGCTTAATTAGCCATGGTCCTTTTTTGATGGTTATATATGTGTAGCGCAACATGCACACAACCTAGATATTGGTGGACATCTGTCTGGTCGCCCATCTAATTATAGTCTCCGGTTGTGCTCCACAGGAATCCATCCATCCATAATTAAACATGCAGGTAGGTAGGTCTAGATTGTTGTTTCTGGAAAGGCAACAAGCTAGGCACGAAACGGAAGGCCTATTCTTGCATTGGTGATCAGACATTCGCCGATGCCCGGCGGCCGGAGATGAGCTGCTTCTCATGCTTCAAGCCAGCACTGGACGACGACGGCGACGAGGAGGAGGAGGCGGCGGACAAGGCAGCGCCATTGCAGCCGTCGGCGTCCAAGAGGTTCGGCTCCCGACGCGGCAGCCTACGCTCTTCCTCCACCCGCAACAATCAGGCACGTCCTAGCAACATCACCAGCTGCAGCGCTCGCTCCTTCACCTACGCGCAGCTGGTCACCGCGACGGAGAACTTCCGCGCCGACTGCCTCCTCGGCGAGGGCGGGTTCGGCCGCGTCTACCGCGGGCGCCTGGAGGACGGCCTGCTGGTGGCCGTGAAGCAGCTGGACCTGAACGGCGTGCAGGGCAACCGGGAGTTCGTGGTGGAGGTGCTGATGCTGAGCAGCCTCCACCACGACAACCTGGTGAGCCTCGTCGGCTACTGCGCCGACGGCGAGCAGCGGCTGCTGGTCTACGAGTACATGGCGCTGGGCTCCCTGGCCGACCACCTCCTGCTGCTCGACAGGGACGCCGCCAAGCCGCACCCGGGGCTGAGCTGGGAGACGCGGATGCGGGTGGCGCTGGGCGCCGCCCGCGGGCTGGAGTACCTCCACGAGACGGCCAACCCGGTGGTGATCTACCGGGACCTCAAGTCCTCCAACGTCCTCCTCAACGACTCCTTCTGCCCCAAGCTCTCCGACTTCGGACTCGCCAAGCTCGGGCCCGCCGCCGGCGCCGTCGAGCGCTCGCCGCGCGTCATGGGCACCTACGGCTACTGCGCGCCCGAGTACATCCGGACGGGCCAGCTCAGCGTCAAGTCCGACGTCTACAGCTTCGGCGTCCTCCTCCTCGAGCTCATCACGGGGCGGAGGGCGGTGGACTCGGCCAGGCCGGCCAGCGAGCAGGTGCTGGTGACGTGGGCCACGCCCATGTTCAAGGACAGCAAGAGGTACAAGGAGCTGGCAGACCCGCTCCTCAGAGGGGACTTCCCGGAGAGGGACCTCAACCAGGCAGTCGCCGTCGCCGCCATGTGCCTCCAGGACCAGGCCTCCGCAAGGCCCTGCATGAGCGACGCCGCCGTCGCGCTCTCGTTTCTCGCCGAGGCCGCCGCCACCGCCGCGCAACCGCAGCCATTGACCCCACGACAACCCAATGATGGATTGAAAGAGGCCTAGTCATTAGCTAGCTTAATTTACTTAGGATCGATCCAGTGTGTCTGTCTGACTCTCGTAGCTTAATTAATGAATCGATTAGCCCATTGATGATTTCCTCTTCCATACCGGCCGGTGTGTACTTGAGCGTGTTCATCATTAACCTGGATATATTGATGAAGTAGTAGATGCCTGTATATACTATATCATTGGAATGGAGGCAAAGTTTGCAGCAAAATGGATGACATGGAGCTAGCACCATGAAAAGAAAGATTGGCATAGAACGGGAACTTGTACTAATCATGAAGTGGATTAGTAGGATTACTATTGAATCTCTGTCTTTAGTCAGTCGCATCACCGGTCACCATGCAAATGGGAATTTGAGTAAGCGTGATGGTGCAAAGTCTTTGTCACTCGAAAGCATGTCGATCTGCGCACGTAGGCCGGTCGATCTTGTACCAACAAAAAAGATGCATGTCAAGGCGTGTAAAAGTAGAGATCTGAACGCATCGATATGGACTTAATTGCCCGAGGGGCCTGATATGCAGTTAGCACTTTGTTCTACTGCACCAAAGGGAGCAATGTAAAGCAGAAATTCAAGGTAGGACCAAATCGATCTCCCTTACTACGCAATGACATGTAGAGCATAAAACTTCGTTGAATTTCCACAATAGCAGTGCACCACTGATCTACTCCCTCCGTTTTATAGTATAAGATGTTTTAGTTTTTATGAAATGAATATATCTAGACATCTTTTAGTGTCTTCGAAGGTAGTTGTTCCATCATCGCCAGACCAAGCCCACAACCCTGGTCGAAAAAGCTTGGAAGAAGGGGTTGTTGAAGAAGATGATGACATTGCCCAAGACGCAAGAGCTCACATGCTCATTGGCAACTCCGGTCAAACGTCACCAAAACAGGATTGGAGCATGAGAATTTTTTTATTCGAGACAACGTCCACACTATCGGTGTGACGGTGGCAATAAAATTAACCTAACCAAAGAAATGTCCCTACACCTCCGAGCAGAGAGTTAGGGACAAGAATTGCCTCATCTCTGCCCTCCACGGTGCGGAGGTGGCGGCTAGGGTTGAGGACGTAGGATCGATGCCTTTCACAACTTGGCCCTAGACACGGAGACCGCCCGGGTAGGTAGTGATTAGGGTTGCAACCGGTAACCCGCGAGAGCTCAGAAAGCAAAATTTAGTACAAACTAAATAATTTTGTTAAAAAAAATTGAACTAACAATTTTTGCCTACGGAGCGGGGCGGATCGAGTGCCGCTTTGCAACCCTACTAGTGATGGATATATAGTGGATTTCTACTGAATCCTTTGTCGCATCATCACACGATTTAAAAGAAAGATTTGGCCCAGAAATAACTTGCACTAATCATCAAGGTGTGAAGTCCTTGTCGACCAAAAGCATCCGGATGATCCTGGCACGTAAGCCGATCCATCTTACGTAGAAAAGGGACGTGTATCAAGCGTGTAAAAGGTGAGGTTTGAACGCATCACTAAGGACCTCGTTGGTAGGACTCGTTGGTTGGGTTGATTACAGAGAGAGGCCACGTACGCAGTTACCACTTTTGTGTGGGCATTGTTGCAGAAAAGCGAGCAGGGTAATTTAAAGCAGAAAAGGCAAAGAAAGAGGCATGGCATGGACCCAAATCGATCTCCTTTGCTCGCACCCGATTTGATCGATATTCAAACTGAAATGTCAGTACGCATGCACGGGTGCTTTTGTCGGCCCCCACGTTCTGAGCTCAGATCTAGCTGCTAGCTCTCCATGCATTCATTACCTTAATCATTAAGCATGTATTACATACATGATACACCTAAGTATGGCTCCATAACCTCAATTTTTGGGGGGCTGAATACAACTCTCCGACATGTAGGATTGAGGAAAAAATTTGATGTCAAGAAGTCGGGCATTCTCAGAACAATATATGTGCACAAATTGTGTTCTCATAACCAAGCACATTTGGTTGAATATACAACTCTCGGAAATGAAGGGTGGAAAAGAAATATTGGCATTCAGAAGTCTGCATTGCAGGTTTTTAGAAGTCGTGGTGACACCATATTATTGTCTATATATTGTTATTGGATGTTGTAGCTACACTCTCAGCTTCCATCAGAGTGCTTCGAACAGTTTATACTCCCTCTGATCCAAATTAATGGATTTAGATATGTTTACATTCAGATGTATCTAGACATGTTTTATATATATCTAAATCTAGACAAATTTAAGTGTATTAATTTGGATTGAAGGGAGTGAGGAAAAAAAACACCGCACCCTGTTTCTTGCCCCCACCCGCGAGGGCGACGGGGACCTCTCCACCGTACCTCGCCCAACCACCTCTCCCTTTGTCTCTTCCCTGTCACCGCCGGCGGTAGGGACCTCCGGGCGCGACCCGGGTGGCGCCGATTGCAGCGGTCTGTCTTTCCCCGAGTTGGTGGAGGCGGGATCAGGTTCCTATCCTCCCCAGCAGTGGCGTTCTTAGGGTGGCAGAGGTTCGATGTTGGAAGGGAGATGATGACATGGCGGCACAATTGCAGGCGGCAAGGCAACGCAACAGGCGGCAGCAGGGCGATGCTGGCTGGGCCCAATCGGCCTAGATATGGGCCCCTAGGGCTCCATATGAGCCTGGGTCGGTGTTGGCATGCCCTACCCTCCGCATGATCTACAGGCAGAAGTAGGGTAGCTCGATCGGGCCTGTTGTATCGTGGCTATGGACTTTATGGGATTGTCTGGGCCCGACCGAATCCTCTTCGGACTGGTGTGCCCCCGCGGGGGCTTTACGGGTTCACTGGACCCAGACGGATCCAACTAGGACTGGGGTGCCTGTGGCTGCGTCGCCCAAGGGTTGTCGATAGGGTTTTTGGGAGAAATCCTTGTCATCTCGCCCGATACCGATGTGGTGCCGCCCTCAGGTGGCATCTTTCCTTCCTGGAGGGCGGAGTGGCTACGCTTCTTCCACTTCCCTCTGCGTGTCGGGGGAAACCCTAGGACCAACTCTGGTCCGGGCAGCAGCGGCCGCTTTCCCTCTTGAGGGTGCTACTTGGTGCTCGACGAGTCGGTGAAAGGAGCATTGTGGGAATTCTCCGGAGGGCTCAATGATCGCGGGTCACCTTCATTTAGTTGGTCTCCATTTTGTTTCTTTTTTTTCGGGCGTGTGTTTGCGGATGCCCCAGCATTTTCTTTCGTTTCGAGATTATCTTGGCTGTATTGTGTGGTTGCTAGATTAATATAGCGGGACGAAAGCCTATTTCGAGGAGAATCAAAGGGAGTATCAAAACTTAAAGGTGCACAAATTAAAGATAAAAACAAAATGCATTATTTGGGTAAATTAGTCGCTTTGTGCAAGAGAAAAGTAGAAACACGGCGACCAATATGAAAATTCAAAAAACAGAAAGTAAAAGTCTGAAGAAGAAAGCAAAAGAATGGATTTCCAGGTCATATGTACACACGGCTCCACACAAGCTAGGAAGAAAATGGGAAAAAAGCAGTCAAGAGTGTGGATCACGGCGAGAATACAAAAGAAAAGCTCCCGGCCGGCAACTACCTAGCTAACTGCAGGCTTACAGTTGTTACATGGGCTCAGTACGCGCATACCTTGGCTAAGCAAAGCATCAGCAGCAGATCGAGCGAGAGGAGTGTGCATTGTAGTTTGCATCGGCACCCGGATCGATCAGGAGGAAGAAGAAGAAGATGAACCACCATCAGCAGCTGCCATACCACCTGAGCAACACGGTGGTGGGCTACCTGAACCTGCTCACGCTGCTGGCCTCCATCCCGGTCATCGGCGCGGGGCTCTGGCTCGCCCACGCCGCCTCCACCACCCCGGCCGCCACGTGCCAGTCCGCGCTCCAGGGCCCGCTCCTCGCCGTCGGCTTCGTCGCATTCCTCGTCTCCCTGCCGGGCTTCATCGGCGCGCGCTACCACGTCTCCTGGGCGCTCTGGCTCTACCTCGCCGCGCTCATCCTCCTCGTCCTCGCCCTGCTCGGCGCCGCGGTGTTCGGCCTCGTCGTCACGGCGGGCGGCGGCGGGGCGCAGGTGCCCGGCAGGCCGTACCGCGAGTACCGGCCGCGGGACTACTCGTCCTGGCTCCGGAAGCACGTGGCGGACGACAAGTACTGGCGCCCCGCGCTGGCGTGCGTGGCCAGCTCCCGCGCGTGCCGCGAGGTGGCCGGGTGGACGCCGGAGGACTACATGCGGCGCGACCTCACCCCCGTCCAGTCCGGGTGCTGCAAGCCGCCCACCTCCTGCGTGTACGGCGACGGCGAGCTGGCGGTGACCGCGGTGCAGGAGGAGGACTGCTATGTGTGGAGGAACGACCCGGCGGTGCTCTGCTACGGGTGCGAGTCGTGCAGGGCGGGCGTGATGGAGCAGCTGCGCCGCCACTGCCACAACCTCACCGTCCTCAACGCGGCGCTGCTGCTCGTCCTCATCGCCGTCTGCTCCGGCGGGTGCTGCGCGTACCGGAACGCGAGGAGGGCGGAGTACGCCTACGGCGGCGGCCGGATGTCCAAGATCCACCCGCGGTGGGATTACTTCTGGTGAGTAAACTCTCTGATTCCGCCTCTGCTCTTCTTCTTCCATGATTAATCATGCTGGTTGGTTTGTTCACCATTTACATCGATACTGCACGGCAAATGTTGCACGCACTGTGAGTACTCACAGATGCATTTACATAGTTTCAGGTCAAGGTGGTGGCGTGGCCACAGAGAACAAATCTATTAGCTCAAGAACTCTGGTGGTTCAGTTCCCTCAAGCCAAAGGAAAGAGAGATTTTGGTTGGACCTTAATTTGCAAGTATTTTTTGGTGTTAGGTTGCGATAGATAGATATTGGTTTGCTCAACATGAAAATACATATGTTGGACATGGATCTAGTTAATTAAAGAATTTTATGTTTATGTTTTTTTCTCCCACCCTGATGATACATGTATTTGTGTCCTATATTCCGTTCTCATTGGCCTACGATGCAACAATATAATTTGCCGGATTTGTGCGAGTATGGAAATATTAATTTCCACCTGGATCCTCGCCTACCACCATAGATTCGCCGTGGGTTCGCCACCAAGGAGGAGAATTTCGGGTGGCTTCCTGATGCGGAGGGGGTGTCATCAGGGAGAAAGGAACCATGGGGGAGAAGATGCGGGGCAGACGGCGGCGGCCGGAAATCTAAGAAGGCGAGCCCGTGCCAGAGAAGAAGGAAAGATAGAAGAAAAGAAAGGGCACGGGATTGTAGATCTGGGTTCGGGGGTGCGACTGCGACCGAGGAAGAAAGGTGCAAAGGACACCCTGGTCCACAATCAGTGGCACCAACGGATTGTATGCGCGGCAGATGGCCTCGGAGCGCTCGGTTGCGTTCACGATTAAGCTATAGAGTAATTGGGCTCTGGAACAGTCACACAACAATGCGAGAACATACCGGATACCAACTTCGAAAAATAGTGCACTAGATATGTTCCCGCAACATTACACAGCCCACCAAAAACAAAAACTCAGTCTGGCACTCCTATTTGATAGAGACAATTTTGCAGTCCGAGCAAGTCTACCCACAAAAAACACATACTTCGTTATAACTAGTTTGATTCATGGGATAGGAAAAACACAGGAATAGAAAAAACGTAAGATTAGAATATCATGTCCAGTTGAATCCTACGGGATTTATAGCCTACAGGATTTTTTTCTTAAAAATGTGTTTGATTCATAGGAAAAAACAAAGGAATTGTAACATGAGATTGAGGTGGGCGGAAAGTTTCCTAAAAACATAGTGCAATGCAATCTTATAGGAAAAATTCCTAAGGATCAAATCCTATGAATCGAACGATGCACGTAGGAAAAATTCCTAAGGATTAAAATCCTTTAAAATTCCTACGAGATTCCTTTGAATCAAACGAGTTCTAAAATATTCTTTTTGCGAAAAAGGTTCACCGATCTATTAATAATCATTAAACAATAATACAAAGAGCTTTAAAAGTAATAAAATAACAAATAGGTCCTTGGACCACCTAGCGAAGGCTACAAGCACTACAGCGAGCCGAATGTATGCCATCGTACGTCATGGCCCCTCCATTATTGGAGTCGGGAAAAGCTTATTACAATAGAGCTTGTTGTAGTAGACGTATAAGAATTCGTTGTGCTAAGACTCCAAAGAAATAGTGCATCATAGTAGCAAACTTCGCCAATGATGAGGACCATAAATTAGAAGGGACAAACTTGCAGAAACACCAACCGACCGCATCTCAGGAGATCTGACAGGAAGGCAACTCTACACATCCTCTGCTGGTGCTAAACACACTGACGAAATGTGAATAGAGTAGGAAGGATCTTATTCCGCCTTCATGACGTAGTCGCTGCCTCATCATACTGTATAAGACACTCACATACCTAAAAAATAGGAACATGAACCTCTCACCAGCGAGAGCACTATCCGCCGCACCTTCAAGCCCTCGAGGCGGACATGCAGCGTCATCGGCAATGGGACCAAACCCTAGATCAGTTTGTGTGGATCATCTCTCTCTCTCTCTCTCTCTCTCTCTCTCTCTATCAAGGATCATATCGGTTTGTTTTAACCAGTAAATTCTTAGTTGCAACCGATGTTCATGCAACCGATATAGCATGAATCACGATGTAAAATCAAATAGTATGTTAGTCAACTGAGAATTAAGATAATCTCAGCCGGCCGAGAATTAACTAAACCAAAGCATTAAAACACATGGGATCATAGATAAAAGTGGATGCAACAATCTGGATCTATGGCAAAAAAGTTTATGCAAATAAATCGACTAAGGTACTATGGAAGCAAGAATCACATGGTAAAGAACACAAGAGAAGATGCATGCCGTGTCGAAAAATAAAACGTGTTAATTAAAAAGAAGATGGCAAGGGGTGATAGTCTGTTTTCCAATCTTGAACACGTATTTTGTTATGTCTTCCGTCATTTATTCGTTATAAAATGCAGAAAAAGCCACACGTTGCTTTCTGATTGGACTAGTTTTGTTGCAGGCACCATTGCTGTTGCATGCCAAGATTGAGCCCAAGGATTGTCCGGTGCTCCGCAAATCCATGACAACTCCGCGTTGTCGCCAAGGTCATGCAAGCGCTCTGCAATGTGGTGGCTTGGCCAAAGCCCGAAGGGAGCCTTCTGATGGTGGTTTGGAGTTTGAATAGATACATAACTACCGGGGGAAAAAGAAGAATAGACACATAATTTCTAGGTTTTTTTTGCCTTAGGTTGTTCTAGAATATCTAATATTTTGCCCGACATGAAAATACACATGTAGCCCATCAAGTTAATTAAAGGTGTTTCTATTTTTCTCCAATCATGATAATATGTGTCCGGTATTCGTTTTGCTTCTTATTGGCCAATGGTCATATGGAAAATACAATTTCTCCGGAGTTTAAAGATAGTTGAGGTATGTGTAAGTACCCCTCCCCCCTCCCCCACACGTACAACAACCCACAAAGCTCTTCACAAGTTTGAGACAAATTTAGCAGAGCAGTGACAAACGAAGGCTAAAACATCGGTTCAACATGATTGATCGAGCATAGACAATGCACATGGTCCTAGGCTTTGTTAATTTTGAACTCTATTATCATAGCAACGACCTCTAATTTCCTGGCACCCTAAACATAATATCATATCACGCTCTTCTCAAAATAGCTCCGACCTCCAAGTCATTGTAGCCTCATCTTACTATGTATCACTTAAACGGAGTATCCTAGGGTGAGGAAACTCCTTACATCAATGAATCTAAGGATATATTTGTTTTAGTTTGGCAATGGAAACTTCTCAAGAATAAGATATTTAGCAAGAAGGCACTAGAATAAACACTATCATATACAATGCTTTCAGATGGACTAACTGCATATACAATTAAAAGAAAATAAGCATGCATGGAGCATGTATAGGCATCACACTCCATAAATAAATAAAAATTAAATTGCATTCCGTGTAAGGCAAAAACTGCTAGAGAAAACTACTCCAAATATGTTCTCGTGTATGGACTGTAAGGAACTTTATCTTTGAAATATTCTAACAATGCACAAACATATCAAAATGAATATAATTAGTATAAAACATAAACTAACCACTTATGTGTGGGGCACCTTTCTAGAAGTTTACTAGAATTATTTAAAATGAAAAGGGAAAGCGAAGAATCCGTTTAGTTGTTGTGTTTGTTAGATATGTTGGAAAATATGGTGTTTATTATCTAACAAATATTAGGCTCGCAAAAGATAAGTGTTTTGGCGTCACGAGACCCGGCGGAAGAAATAGCAGGCCTCGAAATCTAGACAGATTGGTTATATCGTCATTTTAAGAAGCATTTATATGTCATAGGGCTCACCTGTTTGATAACTACAATGTAAATTACCGCATAGCCAGTTGATATGTAAGATAGAGTACTAATAATGATTTAGATTAATGACACTCTCATGAAAATTATTAGAATTTGAAATGACTCGGCGTTGAAGCTCGAAGACATTAGATGTGTATTCTTTTTATGTGGTGGTAAAAATTGTTACGAAGTTGGATTATTCATTTGCAACGGTGAGAAGGAATATTTAAGCAGAGTAATTACCAATTCATTGGTTCATTTAATGGTTTCTACAACAAAATGTAGCACTTTATAAATCAGGTTAAATATGTTCGTACTTTTTTGCCAAGTATTTAAACTGTTCACTTCAAGAAGAGTCCGATCGCGCATCAGACACTGATCCCTAGGCTCACCTATTATCACAACAACAACCGTTGATTCATACCAGATCTCTGTCTTCTCAGGAAAGCTGTCCAAGTAACTTTGATCTCCATTTCACCGGAACTCATCTTACGACACTTCGTCAGAATGTCCTAGGGTGAGGGCAAGGTGTTAAAAGACGTCTCGGCCGACAAAAAAAGAGCACCAACTTCTAATTCAGCGAGAGAGTTAGCAACACTTCAAGTTAACGTAACAAAACCACCCTCCTCGAGCCCTATCTCAATGCATACTGCTTCATATAGTATGATATGATCCTTGAAATTTCCAGGAGTCGAAGCGGCTACTCTTGAGATATTACACGGTCCCTTTAGAATGCTAATTGCAATGGTAGCTTCCATCGGGTGGTAAAACATGCGCACATGAAAATTCCATACTACTCAGCCAACTATTTAGATGGATAGCCTCCTTACCGGTATGGAGACATACCCGGTTGTTGACTATTAGGGCATGTACAATGCTAGGATCGGCATGTCTTCTCTTAGTTCTCCACATCATTTAGAGAAGACACAATATATAACCTGTACAATGTATTGCTATCTCTAACATAAATGGAAATTAGCTATTTTTAGTAAGAAATTGGTTGGCTAAGAAAATACATATGACACAATGGAGAAAATAGTCTTCTCTTATTTTTAAGAGATCATCTCTTAGCTAAGGAAAGACAACCGTCTCTTTCTCATTTCTCCCTCCTCCAACTAAGGAAAAATCCAACATGGCAAGCATAACGGAAGGCTGACATCACCGTATTGTATATGCCCTTACACCTTTGCTGAAATATTTTATTGCACCTCCATCACACTTTGATCTTTAAATTGAACTCAAAATAAACTTTGTCTTTCGGAGCAAGAGCTCGACATGGATCTATCAAAGATAACATGTCATCCTGCATAAGGGTTTTGGGAAAACAATTATCATGTCAAATTTTGCCTCCTGAGCAAGCATGAATTTAATCATAGAATAACAAATGATTACAACACAAGCATAACTTCCGACCCTGCTCTAGTAAACAACATACAAAACTCTTGCATGTTCAGATATATACACACACCACCCATATAATTATCCAATTTCCAATACAAAGAGGAGAACAATAACACTTCCTACTTGATAAAAAGCATATACAAGTGTCTGATGAAGCCATATAGCTGACACTAACATTCAGATAATCAGGACCGCGCTGACTAAATAATACTCGGATATCATGACAATTTAGAACTTTGATCGCTAATACGGTCCAAAAATGTACGTAGATTTACCATGTGAGATAAATATTTTTGTACTTATGTAATATTCATTTATGCTATACAACATGTTATAAGAATGGGAATCACCCTCATAACGGGACCCCTCAAGCTTGCTAGGCGCCTACATGGACAGCCAAGTCAAGTCAATGATGGGTCAACATAGACTCCTGGTCAAGACATGGTTAACAAGTCAATGATCAAGAAAGGCATAAAAGATAAATTCAAACATGAAGCAAGAAACCCATTATGTGGAGGCCTAGTTAAACTAGTCAACCATGGGCTAGAGACCCATCTCCTCTCTTATCCACATCTCTCGTGGGCTGGTGGATCAAACTTTAACACTGTACCCATCCCACCTACTACAATGAAGGATAGCCTTGGTCATATGCCAAAGACCCCTTTCCCATATTAAACCCCCACGGGGAAGGCGGGAGATCAATCATTCATTTATTCCTTAATCAATACAAGAGAGAGAGAGATAGAGAGGGACTCTACTTTCAGCCCCAAGGATTCGTTGACGATATCTAAATTTCAAATATATATTCAACCCCTAGCTAAGAGTACTGCAATATTCAACCCCTAGCTAAGAACCATAATGCCCGCTTTTTTAACAACATTTCAAATATATATCTAAATTTGAATTATCCAAAATATTTTAACCTCTTCACTCTACCAATATTTTATCACAAATCGGAATATAAAGTAGTATTATTTCCACATACATGATTTTTTTCAAGATTTCTAGGTGATTAATTTATAGTTTAATTTGTTTATGCCCTTCATATTGCATATGATGGGCAAGACACAAACCCCAAATTTCCATGTCCGCTCCTCCCGTCCGCCCAAAATTTGGTGCGTCCGCAAGCTAATTCTCGCGCGAGACAGCCAAACGAAAATTTCACATGGTGAAATTACCTCCCCCCTACGGCACCACCTTAGCATTCGTGCAAAGGGAATTTACATGATCCTTCACAACATGACTGAAACCCTTCTTGTCCCCTCGCCGAAATGAGACATATCCAAATTTCCAAATTTCATCACCTCGCCATCCCCTCCCTTCTCCCCGCGCCCTTGTCGTTGTCCGTCCCAACTCCCCTCACAGTCGTCCATCCCTCCGCCCTCGCCAATGTTTGCCTCTCCTCCCCTTATCTCCGTCCTTCCATCCGGTAGTCACCTCATTGTGGCCCTAGCCCAAACCCTAGCCCCTCCTCGTCGTCCCGGTTTTCCAGCACGCCGTCGAGCCGAAGGTTGTCCACTTCACCGACAACTCGCTGACCAGGTCTTCCACCTCGCCATTTACCTCATCGACAATGTTTCCATGATTTTGTAACAATTTTGACCAACCGTGTAAATGTTGCAACAATGCTACAATATAGCAACATTTTACTAAGAGGGCGGAGGGTAAGAGGCACTGGTCCCAGAGATGAGATTTACAATATTAGTGATATCCGACGGTGGGGGAGGCAGGGATGGAATCCCTAAATCCCCCGAGGACGCTCGCTCAACACTGGCCTTAATCGGGATTCACCAAAGATATACCTTCTGGTTTATTCGCTTGTTATAGTCTATATCACCTCATTGGTTTACGTGGTGGGAAAGAATCTACATTTTTCGTCCAAGATCATCCAAGATTGGAATCAGCGAGTCTACATGCAGATAGTAAAGCAAAGCTTATATCAGATCAGAGCAGCACAGGACACGGACAGCCCGCAAGTACGTCGAAGTGTACACTGAAGAACTACGACCTTAGTGTATCTATCATCAGTCGATTGAGTCAAACATCAACCGAGTATAAAAGCACGAGGTCTGAGATTCAGTATACTCTCTCCTGGAGTCCCTTGAAAGGAAAAGGATTCACATCAAGAATGCCTCAAATCCCGCACCACGTACGTCTAAAAGGCTTAAATTAAATCCAATCACCACCCCACAAGAGAGCTGGACGAAAGCCACCAACACTAACCCAATGTCACTCGACGTAAATAGAACATTGTGCCGGAAATATCAAGGCTAAATAATAGTGCTGATGAGTCTCGCTCTACGCCGTGAGGGTGTTCGCCACCGTCTACCACAAGACCACTTCGTCTTCATCTTCACCACCATCAGCGTCTTGTACCGCGCGCGCTGGTTGTTCGGTAACGCAGCTGGTACCCTCTCAAGCACAGACATGATTATTGCCATCCCCTGCTGACACCGGTGGATGTACCTGGGCCGCATGCTTCGCTGCTTCAGACATCCGGGCGTCTGTTTGGTGCCACTCTAGGTACGTGTTCATGGTCCTTTATTTTGGTCCACGTCCACAGCCTTATATAGGAGTCCTACCACTGTACCCATAAACTGATGTACATACAGAGCCTGAGTTCTCCCCCTGCAAACAGACAAGTACTGATTCATGTTAGTAACAAATCCACACCGATGTTAATTAACTGGAGTAAGTGTTGATGATGACCTCCAGCCTGAATTACCGTTACTCTTTGTGAGTATGATCCGGGCAAATAAGTTCACTAGTAGTAGTAGCAATATATGCCCACCCTGCCATTGCTCGTCCAAGAAGTACCCCCTCCGTTTCAAAATATAAGATGTTTTAGGTTTGTGAAAAAAATGAATCTAGACTTGTTTTAGTATGTAGATTCACTCAACTTTAGGATGAATCACAAACCTAAAACATCTTATATTTTAAAACAGAGGGAGTACAAAGAGTAATTTTAATCGAATCCTTGGGAATATGATCGACTGAAGAGTGTATTTGCACCTTGTGGGCCAGGACCGTGACCACAAACTTGGTTTCCCTGCATTGTGCCTCTCGCTTGTTGATCCTAGCCTGCCTGTCAAACCGCCGCATTCAAACGCCCTGTTACGATTCAGATGAGATGGGTTTTTCACTGCAGATGTATTGTAAAACAAAACAGGGCTAGAGGCACGTACTTACTTGGCGAGGGTCCATCTAGCTAGGAGATAGATACTACATAGTAGAAGCAAATACTATTCCACATATCCAGCTGCAGGAGCAGCTAGCCCCTTCATGCGCCTGAGTTCTACTCATAAAGGAGCTGGTGCTGTCAGATCAGAATGTCACACAACTAGTAAAATAAGACCAATATAAATTTCAAGTTTCATGTGTGAGATGGAACGGCTGACCTCAAAAGCATGTTTAACAGACCTTCATGAAGCTAGAGTAAATATAATATAAACAGATAAAGACGTGTCCATCACGCACATCAAATTCTGACGGCCATGTGTCAAGGATTAGCATTTAATTTGTTTGCAAGAGTGTAGTCATTCCATGTTATTCAGCAAAATGATTTATTTAGTCATATAGCAGGCAAGGCAAAAGAGCATGTTTAGGATGGAATAATCAATTATGTAACTGTTTCAGTCTTCTGACATCCTACCAGCAGAATGTCATGACTCAGGGATAGCACAGGTAGATGGCAAGAACTCTGAAGTCCTGACACTTTTTTCTTTTGGTAAATGCAGTCATGTGCAAAAATTCAGAGAAAATATCATAAGAAGTGTTAGCAAACAACTAGAGCCAGGCATAAGAGGAAGGTTTTTGCAATGACAACATAGATGTGAATATAAATGCTGGTGTGGATCACAACAATGAAAAAAGAATTGAGAGATATCGAGAGCACGAAATTCCCCACTGTCAAAGTCATACAACCAAACAATAGTTAAGCCTATCCGTTGAAGTGGCAGGGAAAACCGGAGCAAAATCATGCCGTTGCATGTGGCCGTTGACCCGCCTCGGGCTACTTCCACCTCTTTGCCTCCTCAGAGGACGAGCTCTATGAATACCTTCTCAAAGTAGACATATACTCTGTTACGAAAACAAGAGCATGTAGCCACCACAAAAACAGGTGAACCACTGCACTCAGGGCGCACATCATCGCCGTGTGTTCCTCCATTGCATGCTACACTTAACCACCCCGATGCGTGGCTACAGTCATCGTGGACATGGAAGGGTCAACGTTGAAGACCATCCATTTGCTAGAACTCATGGAGCCCATGTATTCATCAAACATCACCTTTCATCAGCAAATCTCAAGGGCATTTGCATTATGTCAACAGCAGGAGCAGAGATTATTATGTGCTGACACTGTGGATGCTCAAAGTCGACAACAGGTGGATGTACAAATACTATGAGTACTCCCTCCGCCCAAAAATAAGTGACGCAATTTTGTCTAAATATACATGTATCTAGACACGTTTTACTGTCTAGATACAAATCTGCGTGACTTATTTTAGGACGGAGGGAGTACATAAAATTTGTAGATCCATTTGTCATCTCCTTCGAGTTCCATGTTATAATCTCTCCTACTATTGACATAATGCAAAGGCCTCTAAGATTCGTCGATGAAGGCGACGTTCGATGAAGACATTAGCTGCATGGCTTCTAGCTAATGTATGTTCTTCCATGTTGACCCCTCGGTCCACAAGGACGATCACCCTGCGCTGGATGGCTAAATGTATCATGCCATGGAGGAACACACTGAAGCACGCTGGTGTGGTAGCCCAGCCATTTTGTGGTGGCCACAAGCTATTGTTTACGAAGAGCTATGTCCACTCCAAGAATGTATTCATAAAGGTTCTCCACTAGTAGCGCAAAAAGGTGGAATAGGCCCAAGATGGAGGCCGGTTCAACTATGATAGCGTGGATACTTTGACAAACAATCGTGCTTTTGATGACCTCATTCTCTGGGTATTTAACATTATGCTGTACTCCTTATCGAGCAATGGATTTTGAGGAGGGAACATGTGGTAGATATAGATTGGATGACCACCCATCAAAAAAAGAATTGACAGATATCAAGAGCATGAAATTCCCCATGGTCAAAGTTTTTTCCATTATGGATATACATTTTTTATGCTTTTGTCATATGCATATAACTATTCTATGCTTCTGTATATACATGCATGTAAGTTGATTCTATTTTTAACGGGTTTCTTCACGTTTCATAGTGTTTTTATATATTTTTGGAGCTGCACTTATTATTATTTGGCTGGGAGTTTGGTACCCATGGTAAGAATAACTCGTGTGCTTCCTATGGATGTAGTTTAGTTTTAATGTAGACACAACTTCTACATCCATGGCCCTTTTAACAATAACATATGATGTAAATTTTGGAATTACCATGTAGTTACTGTGGTTTTATGGGTGTTAGGGTGTGAGGTAGGTTTGGGGATTGAAGCAGCGACTTTTGTACATGAAAAATTATTGTTGCGACTGCAGAAATGCTGATTGTTACATCCTATTGTCTCCTTTTCTCCCTAAGACAACAAGGTGCATAAGTTTTAGACTGCCGGATTTGGCTGATGTGTTGTTCCCTAACCATGGTTTCTAAAGTTAAAAGGAACCAACTTTTATTTTCCTATACATGGGAGGAGACTCAACTTTTTTGCTGAAATCAACGTACTATTCTTCTTCTTTATTTTTTGAATATGTGCTCTTTGGAAGTACATATGCATAAGTGGAACTCTTTTCTCTATTTGCCTAAAGTTTTCATTTTATTGCAGGTCTGAAGGATTCATGCAGAAATGTCTAAAATCTATTGTATGACTTGCAAAGGCTGTAACTTTTGATGCACTGCAAGGGAGCACCTTGTTGTTATCAATTATAGACCTATTTGGCACTCTTAGTTTAGAACTAATTTAGCTTATCTTTCAAAGATATCTAAACACCAGTTGTGTACAGGAAAAGGGTGCTAGCTTGGTTCGTGCTGCAAGTTCATTTTGTAATTCTTTGTCTGTTTTTACATAACAATGCATATAAACATATTGGGGATGTAATTTTGTACGGTTGTTGAATTTTTATACTCACACTGTCCAACAAAGGATGTCGAAAATTTGTCTAAATTCACATGTAAAACACGTCTAGATACAGACAAATCTCTTACCTCCTTTTTGGAGGGAGGAATTACTTGGTTTAGTGTGTGAACTGTGAACTAACGGAAGACAAATGGTTTGGCACAAAACAACAGGCTGAGCGACCGCAGACAATTTTTTCCCTTTTGGTAAGACCGGGTTCAGACAAGCCTAAAATAGGAGGGGCACCGTGGAAGACCTGGCAGTGCGCGCGCACTCCCTAGCAACGTCCAATCAAGTAATATTGATTTGTTTTTTAAGAAAAAAAGCCAAAGGCCATATAAAAAGCACTCCCTCAGTCCTTTAAAGGACACATATGTATCTAAATGTGTTTTGATCAAAGTTTTAGGAAGTTTTAAATAGTCCCGCTATAGCCTTTGTTCATATGGTGCGGCTACGTGCAATAGCTAGTTAAAAGGTGTGAAACCCCTTAAATAGCCAACTATAGCTGTTTTCAGAGACCGCGGCTATAACCTATAGACGGCTATTTAAAACATTGGTTTTGATGTATACATACATATAAATTGAGAGAAATCCGCGACATCCTTTTCGGGACAGGGAGAGTAGAACAAATCCTTATAACATTCTTAAAGGAATTAAAATTAACATTCATCGTCTTGGATATATCGTTTGAATCCAAAACTTTGTAAAACCTTTTTTCTTAATAGAGATAGGTCCAGATCATTATAGAGGGAGAGATCGACCGACGTTGCTGGGAAGGAAAGGAAACAATGACGATCAGCTTCCTGGACGCTCGCAATTAATTAACCAAATCACACAAGAACATTAGTTTCCTAATCTGTCCAGGTCGACCGAATCTCGGTTTAGTACCATATATCTAATATCATTCTAGAAAGATATACCGAATGATAAGAAGAAGAAAATCGAGTAATATTGATTGTTCAAACCGAGAATCATAAACTTTGGAACCACACTTTGTTTTTACGAAAAAGCCAAAGGCCACATACAAAGCACTCCCTCCGTCCTTTAAAGGACACATATGTATCTAAATGTGTTTTGATCAAAGTTTTAAATAGCCAGCTATATTTTCGCATAGTGTGGCTAAGTGCAATAGCCTGTGAAACCCCTTAAATAGTCGGCTATAGCCGTTTCCGGAGGCCGCATCTATAGCATATAGTCGGCTATTTAAAACATTAGTTTTGATGTATGCATAGATATAAAATTAGGGAAATCTGCGACATCCTTTTTGGACAGGAGGAGTGGAACAAATCCTTATAACATCCTTAAAGGAATTAAAAATAACACACAACGTATTGGTGATATTGTTTGAATGCAAACTTTGTAAAACTTTTTTTGATAGGTCCCGAAAGACCTAGAGCTGCATTAAATTCCAAGCGCTAGGATTCATTCTACAAAGAGGTCCTCAAAGAAAAAAGACAATGAAAACTAGACTTAGAAATTACCAAAAGAGACCCTGCAACAGGCCTGGATATGTTGAGCCCCTCGATGCGCGTCTCCGCCCCTGATTATGATATCTAAGCCACGAGTGCAGCGTTTGAGTGATCGGGCTACAACGAGATTTTTCATTTTCAAAAATTCAAAAGCGGCATCTCAAAAGGTTTAAAAGGTTATTGAAAAATCCTAGATATAGTCAACCATATATTTCTACAATCACACAAAAAAACCAATGTGAGATACTCTATTTTTTGTGCAAAAAAATGTTACAGATTTTCAAACCTTCAAATCTTTTCATATTTTATCATTTTTGTGTAGCCCAGAATAGATCGAGTTGTCATTTTCAAACCTTTATCATTTGCAATTTTCTGAAAAAAGGGGCTAAATGTAGCTAAAGCTTTAAAATACTTTAATATAAATCGAAGGGACTAATTCAAACCGCTTTAGAAGAATGCTAATAAAAACACGTTGCAATGTACCGCAAATAAAGATGGCTGGACTGAACACCCACCCAGCATGAAAAATGTCGAGGAAAAAATCATACAGTACTACTATGTCGCATCTCAGATTTGAGCTATTTTTTAAGTAGGCCCATTTGCTTTGCCCTCGATCTGTCAAGTCAAAATGTCGAGGAAAAACTTCATGCTTTCCCCTGCATCATGTGCCCACACAGATCTATCAAGTCAACTGGGCTGCCACCTGAGGATCCATCTCCGTCGATCCATGGAACAGCAGGTACCAGGTGGCGGAGCTGGAGCAGCTGGTGATTGCGAGCTGGAGGAGCTGCAGCTGCCTACGCTGGACCTCGAGCATGACGAGTTGACGGAGCAGCTGGTGGCGGCGTGCCGGGACCCGGGCGTGTTCCGGCTTGTCAACCACGGCGTCCCCTGCGACCTCACCGCCCGCCTGTTCCGCCTGACGCGCGGCCTCCTGGAACTGGAGCCGGCGAGCAAGTCCAATCTGCCCGGCTACTTCTGGGGCACCCCGGCGCTGTCGCTCCGCGTCAAGGAGCTCAACTGGGTCGAGGGGCTGCACGTAGACGCCGCCCTTACTTCTCCTGCTGCTGAAGGCGACGAGGCCGGCGACGGCGATGCCTACTCGGCGTTTAGGAAGGTGGTGACGGATGAGTACGTGCCGCACATGGCGCGCATTGCCCGGAAGCTGTTCGACGCGCTGGCCGGTGTCGACGCGGAGCAGAGGACGTCCTACCTGGAGGAGCGCGGCGGCACCTTCCGCGCGTACCGCTACCCGGCGCGCGACCCCGCCGCGGCCGTGCAGTACATGGGGATGGAGCCGCACACGGACAGCTCCGTGCTGTCCATCCTCAACCAGGACCTCGTCGGCGGCCTGCAGGTGCTCCGAGACGGATCGGCGGGGTGGCGCCGGGTGCGTCCCGTGGAGGGGACGCTGGTGGTGAACCTGGGCGACATGATGCAGGCCATGAGCGGCGACGCGTACCGGAGCGCGGTGCACAGGGTGGTGGCGCCGTCGTCGCCGGGGACGGAGCGGATGTCGCTATGCTACTTCGCGTTCCCGGAGGAGGACGCAGTCATCTGCCACCCGTCAGGCTGCTACAGGGGGTTCAGCTATCGGGAGTTCCGGGAGCAAGTGCAGGCCGACATCAAGGCCACGGGCGCCAAGGTCGGCCTCGCTCGATTCCGCCACCATCCATGATCGATCGCCGGATACACAATGAGGCATCTGGATTTCCTTCCCCTTATTACTAACGAAGGAGGCAATTGGAATGATCTGAACCTAAAGAGTCAGTTGACAGAGAGTTGCTCTCCCAGTGGCAGTGGAAACCAGCATTAGTCTATCTTGATTTGCATGTAAATTAGGTCAACACACAAGAGCTTTCTCTTGATTCAAGCGCATAGTTTGTGCTGAATTGGTAGTGGCAGGGGATAAAGCCTTGTACCATGGTTTTAACACAATGATTCTGGTTATACTAGTATAACACAATGACCCTAGAAATGAATTCCGGTTCTAGTATTTTCTTTAACACAATGGGTTGTATTCAGTTCAGAACGTTTTACAGATAGGAACCTGAAAATCCATGCTTGGACATAGCCCTGTGTCAGAACTTAGGCAACAGACAGCTAAGGACGTGGTCTGAAATCTCAACTCCAAACAAACCTGATATGAGCCTGATGATGGGATTCAACATTTATGTGGTTCTAGTTGATATACTAAGCCATGAACACACCGATCATATTTGCAGCTTGACCTTTCCCGAACGGTAAGCTTTGTATCTACAATCATAAAGGAATAATACTGAAGGCGAAATATGATGGATATATTATTAATCTTCATAGACGAGTATATATATATATAGATATACAGGGATTATATTGAAATGCAAGACAAGACACGAGATCTATCTCTATCTTAGACTAACCTAAGAGTACAAGCATACTCTAACATATTTTGGCTAATTTATTATGTTATTGAAAGGGGATTAGAAGGCAAACTTTTCATACTTTTGAACGGTAGAAATTAGCCCCCAGTCTTTCC
This sequence comes from Avena insularis, assembly GCA_023614405.1. Classification (NCBI taxonomy): domain Eukaryota; kingdom Viridiplantae; phylum Streptophyta; class Magnoliopsida; order Poales; family Poaceae; genus Avena; species Avena insularis. The sequence goes on from CM042691.1 coordinate 411,159,483, forward strand.
TAAATCCTGGTCCGCCATTGTATATTGCATTCATGCATCAAATATGATGCTATTCCAAACAAGATATTAATAGAAGGGGAGGTTCGCTAATCAACTGATAAAATAGACCCATATAAGTTGACTCACATTTTTCAAGATATGGATGTATGTAATATTAAATTATTTTTAGATACAATTGAATCTAAACAAATCTGAATCAACTAATATAGGTAGTATTATAATCGGAAAAAAAATAGGAGAGACCTCATCGTTGACAGATTGACTCGATATAAGACATGTACTAGCTGCATAGGGGGAGTTGAAGTCGCAATAACTCATGTCCTCATCATGCTGCACTAGTAGAAAACATGTCATCCATTCGCCCGTGCCAACGGCATTAGTCCCGGTTCCCTACGAACCGGGACTAATGCAAGCATGCATCCTGGTTCGAGTGGGCCGGCCTGCCGCAAGGGCCGGAGGCATCCGTTCCGGTTGGTGAGGAAGCATGCGTCCCGGTTTGTAAGTTACAAACCGGTACTAATGCAAGCATGCGTCCCGGTTCGAGCGGGCCGGCCTGCCGCACGGGAGCCGGAGGCATCCGTCCCGGTTGGTGAGGGAGCATGCGTCCCGGTTTATGGCCTGCCACACACCTTTAGTCCCGGTTTGTGTTACAAACCGGGACGTATGAGCCAAACCCTCTATAAATACGACGCTCGAGCCCTCTGCCTCCCCTCTGTTTTTTCTTGGTGGAAGGTGTGAGAGATGTGCTAGTTTATTTTTTTCCTATGCATGCATGTGAGGTGTTTGATGAAATGTTTGAGTGAATGATCCCGTTCAATTTCTCACAAAACAAAAATATAGGAGGTGTCCGAGACGCACTTGAGCTTTCTCCTCTTTCTTTCCTCCTCGATCGAGGTTAGCAATCTTATCTTTTCATCTGTCATTGATACAATGCATGTGTCGACGTGAATTGGTCATTTCACTATCTATGATGTTCTGTGATGGTTTTTGATAAACTTAATTATATGATGCAGATGAACTGTCGGGAATGGATGTACGGTGACCAGCGTGAACCCGGGTACATTAAAGGCGTGGATAAATTTATCGATATGGCTACGACAAACAAAGAGAATGGTTTTATGCGTTATCCATGTGTTCAATGTCGGAACAACAAAGAGTACTCTTCCTCGAAAATCATTCGCGGCCACCTAGTTATGAAAGGTTTCATGCCCAGCTATAATTGCTGGACCAAGCACGGGAAAAGAGGGGTTATGATGGAAGACAATGAAAAAGAAGAGGATGATGATAACAACTATCATCAAATGTTTCCTGAATGATACTGCAATGAAAGACAATGAAAAGGAAGGGGGTGAAGAACAGGCATCAGATGAGCACGTTGATGAACTTGGTAGGGTCATTTCTGATACAAAGCGAGACCGTGAAACAAAAAAATGAGAAGTTAAAGTTGGAGGGCATGTTAGAGGATCACAAGAAATTGTTGTACCCAAATTACAAAGATGGCAGCACAAACCTCGGTACCACACTGAAATTGCTGCGATGGAAGGCAGAGTGTGGTCTAACCGACTCCACATTTGAAAAGATGCTGAAAATAATGAAGCCGAAGTTTCCAAAGCATAACGAATTTCCCAAGAGTACGTACGAAGCAAAGAAGATTCTCTGCCCTCTAGGATTAGATGTGCAGAAGATATATGCATGCATTAATGACTGCATCCTCTACCGCGGTAAGGAGTATGAAAATTTAGGTAAATGCCCGGTATGCAATGCATTGCGGTATAAGATCAGACGAGATGACCCGGTGATGTTGAGGGAGAGCCCTCCCGAAAGAGGGTTCCTGCTAAGGTTATGTGGTATGCTCCTATAATACCAAGATTGAACGTATGTTCAGAAATAAAGAGCATGCCAGGTTGTTGCGATGGCACAAATAAGACCGTAAGAAAGACGGGAAGTTGAGACTTCCCGCTGATGGGTCGCAGTGGAGAAAAATCGAGAGATACTTTCCGGACTTTGCAGGTGACGCAAGGAACTTATGGATTGATCTAAGTACGGATGGCATGAATCCTTTTGGGGAGCAGAGCTGCAGTCACAACACCTGATCTGTTACTCTATGTATCTACAACCTTCCTCCTTGATTGTGCATGAAGCGAAGTTTATTATGATGCCAGTGTTCATCCAAGGCCCGAAGCAACCAGGCAACGACATTGATGTGTACCTAAGGCCATTAGTTGAAGAACACTTATAACTGTGGGGCAAACCAGGTGTACATATGTGGGATGAGAACAAACAGGAGCCATTTGACCTACGAGAGTTGCTTTTCGTAACCATCAATGATTGACCTGCTCTTAGTAATCTTTCAGAACAGACAAACAAGGGATATAAGACATGCACGCACTTGTTTAGATAAGACTGAAGGTACATATTTGTATAAATGCAAGAAGGTTGTGTACCTGGAGAATCGATGATTTCTTCTGACCAATCATCCCGCAAGAAAGAAAGGCAAGTATTTCAAAGGTGAGACAGATCACCGGAAGAAGCCTGAACTCCCTGTTGGTGATGATATATTTGGTATGGTCAAGGACATAGAAGTAATCTTTGGAAAGGGTCCCGGTGGTCAATCAGTTCTGAACGACGTCACTACCGGACACGCACCCATGTGGAAGGAGAAATCTATATTTTAGGACCTGCCATACTGAAAAGTCCTACGTATCCGCTCTTCAATCGACGTGATGCACGTGACGAAGAATCTTTGCGTGAACCTGCTAGGATTCCTGGGCATGTATGAGAAGACAAAAGATACACCAGAAGCACGGGAGGACTACCAAGTTATGAAATACCCAAAGAACATGCATACACAGAACAAGACGGATAAAGGGCATCACTTAAGTCGTTCCAGCTATGCTCTTACCAAATTAGAGAAGGAAATCTTTTTTGAAGTCCTTTACAGTATCAAGGTGTCGTCTGGCTTATCATCTAATATAAAGGGATAATAAATATGACAGATAAAAGTTCCAAAACATGAAGTCTCATGACTGTCACGTGATTATGACGCAGTTGCTTCCGATTGCATTGAGGGGGGTTCTATCGGAAAATGTTCGAGTACCCATTGTGAAACTGTGTGCATTCCTCAATCCAATATCTCAGAAGATAATCAATCCAGATATTCTGCCAAGGTTACAGAAGGATGTGGTACAATGTCTTGTTAGTTTTGAGTTGGTGTTCCCACCATCCTTCTTCAATATTATGACGCATCTCCTGGTTCACCTAGTGGAAGAGTTTGCCATTCTCGGTCCTATATTTCTACACAATATGTTCCCCTTTGAGAGGTTCATGGGAGTCTTAAAGAAATATGTCCATAACCGTGCAAGGACAGAAGGAAGCATCTCCAAGGGATATGGAACAGAGGACGTCATTGAGTTTTGGGTTGACTTTATTCATGGCCTTAAACCGATTGGTGTTCCTGACTCGCGGCATAAGGGAAGACTAAGTGGAAAAGGCACGCTGGAAAAGAAAGCAATGATATGTAGGGACGGGGAATCTTTCACTAAAGCACACTACATAGTTCTACATAATTCCACCTTGGCAGCTCTGTATATCGAGGAACACAAGAATATTGTACGCTCCAAAAACCCGGGGAAGCCTGACTCATGGATTACAGATGAACACATGAAGTCTTTTGGCGGTTGGATGCGGACACATATCTTGTATGACACCACTGTTGGAGATCATATATACTTGTTGGCCGCGTCACCATCTTCTACTATATTGGATTTCCAAGGGTACGGAATAAATGGGAATACGTTCTACACGATCGCCCAAGATAAAAAGAGCTCCAACCAAAATAGTGGTGTCCGCTTTGATGCAACAGACGAGAATGGGAAAAAGGACACATGCTATAGTTGCATAGAGGAGATATGGGAACTTGACTATGGAGTCTCTTTTAAGGTCCCTTTGTTTCACTGCAAATGGATCAACCTGAATGGGGAAGGGATAAAGATAGACCAGTTATACGGAATGACAACAGTGGATCTCAACAATCTTGGTTACAGAGATGAACCATTCGTCCTAGCCAATGATGTGTCTCAGGTTTTCTATGTGAAGGACATGTCCTTCATACTGAAAAAAGAAAAAATAAGCAAATGAATACATCATATGATGAGCCAAAGCGTCACATAGTTCTTTTAGGGAAAAGAAACATCGTGGGAATCAAGGACAAGGCAGACATGTCAGAAGATTATAATAATTTGATGAAATTCCGCCCTTCACAGTGAAAACCGGCCCAAGCATTCTGTTAAGTAAAGAATCCATGGTTACGTTCGAAGCGATTATAAGGAAGGATATACGCCAAGAAGTTCATGCTCATATTGTGTACCTGTAGTTCATGTCTGGCCGGTCGGCCGCATATTGTGAACCTAAATGCCATGAGACATGATAGCTCATTTTGTGAAGGATATTTTATGATGTTTGCAATTTTCCAAGTTTAATATTTTTCCTTTCAACTATATTTTTCCTTGTATTTTTGATAAATGTGAAACTTTAATTCGGTTGTTGCTTCACAAACTATATATATTTCCCGCCATTTCCCACCGCTTCCCGCCTAGTTTTCCTGTCCTTTCCCTCTGACCAGATCTTTTAGTCCCGGTTATAGGCACTAACCGAGACTAAAGATATTTCCCGTCATTTCCCACCACTTTCCTCCAAGTTTTTCCGCCCTTTCCCTCTGACCGGAGCTTTTAGTCCCGGTTGTAGGCACTAACCGGGACTAAAGATATTTATGCACTCTCGATAGGTGTGCTACTTTACCCACAAACATTTTAGCCTTATTGCACATTCAGACGATCTTTCCCGTCAAATTTCCATGATTTGAGGCCTAGTCTAAAAACTAGCCAATCACTAGCCTCTCCATGACCCCGCTGCCCACCCTTTGTAACAGGTTTTGATCAAGAGACCTATACCCAATTATCATATATTCTAATATAGTCAGTCGTTATAATAGGATATAGGATAGGGACGTCACGGGCTCCCACCCAGTGTTATTCCCCGGAAGGAACAACAACCCGACTAAGCATACGAGGACAAACGTAAGGAAGAAGGTCTAGCTGACTTGCCTATCCCATTCTGGGATCTATTGTTAGCACGTTTCATATGGCGCTTTTGAATCACCGACTGCATTGGTTATTAAGTCTTAACTTTTCCGGTATGATGGAATGTTCACCATAGGGATTCTCAACCATATATTCCAATCTAAGATTCCATTATCCACCATTTCATATTTTCATTTTATTTATAAAACAATATTTTGCTTTCATTGCAGGTGGTTTAGTTTTTGAAAAGGGTTTTTGTAAAATAATTCAAAGGACATGCAAGATTGCACTTGCAAATGGTATGCAAGCTTGGACTTGTAAGATTTATGCAAGCATGGACTTACCTTCTGATTGCAGGTTGATGATGAAGGGTTTTCGCAGCATAGTAAATCAAAATTTTCTACGGAAGCGAACAGAGGGAAAGCCAAGATCTAATCTAGGAGATGCAAACAACGAGAGAGATTGGATTAGATCTTCATACCCTTGAAGCTTCAAGACAGCGGAACGCTCATCTAACGTGGGTGATGTAGTCGCATTTCGCTTCTCCTCCTCGCGATCCGATCCGATCTAGCACCACAAGTGGCGGTGCCTCCGTGAGATGCACACGCAAAGACTGACGCCTCCTCCTTCCTTGGACCAGCAAGTATGGTGGAGAGATGGATTGTATCTACAACACGACGGCGTGGTGTATATGGTGGAGAATTTCTCAGCAGGCTTCGCCACAAACAATGGGAGGGAGAGAGAAGGCGGAGGCTACTAGGGCTTGGAGGAGGTGTGGTGGGGGAGGCACCAGCCCTCTATATATAGAGGGGTGCGGCCAGCCCTTGCCCATCCTCCAAGCCTATCTCTAGTTTAAACGATTTTAAACTTATCCCTTATCTAGAAACCCTATCTCTAGTTTAAACGAGTTTAAACTTATCTAGATCGGCTGGGCCCTATGGGCCTTGTGCCCTGGCCCAATGCGGCCAGGACACTCCCTCATAGGCCCATGCCCCTCCCGGAAGGTGGGACCACGTTGGCCCCTTCCGAAGGTTCTAGAAGCTTCCTGTACAATACCGATTAATCCTAACAATTCAACTCCAAAACTGCACCGCTTTATATGAATCTTATTCTCCCACCATTCCGAACCTCTCGTGATGTCCCGGATCCCATCCGAGACTCAACAAAAATTCATAAACCAAGTATCCAATCTATCCTAGCCGAGACACGTTATGTGTGACCTGGGTTCGAGAATATGCGCATATGATCTTCTATCAATAATCAACAGCGGGTCTGCACCCATATTGACTCCTACACATTCATCGATGATCATATCGGATGAACCACGATGCCAGGATTCAATCAATCCCATATACATATTCCTTCGCCTCACGATATTTTACTTGCCCGAGATTCGATCGTATCGCCATACCTAGTTCAATCTCGCACGTAAGTACTTTACTCGTTCAGAATCCGATATCACTTTGTGATTAACTCCTTAACCACATGCTTGCAAGCGGTGTTGATATCGACCGAGTGGGCCCAAGTATATCTCTCCGACTTGGGAGGGACAAATTCCATCTCGATACATACAACCCAATGATACTTTCCGATCACCGAGAGACACCTTTATGATCACCTTCTCATAGGATGAAGTTTGATGACCTCAAAGCTTTCTTCCGATACCGTGGAGTTGCATTATCTCATGGTCTAAGGAATACAATATTTGACATAAGAAAAGCTTCGCAAAGACGAACACGATGACACGATCTAATTGCTTCGCTTAGTTTGGTCTCCCACCATATCATTCTTCCAATGATATGATCTCATTATCAATTGACAACTCATGTCTATGGTTAGGAAACCTTAACCATCATTGATCAATGAGCTAGTCCATAGAGGCGCATTAGGGACATGGTGTTGTTCACAAACCACACAAGTATTAATGTTTCCGCTTAATACAATTCTAGCATGGAATATAAACTTTATCATGAACAAGAATTATAATAATAACATCTTTATTATTGCCTCTAGGGCATAATTCCAACCTCCCACTTGCACTAGAGTCAATAATCTAGTTTACATTTGGCAACAATCTCACACCCATGGCAATCGAGGTGCTGATCATGTTTTACACGTGGAAGAGGTTTAGTCAATGGATCTGCGATCTCAGATATGTACTTTGCTGATCTTCAGATCTCCATCTCGCTATATAATCTCGGATTATATGAAACTTATGTTGATATGCTTGGTCTTTGGATGATATCTTGGTTCCTTAGCGAGTGCTATGGTGCCGTGTTGTCACACAATATCTCCAGTGGGTCCAATGCACTTGAACTACGCCAAGCTCAAGGATGAAGTTTCTGATCCAAACTCCTTCACTTGACGCTCGCAGCCATGTATTCCGCTTTCATCAGAGATCCCGCGACCACGCTTTGCTTGCAGCTTCTCCACTCACAGCCTCCATTCAAAATATACACGTATCCCGTCTGAGATTTACAATCATCCTTGTCGTGTCGAAACTAGCATCGACGTAATCTTTACGACAGTCGTTCATCACCCCCATAGACTAAGAACATTTCTTTAGTCCTATTTAGGTACCTTAGGATGTTCTTCACGGCTGTCCAAAGGTTCCACTCGGATCACTTTGATATCTCGTCAAACTAAGAGCATTGGACACATCCGTCTAGTACACAAAGATGGCATACATGATGGAACCTATGGCCGAGGCATAAGGCACTTTGCTCATAGCTTCCTATCATTTACCAGAATGGACATCGAGCCTTGCTCAATATCTTACTCGACAACATAGGCAATCGAACCTTTCAATGCCTTATCCATTCGAACCTTTTCGTAACTTTGTCTAGGTATGTACTTTGGCTTAAAGCTATTAGGCCTTTGTCTATCTCTATAGATTTTGATGCCCAATATATAAGCAGCTTCACCTAGGTTTTTCATTGAAAACACTTGTTCAAATAACTCTTCACATCATTAAGCATGTTGATGTCATTTCCAATAATCAATATGTCATCCACATATAGTACCGTAAACGCCACCGAGCTCCCACTCACTTTCTTGTAGATGCAAGCTTCAGAGCAATTTGGAACAAATCCAAAGCTCTTGATCACTTGATCAAAACGAAGGTTCCAACTCCGAGACGCTTGCTTCATCCATAAATGGAACGCTGAAGTTTGCATACTTTATCAAGATCCTTAGGATCGACAAAACCTTCGGGTTGCATCATATACAACTCTTCATCAATGTTGCCATTGAGGAAAGCCTTGACATCCATTTGCCATATTTCATAATCATGAAACGCAGCAATTGCTAATAAAATCCGAATGGACTTAAACATCGCTACGGAGAGAAAGTCTCATCGTAGTCAACACCTTGAACTTGTCGAAAACCTTTCGCAACAAGCCGTGCTTTATAGACGGTAACATTACCATCCGCCCGCTTTCTTCTTGAAGATCCATTTGCACTCAACGGCCTTTCGGTCGCTAGGAGGGTCCACCAAAGTCCATACTTGGTTTTCGCCATGGATCCCAATTCGGATTTCATGGCTTCTAGCCATTTCTCGTAGTCTGGGCTCATCATCGCTTCCTCATAGTTCGTAGGTTCACCGCCTTCTACTAACAAGACAAATAAGACAGGTTGCCGTATCACTCAGAGGGCACGCGACCTTGTCGACCTATGACGCTCAAGAGCAAAGATCGTCCGAGCTTCATGATCCTTGTCATTAGCTTCCTCTATCGTTGGTGCAAAGGCACTAGAACAATTTCAGGTGCTGCGCTACTCTCCAATTCAAGAGAAGGTTCAATAACCTCGCCTAGCTCTACTTTCCTCCCACTCACTTCTTTCGAGAGAAACTCCTTCTCAAGAAAGGAACCGTTTTGCGACAAACACTTTGCCTTCGGTTCGTGATAGAAGGTATACCCAATAGTTTCCTTAGGGTATCCTATGAAGACGCATTCTCCGCTTTGGGTTCGAGCTTGTCCGCATCAACTTCTTGACGAAGCTTCGATCCCCAAACTTTAAGAAACGACAACTTAGGTTTAGCACCAAACCACGCTCATACGGTGTCGCCTCAACGGATTTAGATGGAGCCCTATTTAAAGTGAATACAGCGGTTTCTAATGCATAACCCCAAAATGATAACGGCAAATCAAGAAGAGACATCATCGATCGGACCATATCTAATAGGGTTCGATTCCGCATTCGAGACACACCATTGCTGTGGTGTTCCGGTGGCGTGAGTTGTAAACGATTCCACTTGCTTTGAGATGCGTGAGAAAATCATAACTCAAATATTCGCCCACGATCGGATCGTAGAAACTTAATCTTTCATTACGATGGTTCTCCACTTCATTCTGAAATTCTTTGAACTTTTCAGACGTTTCAGATTTATGTTTCATTAAATAGATATACCCATATCTACTCAAGTCATCGGTAAAAGTGAGAAAATAGCGATATCCACCGCCGTCAAACACTCATCGGTCCGCATACATCGGTATGTATGATTTCCAACAAATCCGTTGCTCGCTCCATCATACCGAGAACGGGTTTTGATCATCTTGCCCATGAGGCATGGTTCACATGTGTCAAATGATTCAAAATCAAGAGACTCCAAAAGTCCATCGAATGGAGTTTCTTCATGCGCTTACACCAATATGACCTAGACGACAAAGCCACAAATAAGTAGTATTATCACTATCTACTTTGCATCTCTTAGCCTCAATGTTATGGATGTGTGTTTCATCCCTTTCGAGATTTAGAAGAAATAAACCACTCACAAGAGGTGCATGACCATAAAAGATGTTACTCATATAAAGAGAACAACCATCATTCTCCGATTTAATTGAATAACCGTCTTGCAATAAACACGATCCAGAAATAATGTTCATGCTCAACGCAGTACATAATAACATTTATTAAGGTTTAAAACTAATCCCAAGGTAAAACTAAGGAGAGCGTCGACGGCCATCACATCAACTCTTGATCCGCTGCCTTGCCGCGCATCGTCACCTCATCCCTCGCCTATTCCGTAGCTCCTGCTTCGAGTTACAAATATTAGCAACTGAACCGTATCAAATACCCAGCACTACAACGAGGGCTAGTAAGGAAAACATCAATAACATGTATATCAAATATACCTTTGATGGTGCCAGCCTTCTTGTCCGCTAAGTACTTGGACATATGCCCAAAGGACCCTTGTCCTTGCAATAGAAGCACCTGGGCCGGCTTGGGTCCAGACTGAGCTTCTTCTCAGGGCAACGCGCTTGTCGCCGCCTTTCTTGAAGGGCTTCCTTGCACCCTTACCTTTCTTGAAGGTGGGGCTTGTTGACCATCAACACATGATTATTCTTTTGATGTTCACCTCCGCTACTTTCATCTTAGCAAAGAGCTCGTGATCATATCAAGGAACCAATCTGATTGTGATCAACTACAAAACTTTTGTAGCTAGGAGTGTCAATCTTGAGCTCCTCGAATCTTGCGATCCAGCTTGCTCAAGGCGTTGAGTGTAGCCCGTCATCTCAATGGTGTGCTCACTAACGGAACTCCCTTCCTCCATCTTGTAGTTAAAGAATTTCTTAGAGATCTCATATCTCTCGAACGGGCTTGAGTCTCAAACATGTTTTCAGCTCCTCGAGAATCTCAAAGAGCCCGAACTCCTCAAAACGATTTTGAAGATCCGATTCCATAGCATACAACATGGCGATCTTAATCAAATCATAATTATCCTTGCGCGATCGATAAACAGCTTTTTCATCACCGGCGATCTATAGCAGGGCGCCACCTAGCGCTTTCTCAAGGACATAGTCCTTTGTCCGCCGATGAATGATTCTTAGATTGGAACCAGGTGGTGAAGTTAGACCCAGTGTTTCTAAGCTTTTCTTTCTCAGCAAAAACGTTGAAGTTGAAGTTGGACTTGGCCATGTGATCTACAGTTTTTGCAAGTACAATTTAGACTATGTTCATGATAAATAGTTCAACTTAATCAAATTACTAGATGAACTCCCACTAAATTCAACATCCCTCAAGTTGTTTAGTGAACACGATCCAAATTCACCACACCTAATCCGATCTTCACGAGAAGAGATGTGGTTTCAATGGTGGACAACGGCGTCGATCATATCATTCATATGACTCATGCTTAACCTTTCGGTTCTTGTGTTCCGAGGCCATGTCCAGACATGCTAGGCTCGTCAAGTTAGACCCAAGTATTTCCGCAGTGCAAACTGGCTTGCACCCGTTGTATGTGAGCGAGAGTCTATAGCACCCGATCATCACGTGATGCTTGGACACGATTTAACTTTCGCAACGGTGCATACTTGGGGAGAACACAGCTTTTATCTTGATCTTTAAGTGAGGAATCATCTTATAATGCTACCGTCACGATCTAAGCATAATAAGATACATAAAAGGATAAACATCACATGCATATAACTTTATGTGACATGGTATAGCCAATCTTCGCGCAATGATCTCCATCTTGTGCGTTCCGGCATGATCTCCATCACTCCACCATGATTGCCTCCACCACGAATAGCAACTACAACTATTGCTAACTACTTAGCGATAAAGTAAAGCTATTACATGGCGTATAAGAAGTTGACTCATGGTCATACACAATTATAAAGACAACCATATATTCCTCGCCGGTTGTGTACTCATCGACATGCAAGTCATGAAACATTACAAAACATGATCATCGCATACAATATACACATCACATCTTGGGCCATACCATATCACAGAAAACACTCCCTGCAAAAACAAGTTAGACGCCTCTACTTTGTTGTTGCATGTTTTACGTGGCTCATGGGAGTAGATGCTAAGAACGATTCTTACCTACGGAAAGCCACAACGGTGATATTATGGTTGCCAAATTCGTGTTAATCCCATGACAACTATAGTGAAAGAAATCGACATCCACCACCGCATGTGTGGTACAAGCCACACGCCAAGTGCGGAGTCGGTCTCGCGAACGACGTCGCAGAAGGTTGGCCTGGACCGCTTCAATCTCACTATCCCGCCATAAGAAGAACACAAACAAGAGGCTTGCAACAGAAAACATCAACGCCGCAACAACCATGTTATGCGTTCTACTCGTGAATCACATCTACGCATAGATCTAGCTCGATACCATCAAGGGTTTCGGCATAGTAAATCAAAATTTTCTACTAAGCGAACAGAGGGAAAGCCAAGATCTAATCTAGGAGATGCAAACAACGAGAGATTGGATTAGATCTTCATACCTTGAAGATTCGACAGCGAACGCTCATTTAACGCGTGGGTGATGTAGTCGTATTTCGCTTCTCCTCCTCGCGATCCGATCCGATCTAGCACCACAAGTGGCGGTGCCTCCGTGAGATGCACACGCAGCACCTCGACGCCTCCTCCTTCCTTGGACCAACAAGTATGGTGGAGAGATGGATTGGATCTACAACACGACGGCGTGGTGTATATGGTGGAGAATTTCTGCAGGCTTCGCCACAAACAATGGGAGGGAGAGAGAAGGCGCAGGGCTACTAGGGCTTGGAGGAGGTGTGTGGTTGGGGGAGGCGCACTGCCTCTATATATAGAGGGGGTGCCAGCCCTTTCCCATCCTCCAAGCCTATCTCTAGTTTAAACGATTTTAAACTTATCCCTTATCTAGAAACCTATCTCTAGTTTAAACGAGTTTAAACTTATCTAGGATCGGCTGGGCCCTATGGGGCCTTGTGCCCTGGACCAATGCGCCAGGACACTCCCTCATAGGCCCATTACCCTCCCGGAAGGTGGGACCACGTTGGCCCCTTCCGGAAGGTTCTAGAAGCTTCCACAATACCGATTAATCCTAACAATTCAACTCCAAAACTGCCTGCCTTTATATGAATCTTATTCTCCGGACCATTCCGAACCTCTCGTGATGTCCCGGATCCCATCCGAGACTCGAACAAAAATTCATAAACCAAGTATCCAATCTATCCTAGCCGAGACACGTTATGTGTGACCGCTGGTTCGAGAATATGCGCATATGATCTTCTATCAATAATCAACAATGGGTCTGGGCACCCATATTGACTCCTACACATTCATCGATGATCATATCGGATGAACCACGATGCCAGGATTCAATCAATCCCATATACATATTCCTTCGTCTCACGATATTTTACTTGCCCGAGATTCGATCGTCGGTATCGTCATACCTAGTTCAATCTGCACAAAGAAGTACTTTACTCGCTCCATAATCCGATATCACTTTGTGATTAACTCCTTAACCACATGCTTGCAAGCAGTGTTGATATCGACATTAAGTGGGCCCGAAGTATATCTCTCCGACTTGGGAGGGACAAATTCCATCTCGATACATACAACCCAACAGATACTTTCCGATCACCTGAGAGACACCTTTATGATCACCCTCTCATAGGATGACGTTTGATGACCTCAAAGCTTTCTTCCGATACCAGGGAGTTGCATTATCTCATGGTCTAAGGAATACAATATTTGACATAAGAAAAGCTTCGCAAAGACGAACACGATGACACGATCTAATTGCTTCGCTTAGTTTGGTCTCCACCATATCATTCTCCCAATGATATGATCTCATTATCAATTGACAACTCATGTCTATGGTTAGGAAACCTTAACCATCATTGATCAATGAGCTAGTCCATAGAGGCGTACTAGGGACACGGTGTTGTTCACAAACCACACAAGTATTAATGTTTCCGCTTAATACAATTCTAGCATGGAATATAAACTTTATCATGAACAAGAATTATAATAATAACATCTTTATTATTGCCTCTAGGGCATAATTCCAACAGATGAGTGCGTGAACACTTCGTTGAGAGACTCCAAGAGGAAGGTATGATGAGCACGGCAACAAGTTTTCCCTTAGTAAGAAACTAAGATTATCGAACCAGTAGGAGGAAGGAAACAACTCAAAGGTGTTGCTAGCAACTTGGAGACCTGCACAACACAAACTCAAGACTTTGCCCCAACAAACAGTGAGGTTGTCAATCTCACTAGTTTGTTGTAACAATGGATTAACTGTATGGTGTGGAAGGTAATGGTGGTTTGTAACAAGTAAACGGTAAACAATGGAAGATGTATCAATGGTAAAGATTGGACCGGGGTCCATAGTTCACTAGAGGTGTTCTACTTAGATAAATAAACATGGCATGCTGGGTAAACAAATTACAGCAGTGCAATTGACAGGACTGAGCAAGGCATAACAATGCAATACTAGACATCATGATCCTATGAGATTCGATTGGGCAATACAACAAGATACATAGACCGCCATCCAACTGCATCTATGACTAGAAGTCCACCTTTGGGTTATCATCCGAACCCCCTCCAGTATTAATTTGCAAGCAACAGACACCTGCTTTAAGCAAAGTGTGTAAGGTAAACAATCCACTTGTTTCATGAACAAGAGACCGTTGTTTTTTTTCCTTAGTGGCAACAACACATCTACAACCTTAGAGATTTCTGTCACATCCCTTAGATTAAATAGAGGCATGAACCCACTATCGAGAATAAATACCCCCTCTTGGAGTCACTAGCAACTACTTGGCCAATATAGCTACTAACAACGGAGAGCATACAAGATCACAAACAACACAGATATGATAGAATCAATAATACAAAACCATTAATCAATCTGACATAGTAATCTCAATATCTATCGGATCCCCGCAAACACAACATGTATGGTTACAAATAGATGAGATCTTGATCATAAACAGAGCTCACAAGATCTAGACATGATAGCACAAAGAAGGAGATGCAACCATCTAGCTACTACATGGACCCGTAGTCCAAGGTAGAACTACTCACGCTTCATACTGAAGGCTGGCATGATGAAGAAGAAGGCCTCCGGGATGATCTCCCCTCCGGCAGGGTGTCAGGAAGAGCTTCAGATCCTCCCGATCTAGGGACGATGGTGGCCGCGGCTACAGACGGTTTCGTGGAATATTGATCAGGTACTTAGGGTTTAAGCATCAGGGGCTTCTTATTGGCGAAGAGGAGGGGTGCTCGAGGCGATTGCACCTCAGCGCGAGGGTCCACCTGCTGCCAGTGGGTGCCCCTCGAGGCCCTCCTCTGTCTCGTCTTCTGGCTCTGTGTTCCTCATGGTAAAATATTGACTTTGGCTTTTGTCCCGTCCAATTCCGAGAATATTGATTTTCCGCCTTTTTGGAACAAAAAACAGAAAAAAAAACAGGCAGCTGGCACTATGGCATCTTGTTAATAGGTTAGTATCAGAAAACATATAAAACACCTCAAAGTGTAGACAAAGCAAAACAAAATAGATATTAAACAAACATGAAACATAAAAAAATTATATATACGTTCCCGGTATATCAAAGGTTATGCAATCAGCATCTTCTACCGTCATAAGCTTTAAAGGAAAGAATAACATCATCGGTCCTTAATGTTTAAAGATATCAATATGCTGGGGATGCATAATATATGAATGCAAGAGGTCTAATCCTTGGATCATTTACAAGTTGTGTTAGCGTTTGGTTTGTGATTTCTTTGTGGTTTGATTTAGGTTTAAGTTTACTTCACCCAGTAAATAGAGTTTAAGCATTTTATTACTCTTGTTTAGAGCACATAACCACAATCATTTCACAAGTCAAGGCATGATTATTTGTATTTGGTAATTGATTATTACTTAGGCATTCTTTATAGATACATAGAATCATTTTGTATTCTTTATATTTTATCTATTCTAAAATAAGTAACTTGGATTTAACAAAATTTACGTGTATCTAGACACATTTTAGCGTATAGATACATAAAATCTAGATAAATAGAAGTCACTTATTTCTGAACCGAGGGACTATTTTTTACCCGCAAAAAAATGTATATTAAAGATTCTTCTACTAATATCTCAAAAAAAAAAGATTCTTCTACTAAGGGATCCGTTGCAAAAAAAAAGATGGAAAAAAACTCGGAGGCGCATTTGTCCGGGCTTCCGTCTTCAAGTCGTTACAAACCAGCAAAAAAAGGCGACGTGTCGCCACGCCATTGGGTTAGCTACGTGTTCCGTCCCTCCCCGCCCCGGCCCGGCTCTGTTTTCTTCTTCCTTGGTACGCGAAATCAAATCAAATCTCGTGACGAATTGAGAAAGCCTGGCTGGTGAGGTGGGGTGGTGTGGGGTAAGATCTATCTATCCATCTATCTAGGCGGGCTCCAGTCTCATTCTCTCGGACGCCGGCGGTGCGAGGCGGCGGTCGACGGACGGCGATGGCGCGCCCGTGGCGGCTGATGCTGCCGCTGCTCCTCCTATACTCCCCCATCGTCAGCTCCCAAGGTAAAAGGTTCAGTCACCTATTCCTTATTCTATGCCCGCACAAGCGCGCGATCCATTCCCATTCGCGTTGCAGGGGAGCTAGCTAGCGCCAGGAATCTCCTTCCCCTGCTTCATACTACGCAGTGTAGATAGATTTGCTCTTAGTTATTATTATAGGATTATATATACCTCACGCGCATGCTCTGCTCAGATCATTGGCTCGCGCGCTCATGGATCTTGTATCTTCACCTCGCATGCTCTTCCCTCCTGCCCAACTAGTTGTCATTTTCGGTTCTGGGCAATTACCTCCTTGCATACTGACTGTAAATTCATCGTCTAACCTCTCACCTCCATTTACTTGTGCTTTAGTGAAGTAATAAGAATTCACCTGGTCATTGAAAAAAAGACTCCTGAAATATCACCAGCACAATCATCTTGTTTTTCTGCTCCATTCCATACTTCTGAACTTGTAAGAGTAACACGACCAAACTTCACTTAGAGCTCAGTCAATGTGTTAATGTTGGCCGCCTGTGTAAATTGTTCCTCCGTCCTGTCACCTACACCAAAACAATTCATGGTCAGGACTAACCAGGCAAATCAAAACAGAATGGGATGATTCGATCTCGCTTCCTGTCAGACTAGTTCTCAACAAAGATCCCTGTTTATTCTGATTTTTCAGAAGCCCAAGACAATGATCCCTCCACATTGTTCAAACGAGCGTCGGAGATGATGAGCCTCAGGAAATACGACGGGGCACTCGGTCTGCTGAATGCTGTCTTGGAGGTTGACCCGAACCATTCTGAAGCTTACAGGCAACGCGCATCAGTGCTCCGTCAGAGATGCAGGTAAATTACGTCCGTCGGACTTATTGACGTCTATGTTAAATCTGCCCTGTTCCTTCTTGGTCACATGCCTAACATGCTTTTCTGATGTCCAGATACAAGGAAGCTGAGAGTGATTACAACAAGTACCTGGAGCTAAAGCCTGGGACTGCTTCCGTGGAAAAGGAGTTGTCTCAGCTTCTGCAGGCTAAAAATGCATTGGAAACTGCTTATACCCAGGCTGATGCTGGAGACTTTTCAAAAGTCCTGGAATACGTCAATAAAATCGTGCTTGTCTTTTCTCCAAGTTGCTTAAAGGTACATTGTTAGGAGCATGTGTACGTAGTAATTATGTGAAACCAAATACTCGGTGCGATCCTGTCTCAGTATGCTGCAGTAACAAGGAGCTGTTAATTTTTCAGGCAAAACTTCTCAAGGCTAAAGCATTGCTAGCGTTGAAAGACTATTCGAGTGTTATTTCGGAGACAGGTTTTATTCTGAAGGAAGATGAAGATAACTTGGATGCACTGTTGCTTCGTGGTCGGGCATACTATTACCTTGCTGATCATGATGTTGCCAACAGGTAAAGTATGTCAGGTGTTTTTTATTTGAAAATGTGTGCTTCCGTGCTGGCACAGGCACATAATACACCAGTAGATAACAAGTTAAGGTTAAACAGTTTGCTACACCCAATAACAACACTTTCTGTTTAGGCACTATCAGAAAGGCCTCCGTCTAGACCCTGAACATTCAGAATTGAAGAAAGCATACTTTGGGTTGAAAAAACTTCTGAAGAAGACCAAGAGTGTGAGTTTTATTTGATAATTTATTTGTATCGATTACTTTGGAGTCTACTAAACAGTAGTAATATAATGGATGGTGTGCATGCAGGCTGAAGATAATGCTGCCAAGAGTAAGTTACGCATGGCTGCTGAGGACTACAAGGCAGCACTAGCGATGGACCCAGACCATACTTTGTACAATGTAAATCTTTATCTTGGGTTATGTAAAACTCTGGTTAAACTTGGAAGAGGCAAGGAGGCAATCACCACCTGTACAGAAGCACTCAGCATAGATGAAGAACTTGTTGACGCTTTGGCACAGGTAACATTGCTTGCCTGGAGTTGTACACACAGTCATGCATTTAATTCAGAATACAAATATAGCGTGTCTCAGGTCTTAATGCAATGTTTCCAATGATAGGAAGAGGAACTACCTGCTGGCACTTAAACCAGTATTCTATTATTGAGCATGCATCTTAGCTGTTCTTGCCTTTCCCACTATTTGCCCATATTAAATGCAGCATCGAGGAAATTGTTTACCATAGACAAAACTGAATATCTTGCAGTTCCATGTTCACAAATAATATCTCTAGAGTGCAGACGTTTTTGTTACTGGAGTTATGTTAGGAAACTGAAGTTATGTGCTATACAATAAAGTGAACTTGCTCATTATGCCAGATTTTGTAAACCTGTTACTTTAACTGTTTATTGTATGGCACCCTGCGTACTTGTTGCAGAGAGGTGAGGCTAAACTTCTCACAGAAGATTGGGAAGGTGCAGTTGAGGACCTAAAAGAGGCTGCCCAGAAATCACCACAGGTGAATTTTATGCGACTTTGCTTTGCTGTCGTGGACATATGTCAGTTAAGCTCATTTTACGCTTTGAATTTCTCAGCATGCCAAATTTGTTTCCTTTTAAAACTTGCATATTGCTGTGTTTGATTTACTCTACATGTCTGGCGAACAGTTTTACTACTCCCTCCGATCCATCCATAATAAGTGTCGTTGAAGTGGATGTATCTAGTACTAAAACATATCTAGATACAACCAATTCAATCACTTATTTTGGATCGGAGGGAGTACTAATCTTCTCCCTGCAAACTTGGTTTCTGGCTTGTATACATACTTTGTGGGTAACAGCGAGTTTCTTGTTGACACTGACTCAGGACATGGGAATCCGAGAAGCATATATGAAAGCTGAAAAGCAGCTCAAGTTGAGCAAAAGGAAAGACTGGTACAAGATCCTCGGCATTTCAAAGACAGCATCAGCTGCAGACATCAAGCGCGCGTACAAGAGGCTGGCGTTGCAGTGGCATCCGGATAAAAACCAGGAGAACCGAGAGGAAGCAGAAAACATGTTTCGAGAGATCGCTGCTGCATACGAGGTACGGGTTAGCAGAAGAAGAAACATATTCAAAGAAACACAGGAAATCTGAATCAGGCGCATGACTTATCTGTCGTTTTTTGTAATTATGTGAATGGACAATGTGTGTGTGCAGGTGCTCAGTGATGAAGACAAGCGCGTAAGATATGACCGAGGAGAGGATCTGGACGAGATGGGTGGAGGAGGAGGTGGCGGCGGATTCCACAACCCGTTCGGAGGAGGCGGTGGCCAGCAGTACACGTTCCATTATGATGGTGGGTTCCCCGGCGGTGGCGGCGGGGGATTTCCCGGAGGCTTTCAGTTCAACTTCGGTTAAAGGAGGCAGGCCAGGCTTTACTGATACATCTTCTTTTCTTGTCACTGCCATGCTGTTTTAGGAGGAGCTTAACGACAGGTGTTAATTATAGGGCTTTACTGTCTTTCTCACTGCTTTGGTTAAAGTTTTGTATCAGCTACTACAATTTTCACCGGAAATCATGTTACTGTTATATCTGGGCACTTTGTGATGAATCTATGAGTTGAATGGAAATAATCTACCAGTACTTTGCAAGTTTTTTTTTTAATTGCACGCTTTGTGTATAGTTTGGCATGAAGTGTGAGAAGTGATGACCCAAGCTTCTGTATGGAGTGAGTAGTCAATCAGTCTATATATGAGGGTCCTGAAGAAGAAAGTAGCTTTTCAGCAAATGGAAGTTTTCGTCACCCAAACCTCTGCATTTAAAGTGTACCCATGACCTCAACGCTCGACACAAATAATAATAAACTTTAGGTGATTTTTTTCAAAGATCTAACCCTTTTGAATAGCGTTTGACACAAAGACACTATGCTCAAGGGTGTAGCGTCTCTTTGAAGGGCGCTATACCCCTTGAGCGAAGGAAGAAAGAAGCATCACAAAGTCCATAGTTAGATGCATCAGTTGGGTGCTACAGAATCCCGGAACGTCTCGAATTTGGGCCACACTTTTTTTTGAACTTTTTGGGCCACACTTGAATTGTAGCGCTTTTGACAGATGTAATCTTTTTAAGTAGCACCCGACACAAAGGCGTTATACTCAATAGTGGAGCGCATCTCCGAAGGGCGCTATACCGTTGCCAGCATGGCAGCGAGTCCTAGGGTCGTTTTTATAGCGCCTTAGCGTGACGCGTTACATTATTAGAGTAGCGTCTAAGAAAAAGACATTATACTCTCTCTATATAGACTATATGTCTGAAATTGATCAAACACCACTATCTTAGCTGAGTTGGTTGAGGCATTTGTTGCTTATTGCTAGGTTACGGGTTCAACTCCCCACGACCTAGCAGTAGGAGACAAATCCTTTAACCAAGCCATGATAGTGTTTTTCCAGTTTAGATAGACAATATATAAATAAAGACCTCACTACACAATTAAGCTTAGAGCATCTCCACTAGTTGGGTGAACCCAGGCCGAAAACCGGACCAATTTTCGGCCGGACGAATCGTGTTTTTGGACTGGGTACGCCTAGTTTCCCACACGCGTACCCAGGCCGAGTTTTCAGGTTCGGCTAAATTCAGTTAAACTCGGCGAAATATGAACGAATATAGGCGAAATTTTATTAAAGTAGGCAAGGGGGCACATAGTACATCGGATTTCATAACTAGAAAAGGCCGCCGCCGTGGTCGACGCCGGACGCCACAACAACTAAGGCGGGGTTGTTGCCGCCTCGATGTCGCCATGACTCGCGAGAGTCCTCTCTAGAACGCCCACCAAGGTCAGAAGTCATTATTTGTTACGCGGCGGCGGCAGCGAGCACGGCGGTCCGTCGTGTCGGGCGAGTTCCTCGAGGCACCTGTCGGCGAAAAACTGCCTCCAGAAGACAAGGTTGCCCTGATCCTCGGCGAGATTTGGGTCTTGCACGGCGGCGATAGCGGCCTGGATCTCTCCGGCGAGTTCTGGGTCTTGCATGGCGGCGATAGCCGCCTGGATCTCTCCGGCGAGGTCCTCTCCGTCCGGTACCGGCGGAACGGGGATCCCGACGGCGCTGAGTTTCCAGCCTACGGGGTCGCGGAGCAGCCGGGCTTCCCACGGCGACAACGTGCGTCGGCCCTCGGCCATAGTTCGCCGGAATTGAGGAGGAAGAAAGGTGCGAACGTCTGAAGTTCGTCGGAGTTGTGGTGGTGTGAGGGACTGTGAAGAGAGACGGCGAGATGTACGGCTTTTATAGGCCGGAAGAATGGCGGGAAGGGTGTAGCGGCGAGGGCAGGAAAAGGAAAACAGCGGGAAGGATGGCGGCGAGTCGGCTTCGCCGACAGCTGGTCCACTCACGAATTCGCTTGTCCCGGCCCCTGTGGCGTATCCGGGATCCTAGGTTCGGTCTGGGTAGTCCGGACCAAAGTTGGCCCAAATCCGGCCGAAAGAGGTCCCTGGGTACGCGACTGGACGATTTTCGGCATCCACACGTAATTTCGGCGTCCGGATCGGCCTTCTGGGTAGGCGAGTGGAGATGCTGTTAGTGCCTTTGTGTCAAAGGCCACTCAAAAGGGTTAGATATGTGAAATTCTTTCGTTCGGAGTTTATTATCTAAATTTCTTTCATCTCTAGGTTATTTTTGTCAATTTTCCCAACACTCCGAGTCTACATGGAAGGAGTGGAGCAATAGTATGGTACTGCCCCTTAGCTCATGGCCAAGGATTCGTCCCAACCTGGAGGGGATAGGGGAGAGAATCAGTGGCCACCATGGACTATGGGTGGGCATCTGCTGCCTCAATTTTTGTATAGGGGGAGTGATGAAGCAGGTATATTTATGGCACTTCATCAGGTGCTCGTGTCCTATGAGCAAGACCAATATGACCGAGTCTAGGAACAATTACTATACTCGAGTCTAGATCGAAAGCAAACCCACTATAGAGTATGTTCTTAGTGATTATATTTTACTTTTTTTTAATGTGTGACGCCTATCAAAGGGTCATTCTCTTCGTTCAAGTTCGGTGATTTTTTATCCGTTTACTGACGCAATGAAATGCCTCAGCGCATTATGGACGAGATGTCAAAAACTAAAAATCAAGATTAAAGATAACATCAAAACTAGTGCTCAAGGATCTCATACATGTGCCAAGGTTTTGGGAATTTAGTTTAATTTGCTTGGAAAACTTTCATCGTAATGGTTATGTCTATTGAGTGGATATGGCCAATTTGACTATGCGAGTGAAGTACCATATGAGAAAGTGATGAAGGGTAAGAGAACCAAGAATAATGTGTACACTATGCGCGTGAGCATCATTGCTGGAGCTAAGGAGAGAGGTGTGGCGACGTGTTTAGTCGTGGCACCCTAGTATAAAGAGGAGGACTTGGAGGCTTTCTCATAAGAGTGATCAAGATGGTAGCTCTTATCGTATGACACCTATAAGGAGGAGGACTAGTTTGATGTTGTTTTAGCTGTCTATTGAGGCGATGATGTGCCTCAATGATTGGAGATGTCGAAACCTCAAAATAAAGACTAAAGACAACATCAAACTAGTGCTCAAGGTTCTCAGAAATGTTCCAAGGGTTCTGGTAAATCTAATTCGGCTTGTAGAATTACGCCGTAATGGTTAAGTCTATCGATTGCAGACAAGTTGGCTATGTGAGTGAAGAAGGACAGTGTGCTAGTGAGGAAGGGTAGAAGGACCAAGACCAACTCTTACAAGGTGCGCATATATAAGGACCATTCCAGGTGGAGCTGAGGAGGAGCCAGGTGTGGCGACGTGTTCAATCATGGCACCCCAGTATAAGGATGATGAGGAGGACTTTGTCCATGATGGGTGGATTAAGCCCTCTAAATTACACGGGTCTTACCCCACTTTTCTGCCCATGAAGACCTCGGCTCCCGTGACTTGGAGGCCTGCATCCAGAAGCTCTCAACCGACCCGGCCTGTCATGCTCCAAGAAGACTTCGTGAAGGATCCCGACCACTAGACGTATATTGAAGGGAGATCAAAGATCAACTTAACATGCAAGGAAAGATGAATACCTGGCAAGGCTAATGAGGACTATCACACAACCGATGACTATATATACTTGAAGACATTCACCTGGAGAGGACACACCATCTATGCCCGCGCCGTAGCTTTAGCCTCTATCTAGTCTTAAACCCTAGATTCATATACTCCCGCCGGGTTCTTGTATAAACCCATCGAGATTCATGTTGTAAACACTTGTATGATCTCTCGATCATCTCATGAATAAATTCCGAAAGGATCCCTTCCTTGTCGTCACCACCATCTTTGTCTTTACAATCCAACCGAGCCGATTGCCGAGCA
The DNA here is from genome assembly GCA_023614405.1 of Avena insularis. Taxonomy (NCBI): domain Eukaryota; kingdom Viridiplantae; phylum Streptophyta; class Magnoliopsida; order Poales; family Poaceae; genus Avena; species Avena insularis. The sequence continues at coordinate 411,183,078 of CM042691.1, forward strand.
AATAAAATCTCTTTTGATCTTTGGAAGTGAGACTCCCGTTGAATCGTGAAGACTATCCTTTGTCAGACTTAGAGGCTTGCTTGTGCGGGTGATCAACGAGAAAGACATAGTTAATCCATACACATGCTAATAAGACATGTTTGCTAATGTGGATCTTGTTAGAACTATGTACAGCACGTGTGTAGGAAAATAACTGTGCCTGGATTATGCGGAAATTCGGTTGATGGAGTCCAATCCCATATGACCCGGTCTTTGTTATATAAAGACACCCGCTAGATAGTCAAATAGATTAGACTAAAAATTGAAGGCTAGATACAAGATCACGAAGGGGATAGTTTGTACTCTCGCTGGCCACCCCTGATATTGTGGTTGAGATACATCTAATTAGTTCGACATATCTAGAATTTAGTACTGTACATGGGGAGATGGAGACGACGACATATCTAGAATTTGGGATCTGATCGACCGGTGGACACGTGCGCGGCAGCCTAGCAGGACACGCGTGGACCGACTCATCCATACACCAAATCTGGGCCTTGGTTAGGTCGACCTGGACAACGCACTTGTCCTCACACGTTCTTCCTTTACCTTTGGTGGTCCCTCCAGCCAGTGGAACAGAAACCACACCACTTCTCTGTCCAAAAAACCTCTCCCAATTTTTTACTAGCGGGAGCGGAAGGGAAGGCGATGGATCCCGTTTTCATAGTTGATGTTGTGCCCTCGGCGTTCCTGCTGCCAAGAAGCGCGACCAGCCAAAGAATCTCGCAAAGGACCTGACGGCGGAGGAGCGGAAAGTTGAGCCAGGGAAGCGCGCTAGCCGGCGGGTAGCGGCGAGATCTCGATTCGTCCCTACCAGGCTCGAGAAGGAACACCAGGATGAGAACGAGCGCTTCCTCGCCAACCAGAACAGGGTCGACGCCGACGAGCTGCTAGTGACTGATGCTAAGCACGCCGTCAACATGATCAAGCAGGAGGCGAGGACCGTCGCTTTCGGCGGCGCCATCTCTTTCAATGGCGGTGTCGCTCTTCCCGGCCTGGCCATGGCCAACACATCCTCTACCAGCTTTGTCACTTCCACGTCTAGCGGCCGGCCACCAGCTCAGTCCAGGACGCCAGGACCTCGCTTGGAGGCCACGGTAGGAACGCTCGCTCTCTCGGTTCATCCATCCCTACACGGCGTTGTCGGAGGCGGGAGAGCCCGCCATCGACCTGAACCACACTCCAACCACCGCAGACACAACCCCGGAGGCATCGACGAAGCGGCGGTCCATATCTACATCGAACATGTCGAAGCCAGTCAACCTGTTCGGAGAAATGCTCGCCGAGCCGCCGGCTGGCAACGATATGGTATGGTCGCCACATTTCTTCGCCATTGCCAGTATACTGCTCCGCCGCTTTATGATGGCCAAATTGGGTATAGCATTTCGTGGCCAACGATGGTGAGGACGCCCTGCACGACATGATCAACGAGGGTGGCCACGGCTATGCCGACGATGGTGAGACCAAGCCATAGATGCATCAAGAGACCTAGCACGATGCCTACAACATTGCAGATGAGGCATTGTTTGGAAACGATGGCACTTCCATGGGCGAGAGGGTCACGGCCGCATTGTTGGCTGCTTCAATTGTGGCGTCACTTGTCGACGGCAAGAAGGTGAGTTAACGAACCATGAGCTACACGCCGATGAGGAGAATCTCCTATGCAAGGGATGGATGGAGATTTCACAAGATCCACTATGCGGCGCCGAGCAAAAGGGTTTTTCCTATTGGAAAAAGGTGGGCAAGTTCTTGTAGCGGTTCGTATCATGGAAAACAAAAAATTTCTACCGCATACAAACAAACAAGCCAAGATCTATCTACTAGATTGTAGCAACGAGTCGATAGAATAACTCACCCTCGAAGATTCCAAAGTGTTTAACGAGAGCGGATTCTCGTGGGTGATGTAGTCGTACTCTTGCCGATCAAAAGATCGCGTAGACGATCCTTCCGGCCATGCTCAGTAGCGCCTCCGCAATGATCACACGCTCGTACTGATGAAGACCTTCCTCTCCTTGTTCCAAAGAAAATGGAGGTTGTAGCACTCTCCTCACGATTCTGGCAGCACGACGGCGTGGTACCGGAAGTAGAGGGGAGATCTCGCAGGGCTTTGCCTTAAGCCGGAGCGAGTATGGTGGACTATGAGAGAGGCCTCGGTGATCTAGGGTTTAGACGCACCAAGGAGAGAGGGCTAGGCCGGCGGCTAGGGCTTGGGGAAGCCCAAGTCGGCGGCTAGGGTTTGCCCTAGGCGGCAGCATTAGCAGGAGGTGGTGGCGCCGGTGGCTTGGGGCTAGGGTTTGGAGAGGGCAAGGTGTAAGTCTAGAGGCACCCCTGCCCCTCCTTATATAGGTGGGAGGGCGCCGGCCAGGGGAGGAGAGTCCTCCCCCAACTCGGCCTCCAAGGCCGGTGGGTTGAGGGAGAGGAACTCCTCCCCAAGTAGGTTTCCTACTCTCCCTCTCACATGCTTGCAAGCCAATTGGATGACATTCCACCGAGAGGGCCCAGAGTATATCTATCCGTCATATGGATGGACAAATCCCACTCTTGATCCATGTGTCTCAACCCATACTTTCCGAACACTCAATGCCACCTTTATAGCCACCCAGTTACGGTGTGGTGTTTGATGTTATCAAAGCATCCTTTCGGTGATAGTGATAAACATGATCTCATGGTCGAAGGAATTAGGTCACTATGTATCAGAAAGCATATAGCAATTGAACTATTAAAATGACTTGATCTTTATGCTACGCTTATCTATAGGAGTATGCCCATCATATCATTCTCCTAACGATATGATCTTTTTGTTAATAACATCTCGATGTTCATGATAGGGAAACCACAATCATTTATTAACCAACAAGCTAGTATTATAAAGAGGCTTTACTAGGGACTCTAATTTAGTTTACAAATCACACAAGTATTAATGTTTCCTTGTTAATACTGTTATAGCATGAATGTAAACATTTATCATAAACACAAAGATATAATAATAACTATATTTATTATTGCCTCTAGGGCATATCTCCAACAGTCTCCCACTTGCACTACAGTCAACTAATCTAGATTACATGGTAATATACCGAACACCCATGGCAGTTTGGTGTTGGTCATGTTTTGCCCTCGGGAGAGGTTTAGTCAACGGATCCGCCATATTCAGATCTGTTTGTACTTTGCAAATCTTTATGTCACCAGCTTGGACATGTTCTCGAATAGCGTGAAAACATAGCTTGATGTGCTTCAGCTTCTTGTGTGACCTTGGTTCTTGCGCATTGGCTATGGCGTCCATGTTATCACAGTAGATAGACATTGGGTCCAAAAGACTTGGAACCACACCGAGCTCTGTAATGAACTCCTTCATCCATATCGCTTCTTGTGAAGCCTCCGAAGCAGCTATGTATTCCGATTCAGTTGAAGATCTCGCCACAACGCTTTGCTTTGCACTCCTCCAGCTAACTGCTGCACCATTCAAAGTAAATACGTATCCAGATTGAGATTTAGAATCATCCGGATCGGTGTTCCAACTAGCATCGGTGTAACCATTAACAACGAGCTGTTCATCACCTCCATAAGAAAGAACCATATCCTTAGTTCTTCTCAAGTACTTGAGGATGTTTTTGACCGCTGTCCAATGATCCACTCCTGGATCACTTTGATATCTGCTAGTCAAACTAACAGCATATGCAATGTCAGGTCTAGTACATAGCATGGCATACATTAGAGATCCTATGGCTGAGGCATAGGGAGTCTTACTCATCCTTTCTCTATCTTCTCTGCTTTGGACTTTGAGTTTTACTCAACGTCGTATTGGGCAACATGGGCAAGAACCCTTTCTTTCTATCTTCCATTCCAAACCTCTTTAGAACTTTGTCCAAATATGTACTTTGTGACAATGATATTAGGCGTCTTGATCTATCTTTATAAATATTTATGCCTAATATGTAAGCTGCTTCTCCAAGATCTTTCATTGAAAAACTATTATTCAAATATTCCTTGACACTATTAAGAAGGTCTACATCATTCCCAATCAACAATATGTCATCTACATATAGTATTAAGAATGCTACAGAGCTCCCACTTACTTTCTTGTAAATACAAGCTTCTCCATAAGTTTGTATAAAACCAAAACTTTTGGTTACTTTAGCAAAACGTTGATTCCAACTTCGGGATGCTTGCTTCAATCCATATATGGACCGTTGAAGTTTGCATACCTTGTTAGCATCTTTAGGATCGACAAAACCTTTGGGTTGCATCATATACAACTCTTCATCAATGTCTCCATTAAGGAAAGCTGTTTTGACATCCATCTGCCATATCTCATAATCATAATATGCAGCGATTGCAAACATAATCCTCACAGACTTTAGCTTTGCTACTGGTGAGAAGGTCTCATCGTAGTCAACTCCTTGAATTTGTCGAAACCCTTTTGCGACAAGTCGAGCTTTATAGACAGTAACATTACCATCAGCATCTGTTTTCTTCTTGAAAATCCATTTATTCTCGACAGCCTTTCTACCATCCCAGAAGTCCACCAAAGTCCATACTTGGTTTTCGTACATGGATCCAATCTCGGATTTCATGGCTTCTTGCCATTTATTGGAATCTGGGCTCATCATCGCTTCCTCATATGTCGCAGGGTCATCGGTGTTGTCCACCAACATGACACTCATAACGGGATCATACCAATCAGGAGTGGTACGAGTTCTCGTTGACCTGCGAGGTTCTCAGAGCAACTACAACCGTTTCATGATCATCATCATTAGCTTCCTATCTTATTGGTGCAGCACCACAGAACTTCTTCCGGTGCGGCTACTGCAAGTTCGAGAGAAGGTTCGACAACCTCGTCGAGTTCTACTTTCCTTCCAGTCACTTCTTTCGAGAGAAATTCCTTCTCTAGAAAGGATCCATTCTTGGCAACGAAGATTTTGCCTTCGGATCTATGATAGAAAGTATACCCAATAGTTTCCTTTGGATATCCTATGAAAATGCATTTTTCCGCTTTGGGTTCAAGCTTGTCCAGCTGTAACTTCTTTACATAGGCTTCGCAACCCCAAACTTTAAGGAACGACAATTTAGGTTTCTTCCCAAACCATAATTCATATGGTGTCGTTTCAACGGATTTAGATGGTGCCCTATTTAAAATGAATGAGGCTGTTTCTAATGCATAACCCCAAAATGATAGCGGTAAATCTGTAAGTGACATCATAGAACGAACCATATCTAAGAGAGTTCGATTACGACGTTTGGATACACCATTACGCTGTGGTGTTCCCGGTGGTGTCAATTGTGAAAGTATTCCGCATTTCTTCAAATGCTCGCCAAACTCATAACTTAGATATTCACCACCATGATCAGATCGTAGAAATTTAATCTTCTTGTTACGTTGATTCTCAACCTCACTTTGAAATTCCTTAAACTTCTTGAAAGTTTCGGCTTATGTTTCACGAAATATATACCCATATCTACTCAAGTCATCCGTGAAGGTAAGAACATAACGATAACCACCGCGCGATGCTACACTCATTGGACCACACACATCGGTATGTATGGTTTCCAATAAGTCCGTAGCTCGCTCCATCATACCAGAAAATGGAGTCTTAGTCATTTTACCCATCAGACATGCTTCGCATCTTTCAAGTGATTCGAAATCAAGTGATTCAAGAAGTCCATCGGAATGGAGTTTCTTCATACGCTTCATTCCAATGTGACCAAGACGACAGTGCCACATATAGGTCGAGTTATCGCTCAATTTCAAACGTTTAGCTTCAATGTTATTAATATGTGTATTTCCACTATCGAGATTCAATAAGAATAGACCATCTATCAAAGGTGCATGTGCATAAAACATATTACTCATATAAATCGAACAACCATTATTCTCGGACTTAAACAAGTAACCGTCTTGCAATAAACAAGATCCCGATATAATGTTCATGCTTAATGTAGGCACCAAATAATAATTATTTAAGTATAAAACTAATCCCGATGGTAGATGAAGAGGTAGCGTGCCGACCGCGATCACATCAACCTTTGATCCATTTCCTACGCGCATCGTCACCTCGTTCTTCACTAGCTTCCGTTTATTCCGTAGCACCTGTTTCGAGTTACAAATATGAGCAACCGAACCAGTATCAAATACCCAGGCACTACTACGAGTACTAGTGATATACACATCAATAACATGTATATCGGATATACCTTTCTTCTTGATGTTGCCGTTCTTCAAATCCGCCAAGTACTTTGGGCAATTCCGCTTCCAGTGACCTTCTCCCTTGCAGTAAAAGCACTCGAAGATCGGGCTTAGGTCCAGCCTTGGTCTTCTTCGTCGGTGCGGTAACTTTCTTACCACCCTTCTTGAAGTGTCCCTTTTGCTTAGACTTGCCTTTCTTGAATTTGGTGGTCTTATTGACCATCAACACTTGGTGCTCTTTCTTGATCTCCACTTCTACAGATTTCAACATGGAGAAGAGTTCTGGCAACTGCTTGTTCATGCTTTGCATATTGTAGTTCATCACAAAGTTCTTGTAACTTGGTGGTAGTGATTGGAGGACACGGTAAATCCCCAAAGCATTAGGAATCACTATACCCAAGCTTTGGAGTTTGTTTGCGTGCCCAGACATCTTAAGCACATGCTCACTAACGGAGCTGCTCTCTTCCATCTTGCAGTTAAAGAACTTTTCAGAAGCCTCATAGCTCTCAACTGCCGCGTGAGTCTCAAAAATCAATTTCAGTTCATGGACAATATCATGTGGGTCTGAATTCTCAAACCTTTCAAGCTCGATTCCAAACCATACAAGATAGCACATCGAATCGTGGAGTACAGATTCTTCCGAGCGAGGTAAACATTCTTTACTTCATCGGTAGCATCACCGCAGTGTGTCACCCAAATGGCATCCAAGACATAGGTCAAATTACCAGCATTGAGGACAATCCTCAAATTGCGGAACCAATCCGTGAAGTTGCTTCCATTGTTTTTCAACTTTTCTTTCTCTAGGAACGCATTAAAATTGATGGTAGGGGCCGCCATTGATCTACAACATATTTGCAATAGTTTAGACTAAGTTTATGACAAATTGAGTTCTAATTAATAGTTAAATTAATCTAGGTGAACTCCCACTCAAAAAAATATCCCTCACATTGTTTTTAGTGATCACACGAACCAAATCCACCACATCAAAACCGATCATCACGAGAGTTGATGTAGCTTCAATGGCGAACAATCGACATGTTCATCATATCTACTATATGATTCATGCTTTACCTTTTGGTGATCCGTGTTCCGAGACCATGTCTGTACATGCTAGGCTCGTCAAGATCAAACCTTAGCTTCCGCATGAGCAAATCTGGCTTGCTCACGTTGTATACACTTGCAGAATCTAACACACCCGATCATCACGCGGTGCTTCGAAACAACAAGCTTTAGCAACGGTGCTTACTAAGGATGAACACTTTAGAACTTGAAATTTATGTGCATGAGGGATCATCTTATAATGCTACCATCGTTAACTAAGCAATACAAGATGCATAAAGGATTAACATCACATGCAATTCATAATATGTGATATGATATGGCCTTTCTTCTCTGTGCTTCCGATCTCCATCTTTAAGCACGAACATGATCTCCATCATCACCGGCATTGCATCAAGGTCAATGACGCTGCTCCATGATTGTCTTCCACCAGCTTCAACTATTACAACTATTTTGAATAGACACGCAGGTCTTAACAGAAATTAAAGACAATCATATGGCTCCTGCCGGTTGCCAACTTACAATAAGGAACATTGCATACATCAAATATAATCACAATCATGGCCATATCACATCACAGCACACCCCTGCAAAACAAAGTTAGACGCCTCTAATTTCTTTGCATATTTTACATGGTTTGGGGCTTTCAATAAGTGTCGATCTAACTTACAAACAAGAACCACAACGTTGATGTTTGAACTATCAAGTGCCTGTTGTAAATTGGATCTATACTATAATGGGAGAGACAGACACCCGCAAAGCCACTTATGCAATACAAGTTGCATGTTGAGCGTGGAGCAAGTCTCATGAACGATGTCATGTAAGGTTAGCCTAGGCCGCTTCATCCCATCATACCGCAAGATGCAAAGTACATAAGAAGCAATTGATAATAAAATCACCACTGCCCACAATGACCATTGTGTTCTACTCGTGCAACAGATCTACATATAGACACGGCTCTGATACCACTGTAGGGGTTCGTAGCATGGAAAACAAAAAAATTCTACCGCATACAAACAAACAAGCCAAGATCTATCTACTAGATTGTAGCAACGAGTCGATAGAATAACTCACCCTCGAAGATTCCAAAGTGTTTAACAAGAGCGGATTCTCGTGGGTGATGTAGTCGTACTCTTAACGATCTCAAGATCGCGTAGACGATCCTTCCGGCGCTGCGTTAAGCGGCGCTCCTTGATCGTCACCGCGTTCGATTTTCGATGAAGACCTTCCTCTCCCTTGTTCCAGTGAGCGGAGGTTGTAGCACTCTTCTCGATTCCGCAAAGACGACGGCGTGGTACCGAAAGTAGAGGGAGATCTCGCAGGCTTCGCCTTAAGCGGGCAGTATGGTGGACTATGAGAGAGGCCTCGGTGATCTAGGGTTTAGACGCACAAGGAGAGAGGGCTAGGCCGTGGCTGGGGCTTGGGAAGCCAAGTCGTGACTAGGGTTCCCTAGGCGGCATTAGCAGGAGGTGGTGGCCGGTGGCTTGGGGCTAGGGTTTGGAGAGGCAAGGTGTAAGTCTGAGGGCACCCTGCCCTCCTTATATAGGTGGGAGGCCGCCAGGAGGAGAGTGAAGGGTTCAGAGCATGGAAAACAAAAATTTCTATCGATACAAACAAACAAGCCAAGATCTATCTACTAGATTGCAACGAGTCGATGGAATAACTCACCCTCGAAGATTCCAAAGTGTTTAACGAGAGCAGATTCTCGTGGGTGATGTAGTCGATTTCTTCCGATCTCAAGATCACAGACGATCCTTCCGCGCGCCAAGGTTCCTGAGCGCCCCGCAATGGTCACACGTTCGGTACTTGATTTAAGACCTTCCTCTCCTTGTTCCAGAAAAGTGGAAGTTGTAGCACTCTCTCATGATTCCGCAAAGACAACGGCGTGGTAAAGGAGGTAGAGGGAATCCCAGGCTTCAGCTTAAGCCAAGTAGTATGGTGGAGCTTATGAGAGAGGCTATTAGTGGTCTAGTAATTAGACACACCAATTAGAAGGCTCTAAACCAATTAGAAGGCTCTAAACCGAATAGCTCTAAACCGGGTCTAGATCTAGGGTTTAGTTTAGAGGATAGGAAAACTTGTGTGTCTAGGAGGAGCCCCGCCTCCTTATATAGGTGGGAGGGCTGGCCGGCCAAGGGAGGAGTTCCTCCCAACTCGGCCTAGGGAGGTGCGCCGCCAAGGAGGAACCCTCCTCCAACTCGGCCTCCACCTCCTCCTTTTCCCACTTCCCAAAGCTGCCGTTTGACTTTCAAACTAGCCGTTTGACTTTTCAATTTAGGATTTAAATAAATCCTTTATTTGGGACAGCAAGAATACTTAGTACATGATGCAATCATTCCAATATGTAATGACACACTCATGTACCCTTCCCCCTCCGGAGTGCCGGACATTCCGGGACCTTCTAGAATGTTCCCGATGAAAACACCGGAACCATTCCCCAACTCCGAAACGGAACTTTCCTTATATGAATCTTATTCTCCGGACCATTCCGGATCACCTCGTGATATCCCGGATCCCATCCGAGACTCAACAACATTCTCTTTTCTCATAATACCATAACTACTCAAACAACGTCAATCCTTATGTGTCTCCCTACGGTTCGTGAATTATGCAGACATGATCGAGACACTTCTCCGAACAATAACCAATAGAGGAATCTGGAAATTCATATGGCTCCCACATATTTCTACGATTACTTTGCGATCAAATGAACCACTTACATACGATACCAATTTCCCTTTGTCTCACGATATGTTACTTATCCGAGGTTATGATCGTCGGTATCTCTGCATACCTAGTTCATCCTCATCGATAAGTACTCTTTTCTCGTTCGTGATATGTGATCCCTTGTGACCAAGTCACATGCTTGCAAGCTAATTGGATGACATTTCACCGAGAGGGCCCAGAGAATATCTATCCGTCATGTGGATGGACAAATCCCACTCTTGATCCATGTGTTTCAACCAATACTTTCCAACACTCAATGCCACCTTTATAGCCACCTTACGGTGTGGTGTTTGATGACATCAAAGCATCCATCCAGAAAGGTGATATGCATGATCTCATGGTCGAAGGAATTAGGTTACTATGTATCAGAAAGCATATAGCAATTGAACTATTGAAATGACTTGATCTTTATGCTACGCTTGTCTATAGGAGTATGTCCACCATATCATTCTCCTAACGATATGACCTTGTTGTTGATAACATCTCAATGTTCATGACAAAGAAACCACATCATCAATCAACCAACAAGCTAGTGAAGTATAGAGGCTATACTAGGGACTTCAAATTAAGTTTACAAATCACACAAGTATTAATGGTTTCCTCGTTAATACTATTATAGCATGAATGTAAACATTTATCATAAACACAAAGATATATAATAATAACTACATTTATTATTACCTCTAGGGCATATCTCCAACAGTCTCCCACTTGCACTAGAGTCATCTAATCTAGATTACATGGTAATATACCAACACCCATGGCGTTTGGTGTTGGTCATGTTTTGCCCTGGAGAGGTTTAGTCAACGGATCCGCCACATTCAGATCTGTGTACTTTGCAAATCTTTATATCCCCATCCCGGATATGTTCTCGAATAGCGTGAAAACGCAGCTTGATATGCTTCACTTCTTGTGTGACCTTGGTTCTTGCGCATTGGCTATGGCGCCCATGTTATCACAGAGATAGACATTGGGTCCAGCACTTGGAACCACACCAGCTCAGTAATGAACTCTTTCATCCATATCGCTTCTTGTGAAGCCTCCGGCAGCCATGTATTCCGATTCGGTTGATGATCTCGCCACAACGCTTTGCTTTGCACTCCTCCAGCTAATCGCCTGCACCATTCAAAATAAATACGTATCCAGTTGTGATTTAGAATCATCCGGATCGGTGTTCCAACTAGCATCGGTGTAACCATTAACAACGAGTTCATCACCTCCATAAGAAAGAACCATATCCTTAGTTCTTCTCAAGTACTTAAGGATGTTTTTGATCACGTCCAATGATCCACTCCTGGATCACTTTGATATCTGCTAGTTAAACTAACAGCATATGCAATGTCGGGTCTAGTACATAGCATGGCATACATTAGAGATCCTATGGCTGATGCATAGGGAGTCTTACTCATCCTTTCTCTATCTTCTTCCGATGTCGGACTTTGAGTTTTACTCAAGGTCGTATTGGGCAACATGGGCAAGAACCCTTTCTTGCTATCTTCCATTCCAAACCTCTTTAGAACTTTGTCCAAATATGTACTTTGTGACAATGATATTTGCTTCGATCTATCTCTATAAATCTTTATGCCTAATATGTAAGCTGCTTCGCCAAGATCCTTCATTGAAAAACTATTATTCAAATACTCTTTGACACTATTAAGAAGATCTACATCATTCCCAATCAACAATATGTCATCCACATACAGTATTAAGAATGCTACAGAGCTCCCACTCACTTTCTTGTAAATACAAGCTTCTCCATAAGTTTGTATAAAACCAAAACTTTTGATTACCTTATCAAAACGTTGATTCCAACTTCGGGATGCTTGCTTCAATCCATAGATGGACCGTTGAAGCTTGCATACCTTGTTAGCATCTTTAGGATCGACAAAACCTTTGGGTTGTATCATATACAACTCTTCATCAATGTCTCCATTGAGGAATGCTGTTTTGACATCCATCTGCCATATCTCATAATCATAATATGCAGCGATTGCTAACATAATCCTCACAGACTTTAGCTTCGCTACCGGTGAGAAAGTCTCATCGTAGTCAACTCCTTGAATTTGTCGAAACCCTTTTGCGACAAGTCGAGCTTTATAAGATAACATTACCATCAGCATCTGCTTTCTTCTTGAAAATCCATTTGTTCTCGACAGCCTTCCGCCATCCTAAGTCCACCAAAGTCCATACTTGGTTTTCGTACATGGATCCAATCTCGGATTTCATGGCTTCTTGCCATTTATTGGAATCTGGCTCATCATCGCTTCCTCATATGTCTCGGGGTCATCGGTGTTGTCCACCAACATGACATTCATAACGGAATCATACCAACTGGAGTGGTACGAGTTCTCGCTGACCTCCGAGGCTCAGAGCAACTTCAACCAAGTTTCATGATCACCATCATTAGCTTCCTCTCTTATTGGTGCAGCACCACAGAACTTCTTCCGTGCTGCGCTACTCGTAATTTCGAGAGAAGGTTCGACAACCTCGCCGAGTTCTACTTTCCTTCTAGTCACTTCTTTCGAGAGAAATTCCTTCTCTAGAAAGGATCCATTCTTAGCAACGAAGATTTTGCCTTCGGATCTATGATAGAAGGTATACCCAATAGTTTCCTTCTGCATCCTATGAAGACGATTTTTCCGCTTTGGGTTCAAGCTTGTCCGCTGTAACTTCTTTACATAGGCTTCAGATCCCCAAACTTTAAGGAACGACAATTTAGGTTTCTTCCCAAACCATAATTCATATGGTGTCGTTTCAACGGATTTAGACGGTGCCCTATTTAAAGTGAATGCGGTGTTTCTAATGCATAACCCCAAAATGATAGTGGTAGATCCGTAAGTGACATCATAGAACGAACCATATCTAAGAGAGTTCGACACGACGTTCGACACACCATTACTGTTGTGGTGTTCGGCCGTGTCAATCGCGAAAGTATTCCACATTTCCTTAAATGCTCGCCAAACTCGTAATTAGATATTCACCTCCACGATCGTAACGTAGAAATTTAATCTTCTTGTTACGCTGATTCTCTACCTCACTTTGAAACTCCTTAAACTTCTCGAAAGTTTCGGATTTATGTTTCATGAAATAGATATACCCATATCTACTCAAGTCATCCGTGAAGGTAAGAACATAACGATAACCATCACATGATGCTACACTCATTGGACCACACACATCGGTATGTATGATTTCCAATAAGTCCGTAGCTCGCTCCATCATACCGTAAAATGGAGTCTTAGTCATCTTACCCATCGACATGCCTCATCTTTCAAGTGATTCAAAATCAAGTGATTCAAGAAGTCCATCGAATGGAGTTTCTTCACGCTTCACTCCAATGTGACCAAGACGACAAAGGCCACATATAGGTCGAGTTATCGCTGATTTCAATCGCTTAGCTTCAATGTTATTAATATGTGTATTTCTACTATCGAGATTCAACATGAATAGACCATCTATCAAAGGTGCATGCGTAAAACATATTACTCATATAAATCGAACAACCATTATTCTCGGATTTAAACAAGTAACCGCCTCGCAATAAACAAGATCCCGATATAATGTTCATGCTTAACGCAGCACCAAATAACAATTATTTAAGTATAAAACTAATCCCGATGGTAGATGAAGAGGTAGCGTCGACCGCGATCACATCAACCTTTGATCCGCTTCACGCCGATCGTCACCTCGCTCTTCACTAGCTTCCGCTTATTCTGCAGCTCTGCTTCGAGTTACAAATATGAGCAACCGAACCAGATTAAATACCCGTGCACTACTAAGTACTAGTGAGATACACATCAATAACATGTATATCGAGATATACCTTTCTTCTTGATGTTGCCGTTCTTCAAATCCGCCAAGTACCTTGGGCAATTCCGCTCAAAGGACCTTCTCCCTTGCAAAAAGCACTCGGGTTTCAGGCTTAGGTCCAGCCTTGGTCTTCTTCGTCGGCGTGGTAACTTTCTTACCACCCTTCTTGAAGTGTCCCTTTGCTTAGACTTGCCTTTCTTGAATTTGGTGGTCTTATTGACCATCAACACTTGGTGCTCTTTCTTGATCTCCACTTCGCAGATTTCAACATAGCAAATAGTTCGCAACTCTTTGTTCATGTTCTCGCATGTTGTAGTTCATCACAAAGTTCTTGTAACTTGGTGGTAGTGATTGGAGGATGCGGTAAACCCCTAAAGTATTAGGAATCACTATACCCAAACTTTGAAGTTTATTTGCGTCTGCACATCTTAAGCACATGCTCACCGACGAGCTACCCTCTTCCATCTTGCGCTTAAAGAACTTTTCGTAAGCTTCATAACTTTCAATTGCCGCATGAGTCTCAAAGATTAATTTGAGATCCTCGACAATATCATATGGATCGACTCTTCAAACCTTTTCTCAAGTCTCATTCTAAACCATACAAGATAGCACATCGAACTATGGAGTACGATTCTTCCGCGAGGTAAACATTCTTTACTTCATCGGTAGCATCACCGCCAGTGGGTCACCTAGCGGTGCATCCAAAGACATAGGTCAAATTACCAGTGAGGACAATCCTCAAATTGCGGAACCAATCCATGCCAAGTTGCTTCCATTGTTTTTCAACTTTTCTTTCTCTAGGAACGCATTAAAATTGATGGTAGGGCTGCCATTGATCTACAACATATTTGCAATAGTTTAGACTAAGTTTATGACAAATTGAGTTCAAATTAATTAATGAAATTAAACTAGGTGAACTCCCACTCAAAACAACATCCCTCACAATGTTTTAGTGATCACACTAACCAAATCCACTACATCAACACCGATCATCACGAGCTGATATAGTTTTAATGGCTAATCATCATGTTCATCATATCTACTATATGATTCATGCTTTGCCTTCGCGATCCGTGTTCCCGAGGCCATGTCCGTACATGCTAGGCTCACAAGATCAAACCTTAGCTACCGTGATAAGCAAATCTGGCTTGCTTACGTTGTATTCACCGGAATCAAATACACCCGATCATCACGTGGTGCTTCAAGCAGCAAGCTTTGGCAACGGTGCATACTAAGGGTGAACACTTTAGAACTTGAAATTTATGTGTATGAGGGATCATCTTATAATGCTACCGCCTACTAAGCAATACAAGATGCATAAAGGATTAACATCACATGCAATTCATAATATGTGATATGATATGGCCTTTCTTCTTTGTGCTTCCGATCTCCATCTTCAAGCACGAATATGATCTCCATCATCACCGCATAGCATCAAGGTCATTGACGCTTCTTCATGGTTGTCGCCCACCAGCTTCAACTATTACAACTATTTTGAATAGACACGCAGGTCTTAATGTAAATTAAAGACAACCATATGGCTTCTGCCGTTGCCAACTTACAATAAGGAACATTGCATACATCAAATATAATCACAATCATGGCCATATCACATCATCGCACACCGCAAAACAAAGTTAGACGCTTCTACTTTCTTTGCATATTTTACGTGGTTTGGGGCTTTCCATAAGTGTCGCTCTAACTTACGAATAAGAACCACAACATTGATACTAGCATTGTTGATCACCCGTTGTAAATTGGATCTTTACTATGCTAGGAGAAACAGCACCATAAAGCCACTTATGCAAAACGAGTTGCATGTCAAGCGTGGAGCAAGTCTCATGAACGATGTCATGTAAGGTTAGCCCGGCCTTCATCCCAACATACCGCAAGATGCAAAGTACACAAAAGCAATCTACAATAAAGCATCAACGCCCACAATGACCATTGTGTTCTACTCAGGCAATGATCTACATATAGACACGGCTCGATACCATCAAGGGGTTCAGAGCATGGAAAACAAAAATTTTCTATCGCATACAAACAAACAAGCCAAGATCTATCTACTAGATTGCAGCAACGAGTCGATGGAATAACTCACCTCGAAGATTCCAAAGTGTTTAACGAGAGCAGATTCTCGTGGGTGATGTAGTCGCATTTTTCCGATCTCAAGATCGCAGACGATCCTTCCGGGCTGCGTCCTCAAGCAGCGCCTCCCGCAATCGGTCACACGCTCGTACTGACGAAGACCTTCCTCCCTTGTTCCAAAGAAAATGGAGGTTGTAGCACTCTCTCGCGATTCCAAAGACAACTCAGTGGTACCGGAGGTAGAGGGAAATCGCAGGCTTCGCCTTAAGCCGGCAAGTAGTATGGTGGAGCTTATGAGAGAGGCTATTAGTGGTCTAGTAATTAGACACACCAATTAGAAGGCTCTAAACCAATTAGAAGGCTCTAAACCTAATAGCTCTAAACCGGGTCTAGATCTAGGGTTTAGTTTAGAGGATAGGAAAACTTGTGTGTCTAGGAGGAGCCCCGCCTCCTTATATAGGTGGGAGGGCTGGCCGGCCAAGGGAGGAGTTCCTCCAACTCGGCCTAGGAGGTGCGCCGCCAAGGGAGGAACCTCCTCCAACTCGGCCTCCACCTCTCCTCCTCTTTTCCCACTTCCCAAAGCTGCTTGACTTTCAAACTAGCCGCTTGACTTTTCAATTTAGGATTTAAATAAATCCTTTATTTGGGACAGAAGAATACTTAGTACATGATGCAATCATTCCAATATGTAATGACACACTCATGTACCCTTCCCTCCGGAGTGCCGGACATTCCGGACCTTCTAGAATGTTCCCTGGCGAAAACACCTAACCATTCCCCAACTCAAACGGAACTTTCCTTATATGAATCTTATTCTCCGGACCATTCCGGATCACCTCGTGATATCCCGGATCCCATCCGAGACTCAACAACATTCGGTCTCTTTCTCATAATACCATAACTACTCAAACAACGTCAATCCTTAAGTGTGTCTCCCTACGGTTCGTGAATTATGCGACATGATCGAGACACTTCTAACAATAACCAATAGAGGAATCTGGAAATTCATATGGTTCTACATATTTCTACGATTACTTTGCGATCGAATGAACCACTTACATACGATACCAATTTCCCTTTGTCTCACGATATGTTACTTATCCGAGGTTATGATCGTCGGTATCTCCGCATACCTAGTTCATCCTCGCATCGATAAGTACTCTTTTCGCTCCCGTGATATGTGATCCCTTGTGACCAAGTCACATGCTTGCAAGCTAATTGGATGACATTTCACCGAGAGGGCCCAGAGAATATCTATCCGTCATGTGGATGGACAAATCCCACTCTTGATCCATGTGTTTCAACCAATACTTTCCGAACACTCAATGCCACCTTTATAGCCACCTCACACGGTGTGGTGTTTGATGACATCAAAGCATCCATCCAGTAAAGGTGATATGCATGATCTCATGGTCGAAGGAATTAGGTTACTATGTATCAGAAAGCATATAGCAATTGAACTATTGAAATGACTTGATCTTTATGCTACGCTTGTCTATAGGAGTATGTCCACCATATCATTCTCCTAACGATATGACCTTGTTGTTGATAACATCTCAATGTTCATGACAAAGAAACCACATCATCAATCAACCAACAAGCTAGTGAAGTATAGAGGCTATACTAGGGACTTCAAATTAAGTTTACAAATCACACAAGTATTAATGGTTTCCTCGTTAATACTATTATAGCATGAATGTAAACATTTATCATAAACACAAAGATATATAATAATAACTACATTTATTATTACCTCTAGGGCATATCTCCAACAGAGAGTCCTCCCCCAACTCGGCCTCCAAGGCCGGCGGGTGGAGGGAGAGGAACTCCTCCCCAAGTAGGTTTCCTACTCTCCCTCCACCAAGCAAACTTGCCATTTGACTTTTCAAATTGGTGTTTGACTTTTCAAACTAGGATTTGATTTATCCCTTTATTTTGCTCAGCGGTGACACCTAGTACATGATGCAACCATTCCAACTTGTTATGACACATTCATGTACCCTTCCCCTCCGGAGTGCCGGACCTTCCGGAACCTTCTAGAACATTCCCGATGAAAACACCGGAATCATTCTCCAACCCCGAAACAGGACTTTCCTTATATGAATCTTATTCTCCGGACCATTGCGGATCTCCTCGTGATATCCCGGATCCCATCCGAGACTCCGAACAACATTCGGTCTCTTACTCATCATTCCATAACTACTCAACAACATCGAATCCTTAAGTGTGTCTCCCTACGGTTCGTGAATTATGCGGAAATGATCGAGACACTTCTCCGAACAATAACCAATAGAGGAATCTGGAAATTCATATGGCTCCCACACATTTCAATGATTACTTTGCGATCGAATGAACCACTTACATACGATACCAATTTCCCTTTGTCTCACGATAGTTTACTTATCCGAGGTTTTGATCGTCGGTATCTCTACATACCTAGTTCAACCTCGTTACTGATAAGTACTCTTTTCTCGTTCCCGTGATATGTGATCCCTTGTGAGCCAGTCACATGCTTGCAAGCCAATTGGATGACATTCCACCGAGAGGGCCCAGAGTATATCTATCCATCATATGGATGGACAAATCCCATTCTTGATCCATGTGTCTCAACCCATACTTTCCGAACACTCAATGCCACCTTTATAGCCACCCAGTTACGGTGTGGTGTTTGATGTTATCAAAGCATACTTCCGGTGATGGTGATAAACATGATCTCATGGTCGAAGGAATTAGGTCACTATGTATCAGAAAGCATATAGCAATTGAACTATTAAAATGACTTGATCTTTATGCTACGCTTATCCATAGGAGTATGTCCATCATATCATTCTCCTAACGATATGATCTTGTTATTAATAACATCTCAATGTTCATGATAGGGAAACCATAATCATTTATTAACCAACAAGCTAGTATTATAAAGAGGCTTTACTAGGGACTCTAATTTAGTTTACAAATCACACAAGTATTAATGTTTCCTTGTTAATACTGTTATAGCATGAATGTAAACATTTATCATAAACACAAAGATATAATAATATCTATATTTATTATTGCCTTTAGGGCATATCTCCAACAGTTCTTTCATGAGCATAGGAAATTTGGGAAGGACGTCTTCTATAGCGAAACAATCTCCCCCTCTCCAAGCATTGGGGCACCATCCATGCCAAGTGTAGCAACTTTCAAGGCTCCTATGAGATGGTGACAAAAAGGAAAATAAGCGGCATGTGGCCGATTGACATGGTAAAACCTCTTTCTCTCTTTGTCGATGTCTTGCATTTGTGTTGAGCCATTGTTGGCATACATATGTGTAGGTCATGAAAGAAATGGAGCACTTCAATACGATAAATGATAACAAGGCATTCACATTGACCCATTGTTGGACGTTGATCAAGGACACCAAAAAATGGAGACTAGTTATGTCCTTTGGGAAGAAATGGTTAACAAGAAGAAGGGCAAGAGCAATGCTTGGACGGGCAGTGTTGTCGACCTAGACGACGACAATGACGAAGGCTTCGTCAACTCTGCAGGAGACGGGACTGTTGGCCGTGCCCACGGGCCTAGTGGCCACAAGGCCACGAAAGCCGACCTCGCCCGCCAGGATTGTTTCTTGGCGTTCCAGGAGACCTTAAAGAAGATCCTAGAGAAGAAGGAAGAGGCCATCGCCGAGAGGAAGGAAAGGTGGCGCAAAGAGAAATAGGATGCCGCCAAAACCTTTGTCGAGCTGTAGACGAGGTTGTCTATCGAGGTGGAGGAGGCCAACGCCAAGGCTAAGCTAATGGAGATCGAGGCCAAGAAAAAGACGAAGGAGGCCGAAACCAAGGCCAAGGAGGCCGAGGCCGATTCTAAGTCTTTGAGTCAAAGCGAAGGCCAAGGAGGTCAAGCTGTCTAAGTCTTGGTGCCGAGAGACGAAGGCCAAGGAAGCTGAAGCCAAGATCATGGCCGAGGAGAACACCATCGTGCTCACCGACCTGGATAGCATCACCGACCCCGACTGCCGGGCTTGGGTCGCAAGGAGGCAGCGGACCACCAGGGCTCGCGGTGCCGAAAGGACAATAGCGACGACGGATGCAACTTGTTGGACAGAGAAGCTTCCATTTTTTTGGACATTGTGTATGATATTTCCCACTTTTACACATTTCAGATCCACTGGCCACTTGTTGGCGATGCTCAAAAGGCGATTGCACACGTCTACCATGTTATTTGATAGTCAATTTGTGTGTTTTTTGGCTTGTCAATTTGACAGTTTCAACTGATTGGCGATACCTTGTCCAGCAATGGCGTGACGAATCGTCAGGACCGACATATGGATCATACCGCTAGGCGTGGTTGGTCGGATCACGACCATGAAGCGACCGCGATACGATCAAAACAGACAGGAACAGACGGTCGGCCCGGTGGAGATGCCGTTAGCAGTAGATCATGGCCAAATACTATAAAACTTCCTTGATGAACTACTAATTAACTGAGGAATGATTGGATATTGGTGTAGTTGAAGATGGAGCAAAGATCCAGTGAGTTGTTAGTTGTAGGCTTGACTGTTGACTGGTCAATTCAAGGCACTCATCCAGGCAGTCCAAGCGAAGGTCGCAAGGAAAGAAGGAGGAGCGAGTCAAAGAGTCGACTCGGCGAGGAAGCAACAGCGACCTGCCCCCCCACCCCCTTTCCTCTCCTCCACTGAATACTGATCGATGGATGGATGATGAGCATCTCGCAGTACTGGGCAGGTGCAGAGAAGCATCACGCACGCGGAACACACACGCGCACCAGACCCAGAGCGAGAGCGAGCACGCGGTCAAGGGAAGCTTCTTCGTCTACCCCCGACAGCTCCTCCCCCGTGCGCCTGTCCCTCCCTCCCTCCCTTGTATATAACCCAACCTCCACCCGCTGCTCCCGGCATCCTCAACCGCGTCCACCCATCCATCATCACCTCCCACCTCACCTTGCCTCAGCTCAAGCGCTCACCTCGGCGACCGAGCAAGCAAGCAAGCGACCATGTGCCCGGGCCTCCGAAACGCGACGACCGCCATGGCCCCCCGCAGCAACGAGCAGCAGCAGCAGCCGTCCTCCTACCTGCTCGAGCTCGCCGCCGCCGACGACCTGCTTGGCTTCCGCCGCGCCGTGCTGGAGGACAACCTCTCCCTGGTCGCCTCCTCCTCCTGGTACGGCCCTTCCCCCAGGTCCACCAGAGCCCTCGGCCTCCACCTGCGCACGCCCGCCATGGTCGCCGCGCTCTACGGCAGCACCCAAGTCCTCTCCTACGTCCTCTCCATCGCACCCTCCGAGGCCGCCCGCGCATCCGCCACCGACGGCGCCACGCCGCTCCAGCTCGCCGCCGCCGGCCGCGCTCCCTCCGCCCTCGCCGCCGCCCGCATCCTCCTCGCCGCAGGCGCATCCCCTTCAACCCCCTCACTCCCCACCCCCACCACAACCATCCCCCTCGACCACCACCACCACCACCACCACCGCCCCGCCAGCCCCACCAAGCAGCAGCAGCAACCAGGCTCACCAGAAAGGAAAAAGAAGGACTACTCCTCCCCCGCCTCCGCCCTCACCGCCAACGCCCCGGCCGAGGACATCAACAGCGGCGTCTACGCGACCGACGAGTTCCGGATGTACAGCTTCAAGGTCAACCCCTGCAGCCGCGCCTACACGCACGACTGGACCGAGTGCCCCTTCGCGCACCCGGGCGAGAACGCGCGCCGCCGCGACCCGCGCAGGCACGCATACACCTGCGTGCCATGCCCGGACTTCCGCCGCGACCCGGCCGCGTGCCGCAAGGGCGACGCCTGCGAGTACGCGCACGGCGTCTTCGAGTCCTGGCTCCACCCGGCGCAGTACCGCACCAGGCTCTGCAAGGACGAGGTCGGATGCCCGCGCCGCATCTGCTTCTTCGCGCACGGCGTCAGGCAGCTCCGCGCCGTCAACCCCTCCGCCGCCTCCATGTCATCCTCATCCGACTCGTCGGGGGGTAGTAGCTTCTCCTCCCCGCAGAGTGGCTTCTCCTCCGCGCCGGCGCCCTCCATGAGGCCGGCCCTCACCGCGTCGCTCAGCTCCCGGGAGCTCGACTTCGACGTCGACGGCTACAGCAACAGCAACAGCCGCAGGATGATGATGGCCAGAGCCACCTCGCCGCCGGGATACTCGTCCGACCTCGTCGCAGCCTACGCGCAGGCGCTCTCCTCCCTGCAGCAGCAGCAGGCGCGCAGCAACAATAACAAGCCGCCGATGAGCTCCCGCGCCGCCGCGTTCGCCAACCGCAGCCAGACCTTCGTACACCGCTCTCCGACCTCGACCCTATCCCCTGCCGCGCGCTCCTTCGCGTCTCCGCTGTCGTCCGCGTCATCGGTGCTCGACGACTGGGGCTCGCCGGACGGGAAGCTGGACTGGGGCGTGCAGGTGCAGGCCGCGGAGCTGCGCAAGTCCACGTCTTTCGGAGTCGGCAGGCAGCAGCCGTCGGTGAGGCGCGACCAGGACATGTACTCGTGGCTCAACGACGGCGGCGGCGACGTCCTGGCGGCGGCTCGCTGGTCGGACCTGGAGCAGATGGTGGCCTGAGTTTCTCTTCTATAGCAAACAATTTCTTTTACGTTACTACTAGTAGTATTATAACACGAGAGAGATCTGTGATTGATTTGATCATTTCTTTCATCGAGCTTGTTCTTCTCGAACGAGGCAAAATTATATGAAACATAGTAGGAGTATTGTTCATTCACTCCTGATTCCAATGATTTTGTTGTGTACAAGAGGATTGGACCGGAATTTCTTGCTAATATCAGGGCAATAGATGGATATAGATAAACGTAGAGCAGATGTTGACACGCGGAGACTTTTCGTGTCTTTTTGCTGGACCGGATCGGATCAGAATTGAATGGTAGTGGGTGATGATGTATCCACCATCTCATTATTCTTCTTTTCTGTGTGGATTTCGCCATCATTCATTTAAGACCACACCAAGTATAATCGCAGTTTTTTTTTTCCTTTTGATCGGAACATTCTTTTAAAAAGCAATGTCTGTTACTAAGATCCGCCACACTGTGGTACCGATTCAATCTGACAACAAAAATATAGAGTACGGTTCATATTTTTCATGCACTGTATAGAATCGACCATGTGTCCTAGTGTGTGACGAAGAAAGATGCATGCATGTCTTACTTTTGCCACACTCGAAGCCATCTCCTCCTCCTCTTTACCCCATGACGTGTGGGCCAGACTTTTCTATTTCTTGCATGCTGATCGTGAGAAGCGAACCAACAATAAGATCCGCTTCTTTTTTCTGACAACATGAACCGATACCCACCGATGTTCCACACTGTACAGAACCGGTTCAATAGGGCCTTTGAATCGCTTTTCATACACGGTGTGGCTGGTCTAAGTATCAATTTTGATGCAAAGGCCAGTCTGGAGTGTCTTGTTTGTCTGACATACTCTCTCGGTTTGCTAAAACGTCTATATGTTGGTACGGACTGAGTACTTATGCCTTCCAGAGCGCGTGTCCTTCTATTGGTGCCCAATTCGTTTCCAAGCATGGAGCATCGGTGCCCTCCGCTGCGGACGCGGTGCCGCAAAAAAATTTCAGGGAATCGGAGTAACTAGATGCTTTGTAACACCCTGGTCACTCTGGACCGACGGCTGTCACTTCTGACAGTTCAATAGAATCTCTAGACTAACCCTACAGACCAACACTAGTCTTTTCTGCGTACTTTGTCCTCACTCATGCGCACCCGATATCCATTTCCCGGTCGGTCACCTATCCTAGAATTGCTCTAGGCCAAACACGCTTAACCTCAGAGTTCTTTTCGAATGAGCTTCCGAAAAAGAAGTTGCAACTTGTTGGTATGAGTTTCCTATCAATCCTATTGAGCCATGCGCCAGGGTCTCACATGCTTCGATGCCCCAACTTAGATCGTCGTTCCGGTTTCGACCAGTACCTCGCTTCGCGCTGCCGTTCCTGCCTCGGTTGTCTCCCTCGCCGGCCAGCTCGAGAAGAACGGAGATGAAAACAAGAAAGAGCATAATCTGAACCTCCTCGATGATGCGTTGAATACCCGTCCTTGCGGAGCGCAAAAGCAGCAGGACGAGCTGGCCACATGGTGGCGCGAGATCCACGGCATCAGCATCTGAGAGGGGCACTTTGAATCGCTGGATTCGCTCCTTCGCTCCAAATCCATCGGCTAAATCGACACTAATCCATCGCCTCGTCTATATATTGTGCAACAACAATGACAAATCAGGAAGAGGAGCTTGGATGCAGACTGATTTGCTTCCAAGAAAAGGGGATTTATTTGGTAGCGAACGAAGAAATAACGGAGAGAAGAAGTCTCGCCAAGGGAAGTCAAATATTTCTTGCTCGGTCAATCCAGGTATGGACCCAACCTTTTCTTACAGGCATTACACACGTTGTGTGACCGGTGCCTCAATTATTTTCCAGGGCACCGCTGATGAGGTGGCGACCTCTTCAGATTTTAGGCATCGACCACACTGTGGAAGGCCTTACGGCATGGCTGTAACATCCCAAAAATGTTGAACAATGATTATCAAATTCCAATCACCAAAATTAGGGTTAATAAAAACTTTTGTTAATTAACATCATATGAATGCATGTGTGTATGTGATGATTGCATGAATGAATGGACTTGTGTGATTGATATAAATAGCAAGGAATGGATTAAAGATGAAAACAACATCATCTAAAACATTTCCAAGCAGAAACTAATCAAGAGAAAATCAAAACAAAACAAATAAGCAAATGGTCATTTTTGCCAATCTTGCTCACTAGACCACTTTGAGTGTTTCTAGTCCAAGATTTCAAACAGAAACTTTTTCATTTCTTTTCACCCCTTGCTAGACCAAGTAAAAGTGAATCAAAGCCCACCTTTCAAACTTGCAGAAAATTTTGGCAACTTGATTCAAATCATAATTTAAAATTGAATCTGATTCATATGTGAAGATCCCACACTTTCAAAACCCAGCCAAACCAGTGCACCTTGACCAATCCAACTAACTAGAGACTCCTTAGTATGTAACCAACACATCTACAAAGTTTGATTCAAAAATTCAAATTTGAATCTCTTTCGGCCATTTCATCAAACACCTTGTAATCAGCAAACAAACAAACAAACATCAAACACTATTAGTGAGCAGTGAATTGGCCAACCTTGTTCCCTCTATAGCTCACACTACACTATCAGTAGATGATCTAGCTCAATTAACAAGCTTTAGCACCACTGCGAGCATGCCATAGCCATTAATGGTGACCATGTCGAGCCTAAATTGCCACCCCCATGTCGACAGCAAGCTAGGAGAAGCACCAAGCCTAGCAACCATGTCTGGGACACTCCCCACCGTCCAACACCACCCCATGTCCAAGCCTCGAACATAGCCAGCCGCCCTCGCCGCGCCTGGCAGTGATCGCCAGCACCCCAGCAACACCGCGGACATGCACGTTCGCCGTCACGCGGACCGTAGACGTTGTACACCATTAAAACCACCATCGGACACGCCCAGAGCGCAGAGACGTTCCGACCGTTTCGTACCGCCCCACGCTGCGTGACCTTGTCGTTGAGCTTCGCCAGGGATCACAGCACCGCCGCTATCATCTCCCATGCCATTAGCCCACTATGCCGACTACCACGACGAGCTCAGCCCGTGCCTGTCGGTCCCCTTCAGGCACTATAAATAAATTCCACCCCAGCATGAATTCTTCACACCATCTCACTCCCCTCTCTCTCAGAAGCACCCCACCTCACTCTCGGAGCAAGGCGAGCAGCTCGCTGGAATTTGGCCGGAGTCTGCCGCGGAGGAGGAAGAAAGGAGCCGTCGATTGGAGCCGCCCCAGGAGGAGCTGCCGGTACTAGGAGGATCATCGTCGTCGAATTTGTCATTTGACCTCATCGCCGACCATTTCCTGAGCCCCGGTGAGCCTCCCACAACCCCCACTGACCATGCTAGGGTTCTGTCTCGTCGGCGTTGCCCGAGGTGGATGATGAACCGCAGTCGTAGGATTAGAGCTTGATCGTGCGATGCACATCCACCCATACCGTTTCGCACCCCTCTATCTCACTGACGAGTGGGGACAACCACTTAACCATCCTGCGCGTTGTGCGTAGTGGGCCGGCCTAGTTAACGTTCTCGCGCGACCCAGTAATTCAAATCTAGGTTTATTCTTTTAGTTTCAAACTCAGTTCTATACCCAGATTCAAAAATCAACCCAACTTGATTCACTGAACGAAAATGCATGAAACCAATTTTGTTAGAAAGGTACTGGAGTGCTTAATCCAAGCCCGTTGGATTCAAACCATTTGGATTTGTAGATCTTCTATAGTAAAAATAACAAGGAAGAAGCTTTTCTGCATCCAAACATTTTTCAAAATTCAACCATGAAAGCTTTTGAGTTGATTCCAACTCTCAAAAATCACATTTAACCATACCTTTCATAATATATAGAAATATATAGGTTTACTTGCACAAATAATGGTCAAGCAATAAAAGAATGCCCCATAGGAATTTTTAGTCACTTTACTTAATTAAAATAAAAATGTTAAACCTTATTAAATTATGACACCACTTTAAATCATATTCCCATGTACTGAAATATGTGGTGATGACATGTGTCAACATGATGCCATGTTTTAGTTGGAGAATATTAAGTCTTAAGTAGTTTTTCAATGAGTAGAAATTACTTTTCTAAAATAAATAGAATAAAACTATTTGCCTTAATGATTGTAATGTTTGTGATGATAATATATCATCTAGTGAAAACCTTGGTAAACAACCAGAACTTTCATAGTAGGTTATTACCTCATGGTAAACAACCCATAATCATATTATTATGAAAATAGTGTTTTCTGACCTTTTTCAAATGCAGGTGATGACAACACTGGATTTGTAAAATACTTTATAGAAAATAATCAAAGGACATGAGCAAGTGGGAGCTTACCTTTTGTGATTGCAAGATTATGCACTCACGGTCTTCAAGACAATATAAGATCCAATATCTGAAATCAACATCATTAGTCCGATAAGGACTAATGTTTAAAGAAGCAAGATGTTATTATGCATAAGTAATGTAATGCAATTTAGTAAACTTGAATCCTGGGGATAACATTAATCTAGGGTTTGGAAACTAGAAATGGTTACTTTTAGAATGTGTTGTCCTTTTAGATAAGTTTCATACTTGTGCTTCTTATTAAGGCTTGTGAGTGTGTGTGAAACAACATGTAATTATAAGATCATACACAATGAGATGCACAAATGTGGAATGTTACTCAAGATTGCTTATACAATAATTGTTTATCTTAAAAATTTACTTTACAAGTACTGTCACTTATAAAGAACTTGAAGTGTTATCAATCCTAAGTATACAGGTAAAGTAGAAATTAATGTGATTACGATAAATTGTCATCTGTTGACTATGATGGAAGTCCTTGAGTTTAGTTGTTAAGAGTTGGGGATATTATCTTAAGATTTGTTGTTTGAAGTGGCAAAAGTAATAACATTTGAAGAAAATATTTCCTTACTAAGGTTCAAACAATCTTTGGGTTAATCAAAGGTGGTCGATGTTGTTTGTGCTTGCTTAAATAGGTTGGACTTAAGATGCCTTACGACTTAATTATAACAGACCAAAGTTAACTATAAAGCACACAAATAGGTTTTAGTATTATGTTTAAAGGCTTGTAGACTTAAATTTAACTTTAGGGACATAGATTGACTTAAGATATAATGCTAATGGTATTACTTTTATTTGGGTAGTGGTTTCTTAATTTTATGGTTAATAGTGTGCTGCCCAGGGGATAGCTGCCCCCCTCCTGGATGCACGCCATGTCATGCGCTGAGATACGTGCGTAGTAACCTTAAGATAAGAAGTATTATTAAGCAGTCTGTAATAAAGCTGACAGGACACATTAAAAAATATTTTCAAAAGCTGACACGGTACAGAGGAGAAAACATCTCCTCAATATACGTGTACTTTGTTTAGTTTTGATTCATATGGACTGATACGGAGTTGCATGTTTTTGTTTTTTGTAAGCATGCATGGCCAGCGGAAGCATATGTACTGGCTCGCATGTACCAAGCAAATCATCGGTCTTCCGATAATCTAGTAAATATACGTCCGAAGGCGATCTGAAGTAAGGCCTTCTAACGTAAGGCTGCCTACATATGCTTATTACATGCTTGAGCTAGCTAGCGCTACGTACTATCAGTCGTCTTTTCATCCATCGGCGCAGAGTCAGTACAATGAAGTCTTGAACATAGCGAAATAATTCAGACACGGTACTCCACACACTACAGGGACACATGGACCAATAAGATATGTGCATGCAGAGCACTGACAAGCCTGCCAGTAGAGAGGACTGCCTAATCAGCCATTAACACCACTCCATTGGCACCATGTCATTTGACAGCCTAGTGGTTGTGAAGATCTTGGCACAAATCGTACGGTGCTGCTTGTGGGGGGGCAGCTATCCCCCTGGGCAGCGAATCCACACTCTGATTTTATAATGGAATATGAGCTTTTATTTCTTTATAAACATGTGGTTATTATTTGTATCCAAGGAATAATATTAATTAACTACTTATGAATTCATTATAGTGTTTTGGTTTGTTTATAAACTTGTGGTTGAATGATAATTCAATAAGATTGTATTTAAAATGCGTTGAACCATTTTGACTTCATATTATCAATATTTAAGACTAATACTATTTATGAGACTCAATTGGCTAATTTTAGAAATATTAGTAAATTTTATTTACCCTTATATGAATTATCAATTAAGGGAATAGATTTAAATTCAAGTTATTAAAGTGTTTAAATTTTTATTTACCTCATAAGTGGAATACTATATTTTTAACATGTAGGTATTATTTTTTGATTATTTTGGTATATTACATTTATTTTTGTGATTTATAAATAATAAGATATGATTTTTATAAGATTTATTACTTTATAACTACTTAATAAATAACAAATATTTAATTAAGTGAGATAATAATGCATGATTATAGTTTTAAATTATAGTTCTTATTTTTCTAAGATTTTTAGTATTTTATTTATATTTTTAACATTTACCATTATTAAAATATGAATTTTCAAAGTATTAAAACTTATAAAATCTTTATTAAATAATAATTTTTAAATTGTTGGCATAATAATGTTTGATAATATTTTAATGTTATAGATTTTATTTTTCTATGAATTTTCATATATAAAACATATTTTTCAAATTATAAAACAAAAGATATTAAATTTATAAGATTGAATCATTTTCTAATTAAATTCTAAATAATATTACAAACAGGGAGGTTACAGAGATGCGCTAGCTCACCCGGAGACTCGTGCGGTGGTCGAAGAGGGCGCTCCGTGTTCGGAGGTGAGCGCTCGGACATGAATTCCGGTAAACTCCGACAAAAAGGAACGACGACATTCACATTACCCCGAGCTTCCCTTGATATATCCTTGGCCCAGGGTTGTTGAGGATGACGGGACGCTTCTTCCAAGTCACACGACGGGCCTTGGGATGGACCCTACCGACAGTTCGTCGATGACCACTGGCGGCGGGGCTCCGGTGGGGTGGAGAGATAGAGGGAGATTGAGAGAGATTGAAAGCAGTATCATTTAGCTAGGTTTCCGGTGGTTATCCTTGCGATATTTATACGACACGACGAGGTAGAGACAACGACACGGTGGGGGAGACGGTCCAGATGCGGCGGTGACGATGAGCTCGATTTGGGCACGAATCTAAATGATGTGACTGATAGGGGAAGTAGAAATCTTTGTATGCGATTTCTCGGGTCAGTCCTTGACGTCCTTGTGGTCGAAGAGAGATAGTCGACGTGGCACCCGCCGTCATGGATGTCGACCATCTGGCGTGAGAGAGGTTGAAGACTCTCTCCGTGGTGGGTCCCTTCGCTACCTCTCATCTTGAAACCAGATGTCAGGTGGGTCAGTGTTGGGATGCGGCAAAGCCAGCAAAGGGTTGCTGCTGGTTGCTCTAAGCGGCAGATAAGGATAGAAAAGAATGGGTCGTGGGCTAGTACTGCTCGCTTAGTCTTTTCCTTTTATCTTTTATGTTTTCTGTTTTTCTATGCTACAAAATCATTTTAAAATTAATCTTCCCAAAGTATAAACTACTAAAAACTTTTGTGAAATTGTTAGAATAATACAGAGATTAATGATAACTAATTTTCTCTCTATATATTTTTTTATTTAATTTTTTCATTTTTTTCATAATTATATGGAGATTCTTTTATTAAAGAACAAATAGACGTTAGGGTTTTAGGATTTGTTTATGATCTTATATTATACTCTTATAGAATGATTTTTATTTCTTCCTAATGAATGTAATGAGAATGGTTTAAGATAGCTCAAGATATGCAAAGCATGTATCCATCTTTATTATTATATAAAAATCATTATATAATACGATTTAATTATTAGGGTTCTCAGAATGGTGAATTCTATTATTCAAAATCTACTAACAGGTGAATCCTAACCACCCTTCTTATTTAAAATATGCATAGTTGTTTTCTATAACTAGTTGTTCATTACTTGCTTAAGTGTGATTAATTTATGGATATAATATTGGGCATAATGGTTTATAGTAATTTCCATCTTTGTGGTACATATGATTTTGAGGTTTGAAAGTGTCAAAGATATGCTTCAATGATTTGCTATAGGAAAATATTCCTATAAACCACTATGGAAATAAGATAATTGATCCAATAGATGAAATAGATATTAAGTTTGATTCTGGAGTTAAGATTTAGTGTTTATCAAGAATTCCTATCTTCCATACTTCATAATTCTTGTCTTCTACTAAATGAATTCTTTTCCCAGATATACTACTTCTTCCTATCCATCATCATGTGTTAACATGATGAGCTTTACTTCACAAGAATATTCTTATGCACCTTTTATTCTTCTAAATCCATTTATAAATCCAATGAGCTTTACTTCACAAACTACTCTATAATTTCTCTTATAAATCTCCGAAGCTTGTCACTAAAGCTTTTCATAATCTTCTCATATCTATCCTTGGTTATCAAACTATTCCACTACTAATAATCTCCAATCCAACAAATAGTTACTTCTAACTCCATTCATACTCTTCCTTAATCATCCATCACTAATATTTCTCCAGTAGATGTATATATCAAACTACTTTCCTCAAAAGCTTACTATTTTTTAAGAGGAATAACACTACTTCAATAACTTCATGCTACTCTAGCTTCAGCTTAATTATACTGTCTTATATCTACTTAACTCTAGTATCTTATATACAAAATTTATATCATATCATGGTGACTTGTCATGGCTAACCTAGAATAACATATCTATACTAGGGTTCAATCATGTTCTATCCACCAATGCCACTTATACATGATATAAGCATTCAATCTTGGTGACTAAAGCATGATCAGTATAATCCTTTGATCCTTTATTATTTATGGCTTAGGGTTTCTAGTTGTCTAATCAAGGTCTTCATCAATACAACATTACAGTTGTATTAAAATTATCTCCTGTTTATCTCTATTGGACTAAGAGATATTATTCATTGACTCTACCTACTTGATCCAATAGGATTACTCCTGGTAACTTTCTTCAGGATTCATCCTTGTAATCTTCTTTATCACCATATAATTATATATTCCAAATAACTCTTCTATCATTTCAGGAGTGAGTTAACTCCATCAATTATCACAATGATCTTATTCTCTTCTATCACTCCCATCCTATAGATGATATCTAAAACTAGCATTACCACTTACCTCTTCTTACTTCTTTCTCTAAAGGACTGAAGTGAATGCTATGAGAAGGACAGGGGTTAATAGATCAAGAATTGATAGGTTAAAAATTGGTGAATCAATAGTTGATTACTCAACATTGATGAACAACAGATATTAGAATATGATTCAATAGAAATGGTAAAGATTGATATGGGTAGAAAGATACATGGTGAATGATCTTGACTTGATTTACTTCCTACTCAACAAGTGATAAATAATTAGTGTTTAAGAAATACCATGATGCTCATGGTAGGAATGGATAAGAATGATATAGGTCAAGACTTAGTTATTGAATTCTTGTTACTTGAGTTATATTCTTAACTTGGTATTTCGGAGTTGTGTAATGAATACTATGATCTGATCTCTTAAGGATCAGGTATCAATTATTAAGTAATAGGTTGTGGTTTAGTTTTATTACATTTGATCTACCCTTAGATCAAATCATGTTTACCCAAAATAAGGTTTTAGTAAAGGTCATATTGAAACTTATCGCAGTCAACTTGATGATCTACTCCAATTCCATCAAGTTGAGAGAAGTTTCAATCACTTTAACCAGTTTTATTCAAAAGCGTGAAAATTATTCTGAATTTCTATGCATGAATGGAATGCACACATCTGAGTTTAGCTTATTTCTAAGCTCTAATGCTGGTATGTTACACCATGAATATGGAGTCTCGCCTACGCTATCGTTATTATTACGTTATTCTGCTGCTTGAATTGTATTAAGACTGGATCATGAGATCCTTATTTGTGTAAGACCTTATGTATGGTTTGTAATGGATGATGTACTGTGATATCCAATATGTTATGTCTCACAAAAATGGTAATCCTGGGATTGCGATGTATGGCATAACAGGCATCTGGGATTAAAAATCCGGGTGTTGACAAGTTGGTATCAGAGCCATCCTGGCCATAGGAGACCCTAGTTTAGAATGGACGTTTGAATCAAAAACTTAGTTTCAAAACCAAGGAAGTGAGTATTTATGAAAACTTATTCTCATTCTTATCACTTAGACTCTTTCATGAAAATTCATGTTCCTCAAAAATTCTTGCAAAATTACATAAAATTTGACACACTTGATCACTCTACTAACTCACTCATCCTATATTCTTATAGATGGACGTGAAGTACAGCAGGTTTTATCAGTTGGGGAATGGAGGAGACCTCATCTTTGAGCGTGACTTGGGCCAACTTTCGGAGATGCTAGAGCGTGCGCACCCCGAGTTCTTCGGAGCTCAGCTCAACAATCAGGAAGGAGAGGATTTGCAATGGCTAGTTGTTGCAAGTCTCCGGGGAAAGATTGAAGCCCCCCACCTCAGAGGGAATTCAGTTCACCTTGAGAGAGAACAACTGGCTCGATGGACTTGCCAGGGCCATGCAGGAAGCTCTTGCCCGTTTGTGTGGGCAGAGTATAAATCAGATCAAGGGTACCCGCTTTAAGTTCTACCCATGGCGTGATGTTATGGGACAACCACTGGAGGCCCCATATCACCACGAGCTGAAGAGTCAATTGGACCACCTCGGCTTCATGATGTATGACCGTTAGAAGGAGTTAGACAATGCCCACTCCTACACCAACCACAAGTACACCATCACCACCAAGAAGGATCAGACTATTGCCATGCTAGTGAAGGATCGCCAGTCTCGTCGCCGTCAGCTCGACAAGAAGGAGCGCATCATTGCATGTCTTCGTCACCGGGTCATGGATTTGGAGGAGACCATCCACGAGAGAGATATGCAGTTGGAGGAGAGGGAGAATGCAGGGGAAGACCTTCATGGAGACCCCTACACCTATCTCAGTGACGATAATGACTTTCTGGAGGATCAGGCCATGGACTTCTTCACCGATGAGGATGACTTTGCCTTCATCGGTGATGATGATGATGAGGACACTGACTCCGAGGAGTAGTAGCACTTTAGCACCAGGGTTGGTGAGCTGTATGTGGTCCCACTGTATTGTAGTTTCCCAAAATGGTTCTTAAAACCATCTGTTTTCCTTTGTTGTGGTGTGTGTTTGTATCGTGTGTTGTGAATGAATGAATGAAAAGCAAGTTGCTAGAGAAATCTGAGTCAAACTTTGAAAACTTTTCGAACACAAAAACCCTGAACCTTAGAAATTTCCCTCTTTTCTCATGATCTATCTCAATCTTCAGATGCCTCGCGGAGGAAGCAACTCATCCCCGGACCCGATGCTACAAATCTTGCAAATGTTGGTTTCAGATCGCGAAGCCGAAAGAGCCGAACGTCAAGCCAACTTAGCCACCCTTCAACAGATAGCTCAGATGGCCAACAACAATCAAGGACATGGAAATCAGGACAACCATGGATCTAAGATCAAGAATTTCCAGAACACCAATCCACCTGTTTTCACTAAGTCTGAAGAGGCCCTAGATGCAGATGATTGGCTACAAACCATGGAGAACAACCTAGAGGTTGCAGGAGTGGAAGCTAACGAGAAGGTACTATTTGCCAACCACTATCTGGCCGGAGATGCAAGAGCATGGTGGAATAGCGTTCGTGCAATGACTGTAGGACAGATGATGACTTAGGAAGAGTTCAAAGTCAAGTTCAGCAGAACCCATGTGCCACCGGGTTTGATCAAGAGGATGAGAGATGAATTAGGGGAACTGAAGCAAGGCAGGATGACGATAGTTGAGTATCGTGATAAATTCCTGTCATTGGCTAGGTATGCACTAGATGAGATCGATACTGAAGCCAATAAGAAGG
This sequence comes from Avena insularis, assembly GCA_023614405.1. NCBI lineage: Eukaryota > Viridiplantae > Streptophyta > Magnoliopsida > Poales > Poaceae > Avena > Avena insularis. The sequence goes on from CM042691.1 coordinate 411,217,499, forward strand.
AGAGATTCCTGAATGGTCTGCATGATGAGATGCAGACAGTGTTGGTCAATATCCCATTTGCTGATATTGAAGCCTTAGTTGACTCTGCCATTCAGATGGAAGGCAAGATCAACCAAGCCAATGAGAACTGCAAGCGTCACATGATGCATCAACCAGTAACCCACCATACACCAAAGTATCGCCCCAACCCATCTCCAGGATTTGCCCCAAGAACCAATAGACCCCCGATGAACCATCCGACCTATCCCAACTGTGGAAACCCAAGGCCCGGAGGAAACCAAAACAACCCCGGCAACCCCAACAATTTCAATCGTGCCCCGCCCAAGTTCAACAACAACAATGCTGCCACCAACACCAACACTGCCTCAAGGACTGGAAGCAATGTTGTGCCTGTTGCAGCGAAGGACAAGTCCCAAGTGACTTGTTATGAATGTGGAACCAAAGGTCACTATTCCAATGAGTGCCCCAAGAAGATTGCCGCATCCGCCAATGCGAATGCTCCAGCTCAGCAGCGTCATGTTCAACCCATAAGAAGGTTTGCCCCAGGGAACTCGCTCAACCGCAACGGTCGTCTCTTTCTCATGCATGCTGAAGAAGCCCAAGAAGCACCAGATGTCGTGTTGGGTATGTTTTCTATTAACTTAGTACTTGCAAGAGAGTTGTTTGATTCTGGAGCATCGCACTCGTTTGTTACTGAAGAATTTGCATGCACTAGTAAGATTCAACCAACCAAATTTAAGCATGTTATGATAGTTCAAATACCTGGTTCAACCATCAAAGCTAGACCAATTTGCAAGGCCGTGCCTATCCGAATCCATGTCATATATTTTTATGCTAATCTAATAGTACTCGGAACTGAAGGTTTGGAAGTAGTACTAGGAATGGATTGGATGTCCAAACATAAAGGATTAATCGACTATGCCAAGAAGTCCATAACCATGACCAGTACAGCCGGAATATCAGTAGAGCATGTATCTGAAACCTTGCCCCGTCAATTCAAATGCAACAAGAGTATAGCCCAACCAACCATTGACCAAGTCCGGATAGTCTGTAAATACCCCGATGTATTTCCAGATGTCTTGTCCGGTAGGCCCCCAGATCGGGATATCGAGTTTATCATTGAACTAATACCTGGAACCGGACCCATAGCCCAAAGACCATATAGTATGAACCCGTCTGAACTAGTGGAGCTGAAGAAGCAACTGGATGCTATGATAGAAATAGGATTGATCCAACCAAGTGTGTCGCCATGGAGATCACTTGTATTGTTTGTGGACAAGAAGGATGGAGGTAACCATTTATGTATGGATTATCGGAAGTTGAATGATGTCACCATCAAGAACAAGTACCCACTGCCAAAGATAGAAGACCTGTTTGACCATTTGACTGGTGCCAAAGTGTTTTCTAAGATTGATCTTAGAACTGGCTACCACCAACTCAAGATTCGTGCAGAGGATATTCCAAAGACTGCCTTTACCACCAGATATGGATTATATGAGTACACTATCATGTCTTTTGGATTAACCAATGCCCCCGCTTATTTCATGAACCTCATGAATAAGATTTTTATGGACTTCCTGGATAAGTTTGTCGTTGTTTTCATTGATGACATTCTGATTTATTCCAAATCAGAAGAAGAACATGAGCTACACCTAAGGACCATTCTTGGAACCCTTAGAGAGCATCAACTGTATGCCAAGTTTAGCAAATATGAATTCTGGTTATAGGAGGTAGGATTCCTCGGACATATTGTATCAGCCGGAGGAATTGCCGTTGACCCTGCAAAGGTGAAGGATGTTGAAGATTGGCAAGCCCCAACCACTCAAACCCAAGTTTGTGCATTTCTCGGATTAGCGGGATATTACCGCAAGTTCATAGAAGGATTCTCGAGTATCGCCAGACCCATGACCCAATTGCTGAAGAAGGATAAGAAGTTTGAATGGACAGGCAAATGCAAAGCAAGTTTTCAAGAACTCAAGAGGATATTGATTTCAGCCCCAATCTTGATCATGCCAGATATCACAAAGCCCTTTGATGTGTATTGTGACGCATCCAAGATTGGTCTCGGATGTGTGTTAATGCAAGAAGGAAAAGTTATATCTTATCTATCCCGACAACTGAAGCAGCATGAACAAAATTATCCTACCCATGACCTTGAACTAGCAGCCGTAGTTCTAGTCCTGAAGACATGGAGGCATTATCTTATGGGAAACCGTTGTGAGATTTATTCAGACCACAAGAGCCTGAAGTATATATTCACTCAGAAGGAGATAAATATGAGGCAGAGAAGATGGATTGAGCTAATCAAGGACTATGATCTAGACATTCACTATCACCTCGGTAAAGCCAATGTGGTAGCAGATGCCCTTAGCAGATTTCCGTGCCGCTTGAACTCCATTATTCTGAAGGAGCAACCAAGTTTGCACAAGGAGATGGAAGATTTCCGAATGGAATTAGTAAGTGAAGGATTTTTGGCTAGCATAGAACTTCAACCCACTTTGATCAGTCAGATCAAGGAGGCGCAGAAAGGAAATGCTAGAAATTGACGGAATCAAACGTTGTATTGGTATAGGCAAAGTACCCGGATTCACCGAGGATGAAGAAGGAGTTCTGTGGTACAAAGGACGTCTCTATGTACCAGCAGATTCAGAGCTGAAGGAAACTATCTTGAAGGAGGCCCATGATACTCATTATTCTATCCACCCCGGAGGAACGAAGATGTATCGGGATTTGAAGGAGCAATTTTGGTGGCATAATATGAAGAGAGAAATCGGAAGCTATATCGCCAAGTGTGATATTTGTCAAAGAGTCAAGGCGGGACATCAGAGATCTGCAGGACTGTTGCAACCATTGCAGATTCCGGAATGGAAGTGGGATTCTGTTGGAATGGACTTTATCACCGGATTGCCTACCTCTAGTAGGGGAAATGACTCTATTTGGGTCATAGTTGAAAGATTGTCCAAGGTAGCCCATTTCTTACCAGTCAAGACCACCTATCAGAGTTCGAAGCTAGCGGAGTTGTACATCGCTAGAATCTTCAGTTTGCACGGAGTCCCCAAGAACATCGTATCGGATCGAGGAACTCAGTTTACCTCGATATTCTAGAAGAAAGTCCAAGAAGGACTAGGAACAAGACTGGATTTCAGCACAGCTTATCACCCTCAAACCGATGGACAAATGAAGCGAGTAAATCAAATACTCGAAGATATGTTGAGAGCCTGTGTGCTACAGTATGGATCTAAATGGGAAGTCTGTCTGCCTTTCGCAGAATTTTCTTACAACAATAGTTATCAAGCTAGTTTGTAAATGGTCCCATTTGAGTTCATGTATGGAAGGAAGTGTCGCACCCCTTTGAATTGGTCGGAAGTAGGAGAGAGTTAGATCTTCGGACCTGACATCCTACGAGAAGCAGAAGAGAAAGTTCACAAGATCCGTGAGCACCTCAAGGCTGCCCAGTCAAGACAAAAGAGTTACGCCGACAAGAGACGTCGAGACCTTGCTTTCAATATCGGAGATTTTGTGTATCTCAAAGTGTCGCCTTTGAAGGGAATGCAATGTTTCCAGCTCAAAGGAAAGTTAGCCCCCAGATATATCAGACCTTTCAAGATCCTGACTCATCGAGGAGAAGTATCATATCAGTTGGAACTGTCGGAGGAGATGTCAGCCGTGCACAATGTGTTCCATATATCGTTACTTCGCAAATGCCTTGAAGTCCCGGAGAAGACTGAAGTTTTCAAGAACATTGATCACCGCACCATAGAGATCAACGATGACCTAACATATCCCGAAGTACCCATCTATATTTTGGAGGAAGCTTTCAGGACCACTGTAACATCCCAGAATTAGAGCTTAGAAATAAGCTGAACACAGGTGTGTGCATTGCATTCATGCATGGAAAATCTGAATAATTTTCGCGCTTTTAAATAAAAACTTGTCAAAGTGATTGAAGCTTCTCTTAACTTGATGGAATTGAAGTAGATCAAGTTGACTGCGATAAGTTTCAATATGACCTTTGCTAAAACCTTATTTTGGGTAAACATGATTTGATCTAAGGGTAGATCAAATGGAATAAAATTAAACCCTAATACATTATTTAATGATTTATATTTGATCCTTAGGTGATCATATCATAGTATTCATTATAATCACTCATGAGTACCAAGTTAAGGATATAAGACAAATAATAAGAATGTAACAACTATATCTTAATCTCATCTACTTATACCATGAGTATCATGGAAATACCTAACTTTAACTCTCTAGTGAGATTGAGTAGGAAATAAACCAAGACAAGATCATTCACCATATATCTTTCTTTCCATATCAATCTTTTATCATCTCTATTGAATCCTATCTGAAAGGATCGTATGGGCACCTAGAGGGGGGGGTGAATAGGTGCTACTTCAAATTTTCTTCTTTTTCAAATTAAGGTTTGACAATAAGGTAAATTCTCTAGATAATGCAACTATGGTGAATTTACCTATATGACAATTATGCAAGAGCTACCACAACACAAAGTAGTAACGAGTAAGTAAGGTGCGGTAAAGGATAGAAGTAACCGAAGAGTGGACGCGGAGACACAAGGATTTGTTTCCCGTAGTTCCTTCCTTTTGAGGGGAAGTACGTCTACGTTTGGAGAGGGGGTGGTTTCAAACCACCAATGCCACGAAAGGCCTCCCTTGTTCTCCGATGAATCTCACCCCAACGGGATCGATTCACCTTCCACTATATCGGCAACCTTCAAGGTGGAAGCCGGCACCGTTACAAGTTTGGGGCACACATCCACAACTTAATCGGAGGCTCCCAAATACAAGCAAGTTGTCAAAGCAATCAAAGACAAACTTGTAAGAACCAAAACAAGAACTAGGGTTTCCAAGAAAACACTAGAGCAATGGGGCCCTCAATGAAATGAGGAGGAAATGAAGATCTCTTTTGGTGAAGTAGTAGATCGGGGCCTCCTCCTTCGATTCCCCAAAGATCAACGACTTTGGGTGGTGGATTGAGGAGATCTTGAAGATTGGGTGGCTCCAATGGACTCCAATGGTGGTCTTTGACTTAAATGAGCTGAGAAACTTGTCCCAAGGTAGGTGGAGGGGTATTTATACCCCTCCACAAAATCTGGCCGTTGGAGCATTTATTGAAGCGGTAGTACCGGAAGTTCAAGCGGTACTATCGGAGAACTCCGGTACTACCGGACCTGGTACCGGACCACCCTCTTTCAAACTTTATGAAGCACATCCCACAGCGGTACTACTATTGATGCTACCGTTAAGCGGTAGTACTGCAACTAGCAACCGGTACTATCGGACGAGCAGTGGAAACATCATCTTTAGACGAAAAAACATTCTGTCACGCCAGGTAGTAAAATGTGGTACTACCGCATTTTGCTACCTAGACAGACAGAAGCTTTTTGCCAATATACAAAAGTTTCTGCCTCGAGCGGTACTAAAATGCGGTACTACCGCATTTTAGTACCGGAGCAGGCAGAAGCTTTTGACAACATCCAAAAAGTCTCTGCCTGGTGCGGTACTACCGCATTTTAGTACCGGAGCGGGCAGAAGCTTTTGACAAGTTGTCAAAAAGCTACTGTCATGCTAGGTACTAAAATGCGGTACTACCGCTTTTTAGTACCTAGCCCGGTAGAGGCTTTTTGACAGTTAGTCAAAGCCTTCTGTCGCATTCGGTAGCAAAAAGCGGTACTACCGCTTTTTAGTACCGCGCCAGGCAGACCGTTTTTGAACATTGCAAATCCTTTTTTTAATGCACTTGCGACACACTTAGCAAATCATTAGTCCGATATGTGTGTTGTTATCAAACACCAAAATCACTAGGGATAGAAAATGCTCTTTCAATCTCCCCCTTTTTGGTGTTTGATGACAACACACATTTTGCAGGAAAATCTAGTGATGACAAGATATAGATGGGGCTCCCCCTAGATATGTAGAAACAAGCCCCATACACTCTAACAAGCTACCTGGGAGTAGAAGTCGCACATAGAGCACATACCTTTGCTAAATAACATGTGATGACCAATATTGATTAGGAATGGGAAAGGTCATCACATAGGATGGATCCAAACGAGAATAGCCATATTACACACAAGATGGATCCAAACGATAACCACATAGTATTACCATACATAGCACACATAGTTAGTTCACACATAGTAAGTCACACATAATAAGAGGCAAACAAATAAAGTTCACAAGCGAATAAAATCAATGGCAAGAACGAGCTTGTGACTTTTCCCTCGCAAATCCCGCATACCTAATGTGCAACTTCTCCCCCTTTGGCATCAAGACGCCAAAAAGGGACAAGAGAAACACTAACGCCCCAGGGATCACTCATCATCATCATCATAGTCTTCCCATGCATCGTCATGAGGTGGCGGGGCACGTAAGGAGGAGGTGGCATCATCTTCCCAGTTGCTGTGCTTGGAGATCCATTGGTCTTCTAGGGTAATGTTGTTCTCGGAGCCCTTGGAAACGGTCAAGCCTTGAGCCTCCATTATTTCCTTCTGACGAACAACAGATTTCTTGGCATAGACATGGGCCTCGTACATGCATTTCTGATTGTCCACTTGGAGGCAGAATATTTTCTTGAGTTTGGCCTCAAATCTCTTGGCCCAAGATGGCTGAGCGGGCTTGCGGCGAGAGACCACATATTCAGTATCCTGCGGAGCATCATCAGCATCACCGGATTCCTCCACAACGGGGTTCCCATCCTCATCAACAATCTGACCATCGTCATTGCGTGGTTTGAGATGGGTCTTGATCAACAGATTCTTGTGGCGGTGAGTGACAAGGCGAAGAGAATACAAGTCACGGGAAATCACATGGCACTTGATAATGATGAGAGCCATGATGTACGGAGCAAAAGGAGGCACCCTCCTTTAAAAAGTGGCACATACCATTTCATTCCAAATGACATCCATCACATCCATGGGAAATCCAGAGTCACGGTGGTGGTAGGTGGCAAGCATAATATCCACCATGAAGGCATGTATCTCATCAACATTTCCAGCACGGGGGGGGGGGGGGGGCGATGGTCTCACGGAAGATGCGATGCAAGAGATCATATGTAGGTAAAAGTCCTTTGATCTTTCCAGGGATACCGCGCCCCCGGATGTACAGTGATGCAAGAGCATCTTTCTTCTTGGGGCGGTCATTGTCATGGCACCGAAAACCAATGGGAGTGTCTTTGCCACGGTCTTCGTACCCGAGAATGGCTGCAAACTCAGCCAATGTTGCTTGCTTGACAACACCCTCAGTCATCCAGGTGAGAGTGCGAGTATCATTCTTGGCAAAGTGAACAGTGGCATAGAACTGAGCAATGAGCATTGGATCATAGTTGCACCGGAACTCCATAATGGGAAGCAAGCCAATGTTGGTGCAAATGTCAAGGGCCTCACCAAAGTAGTTCAGGTTCTTCCTCACATGATTCATCTCGATCCATTTTTGAGGAACCACAATTTTGTCATCCTTCATGAGTATCTCATGGAACACCCGCTCCTGGAAATCCGTAAAGAAGAGGCTGCCTTCCCGAAGGTGAGAGCGAGCAGTTCCATATGGACTAACAACCCGTAGGTCATGAAATGATGTCTCAGACAAGTCAGATAGCAACTTTGGCCCTGATGGCCCGAAACTGTGGCTCTTGCGAGGACCGGAGGGAGGAGGAGGTGGAGGATCTTTACCATGACCAGCACTTTGCTTGACCCCTCCACCCCGACGACCATGAGTTGTTGGCAGTTTCAGACGGGCACTAGGTTGAGGCATGACCTCCTGTTCTGACTTAGTCTCTGATTCTGACTCATAGTCCTCGATCTCATAGTGAGCTTTGGAGCGTTTGCGCGATCCCCGGGAACCCCCTGCACCTGTGAAAGAACGAGGGAGACAACATAGGGGTAAGGGCACAAGAACCTGAGACAAACAGGGGCTGGAGCTCTTGGTGTTTTAAAAACAATTTGCTGCCAGTACAGGGCGGTAGTACCGGATATGCACTGGCGGTAGTACCGCCAAGTGGTAGTACCGGAAAAGATTCCCGGTACTACCGGCCACGACCACAGTGCAGATCTGACCTAGAGATCCATGTACGGGCAGTAAATTGGTTGTAAAACATGATTTCCATCGGACAAAGTGGTAGATATGAGAAATAGCACACGATACAACCTCAAGAATACAAGTTTTAACCAAGAATCGAAGTTACCCTAGATTCAATGGAGAAAACAAGGGAGAAGATGAGGAGGGCGGTAGTACCGGTGTCCATGATGGTGGGGAAGAAGGAGGAGCCCGCGGGGAGGCTGGATCTGGTGTGGATCCGGGAGAGGGAGAGAAGAGCGGGGCTCCTGCGGTGTCTTCTTGCTCCTGTGGTGGCGCTGGTGAGGAGTGGAGACGAGGGATGAATGAGGCACTAAGGGGTGCCTCACCCCCATCTTCAATCTTAACCGACACGCACAAGCGGTTGTACCGGTGCCAGGGGCGGTAGTACCGAAAGTACCAACCGGTAGTACCGCACCTGGGAAGTTTCTAGACAGGAATCTGGAAACTGAACCAGAGGCGGTAGTACCGCTAGCAATGTCCGGTAGTACTGTTTGGCGGTAGTACCGCCTATGGGACCCGGTAGTACCGTAACCATCAGGACAGAGAGCCAAGATACATAAAATAGAAGGTTCTTGTGCAGAGTAGATGAGTTTTGTTGGGGGATAAGAATGGTATGGGTTTAGAGAGTCACACTGATATGGGCCAATGCACTCAAAAAGTACTAAAAACATATGAAGAGCCAAATGTGAGTGCATGACCAAAAGAACAAAACCAACTAGAGGATGACAAACATGAGTAAGAACCAATTCAAAAAGTGACAAACACGAGTAAGCACTTCAACCTCTCAAATGAGAGGGGGCGGTGGCCTAGGACACCATATTTGAGTATACTCGGCTTGGCACCACGAAGATATATCTTGGGTCCATTACCGAAACTCATCATTAAGCTCACATATCACAAAATGATATTAAGAGGAATGATTTTGTTTACTTTGTGCATAATGGGGGGAGGGATGGTCCAATCAATTAGGACCGCACTCCCCCTATATCCATGCCTATACCTAAACCAAATATGGGTCGAGTATTAGGTGAGAGTGCAAGAGAATGAAGTCAAGCTCCTTGAATCTACGATATTTAGTTCATTCCTCAAGTAGCAAAACCTTGCTTCATCAAGTGGCTTCGTGAAGATATCGGCAAGTTGATCTTTGGTTGAGACATAAGATAGATCAATATCACCTCGAGCAACATGATCTCTAATGAAATGATGACGAATCTCAATATGCTTTGTCCTTGTGTGATCCACCGGGTTGTATGCATTTTTGATGGCACTTTCATTGTCACATAGAAGAGGCACTTTGTCACAATGGACACCATATTCCTTTAAAGTTTGCCTCATCCATAGCAATTGAGTGCAAGCACTAGCTGCAAGAACATACCGCTTCGGCGGTGGAGAGAGATATACAATTTTGCTTCTTAGAAGACCAACATACCAAGGACCTACCAAGGAATTGGCAAGCCCCGGATGTTGATTTTCTATCATCCTTGTCCCCTGCCCAATCCGAATCCATGTATCCACAAAGAGCAAATGTTGAGCCTTGAGGATACCAAAAACCATAAAATGGGGTATGAACTAAATACCGAAAGATTCTCTTGACCGCCATTAAATGGCTTTCTTTAGGAGCTGCTTGATATCTTGCACACACACCTACACTCAACACAATATCGGGTCTAGATGCACAAAGGTAAAGCAAAGAACCAATCATAGACCGGTATACCTTTTGATCCACATCTTTACCATTTGGATTTTGTTCAAGATGAGTCTTTGTAGCCATGGGAGTAGGAGCTCCATTCAAATCTTGCATTTTGAATCTCTTGAGCATATCTTGAGTATACTTGGCTTGATTGAAGAATGTTCCTCCTCTAACTTGCTTGATCTCAAAGCCAAGAAATACTCTCAACTCCCCCATCAAGGACATCCGAAACCTACTAGTCATAAGCTTTGAGAATTCATCATTAAAAGCTTTGTTAGATGAGCCAAAGATAATATCATCAACATATATTTGGCATACAAAAAGCTCCCCATTGACCCTCTTAGTAAAAAGAGTGGGATCGATTTTCCCAACCTCAAAGCCATGGTCAAACAATAACTCTCTAAGGTGCTCATACCACGTGCGTGGGGCTTGCTTGAGCCCATAGAGCGCCTTATCAAGTTTGTAGACATGGTTTGGGAAGTTGGGGTCCTCAAATCCTGGGGCTTGCTTAACATATACCAATTCATTTAAAGGACCATAAAGGAATGCACTTTCTACATCCATTTGTTGCAACTTAAAGTTTGTGATGTGCCGCATAAGCAAGAAGGATACGGATGGACTCAAGGCAAGCCACGGGTGCATAAGTCTCTCCATAATCAATGCCTTCAATTTGAGAATACCCTTGTGCAACCAATCTAGCCTTGTTCCTTACTATAATTCCATGCTCATCTTGCTTGTTCTTGAATATCCACTTTGTTCCAATAACATTGCGGTAATCCTTTGGCTTCTCAACTAACTTCCATACTTTGTTTCTCTCAAAGTTGTTGAGATCTTTGTGCATAGCTTCTAACCAATCGGAATCTTCAAGAGCTTCCCACACTTTCTTTGGTTCAATCATGGAGATGTGTGCTTGGTGTTCACTGAACCTCTTCAATTGTGCTCTTGTGGAAATACCTTTCCTTAGATCTCCAACAACATTTTGGAGGGTGTGGTCTCTTATTTCCAACATTCTTTCCTTTCTAGCTTCGCGACGAGCGTGGATCTCCGTATTGTTTCTTGGAGGACCCTCTTCATAATTTTGATCCTCGTCTTGACCATCATCTTGACCTTGATCATCATTAGAATCATTCTCTTCATTGGGAGGCAAGGATTGACCTTGGTCTTGATCAAGTGCTCTTATAGCATCAATTTGAGCTTGTCTCAAAATAGTTTGGATGGATCTTCCTTGACAAATTGACTTAGCACCACTTGACAACCCATCGAATGGACCAAGCTCCCTTTGACTAGAGTTCACACATTGATCATCATGTTGAGGGTCCACATCTTGTCTTTGGCTTGGTTCAATGTCCTCTTCGGTGGATGGAGCATGTTGAGGTTGTGAAGATGAGGGCTCCACTTGAGTGGGGCATAGTTCTTCTCGATCCACCATAAGGGGTTCCTCAACGAGGTGGATATATCCCACACCCATTCTTCCTATGGCATCCTGAGGCATTTCATCATCGGCATCACAAGCATCAACACGTCCCCCTTGGGGACCATCATATTCTTCGAAGGTCACACTACAAGATTCTATGACGGCTCCGAAGAGCTTATCATAGATTCTATAAGTGTGAGATTCGAGACCATAGCCAACAAAAATACCCTCTAATGCTTTAGACTCGAATTTAGACAAACGAACACCTTTGATGAGATAGAAACACTTACAATCGAACACCTGGAAATAAGATATGTTGGGCTTGTTACCGGTAAGTATCTCATATGGAGTCTTGTTGATTTTCTTGCGGAGGTAGAGTCGGTTTGAAGCATGGCAAGCGGTGGAGATGGCTTCGGCCCAAAAGTTGTATGGAGATTTAAAATCCGCCAACATGGTCCTAGCCATCTCAATAAGAGTCCGGTTCTTCCTGTCGGCCACACCATTTTATTGAGGGGTGTATGCAGCGGAATATTGATGTTTAATCCCCTCATCACTAAGGAAATCATTCAAGGTGTAGTTCTTGAACTCGGTGCCGTTGTCACTTCTTATAATCAACACGGGAACATTGTATTGCCGTTGAACCAAGTTGATGCAGTCGATAAAGGTATTTTGAGTCTCACTCTTCAACTTGAAGAAATAAACCCAAGAGTATCTTGAAAAGTCGTCAACAATCACCAAACAATATTTCTTCCCACCAAGACTTGCATGAGATGGAGGACCAAATAGGTCCACATGGAGAAGTTCCAAGATCTTGTTAGACTTTATTTGGTTCGTGGGCTTGTGAGGAGCGTCATGCATCTTCCCTAGAACACATGCCCTGCAAACACGATCTTTGGCAAAGGAAACATTTTCTTTTAGTCCAACTATATGGCCCTCTTTATGAAGACTTTGCAAAGTTCTCATATTGACATGGGCTAGTCGGCGATGCCATAGCCAACCCACATCGGCCTTTCCGAATAAGCACATAGGACCGGTAGTGGTTTGCTTCGAAAACTCCACCACATACAAGTCATGTTCGACGTACCCAACAAAAGCGACCTTGAGAGACTTGCTCCACAAGAGGACCACAATATCTACATCAATGAAGACAGCAAAGCCCATCTTACTAAGAGCAAGGACAAAAAGTAAATTGTATCCAAGGGTCTCAACAAGCATGACGTTCACGAGTGTAATGTCGTGAGCAACCACAACCTTGCCGAAACCCATTACCTTAGACTTTGATTTGTCGGCATATGTCACGGTGATTTGATCATCATTCAGCTTTAACTCCTTGACAATAGATGAGCTTCCGGTCATATGACATGTGCAACCACTATCAAGCACCCACTTTGACCCTCCGGAAGCATAAGTCTACAAGATATCAAGCTAGTTTTTAGGTACCCATTTTTCAATGGGTCCTCTTTTTTTAGCAACAAGGGTCTTGGGAACCCAAATAGACAAAGCAATATAACCATCATAAGGACCAACATATTGTGCATACACATCACCATAGTAATCACGCATTAGAACATAGTGAGGGTTAGCACTTCCCGCAAAGTCATCATGAGACATAGTTTTACCACTTGTGGTCTTACTCTCCACAATGGTCTTGTTGGTCTCTTGTGCGGGCTTGGACTTCTTCTTCTTATTGTTCTTATTCTTGGTTTTGGAAACAAAACCAATGCCCCCTTTGTCACCACTACGCCTTTGCTTGCTCAAAAGCTCATCAATTGACTTGTTGCCTTGTGGAAATGTGGCCTTAGCAAGCTCCCCCTTCAACCTAGCATTATATTCAAGAATAGCTGTGAGAGACAAGAGTTAACCTTCCAAGGCCTTGTGAGCCTTGTTAAGCAAGCTAAAGTCCTCGGCAAGTTTTTCATGAACCACACCAAACTCAATCTTGTCCTTTTTAGCCCTTTTGTATTTAGCAATAGCATGATCACGCTCTTTGATGAGTTTGTTAACAATGATGTCATTGGCCTCATCAAGCCCTTCAAGTTTTGACTCAAGGGACAACCTAGTCTCTTGCTCTTCTTCTAGAGCATTGCTTAAAGCCTCTAGCTCAATCATATGTTCATGCCCAAGTTTACATCTTACATCTAGGAGCTCTTGAGTATGTGAGAGTTGATCTAGGATGTTCCCAAAATGTAGCTTAGCATCACCTTCTAGGTTAGTCATAAACTCATCAAAGGCAATTAATTCCTTTTTAACATCAAGAGACATTTCATCATCAATTTCATCATTATCTAAGTGAGTAGAGTGGGATGATGAGGATACCTCCATTCCTCTTGCCATAAGGCAAGTGACGTTCTTGGTGGAAGAGTTCTCATTTGGATAATCGAAGAGTGAGAGTGTCGGAGTAGAGGTGGTGGCTAGAGAAGCCACACCATGTGAAGTTTCTTCTTCCTCATCTTCATCATCTTCATTGTCGGAGGAGTATTCTTCATGAGTGATCAAGACAATTTCTCCTGACTTCTTGTTGACGGGATTCTTTTTGATGAATGGTTTCTTGTAAGGTGCCTTGAGCGTCTTCTTCAACACAAGCTTACCACCATGATCTTCTCTCTTCTCATAGGGGCAGCTTGCCACAAAGTGATAGCGGTCACCACAATTGAAGCAAGTTCTCAACCTAGTGGTATTCTCTCTTTTCCCATTTGGATTGCTTCTTCGTTGCATTTCCATCTTGGCTTTGGCAGGGTTCTTCCAAAAATTCTTTGCATAGAAAGCCATATATTGACCATGAGCAATATTGACTTCATCGGGATGGTCCATGGAGAGTCCTTCATCACTATCATCTTCATCCCCAAGGTCCACAACCTTGGCCTTCAAAGCAACATTGACCACATTGCTCATACCAAGGGCACGAGCACGGGCATCTTTGGCATTCTTGGCGGCAACCTTGAAAGCAGCCATCTCTTGCATAACTTCATTTGAGGTCATGAGATGGTAGTAGTGTCTTCCTTGAAGGCTATTCAAGTCGTTGGACTCAAAAGGCATGAGTGCACTCACATATTTTCTTTTTATCCATGCATCATCCACATGTGAGGCACCCACATTTCTAAAAGCGGTGGCGGTGGTCTTGAGCCTTCGATACATGTCTTCGTGATCTTCACCTTCTTTCATGTAGAAGCCTTCGTCTTCATTGCTTAGAGCATCATATCAGTTCCTCCTCATACTCTCATTTCCAACAAACAACACAGTGAGATCATCCCAAGCTTCCTTGGCAATGCTAAAGTGCTCAATGTGTGGATAATCCTTTGTCCCCAAACCTTGTTCAATCATGTGCAAAGCAGTGGCATTGAGTTGACTATTGACAATCTCTCTTCTTGTCAAGTTGTTTGGATCCCCAATAAAGAGTCCATGCTCGATGATGTTCCATAGTTTAATGCAAGAGCTTCGCACATGAGTTCTCATTAGTGATTGCCATTGAGCAAAAGTAGCAGACTCTTCAAGCTTAGGTGGCCACGCCTATTGTACACATGAGGGTGTGGGATGGGAGGATCGGGAGAGTACCAAGAATCACGGTGCTCACCCTTTCCCCATCAAGTTGTGTGGAGGAATTAGCGTTGTCTGGTTTACCCCCTACCATCGCACCCTCGGGGGATACTGACGTATTCCCCTTAGGTAAAATGGCTGGTTGATCCTCTTGAGGAGATGGGGTGATGAGTCTTCTTTGTCTTTAAGAAGTTGCTCTAGCATCTTCTTGACTTCGTTGACCAAGGAAGAGCTCAATCTTGTTTCCAAGTTTTTGAGATCTTCCATGGTCACCGTGGTCGGCTCACCATCACCATCCCCTTCGCGGCTACCCATATTCTCTTAGGCGGTAAAGCCCAAATAAAGAGCCGAGGCTCTGATACCAATTGAAAGGATCGTATGGGCAACTAGAGGGGGGGTGAATAGGTGCTACTTCAAATTTTCTTGCTACAATGGAAATAAAAAATAAGATAAAATACCACAATACATAATAAAAGTTCACAAATTGATTTTTAATAACATTATTGCTGCTGCAATTATGTAGCTAATAATTTTCTATGGGGAATATTCAAATAATTGAGTATTATTCAAATCTGAAAAGAAAATGAAATACAAAAAAAGAACTAGCTCAGTCCAGAAAGTGGCCCATAGCCCATTTCCTCTTCGCCTATTCACCGCTCACGAGTTGCAGCCAAACCTCTCCGCTTACTTTGCTCCAGCCCACATCGGCCCAAGCCAGCCCACATACCCCTTTGGTTTCTTTTTCTTTTCTTCTTCCTCTCGCTAGGTCAGATCTTTGGCCTAATCAATGGCGCCCGTCGAACCGTCGCCGTCACCGTGATACTCGCTGCGAGGAGATCCGCGCTACCGTCTTAGATGTCGTCTACAAGATCCCCTCCTGCACTGAGACGAACCCTATCTACTCCTCTTTCCCCATTTCTTCCTCTGCCTGAAAACAGAGCTCGCCGTAGTTGTTGCTGTCACCATTAGAAGCCACCCCACGACGAGTTGAGCCTACCACAAGATTCACCACGGCATGTAGCATCTCTGGCAAGAAGGAATCGAGCTGACGAGCTCCTAATCGGCCGCATCGATCTGATTCCCGACGACCACCACTGTCGGTCATTATCAATCATTGTTGATTCCGACCACCTCCGGCCTCGCCGAGCCCTTCATCGTGCTTCTGGTGAGCTCCTCATGCGAATAGTCTCTGTAGAATTCTTCCTTGCGTGCTAAATCGAGCTAGCCGCGACCACCTGCCATCGCCGCCGTCGGCCACCGTTGTGCACCGTGCTCCGGCGACCATATTCGAGCGGCGCAACCACTAGGTGACTCCGTTTGTTACACTGAATCAAACGACACCACTCCCGTGCGCGCGCGTGCTCTCGATCAACAGATCGATCAACGATCTGTGAGATCATTCGCGGATGATGTCAGCATGACATCATGCCGACGTCACTCCAGCCATGTTCAACCCTTTGACCAGTCCACGCCAGCGTGGCATGCCAACGTGGCCTTGTGCCCCACATGTCTGTGACTTGGGGTATACTCTGCCTAAGTAACAAAAGTATTTACTGTTTCGGAATTAAAGAAAACAATATGAATTCCAATATAATAAAATGATTAATTCTTGTTTAATTAATAACTTTTATTTTATAAATCAGAAAAATACATATAATATATGAAAATGTTTAGAAAAATAAAATCTACAACTTAAAACTATTACTAAATATTATTATGATGATTATTTAAATAAACATTATTTAATAATACTTTATAAAGTTTTAATACTTTAATAATTAATATTTTAATAATGAAAAATTTAAGAAAATATATAAAATACCAAAAATCTTAGAAAAATAAGAATTAAAGTTTAAAACTATAATCATGCATTATTATTCATCTTAATTAAATATTTATTATTTATTAATCATTTATATAGTAATAAACCTTATTAAAATCATATCTTATTATTTATAAATCACAAAAATAAATGTAATATACCAAAATAATCACAAAAATAATACCTACATGTTAAAAATGTGGTATTCCACTTTTGAGTTAAATAAAAAGTCAAACACCTTCTTAAGTTGAATTTAAAACCTATTTCTTTAGTTAATAATTCATATCATGTCAAATAAAATTTGTTAATATTTCTTAAATTAACCAATTAAATGTAATAACTAGTATTAATCTTAAATACTAACATTATGAGGTCAAAATGATTTAACACCATTTAAATGCAATCTTGTTGAATGATCCTTCAACCATAAGTATAAATTATTTTATAAAAAGAATTCTTATATAATATAAAATCTCTAAGAATAATTTATAAAAGAAATAAAACCTATTCCTTTACTTTAACCACAAGTTTATAAACAAATCAAAACACTATAGGTGAGTTCATAAGTAATACATAATATTGTTTACTTATTCACAAACCATAACCACATCCTTATCAGAAAATAAAGCCCTTTATACATTTACAATACAAAGAAACCACTACCAAATAAAAGTATAATCCTTCCTAAATAACTCTAAAGGAAACATTATAAAGTAAATAAGCTACAAATATTATAAGCATAATACCTTAAGTCCATCTATGTCTTTAAAGTTAACTTTAGTCTATAATACTTTAATTAATGCTAAAGACTTTAATATATACTTTATAGTTAACTTTGGTCTATTATAATTAAATTGTAAAGCATCTTAATACCAAACCAACCCAGTTAAAAACCAAGATAGATAAGTTTCAAATACTACTAATTTCATTATTCCAGTAAAGGCAATTCTTTCTAACTTAAAGACTATAACTAGAAAGAAAACCTCATAAGGTTAACTTAAAAGCTTAAATGCTTCTGCTTAATTGAGTAAGATTCTCTTCAAAAGTTATTCATTTTGCCACTTCAATCAACATATGACAATTAATAGTAAACACTTTACTTTATACTTTACTTGTATAATAAGATTGTTCATACTTAAATTCTTTATAAGTGACATTACTTGTAAAGTAAAACATGAAGATAAACAATTAAGATGGAAACAACCTTAAGTAGCATGCCATACTATGTATTTTATTGTTGTATAAATACATGTTGTGTTCCACACACTCACAAGCCTTAATAAGAAGCACATGTATGAAACTTAATTTAAAAGAGCAACACATTCCAAAGAAATCCTTTCCAGTATCCAAACCCTAGATCAACGTTATTCTCGGGATTCGCGTTTATTAACTTGCATTACATTACTTATGCATAAAAGCATCTTGCTTCTTTAAACATTAGTCCTTACCGGACCAATGATGCAGATTTCAGCTATTGGATCTTATATTGTATTGAAGACCATGAGTGCATAATCTTGCAATCACAAAGGGCAAGTTCACACTTGCTCATGTCCTTTGATTATTTACTGTAAAGTATTTTGCAAATCCAGTATTGTCATCACCTGCATTTGAAAAAGGTCAGAAAACACTATTTTTATAATGATGTGATTATAGGTTATTTACCATGAGGTAATAACCTACTATAAGAGTTCCGGTGGTAAAGGAACATATTATCTAGGACTTAACAACCAATGTCGCCAGTGATTCTTGCGCCGTATATTACGCGTTGACCATGAGATTTGGAATGGGATGGAGAAGTCAGTTGTATCTTTTCCCTCTCGCATGGAGCCGGATGTGCGGGTCGTGGCTATTATCACTCGTAGCATGCATATGAATTGGTAATTCGTAAAGGATATGCAGCATATGGGTGGGAGCCCTCAACGTCCCACAATAGTTCCGGCATCTGAACGGTCTGTACAAACCATTGCCGTAATTCAAAAGGTGGGCATGGTGTACACCAAGGAGACATCTTGAGGTCGGAGAAGGCAGTGATTGGCTTGGATCTTAGGTTGGGCCTCAAACCAAGGAAGTTTGAATGGGGACATACTCCCGGCCGTGCAACAAAACCTAAGTTCTCTCATGGGTAAAGTGACGCACCTCTGCAGAGTGTAAGAACTATAACTTGTTACTCCCTGTTCCGGGAAGGAGCTGTGAACGCCGTGGGAAAGGAACCCCATGAAGGTTTTGGTAAACCCGTGAAGGCTGACGGACATAGCTTTTCAGAATAAAAGCAACCTTTGAAGAAATTTTTATGAAAACTTGCATTGCCTACGACATATGGTCTGTGGATGTAGATATAGTGCATCAAACACTCCTTTTCTAGTGGATTTGCTGAGTACGCTCGTACTCAAAGTATCTTCTTAACCCTTGCTAGGTTCTAAAGCCAGTATAGACAACATCTACATCAAGTTATGCTCCAGGAATCATCATCAAAAGATAAAGCTCTTCAAGGAAGTCAAGAAAGTCAACATATACATCAACTCAAGTGAAGACGAAGTTGCTGATTAGATAAGAATAGAATTTCTAACCATAGAACCTACTTCTGTAGAGTATTACAATAGCAGCAATGCAAGCCAGTAGTTTAGTTACTAGTTTTATAAGTATGGTAGCTATGAGTTATTTATTCCTGATTCTTCTTTATAAGAAGTTTCTTTCTCTCTCTTTAACCTAGAGTGTTCTCTGGATCTTGTGTAAAGAGTTGAGTTGTAACCTATAGTCATGTCTTGGACCTGCTATGTTTTTGTTGTACTACTTTGAGGGATGTAATACTAGTGAATGGTGTTTCATTGGTGTTATGTCAACGACTATAGTGTACTACATCATGCAGTGGTATGCTGGGTCACCGCAACCACCAGAACCCGAAGCATCAAGTTTCTCAAGATTGTGTGGAGTAACCACACTGAAGAAGAAGCTACCTCGGAGCAAGAAGATCACATCAAGATGGAGTTTCCCGATCTTTTTAAATCCTAGTTTTCTTCTTCTTCTTTCTCAAATCTCGGGACGAGATTTTGTTTAAGGAGGGAAGATTTGTAACATCCCAAAAATGTTGAACAATGATTATCAAATTCCAATCTGTAAGGTTCCCAACCTTTAATAAGGTAGAGATCCCTGTGTTTACAATGCTAGTCCCTGGATCAATAGCTAGCATCCATAGTTAAGATGTAATATCAAGAAACAAGGGTCATAATACAACTTTATAACCAGGAATAAAATAAATCATTACATCTTACATAGCTCATTTGGCTATCACATTACATTGCAGCAGAATATGTATAAGCATGGAGTCCTTCATCTTCAAAGTGCCACTCATTTGCCCGCGCTTGATCCATAGCGTCGGCAACAACAACAACCTGAGCGCCACCGCCTGCAAGCAACTCCGGCGACCTTCCCCTGGTAAGCCAGACCACCCCGAGCCCTTCAATCATGCTCACGTGAACGCCACACTCGCCCGCGTCTAAGCGTGCACTTATTTTGCTTCGGCACGATCGCACTTCGCCCCGACGACTTAGCAGAACCATCGACGCCGCCACGACTCGTGACGATTACTTAAATCCTGTCGCCCTCGCCAAACCATCAACGCCTTGAGCTTCACCAGAACCCTGCGAGCACGGTGAGCATCTCCATTACCCTCCTTGCTTCCTGTATCGCCGGCTCCGCCGCAGCGAGAGCGTGCGCCGCCGCCAGCCGCCGCTAGCGCCGCCCAACCATGGTCAGAGGAGCTGTGTCCATTAGATGTTGATCCTGCGGCTGAGATTAGAACTAGACGAAAGGGTACGAGTTGATATGCGCCGTGCAATCTAAATAAAATCCTACGATTTGCAGAGGCCGATTCGCACGAAACGGTACCGGCCAATAAGAACACGCCGCGTGGCACTAGTTCTGTTTAAAACAAAATTTTGAATCTGATTAAGTTGCAAACTTGTAAAAATCATAAATTTAAATCTACACGTCCAAATTTTGCAAATTTTATATCAATGGAATCAGCAGAACATGTACTTTGCAACCATACACTTTGTTTAATGTTTTGCTTCTGGAAAATTGGTTGAATTTGTAGAAACTTATGTAAGCTTATTTAGAATATAAAAATTGTTCCAGATATTATTTTAATGTGAAATCTTTGCAAAATGGATTGTTGTGAACCTACTGACCTTAGGAACCAACTCATGGATTTAAAAATGAATTTTGTGAAGTTTAGGAATCAATACTTGATTTAGCTCATTTCTAGTCAAATAAAAATATTGATTTTGATATGGAAATGATTTTTGAGTAAAACCTTTGGGAGATGTTTTGATTCAAACCTTCTGACCCTAAACACCAAGTTTTGTGAATTAACAACTTATTTGGTGAACAATATAAAATTATTGCTTTGCTAAAAGCATTTTCAAACCACATAAAATAATGATCTGATTTAAAAATGGTTTATAGATAAAACCCTTTTGCAAATGGTTTTACCACTTTAGAAAATGACCACTTTGAACCTTACAATGTTTAGAGCCTAGTAGAAACCACCTTTGCAAATAAAACTATCTTTTGCATGCTTGCATGCATGACTTTGTTTCTATTATTTTATGTGTGTTAAATTGTTTGAATATTGGTTGGAATGCTAGTTGAATCTATGTTTGCTTGATTGATTTGTAGTGAGGTTAGAAGAGTGTGATATTTGCAAGATCAAGAAGTGAACCAACATTCTCTACTAAAAAGGCAAGTGACACTATCATCCAAGTCCTACTATTTTCATTACACTTAGTGGATTTTGAAACATGCATGATAAGGACTACTATATTTTGCTATGATAAATCCTAATAGGATACCCTTATATATTCCTTAGTGAAAACAATGTAGTTGTAATATGCTTAGCCCTGCTATATATATTGGGATGAGATACATGTTAAGATTATATGAAGTATTGAAAAGACTTATGTTTTATATAAATAAAACAAGTACTCAATGAAACACCTGGGTGGACAAGGATACTCAAGTTTTGGACAAGGTGGCAACAAAAGGAACCATGTTTATATGGCAATCTATTTTTGTTGTGCACCAGAAGAAAACCAACCAGGGACTTAGAGATTGAACATGTTTCTCGTACAGTGGCTTCCGTGTACAGCCACATGCTAAATGGGCACTGGCTTAGTCAACTACATAGTGGAAGACCCATGCATTGGCCTCTTCAGGTTAACTAGAATGAGGGAACTTGAAACCCTACATTGGTGCCTGGTAGACAAGCTAGCATTGTGTATTGGGAGGACTCCTATGGAAAGACTTTGTCACATTCTCAATCTGCAAGACTCCATCTTGGTGAGTACTTATCCAGTGACCAGGTGGCAACAAGATGAGATTGTGTCATGTGGGTAAAGTGTACAACTTCTGCAGAAGATAAAAATCTAAGTACTTAGCCGTGTCCCCGGTTATGGACAATACTGAGCAACTAAGGCCTGAAGCTATGGAAGATCTCGACATTCCAATTTCTAAAAGTAAAACTTCAAAGTGACAACAAGGGATTTGAAGCACTTGGAGTTTTCCAAGGAGTTCAGAAAGATTTGACAAAAGATCAAAACTATTTTGAAAAGATAGGATAAATTATATTGCTTTCTACAAATGAGCCTAAACCCTACTTAGCCAAATATGCATGTAATGATAGGATCCACTTATTTCTACATAGTAGTGAAACTTGCCAATACAATTCAAATGTATTGACCCTTGTGGCTGTAACTTGTAATGTTGCAGGTTTGTTTGATGTTAGTGAAGTGTGTTAAATAGGATTACAACTCTACAACCAACATGACTGCCTGTGGCACTTTGAAGATGAAGGATTCCATGCTTATAGATATTCTGCTGCACCTTGTTCCCTCTATAGCTCACACTACACTCTCAGTAGATGATCTAGCTCAATTAACAAGTTTTAGCACCACTGTGAGCATGCCATAGCCATCAATGGTGACCATGCCGAGCCTAACTTGCCACCCCCATGTCGACAGCAAGCTAGGAGAAGCACCAAGCCTAGCAACCATGTTTGGAACACTCCCCACCATCCACCGCCACCCCCTGTCCAAGCCTCGAACGTAGCCAACCCCTGTACCACATAGCCCGATCATGCCAAGCCTCTCTGCGAGCGAGCCGAGAGCGCGCCAGAGCGCCAACCTCGACACACACCCACAGACCGTGCGCCGCCCTCGCTACGTGCAAGCAGGATTGCCAGCACCCTAGCAACACCGCGAACATGCACGTTCACCGCCGCGCGGACTGTAGACGATGTATGCCATTAAAACCACCGTCGGACCCGCCCAGAGCGCAGAGACATTCCGACCGTTTTGCACCGCACCACGCCGCGTGAACTTTCCGTTGAGCTTCGCTAGGGAGCACATCACCTCCTGATACGTCAGAAACGAATATAGAATTTTTGATGCTCCATGCTTGTTTTATATCATTTGTCTTATGTTTTGTCTACACTTTGAGGTGTTTTTATAACTTTTCTGGAACTAACCTATTAACAAGTTGCCATAGTGCCAGTTTGCGGTGACCCAGCATACCACTTCATGATGTAGTACACTATAGTCGTTGACATAACACCAATGAAACACCGTTCACTAGTATTACATCCCTCAGAGTGGTACAATAGAAACACAGCAGGTCGAAGACATGACTATAGGTTACAACTCAACTCTTTACACAAGATCCCGAGAACACTCTAGGTTATAGAGAGAGAAAGAAACTTCTTACAAAGAAGAATCAGAAATAAACAACTCAAAAACTATCATATTAATAAGACTAGTATTTTAACTAATGGCCTGGCATTGCTACTATTGCAATACGCTACAGAAATAGGTTCTATGGCTAGAGATTATATTCCTATCTAATCAGTAACTTCGTCTTCACTTGAGTTGATGTATATGTTGAACTATTCTTGACTTCATTGAAGAGCTTTCGCTTTTGATGATGATTCCTGGAGCATAACTTGATGTAGGCATCGTCTTAATGGCTTCAGAATCTAGAAAGGGTTAAGAAGATACGTTGAGTACGAGCGTACTCAGCAAGTTCACTAGAAAAGGAGTGTTTGATGCACTATATCTATAGCCACCGACCATAGGTTGTAGGCAATGCAGGTTTTCGTAAACATTTCTTCAAAGGTTGCTTTTATTCTGAAAAACTATGTCCGTCAGCCTTCACGGGTTTACAAGAACTTTCATGGAGTTCCTTTCGCTGTCAAAGCTCCTTCCTAACAAGGAGTAACAAGTTACAGTTCTTACACTCTGCAGAGGTGCATCACCTTACCCATGAGAGATCTTAAGCTTTGTTGCACGGCCGGGAGTATGTCCCCGTCCAAACTTCCTTGGTTTGAGGCCCAACCTAAGATCCAAGCCAATCACTGTCCTTCTCCGTGACCCCGCATATAGCGCAATTGTTGTATGTCCACATCAAGGTAGACTTTTCCACGTATAAAACGGCTATACCTTAGTTGGATACACACAACAACCATTGACACTAGAAATATGTCTTTTGTAAGCCCAGATCCACGGTAGACCCCCGTATAAAAAAGCTATACCCACGATCTGAAACTTACAAAGGCCCAGAACAGTTTTTGATGCATGCGAGAGGGAGCCGATCCAGCTGACTTCTCCGTCCCATTCCAAATCTCATGCTTAACGCGTAATATACTGCGCAAGAATCACTGGCGACATTGGTTGTTAAGTCCTAGATAATATGTTCCTTTACCACCAGAACTTTCATAGTAGGTTATTACCTCATGGTAAATAACATATAATCATATTATTATGAAAATAGTGTTTTCTGACCTTTTTCAAATGCAGGTGATGACAACACTGGATTTGTAAAATACTTTACAGAAAATAATAAAAGGACATGAGCAAGTGTGAACTTGCCTTTTGTGATTGCAATATTATGCACTCACGGTCTTCAAGACAATATAAGATCCAATATCTGAAATCAGCATCATTGGTCCGATAAGGACTAATGTTTAAAGAAGCAAGATGTTATTATGCATAAGTAATGTAATGCAATTTCGTAAACTCGAATCCTAGGGATAACGTTGTTCTAGGGTTTGGATACTGGAAATGGTTACTTTAGAATGTGTTGTCCTTTTAGATAAGTTCCATACTTGTGCTTCTTATTAAGGCTTGTGAGTGTGTGTGAAACAACATGTAATTATAATGGTATACAACAATAAGATATACGAATGTGGAATGCTACTCAAAGACTACTTATATAAGAATTGCCTTATATCCAAATCTTACTTTACAAGTATTGACATCTATAAGTAACTTAAGTGTTAACAATTCTAAGTATACAAGTAAAGTATAAAGTAATGTGATTACGATTATGAAGGGAATATGCCCTGAGAGGCAATAATAAAGTGTTTATTATGTGTATTCCAAGTATATGATAGATGTTTATTTTGCATGCTATAGTTGTATTAATACAGAAACGTTAATACATGTGTGTTTAATAAACAAATAGAAAGTTCATAGTTATGCCTCTCTCATAAACTAGTTCGTTGATTAACAAGATGATCACAGTTTCCTGATCATAGACATTGGATGTTGTTAATAACGAGATCAGAACATTAGTGTAATGATGTGATGAACATTCATCCGAAGTATAGCATTACGATCAAAGTCATTGAGTTTATATTGCAATAAACAACTTACGAAGTGATCCTAATTCTTGGACCATGAGATCATGCCAATCACTAACACCGGAAGAGTTTCTTGTTGACATCAAATGTCACACCATAACTGGGTGATTATAAAGATGGCTTCAAAGCTACTAAAGTGTTATGTTGAGAATCATGGATCAAGAGTGGAATTTATTCATCCCGATGACGGATAGATATACTCTGGGTCCTCTCGGTGATATCACATGGGTTAGCTTGCAAGCAAGTGATTTGATCACTAGAGTGTTATATCACAGGAACGAGAAAAGAGTGCATGTCAGTAACGAGATCAAACTAGGTATGGAGATACCGATGATCGAATCTTGGACATGTAATATATCGTGAAACAAAGGGATTAAGATACAAGCGTAAAAGGTTCCGACGATCACAGGAAAGTCATCGTTGAATGTGTGGGAGTCAGTATGGATCTCCAGGTCCCGCTACTGATTATTGATCGGAGAAGGGTCTCGATCATGTCCGCATTATTCGCGAACCGTAGGGTGACACACTTAAGGGACACCGACATCCAGTTGGAGCAAATGTTTCATGCCGAAAGAATAAACAAGTGCAGGAATTTATTTCACTAGATACCGAAACAGGTTTTCGGGTGAAATTGCAGAAAGTGGTTTTGCATGTGAAATAGAATTCTAGCAAGGGGTTATTTGTGAATGTTTGTCAAATGTTTCATGCCGAAAGAATAAACAAGCGCAGGAATTTATTTCACTAGATACTGAAACAGGTTTTCGGGTGAAATTGCAGAAAGTGGTTTTGCATGTGAAACAGAATTCTAGCAAGGGGTTATTTGTGAATTTATTTGGGTTATTTGTGAATGTTTGCTAGAATTCTAGTGAAATAAATTCTATCATATACTTGGAATACACATAATAAACACTTTATTATTGCCTCTCAGGGCATATTCCCTTTAGTGGAGTGTCCACCCACATGAATGAAGTAGGGGAGGGGGCAGCCCCCATGGCCGGCGGCCACCCCCTTGGGTGCCCCCTCCTCCTATAAAAGCCCCCCCCCTCTCCTCACTTCTCACTCACACCTCCTCGTGAAGGATCTCTCTCCCCCTCTAGAATTTATCCCCCATGGTCTCGGACTAGCGAGATACATGTTCCCGGTGGCTATTCGGCAAGAAAGAGTTGTACTTCCGCTGCATCGCTGGAGCGAGGAGGCGGATGTTGCTCGGTGTCTTGTACGTGTGTGCGAGCACTGATGCGCTGCAGCTTTGCGGCGCTAGGACTTCCTCTCGATCTTGAGATCGGCAAGAGATCGTCTACATCAATCACGAGTTGAACTCGTTAAGCTTTGTCGGTCTTCAAGGGTATGTTCTCTACGGATATACATCCGCCCGTTGTTTGTATCTAGTAGATAGATCTTGGTACATAGTTCCCATCGTAGGAAATTTTTTGTTTTCTATGCTGCGAATCCAACAGATTAATTGTCATATGTTGATTGAAGTGGCAAAACGAATAACTTTTGAAGAAAAGATTTCTTTATTAAGGTTTAAACAATCCTGGTAGTTTTTAGAGTATGGTTGATATAATGTGATTGATGTTGTTTATGCTTGCTTGAATAGTCTGGACTTGAGATGCTTTATGACTTAATTATAACAGACCAAAGTTAACTATAAAGCATATAATAAAGTCTTTAGCATTATATGTAAAGTCTTGTGGACTAAAGTTAACTATAAGAACATGGATGGATTTAAGGTGTAATGCTTATGATATTGTACTTGCTCATCTTATAATATTTCCTTAAAGTTATTTAAGAATGGCATTACTTTTATTTGGGTAGTGGTTTCTTTACATTATAAATGTATAAAAGGATTTATCTCCTTATAAGGGTGTGGTTATGGTTTGTGAATAAGTAAACAATATTATTTACTACTTATAAATTATCTTTGGATTTAGTCCATTATAAAATTGTGAGTGAAATAATGATAAAAGGTTTTATTTAGTTGAAAGTATAATTCTTGAAGATTTTATATTTGATAAAGATCTTTTTAGAAAATACTCTACACCTATGGTTGTATGATGATTCAATAAGATTGTATTTGAAATGTGTTGAACCATTTTGACTTCATATTATCAATATTTAAGACTAATATTATTTATTAGACTCAATTGGCTAATTTTAGAAATATTAACAAATTTTATTTATCCTTATATGAATTATCAACTAAGGAAATAGGTTTAAATTCAAGTTATTAAAGTGTTTAAATTTTTATTTACCGCAAAAGTGGAATATTACATTTTTAACATGTAGGTATTATTTTTGTGATCATTTTGGTATATTACATTTATTTTTATGATTTATAAATAATAAGATATGATTTTTATAAGATTTATTATTTTATTAATACTTAATAAATAATAAATGTTTAATTAAGTGAAATAATAATGCATGATTATAGTTTTAAATTATAGTTCTTATTTTTCTAAAAAAATTGGTGTTTTATTTATATTTTTAACATTTACCAATATTAAAATATGAATTATCAAAGTATGTAGAGGTCCCAACCTGATAAGGTAGAGATCCCTGTATTTACAATGCTAGTCCCTGGATCAATAGCTTGCATCCACAGTTTAAGATGTAATATCAAGAAACAAAGGTCATACTACAACTTTATAACCAGGAATAAAATAATTCATTACATCTTACATAGCTCATTTGGCTATCTCATTACAATGCAGCAGAAATAACTATATAGCATGGAGTCCTTCATCTTCAAAGTGCCACAGGCAATCATGTTGGTTGTAGACTTGTAATCCTATTCAACACACTTCACTAACATCAAACAAACCTGCAACATAATAAGTTACAGCCACAAGGGTCAATACATTGGAATTGTATTGGCAAGTGATACTATGGTGGAATAGTGGTATCTATCATCTATATGCATTTGGCTAAGTGGATCTTAGACTTGCTTTGCTCAAAATAAGGTTTTCCTTATAAGTTGAAAACACTAAGTTTTTGTTTGTCAAAATCACCCAAGGCATCTACCAATCAAAGATTGAAGATCCTTTAACCCTTGTTCAACCACAAGTTTTTAACTTAGAAATTGGGATGAGGAGATCCTTGATAGCTTCCATGTCTTGATGCTCAAATTTTCCATTGCCGGGGACACGGCTAAGTACTTAGATTTTACTCTCTCGAGAGGTGGTGCACTTTCCCCACAAGACTCGACATGCATCAAGACAAGATCTTTCAGAAGCCTTCCCTTAGACCAAAATGGACGCGCTCCAAACCTGCCCAAGACACGGACGGCTGCTTCGTCGTCGAAGCCGCAACAGGAGCCTCTGGGACTTCTTCGGTAGGAGCTTCCCTGCGAGGTGAAGCTGCTGCAGCCGGAGCGTCCCCCAGCCCAGAGACTGGGGCGAATGGCGGGGGCATCGAAGCCAGTGGCACCTCGACGGTGGCCTTGTCCAGCGCGGTTGCCATCGGTGGCGCCTCGTCCTTGGCCGGGCTAGGGGCGTCAGAGCTGCTTGCCGAGTGCGATGGCGAGGCCGGCCTCATCGGCTTCGTCTTCCTTTTTGGAGGGGCCTTCGCTTCCTTCTCTTTCTTCTTCTTGTTCTTCGACGGAGTAGCCTGGCGGCACGAGGTGGTCTCTGGAAGCTCTTCTTCGTCATCATGACGCTTGAGGATTTTGCTCGCCTCGAGCTCGCGTTGACGTTGCCCGCGGGTCTTGCGGACCAGCGGGGCGGCCTCCTCCTCGGACTCGTCGTCGTTGTTGCTCTCGTCGCTCCCGGCGTCGCCCTTGGCGAGAGGCGACTTGCCCATGTCTTGGACGGACGAGCTCGAATTCTCATCGTCCGAAGGCGGGAGCCACCCCTCCACCACTTGGAACAGCTGCAATGAAGGCAAGATGAGATTAGAATGACCGCGACTGCAAAAAAAACTGCGACTGCGAATGATACGAGGTGATTACCGTTGGGGCTGGACGCTTCGCGGTGAGGCGACCCACTGTGCGTCCAGGTACACCACCTGGGTGATCTTCTTCAGTGCTGCGGTGTAGTCCTCGAGCTTCCACTCGGCTAGGCTGGCCTTCGTCGAGTCCTCCCGGCCCATGTATTGGTACATGTAGTGGTCGTGCCGGGCCAGAGGGACGAGCCACCGCCCGAGCCAGCAGTTGTATAGATTGATCGTTTGGAGGCCCTTTTTCTTCAAGCCGCGGATGGTTTGGAGCATCTCGTCCACGACCATCCGCTGGTCGCTGGGGAGCTTGCCGACTTGAAGACAGCGGTTCGGACGGTTGGCGGAGTACCGTGGGATCGCTGCCCGCCTCCGGTCTCCTCGCAGACGAAACCACGACTTCTTCCAGCCGCCGCTTTGGCGCGACAAGATTGTCGAAGAATGAAGCCTTCGACTTCAGGTGGAGGGTTAGCGCCTTGGGCGAAGCATTGGGTCAGCCGCTTCCTCGCGGCTGATCCGTCCGTGGAACAGATCTTGCCACAGAGGGAAGTAGGGCCGGCATCCCAAGTAGCATTCGCAGAACACCACAAAGATGGCGAGCTGCTCGATGCTGTGGGGACCCAGATCCGGCCATTTGGATCCGTAGTAGGCGCGAAGCGCCGAAGAACAAGGACGTGGGGAATCCGGTCCCGTTCCAGTGGCTGGTGAAGCAGATGAATTCCCTCGCGGGTTCGGTCACCTCTCCGGCCGCGAGGATGCGCCCGGCAGCCAGATCGGCCTCCTCGAAGGATGCCGCCTCGCCAGACACTTAGATCTCCCCCAAGATTCGGTGGAGAGGGCCATGACGGAAGGCTTTGCGGGGGGTCGGAGGATTTCGGGTCGGCTCGATCGCGATGCGAAGGAAGGAGAGAATGCGTGCGATGGAGGAATGGCGAAGATGGCTCTCTCGATCGCTGCCATTCTTTATATAGCGGTTGTTACCCGCCAAATCAGGAGGCCGTTACTATGCGGTGATTACGCCCAAAAGTTACCGTTGGATTACCGCAACTGCTAGTTTGACCACGCTTAACGGTCCAACTTCAGCCACTCGGCTCGCCGACTTAATCGCTGCAACAGTGATTCGCCGACTCGACTCGCCAAAGCTGCGATCAGAATGACAAGTTTTTTCCTTTATGCAGGAGCCCGCCAACGATTCGACTGGATGTCTACTCAAGCAGATACTCCGATCGCCGGCCACCTCGCCCAATCGGGCGGCCTCGGGGACTACTGATGGGGATGTACCTACCGGGTATACCCAGCAGACGCTTCCGATCGTCCAAAGAATGGCGAGTGGGCTCATGACGGCGATCGGATCAAAGCCCTTATGGATCCAAGCGATTGGAAGCTGAAGGCCCAGGAGAGTAGATAGGCCCAGTCGGATTAGGTTAAACAAGAACCGAAGCCTTAACTGATTCGGTTGAGATATGTAAACCCTAGGGGAGGTGAGCCTATATAAACCTCCCTGCGGGGCGTGTAGAGATACGTTCCATCATACACCCAAGCGACTCGTTGCCTAGCCGTCGAGCTCGCCCATTATACCACCTTCATAATACAATCTAGCAGGAGTAGGTCTTTACCCTCCGGGGGGCCGAACCTGGGTAAACCCTGTGTCTCCGCCCTCATCTCGCACCGCAGATGGCTGGCCGCCCTTGACCCTCGTTCTACTACTCGCTGCCGATTGCAGCGTCTGCCGTGACCATTCCCACGACACGGACCACCCAGACCTTGTGCCCACGGAGAACCAGTACGCCATGGTCATCAACCCATTGATTGACGGCGTGGAGTTCACCAAGTGCATGGTGGATAGTGGAAGCAGCATCAACATCATGTACCTGGATACACTGCAAAAGATGAACTTGACGGAGGAAAACCTAAGGCGGACCAACACCGTGTTCCATGGTGTAGTGCCAGGTCGGGAGGCTCGGTCCCTTGGGTGCATCACACTTCAGGTAGCCTTTGGTGATGTTAATAATTAGCGCCAAGAGCACATGACCTTTGAGGTAGTCCCCTTCAAGAGCGTGTACCACGTCATATTCGGCCGCGACATATTCCACACGTTCATGGCCAAGCCATGCTTCGTCTACAACAAGCTCAAGATACCCGGACCAAACAGTGTCATCACCGTATCCGGAAGCTTTACCAAGGCAAGGGACTGCGAGATCAACGAAACAGCCGTTCAGGAAGCTGTCCTCTACAGTGAAGAATTCAAGGAGATCCAGAGCAAGGTCGATGACTCAGAGATGCCCGCGTCGAAGAAGCAAATCTCCGACTTCGCTCCTGCGTTCAAGGCCGCCATCGAGACCAAGCCGGTGGAACTTGTGGAAGGCGATGCCTCCAAGACCATCGCCATTGGAACGAACCTGGATCCCAAATAGGAAAGCGTGCTCGTCGAGTTCCTCCGTGAGAATAGGGTCATATTTGCCTGGCAACCTGCCGACATGAGAGGTGTACCTAGGGAACTTGCCGAGCACAGCTTAAACATAGATCCAAAATGCAAACCAGTGAAACAACCTCTACGACGCTTCGGAGATGAGAAGAGACGCGCCATTGGCAAAGAGATAGCTAGGTTACTTAAGGCTGGGTTTATCCGAGAAGTCCTTCACACCCGATGGGTGGCAAATCCTGTACTTGTCCCCAAAAAAGGAACCAATGAATTAAGAATGTGTGTTGATTACACCGGCTTGAACAAAGCATGTCCCAAAGATCCATTTGCTTTGCCTCGCATTGACCAAGTCATTGACTCGACGGCTGGCTCGAAACTTTTGTGTTTTCTCGATGCATACTCAGGATACCACCAGATCAAGATGAGGAAGTCGGACCAATTGGCCACTTCGTTCACTACTCCATATGGCACGTTTTGCTATGTCACAATGCCCTTTGGGCTGAAAAACGCAGGTGCTACCTACCAGCGGACAATGCAACGTTTCCTTCATGACCAAATTGGTCGGAACGTTCACGCCTATGTGGACGATATCGCGGTGATGTCTAAAAAATCAAACGACTTAATCTCCGACTTAAAATAAACCTTTGATAATCTCCGAAAGTACAACATGATGCTCAACCCTAGGAAGTGCGTCTTCGGGGTTCCAGCCGGCAAATTGTTGGGTTTCATCGTTTCCTAGCGCGGAATCGAGGTCAACCCAGAGAAAATCAAGGCCATCTTAAACATAAACCGTCTGACATGCCTCAAGGACATCCAACGACTAACAGGTTGTGTTGCAGCAGTTAGTCGGTTTGTCAGCCGACTTGGAGAGAAGGCTTTGCCGCTGTACAAGTTGCTGAAGAAGGCGGACAAATTCACATGGACAGACGAGGCAGACGCAGCATTGAAGCAACTCAAGGAGATTCTTTCCTCAGCGCCCATCCTTACAACACCCGAGCCTGGTGAGCTCCTGTTAATTTACATGGTGGCAACCAAACGGGTTATCAGCATCGTCGTCATCGTAGAGCGGAAGGAACCAGGCTATGAGTACGGAGTTCAATGACCAGTTTACTACGTAAGCGAGGTCTTGATGGAGTCCAAGCAGCGTTACCCGCACTACCAAAAGATAGCTTACGGAGTATTCCTTGCTTCTCGGAAGTTAAGGCACTACTTTCAGGAGCACCCAATCACAGTAGTGAGCAAGAATCCACTGTCCAACATTATCAACAACAGCGACGCTACAGGAAGGGTCGCGAAGTGGGGCATTGAACTTGCCGCCTTCGAGATCACCTACAAGAGACGCGACGCTATCAAGTCACAAGCCTTGGCGGATTTCATTGCAGATTGGATGGAGATGCCAGATGCTACTCCGTTGCCAGAACCAGAGTACTGGGTGATGCACTTTGACGGTTCAAAGTTGCTCAACGGCTCGGGGGCTAGTGTATTGCTACAGTCACCAAAAGGAGACAAGCTACACTACATTCTGCAGATCCACTTCGAGGCTACAAACAACATGGCGGAGTATGAAGCACTCATTCACGGACTGCGTGTAGCCAAGGATATTGGCATCAAGTGCATAGTTTGCTGTGGAGATTCCGACTTGGTTGCTCAGCAGGTGGCTGGCACCTGGAATGCGCGGAAACCTATGATGGCGGCATATCGAGACGAAGTGGACGAGATAGCCAAGAGCTTCTTGGGCTACGAAGTCAAATATGTGCCTAGGGAGCAAAACGAGGCGGCTGATCTACTGTCTAAACTTGGATCAGGGCGCAAGCAAATTCCGCCGGGAGTTTTCGAGAGCATCTACGCACACCATCCGTGAAGGGCGCCGACATCGACAACCCGGACAGAGCTGACTCTTTCGTCAACATGGTGACAAAGATCCCTCCGGCTTGGACAAAACCGTTCATGGAGTATCTCGAACACGGAACTTTGCCCGACGACAAAGTCGAAAGACGGCAAATAGTACGACGAGCAAAGGGTTATACCATAATCAATGGACAACTCTACAAGATAAGCACTACTGGTGTATACCTAAAGTGTGTTTCCCAGCTAGAAGGTATGGAAATCCTACGTGAAATCCATCTCGAAGATTGCGGGCATCACGTCGCTCCTCGATCTTTGGTCGCGAAAGCCTTCCGGCAAGGATTCTACTGGCTGACCGCGAAGGCGGACGCCGACAAGCTGGTTGAGGCATGCACAGGATGCCAGTATTATGCCCGACAACCACATGTTCCTGCTGAAGAATTGCGAACAATACCAATAACTTGGCCATTTGCAGTCTGGGGGCTAGACATGGTCGGACCGTTACAGACGGCACCATGTGGATTTACGCATCTGCTCGTAGCAGTTAACAAATTCACCAAATGGATAGAAGCTAAACCCATTAGAAAGATTGATGGGGCAACTGCCCTCAGGTTTGTCCGGGATTTAGTGGTGAGATTTGGTCTCCCACATAGCATCATTACCGACAATGGAAGCAACTTGTCACTTGGAGAAGTGGAGGCCTATTGTTGGGACAAAGGCATCTGGCTTGACCTAGCATCTGTGGCACACCCACAATCCAATGGTCAGGTTGAGCGAGCCAATGGACTAATTCTGCAGGGGATCAAGCCACGTCTTGAGGCACCGCTGCATAGAGCAGCTGGAGCCTGGGCGGAAGAGTTGCCGTCTGTGATGTGGAGTTTACGAACTACACCTAACAGATCCACTGGCTACACCCCCTATTTCATGGTATATGGAGCAGAAGCCATCCTACCTTCCGACATCCTCCACGATGCACCAAGAGTTGCCGCCTACGACGAAGTTGACGCTGAAGAATCCAGACGCCTAGATGTGGACCTTCTCGAGGAGGAGCGCGTTTTGGCATGCCAAAGATCCGCCATCTACCAGCAGAAACTACGCAGCTACCATAGTCACCGTGTTCGGCATCGCTCGTTTAAAGAGGGGGATTTGGTGCTCCGACTTAAGCAGAAGAAGTCACACAAATTATCCCCGCCATGGGAAGGACCGTTCATCATAAGCAAGGCACTGCTCAATGGGTCTTACTACCTTGTCGACAATCGTGAACTCAAGGATAGACCCAACGAGGATCATAAGCGTAAGCGACGTGACCCGGATGATGACTACCCGGAGCTTGATCGGCCATGGAACATAGCACAGCTACGTCCTTTCTACACTTTTTATCTAATTGTGTACCTCTTATATGATCAATGAAATAAAGCTCTTTGGTTCACTCATATTTCTGAGTCTTTTACCTCTTTTAGTGTTCATTTTTGGATCATGTAAAAATTTTATGCACAAGTCTTGCGATTGCACTTGTGAAAATTCCGCCTATGGGCGTTAGCTTAAGTTTTCTGGTCTACACGTTCTTTGTTGTTTTCATGTGGATTCTGGAGTAGTGACTTTCGGCACTCATTGTCGGCGATTTTGTGCTTAGGTTATTGACGGTGCCATTGGGCATCATCACCTAAGCGCATGGTTCCGACAACGAGTCTTCCGACTCACGAAAAGTCAAGCATAAAAACCAAAGTGATGGATAAGCCAGCACTTGCTTAAAAAATATATACAAACTGGCAATAAGTTCTTAAGTAGCAGGATATGACAAATATTGTTTTCTGCCTTAAGGATTACATCACCAAGTTTCTTCCATGCATGCATCAAAGGTGAAACAAGAATTACAAAGTGTTTTTCACTCTTTGGGTGCAGGGGACTTGGAAGCCGCATCATCACCAGTCAGAGTGTCACCCTCAGCATCGGTGCTATGGTGAGACTCGGAGGATTCCGGGTTGGTGTTGTCGAGAAAGTTCCTGGGCACGAAGACATCAACATCTACCAACTCGGCAACCCTGGTGTCATACCCCGTGAGTGATGACAGGATAGCATTGTGATCGATCTCCTTGCCATCATCATCCGCGCCGGGGATACCAAATGTCACCGTGTCGATGTCGGCATCTTCATAGTGTGCCTTCACCATCGACAGCACCATCCTTGCGCCAGCCCGTGCACAAGAAGCTTTCCAGCTCATGACACGCTTGGGGACTCGGCGCAGAATCTCCGAGTACTTTGCCACGGAGTCCGAGGCCTTGGTATAAATCTGCAGGGGCTTGGCGATCTCCTTGTCCTGGGCGATGGCGGTGTTGATGAAGTTGCCGGCAAGAACCATGCATTCCTTGTCCGAAGGAGGCGAACGGGTTAAACCCATGGGCGCTGAAAATTTCGACAACGATTGCATGAGTTCAAAAATCCTAAGTATCTAGACTACAGAACTACAAGGCGGAGGACACTTACTGAAGATGCTGGCCTTAGCATGCCAGACGACGTCCGCCAAGGATTCCTTCTCTTGTTGGAGGAGCTTAAATGCCTCGCTATGGCGAAGGTTTTGCTCATCGGCAGCTTGCTTCTGATCCTTTAGGATCGCAAGCTCCTACTTCAAGCGATTGATCTCAGCGGAGGCGGAGTCCTGCAGGACTTTCATGGAATCCTCGTGCATCTTCAGCATTTCTTCCCTCTCCTTCTTAAGGATCTTGTTCTCGCTGTCCAGCTGCTGGATGTGCTTGGACTGCTCGACAATGTCCTTAGCCTTGGCAACATGTTCTGCAAGTCAGAGAAAACACAGTACTTAGTAAGTACTCGGAGATTGCGGATACAACATGAAGACGGAAATGCGTAATAAGAAAACAGACTCTTATTTTTGATGATTTGTTCCTTCAAGAAGGCGGTTTTACCCTTTTCGGCTTCGAGACCCGCTCGCATCTTCTGGTACTTGTCGTTGGCCATGCCCCTCCGAGCATTCTCGTTCTTTGAAAGAAAGTATAAAGTTAAATCGTTGTTTGGTCTGCTTGGAGCTTCTAGTCGGAGATTTTCCATCTAGATGCTCGGGGGCTACAGTGAGAGTTTTTAACTTAGCAATATGCTTAGGTTTTCTTTAAGCATCTAGTCGGAGCTAGTTCAGTTCTCAACTAGAGGCTTGGGGGCTACAGTATAAAGTTTTAACTCGGAAAAAGCATAGCTTTTCTTTAAGCATCTAGTCGGAACTAATTCAGTTACAACTAGAGGCTTGGGGGCTACAGCATTGAAAATTATGAACACTGTTGTGCTACTCTTAAAGCATCTAGTCGGAATGCTATTTCCCCGCAAGATATCTGCTTGTCGGAGTAGCTCCTCCAGACCGCACGTCGGAGATGACGGCACTCCTCCTGCAACCATAGTAGCGTTACTCGGCCGGGTAAACTATCTTGGGGAATTCGAAGGGTTTTTGGGGAGTAGAGGCGCCGCCTTCGGCAGAGGTACCAGTACCCACCACCGCCTTGCCGCTACTGATGGCATCCTTAGCCGGAGCTTCAGCCATTTGAAGAGCAGTGCTCTCCTGCGCCGCCTGCTCGCCGACAACAACAAGCTCGGTTGAAGCGCCAGAGTCCACTTCCATGACGGAAGGGCCTGGTGCCTCCTGGACTTGGGAGCTTGTAGGAGCGGAGGAGGGCTTGACGGCAGGAGTGGCAGGGGCGATGGCGGGGGAAGAATCGCGATGCAGCATCTCTTTAATATTTCTAGAAGCCCCAAGAGTCTTGGTGGACTTCTTGAGGCTGGTCGTGGCTTTCTTCCTGAAACGTGCAAAATGCATAAGTATAGGAATAAGACAGATAAATAAGACAATGTCAAAGAATAAGAGGCTTACACTAGGGGTGGCGCTTTGGCAAACAACCCGGTAGCTTTTCTCTTTTCCGCCTCCAGGGCGGCAGTACTCTTTTTGGAGGCTCCACCCTCTGTCTTCTTTTTCTTGCCAACGTTGGCAGCGTCAGAGGTGGAGCCCTTCCGCTTACGCGGCAACGGGACATCGTCGTCGGACACGACCGTGACGTCCTTCATCTTCGGATCGTAGATTTGGGCAGCCAGGTTGCCCTCCTCTAGATCGCTAAGCTGTTAAGTGAGAAATCATTGTTTTAGACAAGATGGTATTAGCAAGACGGAAAAACTGGAGCAATGTCATACACGGAAAATAAATGTCTACCTTTGGGCACTTTCCCTCTACGAACATATCGTAGGTGAGGGTGAAGCCACGCTTCTTATCCTTCACCTTGACGATGTCCTTGAGGCGGAACTTGACGGAGTCGCTCGAGAAGTTGTCCTCGGAGATCCGGAGGGTATCCCTTCGGTTGCCGGTGTACTCGTGCATGAACTTTGTGCGGTGCTGCAAAGGTTGGATCCGCCTGATGAACCAGCGCATGGCTAGGTCCAAGCCGGTTAGACCCGTCTCTACGAACCACTCGATCCGCCTTATTGTGCGGGAAGCGTCGAGGTCGGAGGGAAGGGAGGCATGGGACTTCCAAGTGGAGACTTCGGCGGCGGATCCATCCACGAAGTCCGGGTACGTTACTTCTCGGCCCGCCAAAGGAATGTCGGGGCCGTAGAAGTACGTCCGTTGCCAGTTCTTGCATGACTCGTGGCCGACGATGTCGGGGAACCGCCGGCCAGGACGGATCTTGAAGCTTATGGTGCCGCAGTTTCTAAGCTCCTCCCTACTGTGTCCGGCTTCACGTTTGACGGTGAAGAAATATACAAACAAATCTAACCTAGGCCTAATCCCTAGGTAACCCTCACAAAGTGTCGCGTAGTTGCTAAGCACTAAGATACTATTGGGTGAGAGGTTGTGGGGTTGGACCTTGAAGTGATTCAAGACGGACAGGAAGAAGTGGGAGATGGGCAGAGAAACGCCGCGTACCAATTGCGCCTTGAGGTATACTTTCTCTCCGGCTTGGGGAGAGGGGGTCACCTCGCCGGCCGACGCCGGCCGCCAGGCGAGCCCCTCCGTCGCAGGGAGGTAACCCGCAGCGACCATCTCTTGGATGTCGTGGCCAGTGATGTCCGAGCCGCGCCAATCGCCTTTGTGCGAGTCTGGCTCCTCTTCCAGGGGCTCCAGCGTCGCCAGATTATGGTCGCCACCGGTGGTCTCTATCACCGCCGATGCAGGGATGACCAGGTCCTCTGTGGGGCACGACGATGGAGCTCGCCGGCTTCGCCACGGCTTCGCTCGGCGCCGCCATTGATGGGGATGAGCTGCTGCTAGCCATGGAGGAGGAAGAGAGCGCGACTGGTGCAGGGAGCAAGGCTAGGGTTTCTCGAGGTTTTCGCGGAGGGCTCGAGGAGGCGCGCGGCTGGAGGAAGAAGACGATGACGCGAGAGAATGGGGTGAAAAAGTAACTAGTGTCCCACGGTTGCTATTTATCTTACTCTGCGTCAAGATTCGTGCAGTTAATCGGACGGTTGCCACGTAGACGACGTGGTCGAGAACGTGTGTGGTAATTTCGGCACGTCTCCAAACGGTCGCCGCCAACGGTTCGCCTTACTTGCGTGGGAAAATCGGCTATGATTACGTTCTCTGCATGTGTGAGTTACGAGGCGTCGTTGACCTAGGCCTACGTCGTTATAACTGACATGGTAGATGAGCCGTCGCATCAAAGATTCCGGTGTGGACGGATTTAATCCGACTAACGGAAACGTACAATGGAAGATTCAGCATTTCTCCGACTTACTAATCGAAGGCGGAGAAACCTTTGCAGGGTTCTTTGGGAGGACTACAAGATATTGCTCGACGATTTGCCGATATCCATCTAGACGGAGCATTCCACGTGAAAAGGCAAGACGACGCAAGATCTCGGAGTTCTCCGGGGGCTACTGTTGGGGATATGCTATATGGGTATCCTCATAGCATGTCTCTTATCCGACTAACCCGGGTGGCCCATAGTCGGTAGCATGGCCTATGGCCTGCCGACGCCATTAGGTGGATTCAGAAGGGAGGCCCATGCCGGATAAAGGAAGGCTATGGTGGAGTCACCAGCGTACCCGGAGCCTTGGAGTACAAGATACACAAGACTAGTGATAGACGGTGTAGGACTCTGTAACCTGTCCGGCTAGGACTTTTCCCTGTAACCCTAGGATCTGACGGCTATATAAGTCGAACCTATGGGAGCCTTTAGGGCACAAGCATAGATAACTTCAGACAACCTCGCACAGCGAACCTATCTCTGTAACTCGGTGTATTGCCATTATAGTGATTTATAGCAGGAGTAGGATTCCGCCACCGTCGTGGGATCTGAACCTGGGTAAGCTGTGTTACCTCGTACCCGTCAACCGTCCGCCTTACCCCACGTCTCTAAACACGCACTGTGAGGACCCCTCCATGGCGTACTCATCGGCAATACCACGACATATGGTGGAGTAGAGGGAGCTCGGCGATCTAGGGTTTAGAGGGCCGAGGTTTAGAGGTAGCTAGCAACTAGAGTTTAGCTAGTCGGTAACGGTTTAGAGGAGATCTAGATTGGTCGCAACTAGAGAGGGGGGTGGCGGCCAACCTAGGATTTCTTGGGCGCCTAGGGCAAGGCGGATACCTTGGGGTGCACCCCCACCCCTTCTTATATAGGTGGGGGGCGTCCAAGGGTGTTCCCAACCCAAGTGGAAACCCTCCCTAACTTAGAAACCCTCCCTAACTCGGAAACCATGTTGGGATTTGACTTTTTCAAACTGCCTTTTTGACTTTCAAAATAGAGTTTGGTTTCTCTCTTCCAAGTGTCCAGCCAAGTGACCTAGGGAATGATGCAACCAATACACTTTGTCATGACACATCCATGTACCCCTCCCCTTCCGAATTGGTGAACCTTCTAGACCCTTCTAGAACATTCCAGTGAAAACACCGGAATCATTCCTGAACTCCGAAATTGGACTTTCCTTATATGAATCTTATTCTCCAGACCATTCCGGATCTCCTCGTGATATCCCGGATCCCATCCGAGACTCCGAACAACATTTGGTCTCTTTACTCATATTCCATATCTACTAAACAACATCGAATCCTTAAGTGTGTCTCCCTACGGTTCGTGAATTATGCAGACATGATCGAGACTCTTCTCCGATCAATAACCAATAGAGGAATCTAGAAATTCATATTGCTCCCACATATTTCTATGATTACTTTGCGATCGAATGCACCATTTACATATGGAACCAATTTCCCTTTTATTCGCGATATTTTACTTATCCGAGGTCTGATCGTCGGTATCTCTGCATACCTAGTTCAACCTCGTTACCGACAAGTATTCTTTTCTCGTTCCTGTGATATGTGATCCCTTGTGAGACATTCACATGTTTGCAAGCTAATTGGATGACATTCCACCGAGAGGGCCCATAATATATCTATCCGTCATATGGATGGACAAATCCCACTCTTGATCCATGTGCCTCAACACATACTTTCCGAACACTCAATGCCACCTTTATAGCCACCCAGTTACGGTGTGCTGTTTGATGTCATCAAAGCATCCTTCTGGTGATGGTGATTAGCATGATATCATGGTCGAAGGAATTATGTTACTATGTATCAGAAAGCTTATAGCAAGTGAACTATTTGAATGACTTGATCTTATGCTACGCTTGACTATAGGAGTATGTCCATCACACCATTCTCCTAATGATATGATCTTGTTGTTAATAACATCTCAATGTTCATGATTAGGAAACTATGATCATATATTAACCAACAAGCTAGTTTAACAAGAGGCTTTACTAGGGACTCTTTTATGTTTACAAAACACACAAGTATTAATGTTTCCGGTTAATACAATTATAGCATGGTATGTAAACATTTATCATAAGCTTGAAGATATGATAACAACCTCTTTACACTATGACTTTCCCATGTTGTATTCAACACCTATGACTTTCCGGATAACAACCTCTTTAACAAGAGACAATAATTTAGTTTCAAATCTTTGTGTATTCAACACCTATGACTTTCCCATGTTGTATTTACACGATTGCTAGTGGTCAATCGATCTTCGGATCCGACTCTTTCAGGTCCGTGTGTAATTGCATATCTTCGCGTCTCTACGCATCACTCATTCTCTAATGAGATGGCTTTGTAAAAAATTGGTCCTTTGGTGAGACCTTTGGTTCTTTGGGGTTAAAACATGTTGATAATATTGCCGTACAATATATCTTCATGGTACTATCCCATTGTGAACCATACCTAGTTTGATAACAAACTACTTAATACAAATACCGTCTTTTGATGCTATAATAGCAGTCATATACTTAGCCTTTTGTTGTAGTATCTGTCACAATGTCTTAACTTTGGAACTCATCCAAATCCGTTATGGAACTTACTTTCCATTATATTGTGCCACCCTTAGT
This sequence comes from Avena insularis, assembly GCA_023614405.1. NCBI lineage: Eukaryota > Viridiplantae > Streptophyta > Magnoliopsida > Poales > Poaceae > Avena > Avena insularis. The sequence goes on from CM042691.1 coordinate 411,259,332, forward strand.
CTAGTTTGAGATAAACTTAATTTGTATTTTGTGATAAAACTAGCATCAATGTATTGCTTTTACAATGAACTAATCATCTATATGTCACATCTATAAAAATAATATATTCTTAGTTCTTCCAAAAGATCATAAGAATATCCTTACTATCGTCCAATGATCATCTTATGAATCATTCTGATATATGCTCATAACATTTAGAGCATATGACATATCTGGATTTGTACATATCATAGTATGATTGATATAAATACTTTTTGTAATTTCATACATCAAGTATCAATCTATACTTGAATCTTTGTTTCACTTACCAAGTGTCAATACATTTGAATTTCGATTCAATCATTTCTGTGCGACAAGAACCTTTCTTATAGTTTCTATATTGAAATCATTCAATATATCATCTATGTACTTTCGGCACAACCATATTAGCGTCCCAATCTATCTATATAGATATTGATACCAAATATTCGGGTTTTGCCTAAGTCTTTTCATCAAAATAAAATTCTTAACTTGTGTTAACAAAAGATACATCATTTCCAATCAACAATATGTCTTTCACATTATGTTCCCTTTTTTCTTGCCATGATTTTTTAAGACAAACTAATATATATTGTCCAGTCATAACAAATTGGCAATTCATGCCAAAAATGTGACGGATAACTAGCTGAAGGACATAAAAAGAAAATAGGCGATGCTGAGTAGTTACTACGGCAAGAACGAAAAATACTTTTGTCTCCCGAGCTCCCTGCTTATTAAACAAAATTAAAAACTAGTTTCAAATTTGTTTGAAACAAAATCCTAAAAATTGCTAATATGTATTGAAATATTTTGTATTCTGAACTACACAAAGATGATAAAGTGTGACTCATTTTTATCATTTTTGTGTAGCTCAAAATACAAAATTTTTAATTTGAGATTTTGCACGTTTATGGTATAAATCAGGAAATCAGGGCTACGTCCTGATTTTTTCTTAGAATTTCTTGTACTGTAACTCAGATATATGAGTTTTGATTTTTAAAAATAAAACAGGATCACCGATGCACATGCACACTAAATCTCCAGACATTTAGCTTCACATTTTCCACGTGGATGCAAAAGGACATCTCTGGTTAGGATGCATTTTGTTAGCACTAACCACAGAAATGTTTTGATTCTGAGTGGGATTTTTATTTTCCAGTGAATTTGTAATGTACGGTCTTATACAAATAAAAATGATTTGACAGGGAAATTGACTGAATCAGGTAGCTTCCTGCTGATCTTCTCTACTCTACTCTATAGCGTGTGCGTGTGTGCTTTGCTGCGCTGTCAGTCCTCTCCTAGCTCCCTCGCTCGCTCCTTCTTCTTCTTCCACCTCGCTCATCCTTCTCTTTCTCCCTGCTGCTCCTCCTCTTGTCACCTACCCCCGGTCCCGGTGCGACAGCGACACACAGATCTGGCCTTCCGAGCTACAGATCCGCCCCACATTCTCCTCCCCATCGTTTCTTGCCCTCTGGCAAACAAATTTCGATAGTGAGCTGGTGAGATCGACAGACTCCAGGCAGCCATGGGGAAGAAGCCCAAGTGGCTGGGCGCCGTCAAGAAGGTCTTCAGCCCCGAATCCAAGGACGAGGTACGCCCCGCCTGCTCACCACCCCCTTCTCTGATTACCGCGCTGCCGCTGAACTCTAACCAAACTGTTTGCTCTTCAACCTCGCAGAAACTGCGGAGGAGGTTCGCCGCCACTTCCGCCGCCGCCGCCACCACCAGCGCGCCGTACCCGCCGGATCTGACGCCCTCCGTCTCCCTCGAGGCCAATGCTTCCGCTATCCCGCCTGTCCACACCGACGAATTCGAGGAGGACTTCGAGGCCCCCGTTCCTGTTGCTCCTCTTCCTGCTCCAGTCCCAGTGACTGAAGAGCAGCAGCAACAGGAGTATGGACAACGAGAGTACGTCGCACCAACCACGGAGCCGGCACTCCCCGTCGCCGCCGCACCGGAGGCTGCTGCCCCCGTGGCCGCTTCTAGCTTGTCGGAGGAGCTCGCCGCGACGAAGATCCAGACCGCCTTCCGAGGCTACCTGGTAATGTCAGAAGAACTAATCCTCGGTTCATGCTACCGGGCGTCATCCGGGACAATACATCATGTCTGTTTTGAAATAGGGTATCATGTGAAAAAGACCATGGAAAAGAAACAGATGAACAGTTCACTGTCAATCTAAGGGGAAAAAAACCAAATGAATAATCACTCCCAAATCTAAATCATCGATAACTTAAGAGCTGATCCTGAACTCGAAAGCTTGTTCTAAAATTTCTCTTCATGTAGTTCCCCCTCTAGCTTGCAAGTTTTAAACTCATCGATCGTGATTCCTTTCGATGTATTTGCCTGATTTGATGGCCTGCAGGTCAATCATGCATGCTATAGAACTAGAGAATAGTTCATAGCCAACTTTCAAGAGATGGTAGCAGCAACCTTTCATTAATCGTAGTGATTCATCCGATCATGTTCTTTATGCCAATCGTCTCTCTGTGAGGCAAATTTAACTTGAAATTCCAACTTGACAGTTGGCGCTTTCTTTTATCCTGATACAGTTTCCACTGATTTTTTCTTATTACACGACAACATTTTTCCTTTTCTTATTTGTGTTAAGTATGTACCGAGTTAACAGCATTTTCTTATTTGTGTTAAGTATGTACCGACTGAATGACTGATACCCATTTTCCCCGTGAATATCTAGGCAAGGAGGGCATTGCGAGCGTTAAAAGGGCTGGTCAGATTGAAGTCGCTGGTTGAAGGCCACTCTGTTAAGCGGCAGGCCACAAGCACACTTCGCTGTATGCAGACTCTATCCCGAGTCCAGTCCAAGATACGGACGAGGAGGATCAAGATGTCTGAGGAGAACCAGGCTCTTCAGCGTCAGCTCTTGTTGAATCAGGAACTAGAGTCTCTAAGGGTATGCAAACGTCATGCCAACACTCTTTATACGAAAACATGTTAAATCTCCATACTGTTTGCTTACTGAATTCCTAGGGGTAATTCCGGCACCTATGATGTGAAATTGTTGGTGTCCTTGAACAAAATTATGTGGAATAGAGCAGTATCATTCACTGGAGCTGAACTGAATGCACCCATGGTATACTGAGAGTTATTTTTGTTACTTGTTAGTATTGAGAGCTAAATTAAAGAGGGTTTGTGTGTTCTGTTGCTGGAGTTTTGACTCTTTAGGCTCAGTTTTAAATCCCAACACCATGGCCTGTAGTTAGGTATCTCCTCTGTGAAGTCTAGACACGCACTGTCATACTGCAAAGTTTGAATTAATAGCCAGGATTTCTGTACTTTAATTTGATTCTATATGCTCATTTCCTGCTCTTTATACAAGATAACTTTGGTTTAACTGTTTAAGAAAAATAGTAGTTAGCGTTTGCAGAGAATTAACAGAGTGGTGTGCTCTGCAATATAAGATATAAAGCTTATGAAATTCAGAACATCTCTAGATCTTTAAGGGGCTCAATAATAGATCTTTAACTTGTTCTTTTTTCAACTAAATCATGTCCCATTTCATAACCTGTTGTATATATTGTAGTAGATGGGAGATCTGAAATTGCTAGTGTAATAGTTAAAAGCAGAGATCTGAAATTTAGCAAACCACGTGAAAAGGAAAGTAGCTAATACACCCCTGTTGTATATATTGTAATAGATGGGAGATCTGTGGAATACCAGCCATTGTATATAATAGATGGGAGATCTGAAATTGTTAGTGTCATTGAAAAAATTGCTGAATAGAGCAGTATCATTCACTGGACCTGATCTGAATGTATCCATGGTATACTGGACTCTTTTTTACTTGTTAGTATTTTGGAGCTAAAATACAGAGGGATTGTCTGTTTTGTTTCTGGAGTCTGGACTCTTTAGCCTCAGTTTCAAATGCCAATACGGTGGCTTTGTAGTTAGGTGTCCCCTCTCTGAAGTCTGAATAATCACGTCCTACTGCAGTCCACAGAGCTTGAATTGGTAGTCAGGATTTCTCTACTTTCAATTTTATTTTGTATGCTCCTTTGCTGCTCTTTATACAAGATATCTATGGCTTGACCATTCCAGAGCATTTGCAGAGAACTAAAACAGTGATGTACTCTGCAATTCAAGATTAAAAAATTGCAAGATTCAGAACATGTCTAGCTAGTTAAAGGTTTTGAGATCGTAGCAGTTTAACTTGTTTTATTTTTCAGTCATGCCCATTTTACAACATTTTCTTTTATAAGCATGAGGAAAACACACCACATTGAAATACAAGTAATAAAACTTCCCTGTTGTACTGTAATAGATGGGAGATCAGTGGAATACCAGCCTGCAATCCAAGGAGCAAATCGAGGCCGGCCTCGTAAGCAAGCAAGAGGCTGCAGCTAGAAGAGAACGAGCGCTCGCATATGCATTTTCCCACCAGGTTGGTTTCATCACAGCAGTTACCAAGCAGCCATGTCATGTTTTCATTCACAGTCTTAGGTATGCTAATTATATTCTGGGCATTCCTGTTTCCCAACAGTGGAAGAGTACTTCGAGGTCATCGAACCCAATGTTTGTGGATCCGAACAATCCCCACTGGGGTTGGAGTTGGCTGGAGCGATGGATGGCAGCGAGGCCTGCAACCGAGGGTCGCAATGGGACGACCGAGAAAGATAGCAATACCGACCGCATGTCGGTGAATAGTACCAGTCTGAACACCAGTGAAGTGGAGATCACAAAGGTCGACAGCCGTCTGGACTCCAACCCTGATAAGCCCTCGCCCACTACTCCGAAACCATCCTGCCCGGCCTCCAGGCAGTCCCCTTCGACGCCCTCCAGTAAGGCATTGCCGGCGCTGGCAAGGAAGAAAAGCGCAACACCGAAGAATGGCTCGTGCGTGCCGGGGGGTGACGAAGACGCGAAAAGCGTGTTCAGTGTCCAGTCCGAACGGCCCCGGAGGCACAGCATCGGCACATCTTCTGTGCGTGACGACGCGAGCCTGTCGGGTTCTTCCCCGTCGGTGCCGAGCTACATGACGCCGACGAAGTCAGCCAGGGCCAAGACCCGTCTCCAGAGCCCGGCGGCCGAGGAGAGTGCTACTGAAACGCTGGAGAAAGGATGGTCGTCTATTGGTTCTGCGAAGAAGAGGCTGTCCTTTCCGGCTGGAGTAGTGCCATCATCAGCGCCGATGAGACGGCATTCTGGCCCTCCCAAGGTACCGCAGGCAACGGTCCAAAGCAACCAGGAATGAGGCTCATCTGATGCAATGGAAATTAAGGGGCGGGCCGGAGGGGATTATACTTTGGATTTCTGAAGATATCTCAAAGAAGCAAGGTTTACAATTTCTACCAAGGAAAGGAAGAAAGATTGTTTGTTGTGTTGATCTGTCCATTTGATTGTATGATGTCACTTGATTGTATTCATTGAATAATTACTGTAACAAAAATCAAGAGGGGAGAGTATGAACATCATTCAGTGGGTTATACTACATGTAAACATTTGGTGTCTTGATTTGAGCATGTTTAGGCTTCTCCATTCCATCTTGTGAGCTGAGGACACCATTGTTTTGACTATTAATGACGATTGAAATGGGCAGTTTGTTGTACCACAGTTAGCAGTAATGGATGGGATTGTACTATGTACCATAGCATTTAGGCTAGGCCTAGCCTTAACAGTACTGTACTGGTTTGCTTTAAATTACATAATCTTCCTACAGTAACCCTGGCTGTTCATAGCTCCTACTATTTGAACTTGAAATTTCAACTTCATGGATAGCTAAGGATTTCTGTGTTGGTTAATTGCAGCAGGGAGAAACTTCTATTTGTTCATGTTGACTGATAATAACAAAGGGGGGGATTTCAAATCATGCTCATCTCATCTGATTCTTTACATGTCATCAAAGTCAATGTACACAATCATGTTTTTTTTCCCTTCAACTGATATTATCTTGGATAGCCAGAGGAATCAGTGTCAGCATAGCAACACCAGTATCTTTCTCTGACGAATTGATTTTCTTTGGCACAATCTGTATCAGAGGAATTATTGTTGCACATCTTATTTTCTAGCAATATTACTTAATGCAGTATATATATATCCATTTAATTAATGTTTTTGATAACAATAGAATTTCAATTTGAAGAATGCATTTGGTGCATTTCTATCTGCATTAAATCTACGGGAAATAATGGAGATTTCATCAAGGGTAGGGGGCCATCACATTTTCGGTGTGATTGACCACACTTTTTCGAAAATAAAGGATAAACCACAGGGTCAATTTGCAAAACAGGCAGTGGCAGTGTGGCACAGAAGGGAGAGAGTGAGACAAAGATGAGCATTAACTTTCGGACCCCTGTCCTAACCACAAATCCCCAGACTGACCCACCAATCCCCACTATTCTTCTTCCCCTCCCCACAGCCCCACCCATTCTGGACCTCCTCCGATTCCCCATTCCACCCCCACTCTCCATCTCCGCCTCCGGCGAGATCTCCGGCAACCTCGTCGTACCGAGCTCATCTCAGCTGTAAGCCCCTCTCCGCCCTTTTCTTTCTCCTTCAGAGGCAAAGCACGGGGAAAAAATCGCGCCTTTTCTTTCTCCCAAACCTAACCCTTCTTCGTTTCTTTTTGCGCAGCACCATCACCATGGCCTCGCGCGCCAAGAAGCCTCCTGGAGACCAGGGCACCCCGACCTCCATGCGCCCCGCGCGCCTCCGCGTCATGCGCCCGGAGGTCGAGGAGGTCCTCCGCAGCCCTCGCCGCGGCCGGCCCAAGCTCAAGGATGGGGGCGGCGAGGGGGCAGCCGAGGACGACGACGGCGCGGAGCCCCCGCGCTACGACTGCGCCTTCCAGGACGAAAAGGGCGAGTTCGCGGCGCCGGAGATGGTGTGGTGCAAGGTGCGGAGCTACCCGTGGTGGCCCGCGCAGGTCTTCGACGCCGCCGACGCCTCGGAGGAGGCGCTGCAGCACGCCAAATCCGGGGGCGGCGCGCCCCTCGTCGCCTGCTTCTGGGACAATACCTTCGCCTGGAGCGAAACCTCCGCGCTGCTCCCCTTCCGGGCCAACTTTCACAGCCTTGTAGGCAAAAACACCTTCTCCAAGTACAAGTACGTCTCTGCCGTCGACGCCGCGCTGGACGAGGTTGAGCGCCGTGTCCAGGCTGGCCTCTCGTGCGCCTGCGTCCCCTACGCCAGGAAGAGGCAGGAGGTTCAGAATTCTGGTATCAGGAAAGGGGCTTATGGTGCCGTGGTGGACGAAGCGTACATGAGGGATACGTTCCGCGGCGAACCTTTTCTCGAGTACATTTCAGCGCTGGGGAGGAATCCGTTGGGTGGTGCCGACCGTCTCGACCTTGCGACCGCCAAGTCGCAGCTGAGGTCGTTCAACCGGTTGAGGGGTCCAAGGGAGCTCCCTGAGTTTGTGACCTATGCGGGCATTGAGGACGTTCCTACCGAGGCAACACCACAGACAAAGAGGAAAAGGATGGAGAAAACCAACAATGAGGACGATGTTCCGAGCAAAGAAAAGAAACCGAGGCGTGTCGAGAGCTCGCTACGCAAGAGTGTTGCTGCAAAGGAAGATGCTGTCGACGAGGAACGTTCTGTGCCTAGGAAGAGTTCAGCAAGGAAGAATAAGAAAGGCACCTCCAAAGATGTAGATAAGAGAGAAGCTCCTGCAAAGAAAAATACCATGGTTGAGGCCAGCTCTGTCCCCAGTAGCAAGGAAAACAAACCAAAGGTTAGTAAGAGTCTAGCAGAGAAGAAGAAGAAGAAAGACTCCTCCAAATACACAGATAAGAGAGAGTCTCTACCAGAACCTGTGGAGGAAGAGGCCATGGGTGATGACAGTTCTACTCCCAGGGCTGCAGATGGTACATTTAGCAAGGAAAGGAAGTCCAAGACCAGTAAGAGTTCAGCAAAGATGATGAAGAAAGACTCTTCCAAAGATATAGATAAGGGAGAGTCTCCACCAGAACCTGCAGTGGAAGATGCTACTAATGAGGACAGCTCTATGCCCAGTGGAGAGGCGACAGATGGTACATTGAGCAAGGGAAGGAAGTCCAAGGTCAGTAAGAGTTCATCAAAGGCAAAGAAGAAAGACATCTCCAAAGACACAGATAAGAAAGAGTCTCTACCAGAGTCTGTCGAGGAAGACGCCATGAATGAGGACAACTCTACGCCCAGTGGAGGGGTGACAGATGGTACATTGAGAAAGAGAGGGAAGTCCAAGATTAGTAAGAGTTCAACAAAGGCGAAGAAGAACGACATCTCCAAAGATGCAGATAAGAAAAAGTCTCTACCAGATCCTGCAAAGGAAGAGGCCACGGGTGATGACAGTTCTACACCCGAGGCTGCAGATGGCACATTGAGCAAGGAAAGAAACTCCAAGATCACTAAGAGTCCAGTGAAGAAGAAGAAACAAGACACCTCTAAAGATGCAGATGGAGTTGAAACGGTTGGTGGAAGCAAAACACCAGTCAAGAAGGCCGTGGATGGCACTTTGAGTGAGAGCAAGTCAGCACGTAGGCTAAGATCCATGCACAAGACAGAAGATGCTTCAGAGCGTTCGAAAGGGCCGAGGAAGGATGATGTTGGTGAAACCACGAAAGGAAAAGACAAAGATGTTGCTTTGCTCAAGGAGAACAATCTAGGGCGTAGAGCAAGCTCTGCACGGCAGAAGGACAAAATCACAGCGGATGGGGTTGGACTTGCAGATAGCAGTGTGAAGGATTCTGTTTCGCCTGGCAAGAAAAAGTCGCAGCTTGGTGAAACCTCGGTAACTAAGGATGCACCCATCTCAATCTCAGAGCATGGTAGGAAGAGAAAGAAACTTTCTGAACTTATGGTAGAGACAGGTACTCCTAATCGTTCACCCGCTGGTAAGAGCAAGGCTCGAGGGAAGCATTCTTTGCCTGCTTCAACTGAGAAACCTGACCTTGATACAGAGGGTACAGTGAAGGCTAGAGGGAAGCGTTCTTTGCCTGCTTCAACTGAGAAACCCGACCGTGATACAGAGGATACAGTGGAGACTAGAGGGAAGCGTTCTTTGCCTGCACTGACTGAGAAACCTGAGGAACCTGACTGTGATACAGAGGATACAAAGAAGACTAGAGGGAAGCGTTCTATGCCTGCATTAACTGAGAAACCTGAGGATCCTGACCGTGATACCAAGGATAAAATGAAGACCAGAGGGAAACGCTCTTTGCCTGGACCAACTGAGGAACCTGAGGATCCTGACCGTGATATGAAGGATACAATGAAGACTATGAAAAGAAAGAAGCTCGACACACTGGGGGATTTGTCTTCCCAGCCACCTCTCTCTCCTAAGGGGTCCACAAAGGGTCAAGAAGCGACACCCAAAGCTGCTGGGAAGAAGTCACAGGCATCTCCAGTTGTCAAAGCTAATGGTGACGCATTGGGGGATTCTTCTTCCCAGCCACAACCTCTCTCTCCTAAGAGGTTCACAAAGGCTCGAGAAGCGATGCGCAAAGCTGCTGAACTGAACCCACATACATCCCCTGCCGTCGAAGCTAACAGCGAAGCATCTCAGACAAGATCGCGCAGGAACAAAAACAGTGAAAAAACCGTTCCAGACAAGTCTCCGCGTTCTGTTAAGCCAAATAAGGGCAAGAAAGGTGCCACAACAGAAGACTCTCTGTCTTGTGGTGAAATGCATTCACAGCTTTGTCTAGCAGCAAGCGATCTTAAGAAGGTGGGAAAAATCACACCTGCAAGCGTCGGCTTCTTCACTGAATTTTCGAAGAGCTCATGTCCTTCTAGTTCTGATGTGGAGAAGGAGATACCCATTGAGGCAGCCAACACTGACAGCTATGCTTCTAGTGCCCACGGTGACAAGGAGATGACTGAGAAGGCAACAGACAAAGTCGCTAGTCCCCAAGCTGATGAGGAGATACCTGAGGAGGCAGCAAACAAAGTCGCTAGTCCCCACGCTGACGAGGAGATACCTGAGAAGGCAGAAAACAAGGTCGCTAGTCCCCATGCTGACGAAGAGATACCTGAGAAACCTGAGGAAGCAGCAAACAAAGTCGCTAGTCCTCATGCTGACGAGGAGATACCTGAGAAGGCAGCAAACAAAGTTTCTAGTCCCCATGCTGAAGAGGAGATACCTGAGAAGGCAACCAACAAGGTTGGGAGTCCCCATGCTGAAGAGGAGGTGCCTGAGAAACCAACAGAGAAAGAGCCGAGTCCTTCAGACCCGCCCATGGCTGATCATATGAAGGAGGTGCCTGAGAAGCCAACAGACAAAGAGCCGAGTCCTTCAGAGCTTCCCGTGGCTGATCACATGAAGGAGGTCCCTGAGAAGCCAACAGACAAAGAGCCGAGTCCTTTAGAGCCGCCTGTGGGTGATCATATGAAGGAGGTGCCTGAGAAGCCAACAGGCAAAGAGCCGAGTCCTTCAGAGCTGCCCGTGGCTGATCATACGAAGGAGGTGCCTGAGAAGCCAACAGACAAACAGCCGAGTCCTTCAGAGCCGCCCGTGGCTGATCATACGAAGGAGGTGTCTGAGAAGCCAACAGAGAAAGAGCCGAGTCCTTCAGAGCTGCCCGTGGCTGATCATACGAAGGAGGTGCCTGAGAAGCCAACAGACAAAGAGCCTAGTCCTTCAGAGCCGCCCATGGCTGATCATACGAAGGAGGTGTCTGAGAAGCCAACAGATGAAGAGCCTAGTCCTTCAGAGCCGCCCGTGGCTGATCATATGAAGGAGGTGCCTGAGAAGCCAACAGAGAAAGAGCCGAGTCCTTCAGAGCCGCCCGTGGCTGATCATATGAAGGAGGTGCCTGAGAAGCCAACAGATGAAGAGCCGAGTCCTTCAGAGCCGCCCGTGGCTGATCATATGAAGGAGGTGCCTGAGAAGCCAACAGAGAAAGAGCCGAGTCCTTCAGAGCTGTCCGTGGCTGATCATACGAAGGAGGTGCCTGAGAAGCCAACAGACAAAGAGCCGAGTCCTTCAGAGCCGTCCATGGCTGCGCATATGAAGGACGATTACTGGGCTGACATTCTCATCAACGTGGAGGAACCGATATCCAGCCTGAAAAAGAAGAAAGACAAGAGCAAGACCAAAACAAGCAAGACCAAGGAGCTTCAAGCTGAGGCCGCCACCCCCAAGGAGCTGCCAGTCTCCATGGGAAACGTGGAGCCAGAGGAACCAAAGGCAGCCGAGTGCAAACAAGACAACACAGAGAACGGAAAGGCCGAGGCAAAACCACCAATGGTGGCAAACGGGGGCCAACAGGCAAACGCCGAGGAGACGGCAGAGAACCTGTTGCTCACTGGGCTGGTGATGCACTTCAGCAGGCCAGACGCCGTCCCGTCGCACAGTGACCTGGTCAAGATATTCAGCCAGTACGGGCCCGTGAGCGAGGCCAGGACGCAGACCGGGAACTCCGTCAACTCCGCCACGGTGATCTTCAAGCGGCGCATGGACGCGGAGGGGGCGTTCTGCGGCGCGGGGAATATGACGAGCGTGCTCGGGCCGGGCCTCGTCAGCTTCCGCCTCAGCGACTTCCCCAGTGGTGCTTCGGGGAACGGGGCTCGGCAAGGAGCGTCGAGTGAACAGAGGCCTTGGTGATGTGTACCCAGCAAGGTGAGGCAATTGGTTTTGTTCCGTTCACGACGCAGTCCTGTTCTGTCGTATCGGTCATCATCATATAGTAATTCTGCGGTCTTATTTAAATTTCAGGTGAAGGAGGTGGTGGTAGCTGTTACAGGAGGAGGACTGAACATTGATGGAAACAATGATCACTTGTCTCTTTTTTTGGAGGTAGCATGTAGTCGACCGTAGTATATATATGTATGTTGCTGGTCGAAGATGTTGGTGTTGCGAAAAGATGCATGGTTGTTGTACCTGGCAGTCTGGTTTATTTTGTCAAACATTGTTGTTGTTATTGCTGTGAATGGGATATCACATTCGCACCCTGAAGTTGTAACCGTTATGTTGTGGTCATTGGTCAATGTATGTAGCTAGAAGATCATGCATGCCCTAGTTTCATGATGATACTTTGTGAAAGCTGTTATGAACATGATTGGCAGTAGCAGGCAGGTTGATTCTTGGAGAGCTGCAGTGCAGGTTGATTGGAAATGAGTGACTTGAACTTGAACTTGAACTGGAGCAGCTAGCATGGGCTTATGGAAAGGCAAGTATATTAGACTGTGTCAACTTTTATTATGCTCGCATGTTTGGAAATTATTCTAAGATGCTCCCCATTTTTGTATGGCTGGATGGATCGACTGGAGATTATTCTTCACTGGAGTAACGGAAAGGAGCAGGGGAGAAAAGGGTGGATCGTGTATGTGTGTCATGTGGTACGTGCGTGGGATGATGGATACTGTCTTTATTCACTAGCTGTTTTTTTGGTTGGCATTGATATATATAGATCAGTAGTAGAGCTGCATCTGCCTGTCAGTGCCATGCATCTTTCTTTTGATGAAGATGCATGAAAAGGGCAAGGTATTTTGCAAGCAAGAGCTGTGCAAACTGTCTGGCAGATAATAATAAGTGAAAAAGACACAACCCTTCCTCTTTTTTTCTCTCTCTGTCGTCTGATCTTTCTTTTGAACATATATTAAGTAAAAATCACTCTCTCCGGCATATGGCATAAAGATGTTATTACAGTTAATATACCCGTATATAAATTGTACTAGGTAATACTAATATCTTATATTATGTGACCGAGTGACAGTGAAGAATATGCGATTAGTTAGCACAAGATCTTACTATGGTAAACTGGTTGAGACAGAGATAGCGAGTGCAACGGAATCGTCAGAAAGAAAAAGGCACGCGGTGCGAATCCCCACATTGCTAGCTTTACAGTTGCACCTCTTGGAATATATAGATAAAGAGAGTGATAGAGCCTTTCTCCCCTTCCCCACCACCACCAGCGAGTGAGTGAGCTGCTTTGCTTTGCTTTTTTGACGATCGCTTTGCTTGTTGTTGCTCTTCACATTGCGAGCTGCTCTGCTTTCTTCTTCCCCATCACCCTTTTTTTACCACCCATCATCTCCATCCCCGGCCGCTTTCTCCATCCTCGGCCTTACTTAGCGACTAAGAACACGGCCGGGCCGGGAGGGCTGGTTCGAGCAGCAGCCAGCGGCTAGCAGCAGCTCCTCCCTCATCCATCCAAGAATCAATGGCCACTCCTCCAGCACACTCCTGCTTGCACCTGATGTTGCTGCTGCTCCTGCTGCTTTCATCCTTCCCCTTGCTCTCACTCGCTCAGATGCCTGGTAAGTCATCGGTTTCCTTCAAGCTTGCTGAATGGCTTCATATCAATTTCTTCATACTGCTGCTTCATGTTCTATGTATGTTCTTGCATCCTGCTCCTCCATCGCCTACTTCCTTCCTCACCTCATCGCCCTCCCATATATACATCCGCACCTGTGTCTGGCTGTCGGTCGGTTACCCACTGATTATTAACTGCTACTCCGAAATCTCATCTCAGCATGTAGTGCATACATGTAACTACTGAGATTAAGTAGTACTACTACTTACCTGCAAAAAAAAAAAAAGTTTAAGTAGTACTACTTCAGGACTGTCTACTACTTCATTACCCTCTGGTTACCTGCTATTCAGAAAACTCATCTCAGTATGTAGTACATGTAGCTAGCGAGATCGACCATGTATGCTCAGCAGTCCAAACATGACAATTAATTTGTACTTTTCCAGGACTGTCTTAGTACTAACTAGTACAGCCACCAACCCACTGTACTGTGACTGTACCGTCTAGGACGTTTGCATTGCAGTTTTGCAATACAAATCCAGTACTGCAACTCTAGAATCTAGTGCTACAATTAATTTGTATTGCAACTTAATTGATTGGCTGAAGATGCTGCTGCCTGGCTGCAGGTTTCGTCAGCATCGACTGCGGAGGCACGGCCAACTACACCGACGAGCTGGGACTCCGGTGGACAACTGACGCCGGACTCATCGCCTCCGGCACCACCATCTCCGTCAATGCCTCTTCAGACGAGAAGCGCACCCAGTACACCACGCTCCGGTACTTCCCTGCCGACGACAAGAAGTACTGCTACACGCTCGACGTAACCACACGCACACGCTACCTCGTCCGCGCCACCTTCCTCTACTCAGACTTTGACCGCAGCAACGTCTTCCCGGAGTTCGACCTCTACCTCGGCGCCACACGATGGTCCACCATTGTTGTGTACGATGACTCCCGCATCGTCACCAGGGAGGCCATCGTGCTGGCCCCGACGGACACGATAAGCGTGTGCCTGTCGAACGCCACCACCGGGCAGCCCTTCATCTCTACGCTTGAGCTCCGGCAGCTCAACGGCTCGCTGTATTATACCGCCGACGAGGCCAGCTACTTCCTCAGCTTGGCGGCCAGGATCAACTTCGGTGCACCCACCACAGATCCTGTCAGGTAGTAAACAAAATGTATAGCTCTTTCTTTTTGGTTTGTCTCAAAGAACAGAGTTTTTTCCCCTGTTTTCCTCTTTGAGGGAGAGCGTTTTCCCTGTTGATTTCAGCATAATCACTTACTTCTGTTGTTCCTTGTTTCAGAGAACATAGTCTGTTAATTTTAACGTTATCACTTACTGTTGTTCTTAAAGATTACTGACCTGGTTAATTCGATTCCGTTGTCAGGTACCCTGATGACCCCTACGATAGGATATGGGAGTCCGACATGGTGAGGAGGGCCAACTACCTGGTCGACACCGCGCCAGGCACAACCAACGTGTCCACTGACAAGCCCGTTTTCGTCAGCACCAATGAGAGGCCACCTCAAAAGGTGATGCAGACTGCAGTGGTGGGTTCCCTCGGCGAGCTCACGTACCGGCTCAACCTCAACGGATTTCCAGGGAATGGCTGGGCCTTCTCCTACTTCGCTGAGATCGAGGAGTTCGTCGTGCCCGAGACGCGCAAGTTCAAGCTCTTCATCCCTGGCCTGCCCGACGTCAGTAAACCCACCGTGGACATCGGCGAGAACGCGCCAGGGAAGTACCGGCTGTACCAGCCAGGGTACTTCAACGCGTCACTCCCCTTTGTGCTGTCCTTTGCATTTAGGAAGACGAATGATTCGTCCAAGGGTCCGATCCTCAATGCGTTTGAGATTTACAAGTATGTACGGATTGAGCTTGGATCACCGGACGTGCCAGCCATGGCGAGCCTCGCCTCACGCTACAAGTTTGCTGATTGGGCACGAGAAGGTGGCGACCCATGCCAGCCTTCACCATGGTCTTGGGTCAAATGTTATTCAGAACCACAACCAAGAGTAGTTTCAATGTAATTCATTCAGCTCTCAGTCCTCTTGCTTCCTGCTATTCTGTTGCTCAAGTGTATATCTGCACTTTAATTAGCAGCTTAATTGGTACTAACAACATATAGTTGTGCACAGAAATCTTTCAGGAAAGAACTTGACGGGGAGCATACCACCGGAACTAGCTGCTTTGCCATGCTTGTCAGAAATGTAAGAGCTTTCAGCCTTGCCCTTTCTGCTAAGAGAATGCCTGCTGATTATAATCCATGAATTTCCTCCCACCCATGTCCTGATTGATCATCTTTTTCCTTGCAGTCGACTTGGTGATAACATGCTGACTGGCCCAATTCCAGACCTGACTGCCTCTTCAAACCTTTCAATCATGTGAGCCAGCTTGCCGATTTCATTTCTGCAGCCTTTTAACCTCACCTCTTGTTAATTGTGTCGTTATCATGAATGGATACTGAATTTTCTCACTGAAAAAAAAATGCAGTCACTTTGAGAACAACCAACTGACTGGCAGTGTGCCTTCATATTTGAGCAGCTTGCCCAAGCTCACTGAACTGTAAGTCTTTCACCAAACCCTTGATTACTTTCCAATTATTTGCAGTTTGCCTGCCATAGCCCATTATACTGAAAATTTAGTCACAAAAGAGTGAGGAACAAGCTGCCCCTTGTTTACTGTCCACTATAATGCAGGTATCTTCAGAATAACAAGCTATCTGGAGACATCCCCAAGGCTCTGACAAGTAGAGGCATCATTTTAAAGTATGTATTCTTTCCGTCGTACACTACATATTCTAGCCACAGTAATTTAAATATCTTGTTATCAGCTAATCTAAGGTTCCCTTACTGAAAAATTTCAGCTATGGTGGAAACGACCTCAAAATAGGGAAGCAAGAGAAGCACCACTTAATAATCATTATATCTTCTCTGCTTGGAGTATCTTTGTTACTTGCAGTTTCCCTCTGTTGCTATGTGCTAACACGGAAAACCATCAACAAAAACTCAGCAGAAGGTCAAAGCAGAAATCCTCCTCTTCTTATCTTGTTATTACATCCTATTTCTTGTAGTGCCTTTCCTTCTGTGTGAGTGTGTTCTCAACTCTTTATAACCTTCCTTTGGTCCAGATGACCTTACAAAGGTTCTGCCTGAACAGAAGTTACAGAAGTCAAGCGCGCTTTCATGTGAAATCGCCACGGAGACGGCTCATCCCTTCAGATTATGTGACCTCGAAGCGGCGACCAAGAACTTTGAAAACAGGATTGGTTCTGGAGGTTTTGGGATAGTGTATTATGGGAAGCTGTCGGATGGGAGGGAGATTGCTGTTAAAGTGCCGACAAACGATTCATACCAAGGGAAGAAGCAGTTCACCAACGAGGTAGGTCTGCAAACCAATTGCTATAGCAGCCTTGAATATGGTGTGCTCTCTTAACTCCAGTTGTATTTGTCAAGGTATCCTTGCTGTCAAGAATACACCACAGGAACCTGGTAGCGTTTCTAGGATACTGCCACGAGGACGGGAGAAACATTCTGGTCTATGAGTTCATGATGAATGGGACTCTGAAAGAGCATCTTCATGGTAATTCAACAGTTTGTTCCCATCAATCATGTCAGAAATTGAGAATTGTGTTTTAACATAACACACATGACACTATATATTTTCAGGGCGAGACAAGCACATTAGCTGGATCCAGCGTCTCGAGATTGCAGAGGATTCAGCAAAAGGTTTTGATATTGTGCAAAATTCAGATATAAGCATATGCAATGCCTCTGCTCTATATTGAGCTGCAGAAATGGAAACAATGCAGGAATCGAGTACCTTCATAGCGGATGCACGCCGTCGATCATCCACCGGGACATCAAGACGAGCAACATCCTGCTGGACAAGCAGATGCGAGCCAAGGTTTCGGACTTTGGGCTGTCCAAGTTCGTCGCGGACGAGTCCCACGCGTCCACCAATGTTCGCGGAACACTGGGCTACCTCGATCCTCAGTCAGTACTCAGTAGTCAGCACTCTGAACTCATTTGTTTTGCAGTCTCAGTTTGCTGATAATAATATTACTATGTGTGCAGGTACTACACCTCCCAGCAGCTGACAGAGAAGAGCGACATCTACAGCTTCGGGATCATCCTGCTGGAGCTCATCTCCGGGCGCCCGCCCATCTCCACCATGACCTTCGGGGAGCAGTTCCGGAACATCGGGCCATGGGTACGTCAGTCAGTCAGTACCGAGCTAAATCCATATGTTCTTCGTTCTTCAGTGGAATGAATGACAATAGACTGACTGACACGGAGGGAAAATAAATAAATGTGCAGGCCAAGTTCTACTACGAGAGCGGCGACATCGAGGCGATCGTGGACCCGACGATCGCCGGGGAGTACCACGACGTGCACTCGATGTGGAAGATCGCGGAGACGGCGGTGCGGTGCATCGACGCGGAGGCTAGGCGTCGGCCCTGCATGGCGGAGGTGGTGAAGGAGGTCCAGGAGGCCATCGCGCTGGAGAGGCCTCCGAGCGAGGCGGCGCTGTCGGAGCGGAGGACGCCGTTCTCGCCGGCGGGGGCGAGGTCGTCCGGGGCGGTGCGGTCGCACGACATGGTCATGGACAACCTCTTGCACGACGACTCGTCCTTCTCGGAGACGCTCAAGTACCCCGAGCTACGCTAAGCTAGGTGGTGAAAGAACACGGACGGGTTCTTGTTTTTTTTGTTGTTGTGCTGCATCGGAAATTGGCTCAAATTTTTTGTCAAGTTTTCCCGTTTTGATGGAGGAATGAGTTGATTGTTTGGTATAGGAAATTGTAAACTAAGGCTAATGCTATTACGTATTTTTTTATGGAGTAAGTACTTTTGGTATTATTACCGTGAATTTATTCGTAGAACAATTTTTATAAGGTTAAAAAGGAGTAATATAAACTTGACCTTTTTATAAGGAAAAAAAAGACTGGATCGTTTGGCGTTGCTAGTCTGGGCCGAACCTGAGCAGCAACACCAAGGAGAGGTAGGCTGCACCTGGGCTAAAGGCCCAGTACGCATCTGTGAGGCCGTGGAGGGGCAAGACGGTCAATTCAGAGCGGGCGTGTGGCGTCGGACATAACTCGCGGATTAGGGTTTCCATGCGACGCCGCCATTTCCATTCGGGCGATAAGAAAAAGAAGAGAAGGCAGACAGACAGCCGCGCGGTCTTAAGCCCAAACACAAACCCTCACTCTCTCCACAGACCTAGTAGTACTAAACCCTCACTCGCCCCTTCCCTCCTCTGCTTCAAATCCTCAGCCGCCGAATCTTTTCGCCTCCCCTGTTTTCCCTCCATTCCCCGCTCCCTTTCCCCGCGCGATCCATCGATCCGTCCGGCCGTTAAGTAGGCAGATCGATCGGGTCGGGTCGGATCGGATCGATCGGGGCAGCGGTGGCGGCCGGTAGCAGTAGCAGCGATCGATCCGTCCACTATGTCGCCGGCGGAGATGGATTCCGATAAGGTTGAGCTGGAGGCGGCGGCCGACGCCGACGAGTGCACCGCCTCCGGCGAGCCCAAGGCCTGCGCCGACTGCAACACCACCAAGACGCCCCTCTGGCGCGGCGGACCCACCGGACCAAAGGTACGGCCTTTTTTTCTTCTTCATTCCATTCATTCCCCCCCTCCGATCTGCCTTCTACTGTCGATTCCTGTTCCTCTCGTGCGATCAGTCGGCTGATCCGATCCGATCCGATCCGATCGATTTGTTTGTTTTGATGTGCAGTCACTGTGCAACGCGTGCGGGATCCGGTACCGGAAGAGGCGGAGGGTGGCCATGGGGCTGGACCCCGAGGTCAAGCGCAAGCCCAAGAGGGACGCCGTCGTGGCCGCCGAGGCAGAGGCTGCCGCTGCTCAGGAGGAGGACAAGGACGAGGAAGGCGCCGGCGACGATAGCACCAGCAAGGCCGCCGCCAAGACCGGCAAGACGCAGACGGTGGAGCTCCACATGGTGGGGTTCGCCAAGGACGCCGTGCTCAAGCAGCGCCGCCGGATGCGCCGGAGGAAGCCCTCCTGCCTCGGCGAGGAGGAGCGGGCAGCCATCCTCCTCATGGCCTTATCCTCAGGCGTCATATACGCCTGATCGATCGCTTGGATCGCTAGGATCGATCCACAGTCCAGCCCAGCCCAGCCCAGCCCAGAAGGGGGAGGAGATGATGAAGAATGGATGAGGAGTTGGAGTTTAAGATGCAAAGCTCCATGTAGCAAGTTAATAATCATGTCATGCCATGCCATGCCATGCCATGGTGTAGTACTAGCTTATATATGTCTGTCTGTCCGTCCATGAGTGTTGCTTACTGTTCTTTCGTTCCTGGTATTAGCTTCTGCTAGTAGTAGTAGTACCTAGTAGTAGTAATGTCACTACTTGCTAATGTGATGTTTGCTCTGGTAGTGTACCCTCTGACTTGTGCAATGTAACCGGCAAGAACCTCTATGATCCATCATCTTATCCTCTTGTTTCGTTTCTGTATTGGTGAGCTGATCTGCGGCAATGGTGATGCCATGGTTGCTTCTTTCCCATGGATAATGGTACTGCTCATATGTATGGGATCTTTTTCATGTCTGTGTTCTTTCCTCAAGTACTTACCACTCATGCTGCAATGATTCCACCTGAAACTGGGAGAATGAATGGAATGTAAGAAGAGAAGATTCCTTGTATCAGAGAAGATTCAGGAGGCAAGCAGCTAGTTGCATGAGGTGGTCAGCATCCATGTGTAAATTCCATTCCTTTCTGGGAAAGAAAGCAGCAAGGGATAAATAACAAAAGTCATCCAGTCATGGATGATGGTACAGGTGCTGCTGCTTCTTCTTCTGTTACCACTGTCCAGGTAGTAGTAGCTTTGCTAGAAATGGATGGTATGTTATTGGTAGGTTCTCTTCTTCTGGACTGGACCAAGTTGGGGCTCCCAACTTGTGGATTGGATCTCATCATCATTCCTGCCTGCCTGCAGTGGTCTTGTTTGAGCTGCACTAGTATTACTACCAACTTAATTGCTGACACTGCTAGTACATAAGAGGTTTACACAGCTGAACTGTGAAACACATTGTTAATTCAGATTATCATCACATCAGCAGAACCATGTGTAAGAATCTCGGAATCAAGTGTTGTTCCAACACACAAGACGTTTTCTGAAAAGAAAAATTCCAAATGAAAAAAGTGTCTCGACTATAAACAAATCCAGGCAGCAACCCCACTTGTGTAAAAGGAAAAAAAAAAGCATAGTGACGACTAGTGCTACTATCATGCCTCCTAATTTCCGGCTTGTCCGCCTAAAACAAGACAACATGTCTGTCTGACTGACTAACTGCTACTAGTAATTTTCAGTATCCGAACACACTAAACCTGAGACCCCTGAATATCTAACCCAGCTGTCACCCTGTCATCTCTGCAATGTCACCTTATCAGCTTGGTGTGGATATCTTTTGACCGAATGCAGCGGTCTTCATTCCTTTTTAGGGTTCCACTCAGCCAAGTGTGTAGGCGCAAAAGTTTCCATGGAATTTTTTGTAAAAAGAAACAAGAGAGGATCACCAGCTTATCATGCTGTAGTTCGTTCATGACGGAGATGTGCCATAGCCAGTCACCAAGAGCTGACCTCAACCAGCTGGTTGCTACTCCTAGCCCTTGCTAGTTGCTAGCACTTGTACAAACCAAATTCTAGCAATGCTACCAACCGGTCAAACCTTTTCGCCTTCTAAATCTCAGTAACAAATGGGTCCTTAAAATTATCTTCACTGCCGCTGAATCCAACACGTGCAGATGAGTGGACCTAAGATATTCCTCACAAGGTTTCGGTGCCAACTCGGGCAACCATAACAAATTTTGTATGCAATATTGCCTCTTTATGTAGTACTCCCTCTCTTCCAAAATATTACTAGACGTTTTAGTTTTTTAACACATTTTGGAACCTATTCATTTTGCTTCGAACCTGTACACTAAAAGGCGTATAGATACATGTGTTTTAGAAAAAAATTAAAATATCTTATAATTTTAAAACGAAGGGGGTAAAATAGAAGTAAGTTGACACTCAAATATAAATTTCAATATCCATATATTCCGTTTATCAAAACATTGTAGTACTACTCATGCTAAGGATTTATATATTTTTTAACAAGTACAAAGCCCATCCCTTAGAAACAGGTCGTCAACAAAGAAAGTGTAGTTTTCGAAACAGGCTTTCGCCCCGCTATATTAATATAGCAAACCACCGATAGACATGCTGAGGCCGCAACACAAGCAAGTCCAAAAAAAAGGAAGAGAAAGCAAAAAGAACAAATGCCAACATCGGCAGTTCGACTAAAACAAAGATGATTCAGAACCGTTGCACCCTTCGGATTAGTCCCACCACTCTCCTAGCGTATCAACTCAGCGCGTGTCAAGCAAGCCCTTAAAGAAGGAAAGTGACGATGACGACGCTGCTGCCCGGACTAGTCCTAGGGTTTCCCCCGGTACGCGGAGGGCAGTGGGAAGGGGTACATACGACGCCCTTCAGGAAGGATGGAGGCGCCCACAGACATCACCGTGTCGGTGCCGACTGCGCCGGCATGGATTTCTCCCAACCACCAAACCACGCCCTGATGAACTGTAGCGCTCCACCTATATTGTTGCCCACCAGTGTGCGCCACCACGGTTTTGTAAGAGCCAATGCCGTCTCACTGAAGCTACCACAACGCGACCAGAGGAACCGAGACGAAAAGTCGGAAACTAGAGGCGATAGTACTGTAGCGGCGCGGGAGGGAACCACCTCCACCACCATTAGGGGTAGCCGACCGGGCGTAGCAGCCGGAGCACACCAGGCCCATAGGAGGGCCCGGCCAGGCCCGGGGTGGACCCGTGAAGCTCCTGCCACCACGCACTTCTCTACCATGAAGAAGAGTTCTGCCGCCTTGGTGATGCTTTCTCCCCAAATGCCGATCTTTCCCTCATCGTGGCGTCCTTGACGCCCTCAGAGAAGGCGGTGATGATGTTACAGTCCAAGATATTGGGAATCTTGTTGCGGCTCTGGCTGAACCACTACAAGAACTTGAAGAGGGTCTCACCAGGTTGCTGGCGTACTTAGCGGAGATCGTAGTAGGTGAGAGGGCGCTCGTAAGTCCCCTTGAAGTTGGCGATGAAGACCGGCCAGAGGGCTGGCCACGAGGCGGTGGATTCCTCGGGGAGGTTCATCAGCCAGGTCCCCACCATGTAATTTAGACCCATGGGGAACCAGTTTGCCATGACGCAGTCGTCACCCCCGCGGCCCTGATGCCTATGGTGTAAAGGTGTCGGAACTCGCACGGCTTGGCGGTTCCGTCATAGCGTGTCGGTATATCTAGGCGGAACTTGTGCGACCACACCACACAGTAGATTTCTTTGGTGAATGCGAGGCAGACGTTGCCCTGCACCTCCTTGCCATTGGCGACGGCCGCACAGTTCTGCTGGCCCGCCGTGGATATCTCCTTGACGATGCGGTCCTCCCGTCCACGAAGGGGCGTGGTGAGCGCACGAGTGGCCTCTGGAGGTGAGATGATTTGGCAGTTGTTGCCGACTGGTAGAGCAGCGTCGCCGGCTTGGGAGCGTTGTCAGACTATCGAGCTAGGCACGGATCCACAGCCCCCGGCGCCATGCCTCATCCTGAGCCTCCTGACCTGCCTGGGTAGGGGCAGTGATGTTGAGGAGCTTGGCCAGGTGCTCACACCACTTCCCTTGCCCAGATTCAGCCGAGAGGTGGTGCATTAGCTCCTGCACCATCCGCTTGGCAGCTTCCGGTGTGGGCCGGTCAGTCTTATCACAAGAGGACACGGTGCAGGAGAGCGACATGTTGCCACGCGTTGAGAGCTGGCGCTCCTGTGACGGGTTGAAGGAGGAGCCCTGCTCTTCTTCCATCCATGGGGTTTGCTCTATCGTGGTGCGTCAGGGGGTGGGCTCCGTCTGAGCCTTGCTCGTCGTGCGGCGGAGGGCGCACTTAGCTCGAGTCTCGTTGCAAGCCGACATGCCTATGAGGTTGGTGAAGATCTTGGAACAACGCTTCAGCCTCCTAATGGCGCGCCAAATGTCAGAGAATGTGTCCCGCGAAGGAACAAGGGGCCCGACTAACCCTGAGTCCGAGAGGGGGCTAAATCACGCGTTGAGAGATTCTCAATGATGGCGGCAACGGCAGAGCACGCACACGACAGAGAGTAGACATAATTTGTTTTACCCAATTCGGGACCCTCGTGAGGAGGTAAACTCCCTACTCCTTATTGATTGTATTGCTCGTGGTGTCTCGCGAGGGTACAATGGTGGATAAATTTCTACGGTGTGAGATCCCAAGGATCGATCTCTTATAAGGTAGGAGAAGCTCTCCTTTTATAGGGGAACTGGGCCTCTTCCCCCAATGGGCGGGAAGGGTCACCACACTGCCGCTCCTCGAAGTCCTGGTCTAGAAGGCTACTTTAAGTGGACTTGGTCCTGCTCGTCGGTGCCTCTCCGCTCCTTCATAAAGCTGGCTCTGTTGGCATCACTGGTCGCAACACGACACTAGATGCTCCTTGCACCAAAATGGCAAAGGGGAAACTTTTCCGGTGTTAATTACTTTTGTAGTTGATGCTTGTGAGTGGAACCATTGAATTATTGTTTATGTTCAGATTGTTATTCATCATCATATTATCTCTGATCTTGATCCATATGATGTCTTGTGAGTAGTTCGTTTAGTTCTTGAGGACATGGGAGAAGTCATGTTGTTAGTAGTGGAATTGTGTTGAGGTATTATTCAATGGTTTAATATTTAAGTTGTGGTGCTATTCTTCTAGTGGTGTCATGTGAACATCGACTACATGATACTTCACCATTTATGGGCCTAGAGGAATGCATTGTGTATTTGACTACTAATTGTGGGGTTGCCGGAGTGACATAAAACCGAACCCCCGTTAGGAAACCTTTGTACAAGGGAGTGTAGGATTTCAGAGTTTAAAGCCGTGGTTAGGTTTTTATCTTAATTACTTTCTTGTAGTTGCGGATTCTTGCAAGGGGTTTAACCACAAGTTTGTACTAGTCCTAGTAAGGTCAGTACATTAGCACAGGTTCACCCACACAACACTTATCAAACCAAAGAAGATTAATCAACTATATGAAACGAAAGTGCTTGACAGTATTCCCGTGTGTTCTCGAGAACATTTGATCCTCATAAGTATTACCACCGGCTTGTCCTTTGCTAAGAAAGGATTGGGCCACTTGCTGCAATTATTTGCTGTCTTTATTTAGTTGCACTTTATTTCCTTGCATTATCAAAAACTCCTAAAAATCCGTTTTCTAAGTATTTACAGAGAGTTCCTGCTCCATACCACTAGTCAACACCTTCTGCTCCTCGTTGGAATCGACACTCCTATTTATCGAAAGTACTGCGATACACCCCCTATACTTGTGGGCCATCAATGTACACACAACTACTTTTGTTTTAAATCCTACACCCTGGGAGTACTTTAATTTAATGAGAATTCGTGGAGACACACCCAAGGGAAACCAAATTGATCATCCTGCTATTCTCTATCTATTTTATATAATTGCTAACACCTTGTAGGCACGTGGCGAGTTTACTAGAGTTAATGAGGAGGACATGTTGATTCTCGCAAAAGCTGCTATTATTAATTGTATGCTTAAGCATCAAGCTCTTCAATCTCGTGGACCCATATGCAGAGGGGGAATTGTGACCGTTCTTGCACGCTCACTTCACATCAACCTAGGTAACTTCCAACCGTTGGCAGAAAGTCACCGTCTCGGTATCTCCATTCTAAGAGCATGTGGTATGGTTTCTAAAACTCACGGTAGACATTTCCTTGATATACCTAGAGCGGATCACTTGATCCCGTCTCCTTTGCCTAATGGTCTATTCTCTATCAAGGATGGACATTTGTGTTTTGACGCACAGGTTGAGGCTAATCTACCCCAAAGAGAAATACCCATGGGAGGAGGATGAGAAGATGAAGAAGTAGAACAAGGAGGACCTGAACAATATGAGCAGACACCAAACTACTACACCACCTATAAAGACATCTATGCACTCGAAGGGAATATTCAAAACATGAACAACCTCTCCATCAACCTTCGATATGATACTACAAGCCTCGCCACCCAGTTCCATGATTGGGACAGCCAATGAAACATGGGAAACTATCCACCGCCACCACAATGAGTAACAAAAGGGCCTGCAAAAAGCTTGAGCTTGGGGATGTGTTCCCCTCGTAAATTTATTTGTGTAATAACGAGGTTGTACTCCAGCTCCTTGCGATATTTGAAACACTCGTGTTGGTTCATTCCAACATTTCGCTTTTTTCCTTTTGATTTTTTAGTTTTCTTTTATTTTTCATTTATTTTTATTTTCTTAAAACCTTTCTTGGTCGCAAGATCTTTTCTATTATTTAATCCCTAACCTAAAAAATACAAAAATATTTTTCCATATTTCCTTTTTTCGTAAATGTGGATTCGCACTTTGCCTCTTTGCTATATTATGATGAGAGTGACCGTGTTTGAGTCTTGAAGGAACACATCCCTATAAGGAAGAGAATCATAATGTCACTTATGAGAGGTATGTCCTATGTCTCCCACTTTTGAAGTTTGAGTTGTTTATCTTAGTTGGTTGATTTGCTAAGATGCAATGCTTGTGGGAGTAATTTAATACAGTTATAGTAAAGCTTTTTATTAGTATGATGATTAGTTGTTGAAGCTCTTGCTCTAGTTATTTTAGCTAACCGAGTATTGCCTTGGAAATAATATTGCCAAACAAGTACAATAAGTAAAAGTCTGAAATTTACGACTTGTCTGATGAATGATTGTCTTAAGAGTATATCCTTGAAGATACTTAATCCCATAGATATTTTGATAGTCTTGCCGACACTCATGAAAGGAGTTGTTTGATTGAAATAAAGTCCAGTGGTAATTGTGATGCATGCCAAAGCTAACCTTGTGTATCAAACTGTCGTACTAGCTCAAAAAAGAGAGAAAAATCTGTTTTTATGTTCCTAGTTTACACCTTTGGGATGCCAATAACTCCGCTAGATTTTGAATGATCTATGGTATAACCCCGGATTTTGGCTATGAGTTTATGACATGATTAGCATAAGTGTCAATGTATGGAAAAAAATATTGGTACTCTCAAAGGTTGTGCAAGCACTTGCAAAATAAACAGCCAGCAATCCTTGAAAGAATAAAAAGAAAAAGATATCTATGAAGATCCACATAACAAGTCCTTGGCATGATCTCATTACTACTCTACGATTTTTTCTTGAAACACAATGAAGAATGGATTGGAAGTGTTTTCTATAGACTTTATTTATTGATGTGGGTGTAAATAAGACACTTCGTTGTTATTCTACTTAGGACATGAAACTCTCTTACTTAATCATGCTATTTAAACATCCTAGTGTTCCTTGGCAAGCTGAGAGTTAACTAGAAGAATTGGATTGATTGCTACACTTCTAGTTATTTATACTAATATTAAACTCTACTTTGATTGTCTTGACTTACCGAAGTTTATATAGTACTCTTGTCATCTCTCTAACTTTGATAAGCCTCACAAATGAATGACGTGTTACACACATATGACTACCAACCGTAAGTGAATTCTTATTCTCATCGTTTTAAGTTTAAATGCTGAATTCATTATAGTTCTTTTGTTTCTTGTTACTCGAGGGTGATCAAGGTTTAACCTTTCTCCAAAATTTATCATTTTCCACCGCATTTAAACATTGTTTTTAGTTAAGAAATTGACAATAAACTCACAATCCCTGCCACTAATATGACTAATAATTGTAGTATGTAAAACCTTGGTTTGAATTATGTTGTACAGGAAATCACGACCTTTAATCCGAAATCAGGAGTCATAATGAAGGATTTTGAAGAAGTCCACACGACCAAGTAATTGGGAAGCAAATTCTAGCCGTCAGTAAGCTTAACGACAACTGGTACGAGCAGGGACTGCCCGTATCGTTCGCCCATACTAGGTGGCGGCGGCTTCGTCTCGTAAAACCCCATAACTTTCGTGAAGGCGCCTAAATATTTTGAGGCTCCAGGCGCCATCTAGAGGGCCACTATTCTCAGATTTCATCACAACACCACCAAAGGATATCCACGCTATCGTTCATCCACCCCCTCCATTATCCATAGCCACTACCTTGTACTTTGGATCTCCTTATGATTTGTGACCATTGTAAGAATATTCGATTTCAATCTAAGTATTTTGCACAATTTTTCTCTCCTAGATCTATCTGTTATGAGTGAGTAGTCCTCACGGGCTGACGGTTGGGGAGAAACCTCACAACAATTATGTGTATCTAACCATGGGAGTATTGTAATTTGTTTGCAATTGATATTTGTATCTTTTGTTTCTTTGTCTCTCATCTTGATCCGTGGACTTGTAGGTACCTAAGATCCCATAGATTGATAAAGGCTTGAGGTGAGATACTTGGCTAGCGGCGATCTCATAGGAACCCCAGTGACAGAAAGGTTAGTATGGTCTTCGCATAGCGACCCATTTGGGATCACAACAACATCACCACTTAATGCTTTTATATGTCACTACTAGAGAAAAGGCTATAGGAGACATGCTTATGCGAGGCACATTTAGCATATGCGCCTCCTATAAAAATAGGCGAGGCGCACTTTGTGATATGCGCCTCTAGTATAAAAATAGGCGAGGCGCATATGATAAGAATGCGCCTCCTATAATCCCTGTACGGACAGAATCTAGCAGGCCCATATTATGCGAGGCGCATTCTAGTCATATGCGCCTCCTATATATCAGATAGGCGAGGCGCATATGGACAGAATGCGCCTCGCATATTCTGTGTGGGCCCGCGTGTTGGTAGGTGCACGAATATGCGAGCCTCCTATATTTGATAATATGCGAGGCACATATGGCCAGAATGCGCCTCGCATATTCTGTGTGGGCCCGCGTGTTGGTAGGTGCACGAATATGCGAGGCGCATATGGCTATATGCGCCTCCTATATTTGACAATATGCGAGGCGTATATGGCCATATGCGCCTCAAGTAATTCATGCGGGCCCGGGCGCTGGTAGGTGGCCGCATATGCGAGGCGCACCTCCTATAGTTTGAATTATAGGAGGCGCATATTGTGCAATATGCGCCTCGCATAAGCTGGCACCACTTTTTTCCAGCTTTTTGCACATGGAGGCAACTACCACCCCACTCACTTGTGTCACTTCTTCCTCCTCCACCAAGACAAATCTGGTCGCCCCCTCCTCCTCCCCACCTCATTTCCCCCATTGATTCACCTTCGAAGCTTGCTCAACATCCATTGGTTGACACCCATATGTAAGTGAAGTCTCTTGCTCCTCTAGATCTACAACATGTCCATTTACTTCTCCTCCGGCTCTCTTGCGCAAGTCGTTGTTGGAGGAAGCGTGAAGGCGTTGCTTGCATGTATGCGCGTTGTCGGAGACACCGACTATATGATTGTGTTGTGGTGCTACTTTTTGTGCAGGGATTTTATTTGAGATGCCAATGTTTCGCCGGAATGTCGATTTATTTCTTTTCCGGAATTTACACTCATGGATGTCCTCTTTTAGGGAGGTCATGCGAATTTTTCCGCGATCCACGTCCATATATGCTCTAATTATTCTCTTGCTCTTTGTACCACGGCGGCCATGGTCCGACCACTGATCAACAAAGCCCGTGGATAGGTGGATGACATGCGAGGGCCGACATGGAACGTGCAAACAAGATGAGATAAGATGTCCATGTCGGACCGCAAGCTGATGTATCGATAAGGCATGATTCCGAATGCTGGAGTCGCACTGCTTGACGTAGTTTCATGGATGGCTACACTCGATGGATACGTGATGATCACGAAGATCAAGATGCGATGATGATCACGAAGATCAAGGCCGATCCACGATCACGAAGATCAGGGTGGTGGCACTGGACATGGACACGAAGATGATCAAGGTGGCGTCGGGCATGGACACGAAGATGTTCAAGGTGGTGCCGACCATGATTCGAGCTGGTTGCGAGACCCTCATGTCCAAGATCTGCTTCTCAAGGAGACGAGTAATGCCAGAGCCGCCGGTAGAGAGAAGGCTAAACTGGAGCAAATGGAGAAAGACGCGGTCACTCCATTGTTTGACGGATGCAACGACGGGGATACCCGTCTAAATGTAACGCTTAGGGCTCTGGAGATGAAGGAGAAACACAAAATGACCGATGAATGTTTCGACGACAACATTGTATTCTGGCACGATATTCTTCCCAAGAAGGGGAACACATGTCCGACTAGTATCGCTGAGGCGAAGAAAGTCGTGTGCCCTCTCAATCTACCGCACGTGAAATACCACGTCTGCATAAATGATTGCATCATCTACCGAGGCGAGGACGCGGAGAAGACCACGTGTCCGGTGTGCAAGACCTCTCGATACAAGAGAGGGACCAAGAAAGCTCCTAGGAAGGTGGTGTGGTACTTTCCTCTAACTCCTCGTTTGCAGCGGTATTTCGCAGACCCTAAGGAAGCACAACTCATGCGCTGGCACGCGGAAAGAAAGAGGCCGGAAGACAATGATCCGGAGAAGGAGGGAATGTCGAGGCACCCTTCGGATGCTTGCCAGTGTAAGGCGTTGGACCTACAATATTACCAACATTTTGGGAAAGAGTCAAGGAACCTCAGGCTGGGCGTGAGCACTGACGGACTCAATCCGTTTGGAAGCCAGAGCAGCACACACCTGTCCCGTGTTTGTATGGATCTACAACCTCCCCCCTGGTTGTGCATGAAGAAGAAATGCGTAACCATGAGTATGCTCGTTCAAGGGCCAAAACAACCTGATGTACATCAATCATATCTCACGTTGTTGAAAGAGGAGTTGGCCACGTTATGGGAAGAAGGAGCCCGTACATGGGACGCCTCGAGACAAGAGTACTTTGACATGAGAGCGGCGGTGATCACGACGGTGCAAGACTATCCTGGTTACGGATACTTCTCAGGGCAGGTGGTCCCAGGATTCTATGGGTGCGTTAGGTGCAAGGATAATACAACGTACCGCCAGCTACAGAAAGATCCCGGGTCCGGGAAAACCGTGTTCCTTGGGGCTCGGAGGTGGCTTCCCAAGAATCACGCCTGGAGAAAGCTAGGACATCTATTCGATGGGACGATCGAGCTCTGAGGAATCCCACACCAGAAGAGTGGCGCGGAAATCTACAAGCTGTTGAATAACTGGAAGGAGTGCCCTGCGCCAGGAAAGACCCAAGAAGCGAGCCGTTCTTTGAAGGTATGAAGGCGAGTCTGTTTTCTGGGACTTGCCATACTGGAAGATCCTCCGCGTGCCTCATAGCCTTGATCTCATGCATATCACGAAGAACGTGGGCGAGAGTCTGCTTGCCACCCTCCTTAACACCGACAAGACCAAAGATGGGCCAAAGGCAAGGAACGACTTGAAGCATATGGGCATCAGGGATGAACTTCAACCACCACCACGAGGTGGAGGAGACAAAAACACAGAATAGTCGTCGTCGCAAGGGGAAAAGGTTAAGAAGGGATAGGTCAAGCTCAAGGCCTCATGCTTCACTCTGAGTAAGAAGGAGGCCATATAGTTTATGAAGTGCCTCCTCGGAGTCAAATTTCCGAACGGCTACGCGGGGAAGATAAGCAGATGGCTAGACGAGGCGAAGCAGCGCTTCAGCGGGATGAAGTCTCACGACGTCGCCATGCTAATGACGCAGGTACTCCCGGTCGCGATCCGAGGTATAATGGACAAGCACATCCATGAAACACTGTTTGGCCTCTGCAACTTTTTTGACGTCATCTCTCGGAAGTCGATAGGCATTAAGCAGCTCACGAGGCTACAGGACGAGATCATGGTGATAATGTGCGAGCTCGAGATCTATTTCCCCCCCGCTTTCTTCGACATCATGCTTCATCTGCTTCTCCATGTCGTGGAGGATATCGTCCAGCTCGGTCCTGCGTTTCTGCGAAGCATGATGCCGTTCGAAAGGCTCAATGGACACATCAAGGGATACGTTAAGAACAAGTACCGTCCAGATGGAAGCATAGCAAACGGCTTCCTGGCCGAAGAGTGCATCTCTTTCTGCTCGAACTTTCTATAAACCGAGACCCCTCTTGGTATGCCATTCAACAAGCACCTCGGGAGGCTCGCTGGATGGGGTCATCAGGGTCGACGTGCAAAGCATGTCGACATGGAGGGCGAACCAAGGACTTTGAAAGAGCAACCTGGTCGCGCTGCAACACCTGCAGTGGTTGATCCATACATATATGAGCACAAAGAGTTTATCAAGAAGAATTACGCTGATCAGGCGCCAGTCCCGAGGGAGGAAGATGTTATCAAGGAGCACAACTCCGGTTTCACGTGGTGGTTTAGGAGAAGGTCATAGCTAATCCACCGCAGGCGAGTACTCGAGGAAGATAAACTCATATTCTCATTGTCACGAGGCGCCTCGCACAACCTCATGACCTATATCGCTTACGATATCAACAGATACATGTTCTACACAGAGGAAAAGACAATAAAGCGATTACCCGTAACTCGGGGTAACAGGATATTCTACACCGCGACATCCGAAAGATACTAAGGATCGAGGAGATTTGGGAGATCGATTTGGGAGATCGACTATGTTACGGAGAAGGTGCCGATGTTCCGTGTCGTGGGCCAAGAGCATCGAGAAAGAAGACCGTATTTCACCACGATGGTTATACCGTCAAGACCACCAATAAGCACCAGCAAGAAATGAGCCTTGGGTTTTGGCTAGCAAAGTCGACCAATGCTGGTACATCAAAAGACCAAAGCCTAGCCGTTGTTGTCGGAGAGGCAAAGGAACATTATCAGAATGGACTGAGCAAGACTTTGACCAACAGCAAGAAGATTGACCAGAACGGCAACCAAGATAGAAGACCGGTATGGCAACCACAACCCTAAGAAAGTACCCTACCTAAGAAAGTACTTGCTTCAAGAGAAGTAGTGGAGGCGCCCGGACCTAACCTATGCAACCGCCGACAAAGAAGGGCAAGAAGACGACACATTGTCAAGAAACGCTTAGCGCGCTCAGCTCATTTGTCAAGAACGCCGTGTGTGGCCTACTATTATGTATCAAAACATTCTTAATTTTCATTATGTGTGTGTTATATTGCATTGAGAATATTATGTATCGACAAGACACATTCATTGAGAATACTCACTTTTGTTGTTTTAGCAATATTTGAATATTTAAAATATTTGTAGTATATTTTATAGTTCATATTTGTATGCTTTTACATGAAAATTGGCCTTTAAAATTTTTTTCCAAAAAATTGGCCCCCTTAGGATTCGAACCTGGGTGGCCAGCAGTGAAGGACAAGGCATGTTACCACTAGGCTGCTGTGTGATTGTTGATAGAAACTTGCGCACTGCCTTATTTGTCTAGGATTGCATATTATGCGAGGCGCATTTAGCCTGATGCCTCGCGTAATATTATCTGGCGCACTTTGCGATATGCGCCTCGCATAACCGGCACACATCGATCAAAAGTCACACAGCGCACTAGCTAGTACATACACGACTTCTATCTTCCACGACACCACATCGATCGAAGCCGTCGCCGCCGTGGAGGAGCCCGACGCCGCCCCGTGGAGGAGGAGCCCGCCGCCCCGTGAAGGAGGAGCTCGCCGCCGCCCCGTGAAGGAGGAGCTCGCCGCCGCCCCATGGAGGAGGAGCCCGACGCCGCCGTCCCCGTGAAGGAGGAGCCCGACGCTGCTGCCCCGTGAAGGAGGAGCCCGACGCCAGCTTCCCACCCACCCACGCCCCACCCACCGCCTCTTCCCTCTCTCCGGTGAGTCCGCCCCACCCACCCACGCCTCTTCCCTCTCCTCCCCTTCTAGGGTTTCTCTACCCTAGAAGTCTAGGTAAATCTGAAGCTCTGAATCAAACGCTTGTGTTCTGAACTCTGAAGGTGATGATGTTCTTCAGTGTTTGCGAATCTTGAGTTCCTGACTGAAGTGGTTGGTAGATCATATGATGTGTTTCGATTGCACTGATTTAATATGTAAGTATATGCACTGATTTAGTATGTCCAGAATTGTATATGCACTGATTTAGTATGTTCTGAACTCTGAAGGTGATGATTTAGTATGTAAGTATATGCACTGATTTTGACTGAATCTTGAGTTCCTGACTGAAGTGGTTGGTACTGTCAGTAAGTATATCTTGTATGTATGAAAAATGTCATGTTAGATAGTTGAGCATGGTCTGGGGCATTTGCCATTTACAGAAAAGCAAATTGTTACTCCAACAGGTAACTTGCAAATGGTATCGCATATCTTGATTTCACTTCGTGTATTGTTCCATCGGGAAATGTTTGACTATGGTTAAGACTTCCTCGAAAACAACTGTTTGATCATCTAGAAAATTTAATCTTGTACTTTTTTACTAAATAGTTTACAGCGTATGTTCTGAAATGTTACAATGACAAAGATTTCCACTTGAACAATAATGAGAAAGAAAATCTAATCGATGCATGACATAATGTTTTGACTAAATGCTATCTTGTTCGCCCCGGAATAGTTTGATTTATAGGTTTGATGTTACAGTTACACAGTGCTAGATAGAAAGTTAGAAACTGAAAGTTGTGGGTTTGGAGTTGTTTCTCCCCACCGGAAGATTTATTTGGATCTTACACAGTACCAGGTAGAAGCTGAAGCTTGTTGATATGGAGAGTTTATTCCCCTAGAGTTATTTTTTATCTATATCTTTAATGTTACACAATACTGGGTAGAAACTAAAACTTGTTTCTATGGAGAGTAGTCACGCCTACTAATTCTTCTACTACTGACCCATGGAATTTGTCTACTTTATATATTTATAAAATAGTATATATATTCCCTTTGGAAGCAGCTTTGTCTTTATGCAAACATTTGTGTATGCAACTCACTCACATATTCTGCAACTCACTCATATTCTGCAACTCTGAACTCACTCATATTCTGAACTCACTCATATTCTGCAACTCTGAACTCACTCATATTCTGCAACTCTGAACTCTGAACTCTGAACTCATACTCAAACATGTGTGCTGTGCTGGGAATTTGTCCATCTCTAAACTCACTCATATTCTGCAACTCGCTGTCGCTGTATGTTCCCCGTGTTGTGTTCCAACATGTCCATTATTGCTGAATTATTCGCTCGCTGAATGTTCTGTTATGTAAATTTGTGTATGTGTATGTGGCAGAAAAATGCTGTGATGATGGTGTGTTTGATCCTTTTGTGCAGGTTTTTCTTTTGAGTTGCCAATGTTTCGGCGAATGTTGATTCATTTCGTTCGCCATTTCTGGCACTCCTAGACATAGAAAATTAGCAAAGTTCATGCCAAAATTTTCTGTGAATTTTTGTGCTTATTAGTTTCATTTATTTGTGTGTTTAGAAATGTCGGATCCGGGCCCTTCTAGCCAGAAGCCCTTTTGGGAGCAGCAGGCGGAGATGGAATCCCTAGAGGCCCCGGAATTTGTTCCGCGGGACGACGAGATGGAGGAGGACGAGGATACCTCGTCGGGCAATGAGGAGATGGGGGACGCCGATGGCGACACCACTACCACTGATGGCGGCGGTGAAGCTACTACAGACGGTGGTAGCGCATCGAAGAAGTCTCGGAAGGATCGGACCCCGATCGTGGTCGACCTCAAAAGGTCCATCATCACAAGCGTGAGCCCTAAAGGTGCGCCTTTGGAGCCAGAAGAATTTGTTGGGGGTTACTCTAACCAGCTCGCGGCAATCCTCCGGAACACCGTCACGATCAACATGGAGAACCTGAAGGTCAAGAGAACAAGGGTTTCCTCATCCAGCTTTTCCGAAGCTGCACGCAAGAATCTGCCGTTCGGGTGATGAGGAAAACAAGTATAATAATGACAATCTCAAAGGGAATCCGGTGAACAAGTATGCCCTCGGGAGGATGACCAAGGCCTTGTCAAATTGGAAGGCTCGGGTGAAGAATCTGATTTTCGAGGAGAAGCTAAGTTATCCAGAGCTCGTCAAGAAGGAGCCTCTGGTCAAGGAAGAAGACTACAATGTTTTCAAGGCCAGATGTAACTCCGCCTTGGGCAAGGCCAG
Organism: Avena insularis; assembly: GCA_023614405.1. NCBI lineage: Eukaryota > Viridiplantae > Streptophyta > Magnoliopsida > Poales > Poaceae > Avena > Avena insularis. The sequence goes on from CM042691.1 coordinate 411,294,610, forward strand.
GACTGAGAAGGGCAAGAATATGAGATCCCGAAACATTGGTACCCACCATCTCGGCTCCGGCGGTTATAGAGCCGCGAGGCCCAAATAGGATAAGGAGGACGCCGACGCTCGTGCAAAGGGGTTGACACGTCCCTTTGACAACATAAAGGAGGAGAGCAAAGAACTTCGTCAGGCCCGGTTTGCCCTTGAAGAAAGGGGTTCTGATTATTCTTCGGAGCCCGCCGGCCCCTTTGCTCCGAGGGTGACGGACTTCATGCAAAAATATGAAGTAGTTTGCATGCAAGTCGATTAATTGCATTCATGATTAATCAATGAAGTCCAGTTTCGATCAAATGCTTCGTTCCTTGCGCAGGCGAGGAGTGTAGGATCTCCTCATCCTGTGGGTCGCCACCGCCTGTCGCCAAGTGGGACACCACTTTTAATAGGGCGCTGAACCGGACCAAGAGTGTCGATCCCCTGGCGGCCCCATCGGCTGGTCATGTGGTCGGCTTTGGCGGCATATCATGGTCCGAGTACTATGGCACCCGGGCGAAGGGCAAGAAGGCGAAGCGCCGAGGTAAAACTCCTAAGGGAACAGGTGGAAGCCTTTCCAAATATAGTCCAAGATGCCGTGAACAAGGCTGTGTCGGCCGAGACAAAGTTCCAAGAACAAGTCCACCACAAGTCCATTCACAAGTGAACGAAGCTCAACACCATCCTTCCCGCCTACATGGAAAAGTACAACAAGTGGCGGAAGGGTGGTAGCAGGGTCGCCCGGTTCCCAACCTCAACAAAGACCCAATCGGACAATGTGGCGCGGGCGTTGGTGACTCCTCAGCGGGGCGGTGGTGGTGGAGACTCCTCTAGCTCGAGCTTAACTTGCCCATCAGGTGAAGGCGCCGCCCGCACCACCGTGCCATCAGCAGCCACTCCGCCACTTGCGTGGTCAAGCCTGCCGGCGTCGGTGCCTCGACATTGGCAGTTTGACGCCTCAAGGTAACTAACTAATTAAAGCGAGAGTTGGGAGGCTCAACCACACCAATGACTTGATCTCTGTTTTCTAACGCCGCCTACATGTCGATCTTTCACAGGAGACACTCCTTGCACTCTAATGCATTGGGTGGGCGGCCATTGATGGATGTTGCCAAGGGTACTATTGTTCAACCAGAGAACATAAAATGCACAATGTCACAATGCCACGACATGATGAGGGTCAAATACAGATGGTGCTTCCGACACGAGCAAGTGGAACCTCCCTCTCAACCTCAAGGATGGGATGATGAGGACACGACAACGGTCCTCAATACCGCTTGACTACTTGTACCTATGGCGAAGAGCCAGATCCGTTTGGGGAGACAGAGGACCAGCTCAACATCACCCTAGAGGCAAGACAACCGTAACATGATGAAGACTTGAGATGGGAGACTTGGACAACATGGCATGTAATCCCGATGATGATGAAGAAATTGACCAACTACGGTGACCAGTTTGTTAACACAAGGTTTTCTGATTTGTATGAGCGAGACCATCAGGCACACATCAAGTTGCCGAGACCCAACCAGCACCAATGAAATCCCTTGCAAGGTGCGTCTCTTCCCAACTAGTCGAGAGCCGCCACTGTCCCTTCACCGAGCCTCCAAGGCCAGAGTTCCTTTGATCAGCCCCGCACCCTCCATAAGACGGTCGGTGTGGTGAACGATGGCAAGCCGTAAAGAGCAAGAAGGGTCGCAAAGGAAGCCTAAGGGTGATCGGGGCCAGGATCCAAATCCTCTTTTTCGGGCGGATGTGGGGCAAGCCAGGAATCAGCAGCACGTGGCAGGTGTACCGATGATGTGTAAATAGATGCTCGAGGTCGCAGGCTCGCATATGCGTAGTATTCATTATGGATGTCTCACAATTGAGCAGTGCCGCATTCGCGACAACGATCAGTCGTACCTTGTTTTCAAGGCTAAGGTGCCTTCTCATATGCCGTGTGCCGTCACTTTGTACCCCGGGATATCTTCTACGTGCGGCATACCGACCTGTTTGACATGTTGAACGGGTTTCGACTGCACAATACCCTGGTCCGGCTGTTCTCCCTCAATATGGCCATGGAGATCACCAGAGACAAGATCCCGGGCATCCAGATAGTGGATCCCTACTTCATGCGTGACGCCGTCCTGAAAGATGCTAAGGCCATAGATCTGGCGACCGACTACCTCTCAAACTTCCTGCAAACATACTCGGACAAGGATGTGATTCTGCTTCCCTACCATCCCATCACAGAGGATGATCAGACATGCTGTGTGCTCATAAGCTTGAATTTGAAACACTCAACAGCCTTGTACCTCGACTCAAACAGTGCGATCCAAAAAAACTACACCAATATCAAGAAAATTCTTGATGGCGCTCTCACCGGCTACGTCGCAGCGGGAGGCGTCAAACCGGCAAGGCCACATGTAAAGTTCGGCGCGCACGTGTTCCGCCACACGAAGAAGTTTGCCTGCGTCAAGCAGCCGCCTGGCAGTGGGAAGGATGCCTTCTACGCCATTTACCACATGAAGGCGTTCTTCAATGACATGGAGACCAAAACGCTGCCATCTGACCTCGTGAAGTGGGCTGAAAAGCTTGCATGCATACAGGCTCGCAACCTCAGGCAACACTTCTTCAACATCCAGGAGGAGATCGCGACAATCGTGTACCAGGGAGTCATAAAAACCAGAGGCACCTTCCACGGCGGCTATACACCATCCAACAGGGAGATAGAACGCCAAGCAGCAGGTGGCAGGATGTTCATGCAAATGGCGAAAACTCGGTCGGGCTTCATCAATGCCCCCCAAAGCCGACTCAAGAGCCGAAGAATACTTCATGATTGCATTGCCTGGGTACCTAGCTAGCTGTTAGTTCCGAACTCGTGTTGTAACCTCTTATCACTATGTTAAACTTGCCTAGCAAAACCTCTAGAATATGTTTCGTCAACCGTTGAACTTGATTGTGAGAGACACTAGCTAGTTATTTGTGTTACGAACTATTTTAAGTGCTTGTTGCTTTTCATTTGTCATTGCTTCCCTACTTTCTTGTGGTTTGCTTTCTTTGTCTTTCTTCGAAATGCCGATGATTAGAACGTGTTGTGGCGTCACATGTATGACTATGCCGCTGTTCGATCTTGTGTGCCAAGTAGACTAGTAATTTGGGCATATACTCTACTTGCCGCACAAGATCAAACAGCGAGCATTGTTATTTCCATGCCCAATCTAAGTATGAGGCACTAATCCATGTCATTCTTGGTTTGCTTTTTTTTGGTCTTTCTTCGAAATGCCGATGATTAGAACGTGTTGTGGTGTCACGTGTATGACTATGCCGCTGTTCGATCTTGTGTGCCAAGTAGACTAGTAATTTGGGCATATACTCTACTTGCCGCATGAGATCGAACAGCGAGCATTGTTATTTCCGTGTCCAATCTAAGTATGAGGCACTAATCCAAGTCATTCTTGGTTTGCCTTTTTTGGTCTTTCTTCGAAATGCCGATGATTAGAACGTGATTTCTTACATTTTGTTACACCCATATATATGCATGATTCTATCTTGTGAACTGCTAGCTATTGCTTTCCACTGACATAAGTAATATCATCTTTATTATGTGTAGGAGATGCCGAGGTGTTATGTCGTGTACGTCGGTCGGGTTCCAGGTGTGTATGAGGAGTGGAAAGACTGCCAGAAGCAAGTGAACAACTTCTCGGGCAACAGCTACCAAGGCTATGAGAGTAGAGAGGTGGCGGAAGAGAAGTGGAGGAGGCATGGAAGGAAGAAGTGGAGGAACTTCCTCGTGATCACCACCTTGTTGCTCTTCATTGTAGGTTATGTGTTCTACTTCATCTAGGTAGAGCTACGTCATTGGAGTTGTAATGTGAATTGTGAACTTGTACTCGAAGGTGTAATGTGATTGTGAACTTGTACTCGGAGGTGTGAACTTGTGGCACAAACACTTAATGTATGAACTTGTATGTCATGATTGATGTGTAATGTATTGTATTCATGTTGGTTCTATTATGCTTTGGCAAATTGCAAGTTTCTGAAAAATTTTGTGCTCTTTATACTGTATTCTGGACTATATTGTATATTTGAATATCTGTATATTATTATTTATAGTGGTCTGTGAAACTTGAATTTCGAAAATATTACCGGAGGCGCATATAGGATACTATAGGAGGCGCATATACTATACATATCCGAGGTGCATTGTAAAACATATGCAAGGCGCATATGATATGCGCCTCCTATACTTCACATATGCGAGGCGCATATCGATATGCGCCTCGCATATGTGAAGTATAGGAGGCGCATATCATATGCGCCTCGCATAAGAAATACCCGAGGCTTGAAGCTAGATGCGCATATGATATGCGCCTCGGATAGGCTTTTAGATGCGCCTCGCATAGGCTTTTCTCTAGTAGTGTGTGTTTTACACTTAATAATCGTGTGTATCCTGTTGCTTCGGTGTGCACTCGGTTGGATTAAAAGACTTTATGCCCTATGCATCAAGGGGGCTCTAGTATATTAGGATATGTTGCCCACACGAGATTATCTCCATTCAAACATTACACATGACTATGCTTATTATTACTATCTTTTATCCCATATGATGTGTAGCTGTAGGTGGATCTTCAACCCTAGCCTATTTCTATCCATTGATTCAACCCATTATAAAGTAAGGTAAAACGAAGAAACAAAGTCTTGTAGACGTGTCCTTTTTATTTCATTATAACATTGCTTTTCCAAGGTTCTATTAAATGTAGGTCTTCTAGGGGAAAAGCTATTATACTCCATCAATGAATCCAGATCGAAGGTATCACTTTGCTCTCCTCCTTGTCTCCCTTTCCTCTTGCTGTTGTGTTGGTCGCATAGCCTCTTGAGCTCATAGTAATCGTCGGTGGGATGCCCATGCTTCTTGTAGAAGATGCAGTACGATCGGTTGTCACGCTCCCCTTCCCCGTCGCCCCCGTGAGAGCCTTTCTGCTCATGCTCCGCAGCGAGGACGGTGGCGGGTTTCCGCTTAGCATCATTGCTCTTTCTCTTGGAGGAACTGGAGGGCATGGGCGTGGCTTCTTCCTCGGCGAGGCCAAACATGGGACCGGCCTTGGCCTTGGCACACTTCTCTGCCATGAAGAATAGTTCTGCCGCCTTGGTGATGTTTTCTCCCCAAATGCTGATATTTCCCTTATCCTGGCGTCCTTGACGCCCTCGGAGAAGGCGGTGATGATGTTACAATCCAAGATATTGGGAATCTTCTTGCAGCTCTGGCTGAACCGCTACAAGAACTACAAGAGGGTCTCACCAGGTTGCTGGAGTACTTGGCGGAGATCATAGTAGGCGAGAGGGCGCTCGTAAGTCCCCTTGAAGTTGGAGATGAAGACCGACCAGAGGTCTGGCCATGAGGTGGTGGATTCCTCGGGGAGGTTCATCAGCCAGGTCCCCGCTGCGTCCTTTAGACCCATGATGTGGTCATCACCCCCCGTGGCCCCGATGCCTATGGTGTAAAGGTGCCGGAACTCGCACGGGTTGGCAGTTCCGTCATAGCGTGTCGGTACCGCTGGGAAGAACTTGTGCGGCCACACCACACAGAAGATATATTTTGTGAATGCGAGGCAGTCGTTGCCCTGCACCTCCTTGTTGTTGGCGAGGGTCGCACGGTTCTACTGGCCTGCCATGGATATCTCCTCGATGATGCGGTCCTCCCGTCCATGAAGGGGCACGGTGACCGCACGAGTGGCCTATGGAGGTGAGATGATTTGGCAGCTGTTGCCGAGTGGTAGAGCAGTGTCGCCGGCTTGGGAGCGTCATCGGACCATCGATCCGGGCACGAATCCATAGCCCCCGACGCCATGCCCTCAGCCTAAGCCCCCTGCCTTGCCTGGGTAGGGGCAGCGATGTCGAGGAGCTTGGCCAGGTGATCACACCACTTTTGTTGTCCAGATTCAACCGGGAGGTGGTGCAGTAGCTCCTGCACCATGCGCTTGGCAGTTTCCAGTGTGGGCCAGTCAGTCTTATCGCGAGAGGACGCGGTGTGGGGGAGCGACGTGTTGCCATGCATGGAGAGCTGGCGCTCCCGCGACAGGTGGAAGGAGGAGACCTGCTCTTCTTCCATCCATGGGGTTTGCTCTGTCGTGGTGCATCAGGGGGTGGGCTCCGCCTGAGCCTTGCTCGCTGCACGGCGGAGGGCGCACTTAGCCTGAGTCTCGTTGCAAGCCGACATGCCGAAGAGGTTGATGAAGATCTTGGAAGCATGCCTCAGCCCCCTACCCGGGGTGCCAAATGTCGGAGAATGTGTCCCGCGAAGGAACAAGGGGCCCGACTAACCCTGAGTCCGAGAGGAGGCTGAATCACGCGCTGAGAGATTCTCAACGATGGCAGCGATAGCAGAGCACACACACGGCAGAGAGTATGTAACATCCCAGCATTAGAGCTTAGACATAAGCTGAACCCAGATGTGTGCATTGCATTCATGCATAGAAAATCCGAATAATTTTCGCGCTTTTGAACAAAACTTGTTAAAGTGATTTAACCTTCTCTCAACTTGATGCAATTGAAGTAGATCATCAAGATGACTGCGATAAGTTTCAATATGACCTTTGCTAAAAACATTATTTTGGGTAATGGTAATTTGATCTAAGGGTAGATCAAATATAATGTAACTGGACCATTACACTTTGATTAATGATTATAATTTAATCCTTAAGTGATCATTCCATGGTATTCATTTCAATAACCATGAATACCAAACTATGAATATAATAACAAACTCTTGATCCACTTTATCCTTATTTATCTTTACCATGAGTATCATGGTAATATCTAACCTTAAATCTTAGCGGGATTGAGTAGGAAAGAAACCAAGTCAAGATCATTCACCACATATCTTTCTTTCCATATTAATCCTGGTCATCTCTATTGAACCTTATTCTAATATCCATTGTTCATCAATGTTGAGTAATCAACTATTGACCTATCAATTCTTGATATATCAACTCTTGTTTTTATCTTAGCATTCACTTAAATCCTTTTTAGAAGGAAGTATGAAGAGGTAAGTAGTAATGCTAGATTTAAATATCATCTATAGGATGGGAGTGATTGAATGGAATCAAATCAACATGGTAATTGAAGGAGTTAACTCACTCCTGAATGGATAGAAGAGTTATATGGACTATATATTTGTATGGTAACAAAGAAGATTACAAGGATTATAATGATCATGCTTTAGTCACCAAGATTGGATGCTTATATCATGTATAAGTGACATTGGTGGAAAGAACATGATTGAACCCTAGTATAGATATGTTATCCCAGATTAGCCATGACAAGTCACCATGATATGATGTAAAGTTTGTATATAAGATACTGGAGTTAAGTAGATATAAGACAGTATAATTAAGCTTTTAAGGGAAGTAGAATTTGATATATACATTTACTGGAGTAATATTAGTGGTGGATGATTAAGGATGAGTACGAATGGAGTTAGAAGAATAAAAGGTGGATAAGAATATTCTTGTGAAGCAAAGCTCATCATGTTAACACATGTAGGGGTTCGTAGCATAGAAAATAAAAAATTTCTACCGCATGCACACAAACAAGCCAAGATCTATCTACTAGATTGTAGCAACGAGTCGATAGAAGCACTCACCCTTGAAGATTCCAAAGCGGTTAACGAGAGCAAATTCTCGTGGGTGATGTAGCCGTACACTTGCCGATCTCAAGATCGCGTAGATGATCCTTCCGGTAGCGTTAGCGCTTCATGATCGATCACACGTTCGGTACTTGATGAAGACCTTCCTCTCCCTTGTTCCAGCAGGCAGCGGAGGTTGTAGTTCTACCTTCGTGATTCCGGCAGCACGACGGCGTGGTGTCGGAAGTAGAGGGAAGATCCCGCAGGGCTTCGCCTAAGCCGGTGCGAGTTATGGTGGATTAGGGTTTCCCGGAGATCTTGGGTTTAGATGACCGGGAGAAGGAGGTGTCGGTGGCGGCTAGGGCGTCGGTGATTTAACCGCAATGCGGCGCTGGCGGCGGCAAGTGCTGGGAGGCGGGTGTGGGGAGGGTTGGCTCTTGTGGTGTTGGGGCAGCCCTAATTTAGTTTAACCAACAAGCTAGTATTATAAAGAGGATTTACTAGGGACTCTAATTTAGTTTACAAATCACACAAGTATTAATGTCTCTGGTTAATACTGTTATAGCATGAATGTAAACATTTATCATAAACACAAAGATATAATAATAACCACTTTTATTATTGCCTCTAGGGCATATCTCCAACAGTCTCCCACTTGCACTAGAGTCAACTAATCTAGATTACATGATAATATACCGAACACCCATGGCGGTTTGGTGCTGGTCATGTTTTGCCCTCGGGAGAGGTTTAGTCAACGGATCCGCCATATTCAGATATGTGTGTACTTTGCAAATCTTTATGTCTCCATCTTGGACATGCTCCCGAATAGCGTGAAAACGTATCTTGATGTGCTTCAGCTTCGTGTGCGACCTTGGTTCTTGCGCATTGGCTATGGCGCCCATGTTATCACAGTAGATAGACATTGGGTCCAGCGCACTTGGAACCACACCGAGCTCTGTAATGAACTCTTTCATCCATATCGCCTCTTGTGAAGCCTCCGAAGCAGCTATGTATTCCGATTCAGTTGAATATCTCACCACAACGCTTTGCTTTGCACTCCTCCAGCTAACTGATGCACCATTCAAAGTAAATATGTATCCAGATTGTAATTTAGAATCATCCGGATCGGTGTTCCAACTAGCATCGGTGTAACCATTAACAACGAGCTGTTCATCACCTCCATAAGAAAGAACCATATCCTTAGTTCTTCTCAAGTACTTAAGGATGTTTTTGACCACTGTCTAATGATCTACTCCTGGATCACTTTGATATCTGCTAGTCAAATTAACAGCATATGCAATGTCGGGTCTAGTACATAGCATGTCATACATAAGAGATCCTATGGCTAAGGCATAGGGAGTCTTACTCATCCTTTCTCTATCTTCTGCCGTTGCAGGACTTTGAGTTTTACTCAAGGTCGTATTGGGCAACATGGGCAAGAACCCTTTCTTGCTATCTTCCATTCCAAACCTCTTTAGAACTTTTTCCAAATATGTACTCTGTGACAATGATATTAGGCGTCCTGATCTATCTCTATAAATCTTAATGCCTAATATGTTAGCTGCTTCTCCAAGATCTTTCATTGAAAAACTATTATTCAAATAATCCTTGACACTATTAAGAAGGTCTACATCATTCCCAATCAACAATATGTCATCTACATATAGTATTAAGAATGCTACAGAGCTCCCACTCACTTTCTTGTAAATACAAGCTTCTCCATAAGTTTGTATAAAACCAAAGCTTTTGATTACCTTATCAAAATGTTGATTCCAACTCTAGGATTCTTGCTTCAATCCATATATGGACCGTTGAAGTTTGCATACCTTGTTAGCATCTTTAGGATCGACAAAACCTTTGGGTTGCATCATATATAACTCTTCATCAATGTCTCCATTGAGGAACGCCGTTTTGACATCCATCTGCCATATCTCATAATCATAATATGTAGTGATTGCTAACATAATCCTTACAGACTTCAGCTTCGCTACTGGTGAGAAAGTCTCATCGTAGTCAACTCCTTGAATTTGTTGAAACCCTCACTGGTGGAAAAAGGGCCTCTAGTCCCGGGCCGCAACGGGCTCTAGTCCCGGTTTTGGGCCCGAGACTGCGAAAACGGGACTAGAGGCCCCCCCTCTAGTCCCGGCTCGAACGCCCACGATCGATAACACCACGTGGCTGTTTCAGCGCCATGGAAACCCTCTAGTCCCGGGTTGTAACACCACCCGGGACTAAAAGGTTTCTATCATGAGAACACTACATTTCTCTACCTGGCAGATTGTGTATTTCCTTTTTTTGCCATTTTGTTCCTTTTTTGTTTTGTGTTTCACTATAACAAACATATATTTCAGTATACATATTATACGCTACTACATACACACTACACGTCTGATGCATTTATATAATTAATCGATCCCTTGCAAGCATACATATAATCAATCATATCAAAAGGAGAAATGTTTTGAAATTACATGGTCATTGATGAATATATATATCATATGAGCTACATGGAGATGACTAAGGCCAATCGAGTTCCACGTCATCCGCATAATGCTCTCCATGTACATCAAGGACTTCCTTCATCATAAATCCCGCCAGCTCCTCTTGAATTGCTCTTATGCGCTGGTCTGGCTCTAGTTTCTCCCGCAAATCATAAATATAATGTGAGTACACTTTACGCTCACTAGTCAACTCTCGGATGTACTCGCAGACGTAGTATCCACATAAATGAGTTCCCGGTGGCTGCTGTAAACTCTTCGCCATTTTATAAGTTAGCTCCTCTTTGAATGGACCTGGTATTTTCTGTCTGAACCGTGTCCAACACCTGCTCGACAAAGAAAATGAACAAAGGAGTTATTAGTTACTTGATATCAGGAAATGAATGAAAGAGGACGATATAATGCGATAATGATTGAAATTACTTATGGAGCATTGCTTTCATGTCGCTCCACTTCTCTTGGTCCCAACTTAATGAGTCATGGACTTCAACTAGGGAGTTGTCAACTTGAATGTTTAGCAAGATCCAGTGGAATCTGCGGACGTTTACATAAGCATACATGCATATATAGCTCATCGAGTAAGCAAAAATAAAATGTGTACAAGATATAAACACTCACTTGAAGTTGTAAGGAAATAGTATTTCCTTAACAAAATTATTCTCGGTTAAGAACCTGGACAGGTCTTCCTCCACGTCTTTGGGGTGATTATTTAACGTATATTCATTAATGATATATGGGTCAATGAACCCAACGTCGTATCTTCTAGCTCTTTTGCATTCAAGCATCTTCATTCTGCAGAATATAATATCATCATACAAAAGGATATATATAGTTAGGATAATATATTAAATGCAATGAACGAGCTAAAGCTACAAACTTAATTATAGAAATAAATAACTTACAGATAGTAGCAACCAATGATAGATTTGTCGAGGGCGCGCTGGTTGTATAACTGAAACAGTTCGGTCATTTGAACCTGTATCGAGTATGGTTTGAAGTGATGCTCCGTTCTAACGTCCACCGGAAACCAATCTTTCTGATGCTTTTTTTGTGCTTGCGACATGTACCATTCGTGCAGATTTCGCATATGTGTGGATAGACGCGTGAGCTCCTCATTACTGACTAGAGGCGCCCCTTGGACATACTGTCGTACTATCTAACCCACTGGCGTATCTTCATAGCCTAAATATTGACCTAGAGACATATTTGCTTCGTTAGCAAGTGCTTTGGCCTGCGATACAGTGATTCCCATAAGTGCAGCACTATTACGAGCTCTAGGGTCCATTATTTGCATGTCCATATCCATTTCAGCTCTGAAGGCCTTGTCGAGGTCTGAAATGACTTTGAGCGGGGCGATCAATTGATTCTTCTGTGCTCCGAGCTGGGCAACTTGCTTCCCGCTTTTTGCATTTGTGATTTTTTTCTTCTGTGCTTGCTTAATAATCTCCCGTTCATAGTCTGATTCCAGATTCATCGATATCTGGGATGGTTGCTCAAGAAAGGACTTAGCCCACTTTTTGTTTTTTCGTTATATACCGGCTTTGGCTCAGGATTTTTGGGTGCAAAATGCACCTTAACTTGGGCAGCCACATCCGCGTTAGTTTCCTCATCGATCTTGTCATAAGGTCTCTTTGGAAGAGCCGGCGGGATATCGACTATCTTTGGCGTTTGACCTTTCTTCGATGTGGGGCGCGGGGGACCGTCGAACTTCCGTTTCTTTGACGAGGTAGTAGTGTTGCACAGAGGCGGAGGCGGAGATTGAGTTGATGTACTCCTGCTGCGGCGATCGTCAGCGGGGCGGGGTGGACTTGGAGGTTGGCGATAATCGGGTTGGGGTGGACTTGGAGGTTGGCGATAATCGGGTTGGGGTGGACTTGGAGGTTGACGATATTCGATGCGGGGTGGATTTGGATTCCTTGGAGTCGGTGGCCTTGGCGCCGAGCCTGGAAACTTGATGTACTTCTTATTCCATAGAATGATGTTGCGCTTGACATCTCCTAGTTTCGTAAGGCCTTCAGGCGTAGCAATTTCAATCTCTAAGTCCGCAAAATCCTCCACTATGTCATCCACCGTGACACGAGCATAGCCTGGTGGAATCGGAAGTGAATGGTGGAGTGCTCCAGGTAGACAAGGTAAAGCAGTGCCGATCACCACCTTGAAGGACAAGTTGTTCATTGGCTGATGTAGCTCACATTGTGCCATCTCTCTGACATCATCCACGGGGTAGTGAGGAGCCGGTGCATCATCCAGCAGTGCTTGATCATCAGCACGGACCTCCGTGGAAGCCACGCTGCTTCTCCTTTGGCTAAGATCCAATGCAGGATCATCAGACCGCGGGTGAGTTGACGACGGCGGCCTTTGGCTAATTTCATGCATGAGGTTCTTCAGATCAGCTAGGTCCTGCTCTACCCTGGAGATCCGGTCTGCCTCCCGGTCCTTCTTTCTCTGACGGCTTCTGTAACTGGCATCGTATAGAGGAAACCCTTTCTTCCACGAGACACCAGCGCCTTTGCCTCGTGTTCGTCCTCCCTTTTAAGGATTCCCTAGGGCACGTGTCAGCTCGTCGTTCTCTCTCTCGGGACGGAACAATCCCAATTGAGCATCGTTCATTGCTTGAATAAGGTCTTGGGAGGGTTTTAGAATTTTATCATGAAATAATGTCTTCCCTGTTTCTGGGTCCAAGGATCCCCCGTGCCCATACCACCAGTGCTTTGACCTCTCGGGCCATCTATCTGTACCAGGAGTGACGCCTCTAGCCCTCATATCCCTCTCCATAGTTTTCCACTTAGGGACGACACTCTTGTAGCCACTTGTCCCCATTTTATGATGGTATTTCTTGTTGGCAGCATTTAACGCGTTCTTTGCCGACTTTTCCTTTGCTTTATCAGATTTCTTGTACTGTACAAAATCGGGCCACTGTTCTCTCAACTTCTCGTTTACTCCTTTGAAGTCTGGAGTTTTCTTTTTCGCGACATATTCCGCGTATAAATTTTTCTTGTGGTTCCGGTACAGTTCAGCCATCTTGCTTAGTGCCTACTCCTTGACTTTCGCTCTATTTTCAAGCCCACCCGGCCTTGGGGTAATACCATCTACCTCAAATTCCTCATACTCTGGAGGTAGTATGAAATGCGCTATGAGCTTCTGCCAAAGGTCATCTTTGGCATCATCGGTGACATAGCTGTTGGATTCTGCACCGGCTTTCTTTGACTTATTCCATTCTTCGATTGTGATCGGCAGGTTGTCCCTAACAAGCACCCCACATTGATTTATAAACATCCTCCGGTGCTTCTCTAGAGCAATCGGTTCACCATCATCATCTATTTCTTCGATGGTGAACCTCTGATTACCATCCAACTTTTTGTTCGGCCCTCGTTTCGTTCGAGCTGTCGATTGCTTCGATCCGGTGGGCTAAAATAAGAAGAGAGTGATTAATATATATCTAGATCAGTTAATGAATAGAGGTAACACAAGACTTTATATATATATATGTACCTCGCCGGATCCTGTCGAGGGGCCATCATTATTGTTGTTATTTGTTTGCCCTTCGTCCATCTGGTCTTCCCCTTGGTAAATTTGGTTTTCCTCTAGTCCATCACCGGATGGATTCAGATATGAGAATATCTTTTTATCGAGCAAAATATCTTCGGCGCCGGTAGTAATATTAAGAGGAATTTCACCTCTTATCATGCCCTGAAGAAAACCTTCACCGATGCGACCAGGATCTTCGGATGGATCCGTGACTTAATTATCTATAACAAAAAGAGAGTTAAACAGGTTAGAAAAACAATAATCCTAATAACTAAAACAATATAATCCTAATTATAATAACTTAAACAAAAAATAACCCTAATCCTAATTCTAATTCTAATCTTAATAAATAAAACAAAAAAATCACTAAAACAATAATCCTAATCCTAAAAAATTATATAAACAATTATATATTCCTAAAAACAACTAAAAACAATTATATAAACAATTATATAAAAAATTATATATTCCTAAAAACAACTAAAAACAATTATATATTCCTAAAAACAACTAAAAACAATTATATATTCCTAAAAACAACTAAAAACAATTATATAAACAATTATATATTCCTAAAAAAAGAAACTAAAAACAATTATATAAACAATTATATATTCCTAAAAACAACTAAAAACAATTATATATTCCTAAAAAAAGAAACTAAAAACAATTATATATTCCTAAAAACAACTAAAAACAATTATATAAACAAATATATATTCTAAAAAAGAAACTAAAAGCAATTATATATTCCTAAAAAAAAGAAACTAAAAATGCTACTAAAAATTCTACTAAGATATAAAAAAAGAAACTAAAAATTCCTAGCTAAAGAACGCACGTCGAGGCGCGGCGATGTTGCAGTGGCGGAGACGTGGAGGCACGTGTGGCGCTGTGCGGTTATGCGGCGGGAAGCGTCTGGCATGGCGGATGGCGGCACGGCGAGCACGAGCACGGCCGAGACGAGCGAGGGCAATGGCGAATCGACGTCTGGGCAGCACCTCCCCTGCGTCTTGATGCTTCGTCTTTGTCTTCGTCGCGTGCTAAGTGCTGGCGCGCGCGAGCGCGTGTATATATAGGGACCTCCCCTTTAGTCCCGGGCTAAGCCACCGCCCGCGACTAAAGGGTCTTTAGTCGCGGGTCGTGGCTTAACCCGTGACTGAAGACCCCACCTTTAGTCCCGGGCTAAGCCACGGCCCGGGACTAAAGCGTTTTTTCGGCCACTTTGTTTTCGCGTGCGCAATCATCCTTTAGTCCCGGGTCCAGCCACGACCCGCGACTATTTGTTTTTTTTTTAATTTTCTTTTTTAATTCAAAACTAATATAAAAACTTTGAAAAATCATATCTTTTATTGTAATAATCCAAATAAAACAAATAATATGTCTATTATTATCAGAAAAATATAAAGAATTTTAATATAATATCCTTTTATCTGTTTGCATCATTTATAAATTTTTTCATTTGTAAATTTTCTTTTTTAATTCAAATCAAATATAAAAACTTTGAAAAATCATATCTTTTATTGTAATAATCCAAATAAAACAAATAATATGTCTATTATTATGAGAAAAATATAAAGAATTTTAATATAATATCCATTTATCTGTTTGCATCCTTTATAAATTATTTCATTTGGAAATTTTCTTTTTTAATTCAAATCAAATATAAAAACTTTGAAAAATCATATCTTTTATTGTAATAATCCAAATAAAACAAATAATATGTCTATAATTATCAGAAAAATATAAAGAATTTTAATATAATATTCATTTATTTGTTTGCATCATTTATACATTATTTCATTTGTAAATTTTCTTTTTGAATTCAAATCAAATATAAAAACTTTGAAAAATCATATCTTTTATTGTAATAATCCAAATAAAACAAAAAATATGTCTATTATTATCAGAAAAAAATAATGAATCTTAATATAATATCCATTTAGTCCTGATTGTAGTCACAAACCGGGACTAAAGATATTTTCCGCCATTTCCCACCTCTTCCCGCCAAGTTTTCCCGCCCTTTCATTTCTACGAGAGCTTTTAGTCCCGGATGTAGTCACTAACCGGGACTAAAGATATTCCCCGCCATTTCCCAAAGCTTCACGCCAAGTTTTCCCGCCCTTTACTTTCTACGAGAGCTTTTAGTCCCGGATGTAGTCACTAACCGGGACTAAAGATATTCCCCGCCATTTCCCAAAGCTTCACGCCAAGTTTTCCCGCCCTTTCCCTCTATATTTAGGGCGAACGTGCCATGGATATCCACACATCCACACACCTTCCTCTCTTAGAACAATGGACAACGCCTACTGGGCCATTCTGACCCTCGAGGAGAGCGAGGCGCTGTGCGCCTCCAACTACCCTTGTCCGCTGGCTACCGCCTTGCCGCCATGTCGAGGAGGGTTCTTGTCCCTCCTGTCCCTCAAGGTTCCGCACGCCAGGCGGCCATCACAAACCACTTCTACCATGAGCTCACACCAGAGCAGCGGATGGATCCCCAGTGGGATCCCGACAACTACGACACCTGGAATGCCTTCTTCGCTAATAGGCGGGAAAGGGAGCTCGCCAGGTACGAGGGTGATGGCCCGCCACCGGTGAACCACAACAAAGCCGACCGTCGTCTGTGGTGGGCGAACCGTACTATCATCAGAGTGATGCGCTACATCGCCGGGGGAGACCATCCTCGCCTACGGTGCCCACGAGTCCACCCGCCACAGGCCCCACACCGACCCGGCGGTAGCGACATCGTCTTCCAGGAGACCCCTCTCCTGCCCGCCGTGAATCCGAGCCTGGAATGGCCCCTGGTATATGCCATGGATGGGCTGAGGATCCCCGGAGTTGCAGGTGACGATGACGATGCTGATGACGATGAAGACCCTGAAGCTGCGTACTATAGGACTAGGCATGATTATGACTAAAGGGGGTGGCTTTAGTCCTGAGTGTTAGCTAGTCCCGGTTTGTCCCGGTTTTTAATATTAATAAATGTCTTGAGTGTTACCTAATAAATAGAGGGAAATGCCTATATAAAGAGAGGGTTCATCTTTAGTCCTGGTTGGAGAAACCAACCGCGACTGAAGGGATTGCGGCAGACTGGGCCAGGCAACACTAATAATAGCGGTGAGTGTCGACATTATGTCGTGCGGCTTGTACCTTGTCCCGGATGGTGTCACCAACCGGGACTAAAGATGAACCTTTAGTACCGGTTGGAGACACCAACCGGGACTAAAGATGAGTCATCACTAATAATAGGGGTGAGTGTCGACATTATGTCGTGAGTGTCGACATTATGCCGAGCTGCTTGTACTATAAATAGGCATCCTTGTGAGTCCACTCCCCCAGCCAGTTTGAGGCATCTCCAAGATGGTTTTCGAGAGCAGGGACACCACTACGGCTAGTTTCAGGGAGATGCCGACGGAGCCCATTCCTCCGACATCTCCGAGAAACTGGTCATAGAGGCACTCTCTAATATGTGAAATTAGTTAGCTCCCAGGCGTATTGATCTAGTTAGAGAAGTTACAAGCTGCAAGATGGTTTTCGAGAGCAGGGACACCACTACGACCATTTTCAGGGAGATGCCGATGGAGCCCAGTCCTCCGGCATGTCCGAGAAACTGGTCATAGAGGCACTCCCTAATATGTGACATCACACACTCATAAAAATGGGACTAACACACTCAAGATTGTTTGCAGACAACACTATAAAAATGGACACATGCATGGAACATCTTCACTCATAAAATGTTACAATTATTACATATCATTTCTTCGCGTGTGTTCCTTTCTGATCCCGTCGTATCCATGGAGCATCTTCATTCATTAACATGATGCTTGGGTCATCCTTCATCGCTTGAAAGGGCGAATTTCATGAAACTTATCACAATCTTCTGACATGTCTGTCTTGTCCTCCACTCCCACGATGTTTCTTTTTCCTGAAAGAACTATGTGGCGCTTTGGCTCATCGTCTGATGTATTCTTTTTCTTATTTTTTCGTTTTCTAGGTTTGGTAGACATGTCCTTCACATAGAAAACCTGGGCCACATCATTGGCTAGGACGAATGGTTCGTCTAAGTACCCAATATTGTTGAGATCCAATGATGTCATTCCGTATTTCTTGTCTACCTCAACCCCTCCTCCCGTCAGCTTGACCCATTTGCACCGAAACAAAGGGACCTTAAAAGTAGGTCCATAGTCAAGTTCCCATATCTCCTCTATGTAACCATAATATGTGGTCTTTGACCCATTGTTGTCTGTTGCATCAAAGCGGACACCACTGTTTTGGTTGGTGCTCTTTTTATCTTGGGCTATCGTGTAAAATGTATGCCCATTTATCTCGTACCCTTGGAAAGTCGATATAGTCGAAGATGGTGACCTAGACAACAAGTATAGCTGATCTCCAAGAGTGTTGTTTTTGATGAGATGTTGCAACCAACCGTCGAAACTCTTCATGTGTTCATCTCTAATCCAAGATTCATGCTTTCCAGGGTTGTTGGAGCGTAAGATTTTCTTGTGTTCCTCGATATATGGGGCTGCCAAGATAGAATTCTGTAGAACGGTGTAATGTGCTTCGGTGTAAGAATGTCTGTCTCTACATATTATTGATTTCCTTCCTAGAGTACCCTTTCCACTCAGTCTCCCCTCATACCGCGATTGAGGAAGACCAATCGGCTTAAGGTCAGGAACGAAGTCAACACAAAATTCAATGACCTCCTCTGTTCCATAGCCCTTGGAGATGCTTCCTTCTAGCCTAGCATGGTTACGAACATATTTCTTTAAGATTCCCATGAACCTCTCAAAGGGAAACATATTGTGTAGAAATACAGGACCGAGAATGGAAATCTCTTCGACTAGGTGAACCAGAAAAGGCCATAATATTGAAGAAGGATGGTGGGAACACCAACTCAAAACTGACAAGACATTGGACCACATCATTCTGTAACCGTGGTAGATATTCAGGATTGATTATCTTTTGAGAGATTGCATTGAGAAATGCACATAGCTTCACAATGGGTACTCGAACATTATCTGGTAGAAGCCCCCTCAATGCAATCGGAAGCATTTGCGTCATAATCACGTGACATTCATGAGACTTTAGGTTTTGGAACTTTTTTCTGCCATATTTATTATCCCCTTTATATTCGACGAGAAGCCAGACGGGACCTTAATACTGCTTATGTAGGGGTTCGTAGCATGGAAAACAAAAATTTTCTATCGCATACAAACAAACAAGCCAAGATCTATCTACTAGATTGTAGCAACGAGTCGATAGAGGAACTCACCCTCGAAGATTCCAAAGCGGTTAACGAGAGCAGATTCTCGTGGGTGATGTAGTCGTACTCTTTCCGATCTCAAGATCGCGTGACGATCCTTCCAAATACCATCGTTCAGCAGCGCTCCGATCGGTCACACGTTCGATTTTCGACGAAGACCTTCCTCTCCCTTGTTCCAAAGCAGCGGAGGTTGTAGCACTCTCCTCGCGATTCCGGCAAAGACAACGTGGTACAGGAAGTAGAGGGAGATCCCGCAGGCTTCGCCTTAAGCGGTCTGCGGTATGGTGGAGCTTATGAGAGAGGCTATTAGTGGTCTAGTAATTAGACACACCAATTAGAAGGCTCTAAACCAATTAGAAGGCTCTAAACCGCTGGCTAAAGCAATTAGAAGCTCTAAACCAAAACGGCTCTAAACCGGAGATCTAGAGGTGGAAACTTGTGTGTGCTAGGAGAGCCTGCCCTCCTTATATAGGTGGGAGGCTGGCCGGCCAAGGAGGAGAGTCCCTCCCAAGTCGGCTTGGGGGCGCGCCAAGGGAGGACCCCTCCTCCAATTCGGCCTCCACCAATCCTCCTCTCTTCCCACTTCCCAAAATTGCCGTTTGACTTTCAAACTAGCCGTTTGACTTTTCAATTTAGGATTTAAATAAATCCTTTATTTTGGACAGCGAAGACACCTAGTACATGATGCAATCATTCCAACTTACAATGACACATTCATGTACCCTTCCCCCCTCCGGAGTGCCGGACATTCCGGGACCTTCTAGAACGTTCTCGATGAAAACACCGAAACCATTCCCCAACTCCGAAACGGGACTTTCCTTATATGAATCTTATTCTCCGGACCATTCCGGACCTCCTCGTGATATCCCGGATCCCATCCGAGACTCCGAACAACATTCGGTCTCTTTCTCATAATACCATAACTACTCAAACAACGTCGAATCCTTAAGTGTGTCTCCCTACGGTTCGTGAATTATGCGGACATGATCGAGACACTTCTCCGATCAATAACCAATAGAGGAATCTGGAAATTCATATGGCTCCCACATATTTCTACGATTACTTTGCGATCGAATGAACCACTTACATACGATACCAATTTCCCTTTGTCTCACGATATGTTACTTATCCGAGGTTATGATCGTTGGTATCTCTGCATACCTAGTTCAACCTCGTTCGATAAGTACTCTTTCTCGTTCGTGATATGTGATCCCTTGTGAGCCAGTCACATGCTTGCAAGCTAATTGGATGACATTTCACCGAGAGGGCCCAGTATATCTATCCGTCATATGGATGGACAAATCCACTCTTGATCCATGTGTTTCAACCAACACTTTCCTAACACTCAATGCCACCTTTATAGCCACCCTTACGGTGTGGTGTTTGATGACATCAAAGCATCCATCCGTAAAGGTGATATGCATGATCTCATGGTCGAAGGAATTAGGTTACTATGTAGAAAGCATATAGCAATTGAACTATTGAAATGACTTGATCTTTATGCTACGCTTGTCTATAGGAGTATGTCCACCATATCATTCTCCTAACGATATGATCTTGTTGTTAATAACATCTCAATGTTCATGATAGGGAAACCACAATCATCTATTAACCAACAAGCTAGTGAAGTATAGAGGCTATACTAGGGACTTCAAATTAAGTTTACAAATCACACAAGTATTAATGTTTCCGGTTAATACAATTATAGCATGGTATGTAAACATTTATCATAAGTATGAAGATATGATAATAACCTACTTTATTATTGCCTCTTGGGCATATCTCCAACAGTCTCCCACTTGCACTAGAGTCAATAATCTAGTTTCAAACCTTTGTGTATTCAACACCTATGGCTTTCCGGTGTTGTATGTACACGATTGCTAGTGGTCAATCGATCTCGAATCGACACTTCCAGTCCGTGTGTAATTGCATGTATTTGCCTCTCGCATCACTCATTCTCTAATGAGATGGCTTTGTATAAATTTGGTCTTTTGGTGTGACCTTTAGCTCTTTGGGGTTAAAACATGTTGATAATATTGTCGCACAATATATCTTCATTGTATTATCCCACTGTGAACTACACCTAGTTTGATAACAAACTACTTGACACAAATGCCCTCTTTAGCTGCTATTATAGCAGTCATATACTTAGCCTTTTGTTGTAGTATCTGTCACAATGTCTTAACTTTGGAACTCATCCAAATCCATTATGGAACTCACTTTCCATTATATTGTGCCACCCTTAATTTAGATTGAGATAAACTTAATTTGTACTTTGTGACAAAACTAGTATCAATGTAGTACTTTTACAATGAACTAACCATCTATTTGTCACTTCTACAAATAATATACTCTTAGTTCTTCCAAAAGATCATAAGAATATCCTTACTATCGTCCAATGATCATCTTATGAATCATTCTGGTGTATGCTCATAATATTTATAGCATAGGACATATCTGGATTTGTACATATCACAAGATGATTGATATAAATACTCTTTGTGATTTCATACATCAAGTATCAATCTATACTTGAATCTTTGTTTCACTTACTAAGTGCCAATACACTTGAATATATCATCAACATTGAACTCTTTCAATCCTTTCTGTGCAACAAGAACCTTTCTTGTAGTTTCTATATTGAATTCATTCCATATCTCGTCTATGTACTTCGGCACAACCATATTAGTCTATTGATGCCAAATATTTGGGTTTTGCCTAAGTCTTTCATCGGGATGAAATTCTTAATATGTGTTAATAAAAGATACATTATTTCCAATCAACAATATGTCTTCCACATAATGTATTAGAAACATGTCTTAGCGCTCCCACTTAATTTCTTGCAAATGCAAGCATCTTCATCGTCTCTAATGAACTTTTAAACTCCTTTAACAGTTTCATCACAGTGAAGATTCCAACTCCGCGATGCTCACTTTAACCATTGAAGTTTGCATATGCTTTTAGCATCCTTTGAATTAACAAAACCCTATGGACCGTGTTATGCACATGTCCTAGGTAACGATTCTATTAGAAGAACTTGTTTTGTTTATTCAACTACCATATAACAAATTATATGTAGTGGTTGCTATATTAATCCGTCTAGACTAAATATCACTATGAAAGATCAAATCTTGTCATAGTCAACCTTTGAACATTGCTGTGAACTCTTTCCCAACATGTCGACTATTTCATAGATGTGAAACATCCATGTCTACTTCTTTATAGATCCAAACACAACTGTAAGGTCTTACACCTTTCTCGAGGGTCCTTCAAGTTCAAAACTTGATTTCTCGTGTATGGAACTATCACGGATTTTATGGCTTCAAGCCATTTGACGGAGTCAGGGCCCATCATCGCTTCTTTGCATGTAGTCCGTTCATTATTCTCAAATAATGATTCAACCCTCAAATCTTGGTATTTGATTGTTTAATCGACCTACTTGGTTCAATAGAAATTTCGACCTTCGTAACCACAACCTTTGAGGCACGTGAGCCATGAGCATTGTTGCTGCCTCCGGAACACTTTTCGGCACTGCGCAACTCTGCACATATAGCTAAGGTTCCTTTAACCTTATCAAAGTTCTATTGTCCTCCCACTTAACTTTTCACGAAAAATTCCTTCTCAAAGAAACTTGACGTTCTAAGCGAAAAACACTTTTGTCTCCGGTGTTTATGGAGGAATACTTAACATTTATACAAAGACAGGTTCATCCGACTTTGGTTGCACACATCTTTCTTATGCATAGCATACCAATGTTTTAAGAAAGGACTACTTGGGTTTTATCCCAAACCATAACTTTATATGGTGTCATTTCAGCGGATTATGATGGAGCTCTTTTCAGTGGAAAAGCGGTAGTCTCTAAAGCTTTTAATCTTTAAAATATAATGGCAGTTCTATATATTACACCTTTGATCTTACCATGTCAAACAAGGTTTTAATTACATATCTCGAACACTCCATACTATTATGGTGTTTCGGGAAAATGCAAATCCACGGAACGATTCCTTAAATCTTAGGTATTATGCTAAACTTGTAACTCAAATATCTTCCTTTATGATCTTATCATAAACTATTTATATTCTTGTTACAATGATTTTGCTCTTCATCTTGAAAATCTTTGAACTTTTCAAATATTTCATACTTCATCCTTATTAAGTAAATATTCATATATTCACTCAAATTTTCGGAGAAAGCATATGAAGTTGAAATCCATCGCTCTTGACTACACATAATGGAGTTCGTACAACAATATGCACAAGTTCCAATAAGCTAGTCTTTCGTTCCCTTTTGGCCTATGAACGAAGTTTCAATTATCTCTAGGAAAGTTTCACAAACGTCATTTGATCAAAAATCGAAAGACTCCAAAATTCCATCCACATGGAGTTTCTTCATGTTTTCTTTCCAATATAATTTAAACGATGTCACTTCCTAAGTGATCTTTCAATCAATTTGTCTTTCGACAATTTTAGCACTAGTTTTATGGATGTGATTTCTCCAACGAGATTTGTGAATCATCCATCTTTTATGAATTACGGAAATTATTTGAACAACCCTTTTGTTCTCATAATACCTGATAAAACAAATCTTGAAGGCAAGCTTTGATGTTTAACGAGCAACACAATAACCCTTTATTTTGTTCTCGATGAACATCATCACATATTCTTTTGCTAGTTACTTAGGCCATTGTAGTTCATGAATTGTGTTGTTTCGTATGACGATTCATACCAACAAATTCAGTATCAAGTACTTAAGAACCACATTGTTTAATAAGCAAAGAATATAGCCATAACATGTATATCATCTATATACTTTAAACTGAACAAGTCTAGTCGTTTCTTTTTACGCCATATATTTATGAGATTCTCTTTCAAGATTTCCTTTTACATTTGAAAGAATCTATCAACATCAATAGTGGAGTCATACATATGACACATAATCCAAAGCGTGTATAATTAAATACAAATGTCTTTGGACTTGCACTTTGAAGTAGATCACCATCATCAAATGTTTGGTGTTCTTCCAAATTCCTTTCTTTAGTAATCTCTTGGTGTAGTAAACATTTTACCTACATCAAATATTCACTTTATCATGGAATCGTCCATGATCAAGCTACTTTTAGCTTATAACGATGAATTATGAGTATAATGTTGCTATCCAAAACCTTTTGGAGGATTAGGACAACTAGTGTCTCCAACCTTTTGCAAATTCTCATCAAAATATGAGAACATGAACTTTGCCATATTATACTCTATCATGTTGTAACCAAAACTTTGTTTCAGATATCACAATATCTTCCACACATCATGGTTTCTGAAACAACTCTTTCAGATCCTAGATAACCTTGATATTAAGACAATCTTTGAATATCAAGAATCATGGAGACAAACATGATACTTATATACTAACATTTGGAATTGTTACTCTTGATTTAATACTAATTATTAAACTTCATGGAGTAACGGAACTTCTTGAAAGTTTGCAATAGGACTTTTAAACTTTAGATTAACACTTCAATACAATACGATACCAGTTAAGAAAGTAACTAACCAGAATTCTATAGTTCTATCATCTCAATTATAACTAAGCGCAGGTGGTAAACGGATGCCAATGACTACAACAACTATGCAAATTCACTTTGATTTAGTTTATGATAAATTGAGTTCTAATTAATAATTAAATTAATCTAGGTGAACTCCCACTTAAAACAATATCCCTCACATTGTTTTAGTGATCACACGAACCAAATCCACTACATCAACACCGATCATCACGAGAGTTGATACAATGGCGAACAATCATCATGTTCATCATATCTACTATATGATTCATGCTTTACCTTTCGGCGATCCGTGTTCCTGAGGCCATGTCTGTACATGCTAGGCTCGTCAAGATCAAACCTTAGCTACCGCATAAGCAAATCTGGCTTGCTTACGTTGTATTCACCGGAATCAAAGACACCCGATCATCACGTGGTGCTTGAGCGACAAGCTTTGGCAACGGTGCATACTAAGGGTGAACACTTTAGAACTTGAAATTTATGTGCATGAGGGATCATCTTATAATGCTACCGTCGTCTACTAAGCAATACAAGATGCATAAAGGATTAACATCACATGCAATTCATAATATGTGATGTGATATGGCCTTTCTTCTTTGTGCTTCCGATCTCCATCTTCAAGCGAACATGATCTCCATCATCACCGCATAGCATCAAGGTCAATGACGCTTCTTCATGGTTGTCGTCCACCAGCTTCAACTATTACAACTATTTTGAATAGACACTCATGTCTTAACAGAAATTAAAGACAACCATATGGCTCCTGCCGGTTGCCAACTTACAATAAGGAACATTGCATACATCAAATATAATCACAATCATGGCCATATCACATCACTGCACACCCCTGCAAAACAAAGTTAGACGCCTCTACTTTCTTTGCATATTTTACGTGGTTTGGGGCTTTCAATAAGTGTCGTTCTAACTTACGAACAAGAACCACAACATTGATACTAGTATTGTCAATCACCCGTTGTAAATTGAATCTTAACTATGCTAGGAGAAACAGGCACCCGCAAAGCCACTTATGCAATACAAGTTGCATGTCAAGCGTGGAACAGGTCTCATGAACGATGTCATGTAAGGTTAGCCCGGGCCGCTTCATCCCAACATACCGCAAGATGCAAAGTACACAAGAAGTAATCGATAATAAAAGCATCAACGCCCACAATGACCATTGTGTTCTACTCGTGCAACAGATCTACATATAGACACGGCTCTGATACCACTGTAGGGGTTCGTAGCATGGAAAACAAAAATTTTCTATCGCATACAAACAAGCCAAGATCTATCTACTAGATTGTAGCAGCAGTCGATAGAGGAACTCACCCTCGAAGATTCCAAAGCGGTTAACGAGAGCGATTCTCGTGGGTGATGTAGTCGTACTCTTCCGATCTCAAGATCGCGTGAGCGATCCTTCCAAATAGTATACGTTCAGCAGCGCTCCCGATCGGTCACACGTTCGGTACTCGTGAAGACCTTCCTCTCCCTTGTTCCAGCTGGCTGGGGTGGTTGTAGAACTCTCCTCGCGATTCCCTGACAATGGCGTGGTGCAGGAAGTAGAGGGAGATCCATGAGCTTCGCCTTAAGCCGGTGCGAGTATGGTGGAGCTTATGAGAGAGGCTATTAGTGGTCTAGTAATTAGACACACCAATTAGAAGGCTCTAAACCAATTAGAAGGCTCTAAACCGCTGGCTAAAGCAATTAGAAGCTCTAAACCAAAACGGCTCTAAACCGGAGATCTAGAGGTGGAAACTTTTGTGTGCTAGGAGGCCCTGCCCTCCTTATATAGGTGGGAGGGCTGGCCAGGGAGGAGAGTCCCTCCCCAAGTCGGCTTGGTGGGGCGCCGGCCAAGGGAGGAACCCTCCTCCAATTCGGCCTCCACCAATCCTCCTCTCTTCCCACTTCCCAAAATTGCCGTTTGACTTTCAAACTAGCCGTTTGACTTTTCAATTTAGGATTTAAATAAATCCTTTATTTTGGACAGCGAAGACACCTAGTACATGATGCAATCATTCCAACTTACAATGACACATTCATGTACCCTTCCCCCTCCGGAGTGCCGGACATTCCGGGACCTTCTAGAACGTTCCCGATGAAAACACCGAAACCATTCCCCAACTCCGAAACGGGACTTTCCTTATATGAATCTTATTCTCCGGACCATTCCGGACCTCCTCGTGATATCCCGGATCCCATCCGAGACTCCGAACAACATTCGGTCTCTTTCTCATAATACCATAACTACTCAAACAACGTCGAATCCTTAAGTGTGTCTCCCTACGGTTCGTGAATTATGCGGACATGATCGAGACACTTCTCCGATCAATAACCAATAGAGGAATCTGGAAATTCATATGGCTCCCACATATTTCTACGATTACTTTGCGATCGAATGAACCACTTACATACGATACCAATTTCCCTTTGTCTCACGATATGTTACTTATCCGAGTTATGATGATCGTTGGTATCTCCGCATACCTAGTTCAACCGTTCATCGATAAGTACTCTTTTCTCGTTCCCGTGATATGTGATCCCTTGTGAGCCAGTCACATGCTTGCAAGCTAATTGGATGACATTTCACCGAGAGGGCCCAGAGTATATCTATCCGTCATATGGATGGACAAATCCCACTCTTGATCCATGTGTTTCAACCAACACTTTCCGAACACTCAATGCCACCTTTATAGCCACCCTGTTACGGTGTGGTGTTTGATGACATCAAAGCATCCATCCGGTAAAGGTGATATGCATGATCTCATGGTCGAAGGAATTAGGTTACTATGTATCAGAAAGCATATAGCAATTGAACTATTGAAATGACTTGATCTTTATGCTACGCTTGTCTATAGGAGTATGTCCACCATATCATTCTCCTAACGATATGATCTTGTTGTTAATAACATCTCAATGTTCATGATAGGGAAACCACAATCATCTATTAACCAACAAGCTAGTGAAGTATAGAGGCTATACTAGGGACTTCAAATTAAGTTTACAAATCACACAAGTATTAATGTTTCCGGTTAATACAATTATAGCATGGTATGTAAACATTTATCATAAGTATGAAGATATGATAATAACCTACTTTATTATTGCCTCTTGGGCATATCTCCAACAGCTTAGGCATTCAAAAAATATTTCCTTCTCTTGTTTGGTAAGAGCGTAGCTGGCATGACCTTGAAACCATTCTGGATGCAGGCCATCTGGGTCATACGTTGATGGTCCTTTCGTGCTTCCGGTGTATCTTTTGTCTTCCCATACACGCCCAAGAAGCCTAGCAGGTTCACGCAAAGATTCTTCGTCACATGCATCACATCGATTGCAGAGCGGACCTCTAAGAATTTCCAATATGGTAGCTCCCAAAATATAGATTTCTTCTTCCACATGGGTGCGTGTCCTTCAGCGTCTTTCGAAACAGATTTTCCTCCAGGACCCTTTCCAAAGGTTACCAGTTGATCCAAATCTTTGAACATATCAAATATATTAGCACCAGTACGCTCCTTAGGCTTCGTCTGGTGACATGCCACACCGTTGAAATGCTTGCCTTTCTTTCTTAAGGGATGCTTGGCCAAAAGAAATCGATGATGCTCATTGTATACATTCTTCTTACAATGTTCCAAATATATACTTGCAGTCTCATATAAACAGTGTGTGCATGCATTGTATCCCTTGTTTGGTATCACGAAAGGTTACTAAGAGCAGGCCAATCATTGATTGTTACGAAAAGCAATGCTCGGAGGTTAAATTCTTCCTGCTTGTGCTCATCCCACACGCGTATCCCGGGTTCGTGCCACAACTTTAAAAGTTCTTCCACTAATGGCCTTAGGTACACATCAATGTCGTTGCCGGGTTGCTTCGGACCTTGGATCAACACTGGCATCATAATGAACTTCCGCTTCATGCACAACCAAGGAGGAAGGTTATAGATGCATAGAGTCACGGGCAGTCTTTGTGGTCGAGCTCTGCTCCCCAAAGGGATTCATGCCATCTGTACTTAGACCAAACCTTAAACTCCTTGCGTCATCTGCAAAGTCCAGGTACTTTCTATCGATTTTTCTCCATTGCGACCCATCAGCGGGGTGTCTCAACATCTCGTCTGACTTACGTTCCTCTTTATGCCATCGCAACAACTTGGCGTGCTCTTTGTTTCTGAATAAACGTTTCAACCGTGGTATTATAGGAGCATACCACATCACCTTCGCAGGAACCCTCTTCCGGGGCTCGCCTCAACGTCACCGAGGTCATCTCGTCTAATCTTACACAAGTGAAGTGCATACCGGCATGCATCTAAATTCTCATACTCCTCACCGCGTAGAGGATGCGATCATTAGGGCATGCATGTATCTTCGAACCTCTAAACCTAGAGGGCGACAACCTTCTTTGCTTCGTATGTACTGGCGGGCAATACATTATCTTTTGGAAGCATATTCTTCATCATTTTCGGCAAATTTTCAAATGAGGAGTCAGGTATAGCACACTCAGTCTTCCATCGCAGCAATTCCAGTGTGCTGCCTAGCTTTTTCAGACCATTTTCGCAATTTGGGTACAATAACTTTTTGTGATCCTCTAGCATGTGATTGAACTTCTCCCTATCCTTTTCAGTTTCACAATCTCTTCGTGCATCGGCAATGGTCCCACCAAGATCATCAGCGGGTTCATCATGTGTCTCTTCTTCATCCTCCCTTCAACATCCCCCATGTAAGTATCTCCGCATCGTGGAAACCATGATAGTTGTCATCCTCCTCCTCTTCTTCATTGTCTTCCATTATAACCCCTCTCTCCGTGCTTGGTCCAACAATTATAATCGGGCATGAAGCCGGACTTCAACAGTGGTCGTGAAGGGTTTTTGAGTCGAGTAATCCTTCGATTCCTACATCCATTACATGGACAGAATACAAAACCATTGTGCTTGTTTGCATCAGAACACGGATGAATTCATGCACGCCATTAATGAACTCGCCAGAGCATCGAAGACTGTACATCCATTCCGAACCATCGCATTATAGTAAAAGTATATCAAAAACCATTACACAACATGATAAAATTATTACA
Source organism: Avena insularis (assembly GCA_023614405.1). Lineage (NCBI taxonomy): Eukaryota > Viridiplantae > Streptophyta > Magnoliopsida > Poales > Poaceae > Avena > Avena insularis. The sequence goes on from CM042691.1 coordinate 411,324,135, forward strand.
AGTTATATTGAGAGCTTCTAGAGCATTAATTTTGAATTGGAAAAATTTACATGCACCAATTTGTGAATTGGAGAAAACAATCAACATGATAAATGTGGAGTTTTTATTATTGTTCTATCAAGAAAACCTCATTCCATTCTAAGCTCTGAAACTCTAAAATTACACATTTCAATTTTCAGTAACTATGTGCCTAATCAAAATTTGTTACACATATATATCAAAATCCTTCTAGCTACTTCTACAGCATGCATGCATTTGATCCATATCTCTATACTTCTAGAGCATTATATAGAGCTAAAGTAGCAATAAGAGATGAAAGAATGAAGTTCTAACCTTTTAAAGCTTTGGATTTAGGTGTTGCAAACTAAATCTTGACAAATCTTGAGAAAAAAATGGCATGAACTCTCTTGCTTTCTTTGAGAAAATGGCCACCATATGCTTTAGGGCAGCTGGCCAGGGAGCTGTATATATAGTGATGGACAATTAGTCCCGGGCCATGATACGACCCGGGACTAATAGTCCCTGAAAAGAGCTGTTGCCCGCTCCGACTTATTAGTCAGGACATGTATTCCGGGACTATCTCTGGTCTGGCCCGGGACTAATGCTTATGGACATTTCTAGCCGTTGGGGGACTCATTGACCGGGACTAGTGCTAGCACTAGTCGCGGTTCGTGACGGGCCGGGACTGCTGGGCTTCCAGTGATCGAACTGAAGATGGTTTTTCTAGTAGTGCCTTTTGCGACAAGTCGAGCTTTATAGACAGTAATATTACCATCAGCATCTGTTTTCTTCTTGAAAATCCATTTATTCTCGACAGCCTTCCGGCCATCCGATAAGTCCACCAAAGTCCATACTTGGTTTTCATACATGGATCCAATCTCGGATTTCATGGCTTCATGCCATTTATTGGAATATGGGATCATCATCGCTTCCTCATATGTTGCAGGGTCATCGGTGTTGTCCACCAACATGACACTCAAAACGGGATCATACCAATCAGGAGTGGTACGAGTTCTCGTCGACCTGCGAGGTTCCATAGTAACTTTAACCGCAGTTTCATGATCAACATCATTAGCTTCCTCTCTTATTGGTGTAGGCGCCATATGAACTACTTCCGGTGTTGCGCTACTCGCAAGTTCGAGAGAAGGTTCAACAACCTCGTTGAGTTCTACTTTCCTTCCAGTCACTTCTTTCGAGAGAAACTCCTTCTCTAGAAAGGATCCATTCTTGGCAACGAAGATTTTTCCCTCGGATCTATGATAGAAAGTATACCCAATAGTTTCCTTCGGGTATCCTATGAAGACGCATTTTTCCGCTTTGGGTTCAAGCTTGTCGGTCTGTAACTTCTTTACATAAGCTTCGCAACCCCAAACTTTAAGGAACGATAATTCAGGTTTCTTCCCAAACCATAATTCATACGGTGTCGTTTCAACGGATTTAGATGATGCCTTATTTAAAGTGAATGCGGCTGTTTCTAATGCATAGCCCCAAAATGATAGCGGTAAATCTGTAAGTGACATCATAGAACGAACCATATCTTAGAGAGTTCGATTACGACGTTCAGACACACGATTACGTTGTGGTGTTCCGGACGGTGTCAATTGTGAAAGTATTCCGCATTTCTTCAAATGCTCGCCACACTCATAACTTAGATATTCACCTCCACGATCAGATCATAGAAATTTAATCTTCTTGTTACGTTGATTCTCTACCTCACTTTGAAATTCCTTAAACTTCACGAAAGTTTCGTACTTATGTTTCATGAAATAGATATACCCATATCTACTCAAGTCATCCGTGAAGGTAAGAACATAGCGATAACCACCACGCGATGCTACACTCATTGGACCACACACATCGGTATGTATGATTTCCAACAAGTCCGTAGCTCGCTCCATCATACCAGAAAATGGAGTCTTAGTCATTTTACCCATCAGACATGCTTCGCATCTTTCAAGTGATTCGAAATCAAGTGATACAAGAAGTCCATCGGAATGGAGTTTCTTCATACGCTTCACTCCAATATGACCAAGACGACAGTGCCACATATAGGTCGAGTTATCACTCAATTTCAAACGTTTAGCTTCAATGTTATTAATGTGTGTATTACTACAATCGAGATTCAATAAGAATAGACCATCTATCAAATGTGCATGTGCATAAAACATATTACTCATATAAATCGAACAACCATTATTCTCGGGCTTAAACAAGTAACCGTCTCGCAATAAACATGATCCAGATATAATGTTCATGCTCAACGCAGGCACCAAATAACAATTATTTAAGTATAAAACTAATCCCGATGGTATATGAAGAGGTAGCATGCCAACCGCGATCACATCAACCTTTGATCCATTTCCAACACGCATCGTCACCTCGTTCTTCGCTAGCTTCCGTTTATTCTACAACACCTATTTCGAGTTACAAATATGAGCAACCGAACCAGTATCAAATACCTAGGCACTACTACGAGTACTAGTGAGATACACATCAATAACATGTATATCGGATATACCTTTCTTCTTGATGTTGTCGTTCTTCAAATCCGGCAAGTACTTTGGGAAATTACGCTTCCAGTGACCCTCTCCCTTGCAGTAAAAGCACTCAGTATCAGCCTTAGGCCCAACCTTGGTCTTCTTCGTCGGCGCGGTAAATTTCTTATCGCCCTTCTTGAAGTTTCCTTTTTTCTTAGACTTGCCTTGCTTCTTGAATTTGGTGGTCTTATTGACCAACAACACTTGGTGCTCTTTCTTGATCTCCACTTCTACAGATTTCAACATGGAGAAGAGTTCGGGCAACGACTTGTCCATGTTTTGCATATTGTAGTTCATCACAAAGTTCTTGTAACTTGGTGGTAGTGATTGGAGGACACGGTGAATCCCCAAAGCATTAGGAAACACTATACCTAAGCTTTGAAGCTTGCTTGCGTGCCCAGACATCTTAAGCACGTGCTCACTGACGGAGCTGCCCTCTTCCATCTTGCAGTTAAAGAACTTTTCAGAAGCCTCATAACCCTCTACTTCCGCGTGAGCCTCAAATATCATTTTGAGTTCACGTACAATATCATGTGGGTCATGGTTCTCAAACCTTTTCTGAAGCTTCGATTCCAAACCATACAAGATAGCACACTGAACTGTGGAGTACCGATTCTTCCAAGCGAGGAAAACATTCTTTACCTCATCGGTAGCATCACCGCAAAGGGTCACCCAATGTGCATCCAGCACATAGGTCAAATTACCAGCATTGAGGACAATCCTCAAATTGCAGAAACAATCCGCGAAGTTGCTTCCATTGTTTTTCAACTTTTATTTCTCTAGGAACGCATTAAAATTGATGGCAGGGGCCGCCATTGATCTACAACATATTTGCAACAGTTTAGTCTAAGTTTATGACAAATTGAGTTCTAATTAATAGTTAAATTAATCTAGGTGAACTCCCACTCAAAACAATATCCCTCAAATTGTTTTAGTGATCACACGAACCAAATCCACCACATCAAAACCGATCATCACGAGAGTTGATGTAGCTTCAATGGCGAACAATCAACATGTTCATCATATCTACTATATGACTCATGCTTTACCTTTCGGTGATCCGTGTTCCGAGCCCATGTCTGTACATGCTAGGCTCGTCAAGATCAAACCTTAGCTTCCGCATGAGAAAATCTGGCTTGCTCACGTTGTATACACTCGTAGAGTCTAGCACACCCGATCATCACGTGGTGCTTCGAAACAACGAGCTTTAGCAACGGTTCTTACTAAGGATGAACACTTTAAAACTTGAAATTGTGTGCTTGAGGGATCATCTTATAATGCTACTGTCGTGAACTAAGCAATAAAAGATGCATAAAAGGATTAACATCATATGTAATTCATAATATGTGATATGATATGGCCTTTCTTCTTGTGCTTCTGATCTCCATCTTCAAGCACGAACATGATCTCCATCATCACCGGTTTGGCGTCAAGGTCAATGGCGCCGCTTCATGGTTGTCATCCACCAGCATAAACTATTACAACTACTTTGAATAGAAACGCGGGTCTTAACGGAATTTAAAAGACAACCATATGGCTCCTACCGGTTGCCAATTTACAATAAGGATCATTGCATACATCATATATAATCACAATCATGGCTATATCACATCACAGCACACCCCTGCAAAACAAAGTTAGACGCCTCTAATTTTCTTTGCATATTTTACGTGGTTTGGGGCTTTCAATAAGTGTCGTTCTAACTTACGAACAAGAACCACAACGTTGATGTTTGAACTATCAAGTGCCCGTTGTAAATTGAATCTTTACTATGATGGGAGAGACATACACCCGCAAAGACACTTATGCAATACAAGTTGCATGTTGAGCGTGGAGCAAGTCTCATGAACAATGTCATGTAAGGTTAGCCCGGGCCGCTTCATCCCATCATACCGCAAGATGCAAAGTACAAAAAATGCAATTGATAATAAAAGCACCACCACCCACAATGACCATTGTGTTCTACTCGTGCAACAGATCTACATATAGACATGGCTCTGATACCACTGTAGGGGTTCGTAGCATGGAAAACAAAAAATTTCTACCGCATGCACACAAACAAGCCAAGATCTATCTACTAGATTGTAGCAACGAGTCGTTAGAAGCACTCATCCTCGAAGATTCCAAAGCGGTTAACGAGAGAAGATTCTCGTGGGTGATGTAGTCGTACACTTGCCGATCTCAAGATCGCATAGACGATCCTTCGGTATTGCGTTAAAGCGCGCTTCCGCCTGATCGGTCACTACGTTACTTGATGAAGACCTTCCTCTCCCTTGTTCCAGCAGGCAGCGGAGGTTGTAGTTCTCCCTTCTTGATTCCGGCAGCACGACGGCATGGTGTCGGAAGTAGAGGGAAGATCCCGCAGGGCTTCGCCTAAGCCGGTGCGAGTTATGGTGGATTAGGGTTTCTCGGAGATCTAGGGTTTAGATGACCGGGAGGAGGAGGAGGTGTCGGCGGCGCGGGCGGCGGCAGCGGCTTGGGCGCGGCGGCGGTGACGCGGGTGTGGGGAGGGCTTGGCTCTTGTGGTGTTGGGGCAGCCCTCCCCTTCTATTTATGAGAGGGAGGGGCATACTTGGGAGGGGTGGTTTTGAATCCAAACCCAAACCCAAGTTGGATTGAGAGAAGGACTTGTTTCTTCTTCCACTAGGAAACCATTGTTCCAGTTTGACTTTTCAAACTTCCCGTTTGACTTTCAATTTAGAGCTTTATTTCTCTCTTGCAAATGCCAACACCAAGTGACATAGGATATGATCCAATCATTCCACATATCCATGACACATTCATGGACCATTCCCCTTCCGGTCCGGTGAACCTTCTAGACCCTTCTAGAACCTCTCTGATGAAAACATCGAAAACTTTCCTGAACTCCGAAATCGGACTTTCCTTATATGAATCTTATTCTCCGGACCATTCCGGATCTCCTGGTGATATCCCGGATCCCATCCGAGACTCCGAACAACATTCGGTATCCCTATTAACATTCCATATCTACTAAACAACATCGAATCCTTAAGTGTGTCACCCTACGGTTCGTGAATTATGCGGACATGACCGAGACACTTCTCCGATCAATAACCAATAGAGGAATTTGGAAATTCATATGGCTCCCACACATTTCTACTATTACTTTGCGATCGAATGAACCACTTACATACGATACCAATTTCCCTTTTTCTCACGATAGTTTACCTATCCGAGGTTTTGATCGTCGATATCTCTTCATACCTAGTTCAACCTCGTTACCGATAAGTACTCTTTTCTCGTTCCCGTGATATGTGATCCCTTGTGAGCCATTCACATGCTTGCAAGATAATTGGATGACATTCCACCGAGAGGTCCCAGAGTATATCTATCCGTCATATGGATGGACAAATCCTACTCTTGATCCATGTGCCTCAACCCATACTTTCCGAACACTCAATGCCACCTTTATAGCCACCCAGTTATGGTGTGGTGTTTGATGTCATCAAAGCATTCTTCTGGTGATGGTGATTAGCATGATCTCATGGTCGAAGGAATTAGGTTACTATGTATCAGAAAGCTTATAGCAAACGAACTATTGAAATGACTTGATCTTTATGCTACGCTTATCTATAGGAGTATGTCCATCATACCATTCTCCTAATGATATGACCTTGTTGTTAATAACATCTCAATGTTCATGATCAAGAAACCACAATCATCTATTAACCAAAAAGCTAGTATTATAAAGAGGCTTTACTAGGGACTCTAATTTAGTTTACAAATCACACAAGTATTAATGTCTCTGGTTAATACTGTTATAGCATGAATGTAAACATTTATCATAAACACAAAGATATAATAACAACCACTTTTATTATTGCCTCTAGGGCATATCTCCAACAACACATGATGATGGATTTGAAGAAGTAGTATATCTAGGAAAGGAAGTCCTTAATTAGAAGTCCAGGATTGTGAATTATGGAAGATAGGAATTCTTGGTAAACACTAAACCCTAAATCTATAATCAAGCTTAACATCTATCTCATCTGTTGGATAAATCATTTTATTTTCACAATGCTTTATAGGAATATTTTCCTATAGCAAATCACTTAAGCACATCTCTATCATTTCCAATTTTCATAACCATATGTGCTTAAGAGTTATTCTTATCAATTCTTTTCCATGAGACATTTTAGATAATAACTTTCTATTTTATAGGGTGATATCATTAAAGATCACAAACATAAAGAAAATATGTTTAGCCATTAATCTTTATTCACATCAACAAAAGAATATAAGTGTATTAGTATCCTAAAACCTAGGGTAAGCATTTATAATTTCAAACCCTAATTACTATGTTAGTTATAATAAAATATATACATTGTTATTTTCTAGATTCATAGGAATGATATTAACCATATTAATTCCTTTGTATACCATGCATCAAATAATGATATATGATCATTACATAATTTTTTTCCCTCCAAACTCTAAATTAATTAGAACTAAGTTTTATAAATAAATAAGGAAATATCATATAATGAATCCATGGGTTATTATAGAAAGAAAATTAATAACAAAGGCCTTTCCAAAATATCAAAAGGGGTTCATATAAAGCAAATAAAGAAACATAACAATATATAATAAAATTTTACAAAATGATACTAAAATACATTTATTACTACAAATATCCAACAAATAAATTCTATAAAGAAAATTCAAATCAATTGTGCAAATTCAAATCTGAAAACAAAACAGAATATAGAAAAGGGAAAGATCAAAGAAAAAAAGAAGGAGACCAGATCTGGCCCATGGCCCATTTCCTCTCTCTCTATTCGCTGCTCACGAGCAACTCACAGCATCCCAGTAATGGCCTAGCATGGGGCAGCTCAAGTTAAACTTCTCTGGCTGATGAGTGGGCCACCAGGGGAACTGCGGGTGGAACCTTGAAACATATCAGGGGGTTATCCGCAAAACGACCTTCGTCGTCTTCCTCGTCTACTGGAAGCTGCTCGGTGGCAGTGGCCGATGCCGTCCATCGCTACTATGTGCTGTGATGCTCGCCGCTAACACTCGGGGTGGGGATAAGATTGCCACCGTGACGTCCCCGCTTGTCCTCATCCCCATTTCTCCCTCTGAAGCCCTCTCTCTCGAGTTTCTCTTTTGAATCAAAACCCTAGATCCATGTTGCTAGCGATTGCCGTCGTTCTGAGCTCACCCGTGCTCCGTTGATCAAGCAACCATCCTCGCCTTGTCCTTCTGAGCCTATTAGTCAAATGAATCGAGGTGGGGCGGCGGGAATCGACGCCACGAGGTCATCTTCCCGAAGTCCGGCCACCGTAGTCCTCGTCGATTCTGACCACCTCCCATCTCGCCAATTACTCCACGAGCTTCCTGGTAATGCTCTGAGCATGATAGTGCTTTCCTTTTTCTCATTTGCTTCCTAGTATAGGATTTGGTCGAACACCGCCGTCGGCCACCACAGTTATTGGTCGCCAGAGTAGCTCCGGTGACCGAAATTGAGCGGCGCCGCCACTATTGACCTCAGCGTGCTCGCCCGTGTCCAACGAAACCCTACCCGCGTGCAAGCACCCTCCCAATCGATCGATCGAACTTCGATCTCAGAGTAGCAGTTCGTGTGATGTCATGATGATGTCATGCTTGCGTCATCTTGACCTGGTCCACCCTGTTGACTGGTTCACGCCTAGGTGGCATGCCAACGTGGTCTGACCCCACCTGTCTGTAACTTGGGGTAGATCCAGTCTTAGTGTAAAAAGTTAAATCCTTATTTAGAAATTAAATTAGAAAATGATTAAACTTTAAAAATTTAATAACTTGTTTTGTAAATCAGAAAAATATGTTTAATATATGATTTTTTTTAGAAAAATAAAATCAATAAAATTAAACTATTATCCAAAATTATTATTCCAACAATTTAAATAATTATTATTCAATAAAGATTTTATAAGTAATAATACTTAGAAAATTCATTATTTAATATTAATAAATGTTAAAAATATAAATAAAATACCCAAAATAAAAACAAATCTTAAAAAAATAAGAACTATAATTTAAAATTATAATCATGCATTATTATTTCACTTAGTATATATTTATTATTTATTAAGTATTTATAAATTAATAAATATTATAAAAATCATATCTTATTATTTATAAATCACAAAAATAAATGTAATATACCAAAATGATCACAAAAATAATACCTACATATTAAAAAATATAATATTCCACTTTTGAGGAAAATAAAAAAATTAAAACACTTTAACAACTTGAATTTAAACTTATTTCCTTAATTAATAATTCATTTAAAGGTAAATAAAACTTGCTAATAATTCTAAAAATTAGTTAATGTAGACTAATAAGTAGTATTAGTCTTAAATGTTAATAATATGAAGTCAAAATGGTTCAATACATTTTAAATACAATTTTATTGAATTATCATTCAACCATAAGTGTAGATTATTTTATAAAAGGGTCCTTATCCAATATAAAATCTCCAAGAATAATTTGTAGTGAAATAAAACCTATTCCAATAGAAGTAATGCCATTCTTAAATAAATTTAAGGTAATATTATAAACATTACACCTTAAATCCATCCATGTTCTTAAAGTTAACTTTAGTCCACAAGACTTTAAATATAATGCTAAAGACTTTATTATATGATTTATAGTTAACTATTATAGTTAAGTCATAAAGCATCTCAAGTCCAAACTGTTCAAGCAAGCACAAACAACATCGACCCCATTGGATTAACCATAAAGATTGTTTAGACCTTAGAAAAGGAATCTTTTCTTCAAAAGTTATTCGTTTTGCCACTTCAATCAACAAACCTTATAATAATATTTTCAACTCTTAACAAATTAAATTCAAGGACGCTCATCATAATTAACACATGATAATTAATCACAATCACATGGTTTCAAACCTTGTATATTTAGGATTGTAAACACTTAAGTTCCTTATAAAGGCCATTACTTGTAAAGTAAAATTTGAAGATAAACAATTATAATGTAAGCAATCTTGAGTAATATTTCACGTTGGTGTGTATCTCAATGTTTTATGTTATTATACATACATGTTGTTTCACACACACTCACAAGCCTTAACAAGAAGCACAAGTGTGGAACTTATCTAAAAGTACAACACATTTCAAAGACATCATTTATAGTATCCAAACCGTAGAACAACGCTTATTCCGGGGATTCGTGTTTATAAAGTGCATTACATTACTTATGCATAAGAGCATCTTGATTCTTTAAACATTAGTCCTTACCGGACCAATGATGCTGATTTCAGATATTGGATCTTATATTGTATCGAAGACCATGAGTGCATAATCTTGCAATCACAAAAGGCAAGTTCACACTTGCTCATGTCCTTTGATTATTTTCTGTAAAGTATTTTGCAAATCTAGTGTTTTCATCACCTGCATTTGAAAAAGGTCAGAAAACACTATTTTCATAATAATATGATTATAGGTTATTTACCATGAGGTAATAACCTACTATGAAAGTTCCGGTGGTAAAGGAACATATTATCTAGGACTTAACAACCAATGTTGCCAGTGATTCTTGCACTGTATATTACGCGTTAACCATGAGATTTGGAATGGGATAGATAAGTCAGCTGTATCTTCGTCCTCTCGCATGTAGCCGGATGTGCAGGTCGTGGCTGTTATCACTCGTAGCATGCATATTAATTGGTAATTCGTAGAGGATATGCAGCATATGGGTGGGAACCCTCATCGTCCCACGATAGTTCTGGCATCTAACGGTCTGTACAAACCATTGCCGTAATTCAATGGGTGGGCATGGTGTACACCAAGGAGGCATGCGAGGTCGCGAAGGGGGCCATGCTTGGCTTGAATCATCTTCTGGACCCCACATCATGGAATTGTGGACAGGAATAAGCTGCCCGGTTGTGCAACAAAGAGTTGATCTCTCATGGGTAAAGTAACGCACCTCTGCAGAGTGTAAGAACTGTAACTTGTTACTCCCTGTTCCGGGAAGGAGCTACGAACGCGGCGAGAAAGGAACTCCATGAAAGTTCTGGTAAACCCATGAAGGCTGACGAACATAGCTTTTTAGAATAAAAGCAACTTTTGAAGAAATGTTTACGAAAACTTGCATTGCCTACGACCTACGGTCCGGGGCTGTAGTTATAGTGCATCAAACACTCCTTTTCTAGTGAACTTGCTGAGTACGCTCGTACTCAATGTATCTTCTTAACCCTTGCTAGATTCTGAAGCCATTAAGATGACGTCTACATCAAGTCATGCTCCAGGAATCATCATCAAAAGCTAAAGCTCTTCAATGAAGTCAATAAAGTCAACATATACATCAACTCAAGTGAAGACGAAGTTACTGATTAGATAGGAATATAATCTCTAGCCATAGAACCTATTTCTGTAGCGTATTGCAATAGCAGCAATGCCAGACCATTAGTTAAAATACTAGTCTTAATAGTATGATAGTTTTTGAGTTGTTTATTTCTGAATCTTCCTTGCAGGAAGTTTCTTTCTCTCTCTTTAACTTAGAGTGTTCTTTGGATCTTGTGTACAAAGTGAGTTGTAACCTTAGCAATGTATTGGACCTGCTGTGTTTTTGTTGTACCACTCTGAGGGATGTAATACTGGTGAACGATGTTTCATTAGTGTTATGTCAACGACTATAGTATACTACATCATGCAGTGGTATGCTGGGTCACCACAGCTAGTGTCAGAGCATATTATTTGACCTAAGGTTGGAAACCTAGTAAATGGGTAGAAACTGTAGGACACATATGTGCAATAATAAAGAGTTCTCTAGTGAGATGAGGGATATTCAACTGAGAATAATCCTGTCATGTTGCTAGTGTGATAATTCTTTAGTATGATTGCAATCCTGAACACTACCAGGAGTTTTAACTATATGTGACTAATGATAATTTCTTATCTACAGTTCTACATTGAACCTCGATATCCACCCCAGAATGTTCAAGTGATGAACATGACGTTAAATGACTATGGAGGGGATTGGACAGATAACCTCCAACAACTTCTATGGAGTTTGGATTGTGAATCAAGACTTTTGGTCAAGATTTACAGTTACTATGATGGGCAGGTATTATCTAAATAACGTGTCATGATCATGTTACCCAAGAAGTTAGGACTTAAGGGAGAAATGCCATCAGGAGAGGCAAGGTGCATGGCGTCTGCATACCAGATTGCCGTAGCAGCATCCATAACCATGATCCGAGAATAGAAATCCCAAGCTCTAGAAGGTAGTACCCACACTGTTATAAAGGAAATATGCCCTAGAGGCAATCATAGAGATGATGATATTTCATATGTATCCATGAGTTATTGTAATGTTCCTTGAATATCCATATCAGGCAACTTGTATTGATTGGCAATTACGTGAATTGTTTGTGAAACTCTATACTTGTATGGTTATTTAAGAGTTGTCCCTAGTCGGAGTTCATGTGAGGACACACGTGAATATTAGACTAGCACATCGATTGGTTGATGACTATGTTTCGCAAGTCATAGACATGGAGATGTCAAACCAATGATGTGGACACATGTTATGAACATGGGGTTGGACTGACCCAACCTGAGACTAGCAATTAGTTGCAGCTCTCTCTCTACACATCGTGTACGTTTTGTCCTTAGACCTGAGATTGTCGCATGTACTTGAGATGTGGATCGACCTACTTTGGGGCTATAAAACGCTGCGCCGTAACAGGGTGGTTATAAAGGTAGTTTTCGGTTTTGTCCTAAAGCATGCTGCAAGACATGGTCAATCAAGATGGGATTTGCCCCTCTCTACTTGAGAGAGATATCTCTGGGCCCCTCGAGTGATCGGATCCAGAAATGCATGGCCATGCTACATATGGTTAAGAGTTAACCTAGTAAAGGGATTCCAAATCGCGGTATCGAGAAAGGGAGGTCAGCTTGGAGCTAGACCAAATATCATGAGGCAAAGGGAAATACATGTACTAAACCTTGTGATGGTTCGTCTGATATGATCTTTGTATGCATTTAGGAGTTGGCACGTCTTGCTAGAGGCCGCTACCAACTATTGACAGAATAAGTGTATTCGTGTCATGTCTATACGCATATGAACCTATAGGGTCACACACTTAAGGGACTGGAAGCCTAATGAGGATTGGATCCGAATTAGACCAGGCTTAGGCTACTAATGGGCTGCTAATGTAGAAGCCCACTAGGGACGCCTATATAAGAGAGGGTGGGGCGAGCTGACTAGGGAGAGACCTTAGACCTCAGATCATTCCCAGCCGCCACTCCTCACGCCAGAATCGCTGTGACCTAGCAGTCCGGTCGGCCTTCCACCTCATGCGTGTGGATACCTCGGAGGCGCTGCATCTGTAGCACTTGGACGAGCCGCGCAAGGGGAGCTGCTTGTGGGACGAGGACAAGGAGGAGACGTGGAACGTCTGCACTGCCTCGACGCACTTCATCGATTCCGCAACTGCATGTCTAGTGGTAATCTCGTGATCTATGACAACAATAATCCTGGTTTACGCGGTAGAAAATTTTGATTTGCGCTAGTGTAGCCTACCCGTATCCCTAACGCGGTAGCCTACCCGCAACCGCGAGGGGCGCTGCCCCTTCAAACCCCGTAGGGGGAGACCCCCTAGACCCCCCCCTTTATCGTAGCCCCTTTTGTATCTCGTTAAGGTAACTAGGTGCTGCGATGTCACTTGATCCGGTAGAATGCGATTCTATGCATAACTCGTTTTTGCAGGATGTATGTGATCAGTATGGCCCATATATGTATGTGATGCATGTATGAAAAATTGCATGACCTGCGTGTCGTGAGTAGGGCAACACGGCTGGAGCCATATGTGTTGTCATTTATTGTAATGGCCTGCGTCCCAACTTGTGATGTTCCCAATACTATGTAATTTTGATTACTAGCTGTCAGGAGTAATAGCTTGTATTAGTTCTTGGAGGACTCATTACTTGGAGGATGGCTCACATGGAACATGAAGATGGAGATCATCATGGTGGACAGGTTCTATGGTGATGGAGATCACCATGAGAAAATGGACCATACTGTGTCACATCTATGTGAATGTTATTCTTATGCGTTTTACTACTATGCATGCTTAGATGATAGAAGTAGAACGATCCCTCACAAAGTTTAAGTTAAACCATGCCCTCCCAACCAAACCTTGCACCATCCTATGCCCTGTACAATCGTCGGTGGGCCTATGAAATTAGGGTGCCGCGGTTTTCCTTGGCTGGATGGGTTTGTATCGGATACCTACACGCATAAGGGTTGGTGAACTTGACAAGGTCATCTTAACAGTTAAGGACCTTGGCGCATAAAGGTTGGGCGCCTAGTTTTTGACATATAGATGTCACCCAACAACAAGAGTCATATGTGATATGATTAGCAAGTGTTGCTTACCGATTTACCTTGTATTCTAGCAGTGATGCTAAAGCTCACTAGTCGACTTGTTAATTGTGGATCTTGAATCACTTAGTATCAATAGAGGGATATTGATTTAAGTGGGAGTATATGCTATTAAATTGTTTAATACGTTTTACTCTTTCATGGTTACATGGCTTAGTATTTTGCATGTTTTCTGTTGTAGATCAATGGCACCAAACACTACATAACCTTTCTCTTTGCGTTCGATTCTTGACAAAGATAAACTAAATGGAACAAACTATTCGGACTGGGTCTGTAACCTGAGAATTGTTCTCAGGTCTGATAAAAAGGAAACGGTTCTGGATACCCCAATCCCCGATGAACCTGCTGATAATGCATCTGCTGCCCTAAAGAACGCCTACAAGAGAGCATGTGATGATTCTCTTGAGGTTAGTTGTCTTATGCTTGCATGCATGGAACCTGATCTCCAAAAGAAGTTTGAGGATCAAGAAGCGTATGATATGATCGTAGCGCTTAAGGACATGTTCCAGGATCAGGCAAGGACTGAGAGATACAATGTTGCCAAGTCCTTTGTCGAATGCAAGCTAGCAGAGGGAGCAGTTGTAGGCCCCCATGTGATCAAAATGGTTGGTTACAGTCAGACTTTGGAAAAGCTTGGTTTTCCACTAGGCCAAGAGTTGGCCACTGACTTCATTTTGGCGTCTCTTCCATCCAGCTATGGGCAGTTCATTTCGAGCTACCATATGCATGGGGTGGAGAAGGGCCTTAATGAATTATGTGGGATGCTTAAAACAGCAGAAAGTGACATGAAGAAGTGTGCAGGGCATAGCCATGTGATGGCTGTGCAGAACAAGCCTAGCTTCAAGAAAAAGGGTACTTCTTGGAAGAAGAAGGGCAAGGCTAAGGATACGATCCCTAAGCCTGCACCCAAGCAAAAGGCTAGACCTGTAGAAGACACAGAGTGCTTCTTTTGTCATGAACATGGCCACTGGAAGAGAAACTGCAGCAAGTACCAGGCTTCTCTGAAGAAGAGTGGAAGTAAGAGTACTTCCCACTTAGGTACGCTTGTTGTAAATGTTGTGGACATTCTTCTTGCTGATTCCTATGTTAACTCTTGGGTATTTGATACCGGATCGGTTGCTCATATTTGCAATTCGATGCAGGGGCTAATAAGGACTAGAGAAGTGCAGAAAGGCGAAGTGGATTTTCGCGTCGGAAATAAAGCAAGGGTTGCTGCATTGTTCGTTGGCATCATGCAACTTCACCTTCCTTCAGGATTTATTATGGAGTTAAATAATTGTTATTGCATTCCAAGTATGGGTCGAAACATTTTATCACCTTCATGTTTGATGAGGGATGGTTATTCATCGCGAGTGCAAACAATGGTTGTGTAATCTCTAAGAATGATATGTTTATGGCTAATGCTCCCATTGTGAATGGGTTATTTATTTTAAATCTTGATGATGCATATGTTTACAATGTTAGTGCTAAAAGGCTTCGGCCTAATGATTTGAGTCCTACCTATTTATGGCATTGTCGTTTGGGGCATATAAGTGAAAAGCGCATGAAGAAGCTCCATGGTGATGGTCTTCTAACTTCGTTTGATTTTGAATCATACGAGACATGTCAGGCTTGTTTACTTGGAAAGATGACCAAGTCACCTTTTTCGGATTTACCCGAGAGAGCGACAGACTTGTTGGAACTCATACATACTGATGTATGTGGGCCAATGAGCACGACAGCCAGAGGAGGATATCACTACTTCATTACTTTCACTGATGATTTAAGTAGATATGGTTATGTCTACTTGATGAGGCATAAGTCTGAAACTTTTGAAAAGTTCAAGGAGTTTCAGAGTGAAGTAGAGAATCAACGTGGCAAGAAAATAAAGGCCTTGCGATCTGATCGTGGAGGTGAATATTTGAGTCACGAATTTAGCGATCATCTTAAGAGTTGCGGAATTGTTCCACAACTTACGCCGCCTAGAACGCCTCAAAGAAACGGGGTCTCCGAACGGCGTAATCGAACTTTGTTGGACATGGTTCGATCTATGATGAGCCAGTCGGATTTACCATTATCATTTTGGGGTTACGCTCTAGAAACGGCAGCTTTCACATTTAATAGGGTACCATCTAAATCCGTAGTTAAGACACCATATGAGATGTGGACTGGAAAGAATCCCAGTTTGTCTTTTCTAAAGATTTGGGGTTGTGATGCATTTGTCAAGCGACTTTAGTCGGACAAGCTAACGCCCAAATCGGATAAGTGCATTTTTGTGGGATATCCGAGGGAAACCTTAGGGTATTACTTCTACAACCGAGAGGAGGGAAAAGTGTTTGTCGCTCGTAGCGGTGTTTTCCTAGAGAAAGAGTTTCTCACAAAGGGAACAAGTGGAAGGTCGGTGCGACTTGAAGAAGTTCAAGATGAGCCAGTTGGGGATGCTTCTACGAGTGATGCCATTGTAGCAAAACAAGTTGAGGAACCCGTGGCAACAGAATCACCACAACCACGAAGGTCAGCGAGGCTCCGCGAAGTGCGGGAATTATTATTGTTAGATAATGATGAGCCTGCGACCTATGCAGAAGCGATGGTGGACCCAGACTCTGAGAAATGGCTGATAGCCATGAGATCCGAGATAGAGTCCATGGGGGACAATCAAGTTTGGAACTTGGTTGACCTGCCTGATGGTTTCAAAGCCATCGAGTGCAAATGGATCTATAAGAAGAAGAGTGATATGGATGGAAATGTTCACATCCATAAAGCTCGACTTGTTGCAAAAGGTTTTCGACAAGTTCAAGGAGTTGACTACGAAGAGACTTTCTCGCCCGTAGCGATGCTTAAATCTATACGGATAATTCTAGCAATTGCTGCACATTTCGACTATGAAATATGGCAGACGGATGTCAAGACAGCTTTCCTAAATGGAATCCTATCTGAGGACGTGTATATGATGCAGCCCGAAGGTTTTGTCGATCCAAACAATGCTGGAAAGGTATGCAAACTTCTGAAGTCCATTTATGGGCTGAAGCAAGCATCTCGGAGTTGGAATATTCGATTTGATGAAGTTGTAAAGGAGTTTGGCTTCATCAAAAACGAACAAGAACCTTGAGTTTACAAGAAGGAAAGTGGGAGAGCGCTGGTATTTCTAATCTTATATGTAGATGACATATTGCTGATTGGAAATGACATTCCTATGCTCGAGTCTGTTAAGACCTCATTGAAAAATAGTTTTTCGATGAAGGACTTGGGAGAAGCGGCATATATTCTGGGCATCAAGATCTATAGAGATAGATCAAGGAGGCTAATTGGATTAAGCCAGAGTACATACATTGACAAAGTGTTGAAACGGTTCAGCATGGAAGAGGCTAAGAAGGGGTTCTTGCCCATGTCTCACGACATTAAACTCAGCAAGACTCAGTGTCCTTCGACTACTGATGAGCGTGAGCACATGAGTAGGGTTCCATATGCTTCGGCTATTGGATCCATCATGTATGCAATGATATGTAGTCGCCCAGATGTTTCCTATGCTCTAAGTGTTACGAGCAGATACCAAGCTGATCCAGGTGAAGGTCACTGGACAGCGGTAAAGAACATCCTTAAGTACTTGAAAAGGACTAAGGATGTGTTCCTAGTTTATGGAGGTCGGGATGAACTCAGTGTAAGGGGTTACACGGATGCGAGTTACCTTAACGACTCAGATGATTCGAAATCACAATCAGGTTATGTGTTTGTCATGAATGGTGGTGTTGTGAGATGGAAAAGTTCCAAGCAAGATACGGTGACCTCCTCTTCAACAGAAGCTGAATATATTGCTGCCTCGGAGGCCGTAAAGTAAGCTGTTTGGATTAGGAATTTTCTGATCGCTCTCAGTGTGGTTCAGGGCGCGTCCAATCCCTTGGACGTTTATTGTGATAACAATGGTGCTATTGCACGGGCCAAGGAACCTAGACAGCACCAGAAGAACAAACATATTCGCATGCGTTACCATCAGAT
Organism: Avena insularis; assembly: GCA_023614405.1. Lineage (NCBI taxonomy): Eukaryota > Viridiplantae > Streptophyta > Magnoliopsida > Poales > Poaceae > Avena > Avena insularis. Next base: position 411,342,053 of record CM042691.1, read on the forward strand.
TCGAGAGTTCATTGAGGATGGTAGTGTCATGATTTGCAAAATACATACGAACTCAAATGTTGCTGATCCCTTGACTAAGCCTCTCCCGCAGCCCGCGTATGAAGCGCACACAAGAGCAATTGGTATTAGATACATTTTAGATTGACTCTAGTGCAAGTGGGAGACTGAAGGAAATATGCCCTAGAGGCAATCATAGAGATGATGATATTTCATATGTATCCATGAGTTATTGTAATGTTCCTTGAATATCTATATCAGGCAACTTGTATTGATTGGCAATTACGTGAATTGTTTGTAAAACTCTATACTTGTATGGTTATTTAAGAGTTGTCCCTAGTCGGAGTTCATGTGAGGACACACGTGAATATTAGACTAGCACATCGATTGGTTGATGACTATGTTTCGCAAGTCATAGAGATGGAGATGTCAAACCAATGATGTGGACACATGTTATGAACATGGGGTTGGACTGACCCAACCTGAGACTAGCAATTAGTTACAGCTCTCTCTCTACACATCGTGTACGTTTTGTCCTTAGACCTGAGATTGTCGCATGTACTTGAGATGTGGATCGACCTACTTTGGGGCTATCAAACGCTGCGCCATAACAGGGTGGTTATAAAGGTAGTTTTCAGTTTTGTCCTGAAGCATGCTGCAAGACATGGTCAATCAAGATGGGATTTGCCCCTCTCTACTTGAGAGAGATATCTCTGGGCCCCACGAGTGATCGGATCCAGAAATGCATGGCCGTGCTACATATGGTTAAGAGTTAACCTAGTAAAGGGATTCCGAATCACGGTATCGAGAAAGGGAGGTCAGCTTGGAGCTAGACCAAATATCGTGAGGCAAAGGGAAAGACATGTACTAAACCTTGTGATGGTTCGTCCGATATGATCTTTGTATGCGTTTAGGAGTTGGCACGTCTTGCTAGAGGCCGCTACCAACTATTGACAGAATAAGTGTATTCGTGTAATGTCTATACGCATATGAACCTATAGGGTCACACACTTAAGGGGCTGGAAGCCTAATGAGGATTGGATCCGAATTAGACCAGGCTTAGTCTACTAATGGGCTGCTAATGTAGAAGCCCACTAGGGACGCCTATATAAGAGAGGGTGGGGCGAGCTGACTAGGGAGAGACCTTAGACCTCAGATCATTCCCAGCCGCCACTCCTCACGCCTGTGTCGCGCGCGCGGACCTAGCAGTCCGGCGTCTGACGCTTCCACCCTGTACGTGTGGATACCTCGGAGGCGCTGCATCTGTAGCGCTTGGACGAGCCACGCAAGGGGAGCTGCTTGTGGGATGAGGACAAGAAGGAGACGTGGAACGTCTGCACTTCCTCGACGCGCTTCATCGATTCCGTAACTGCGCGTCTAGTGGTAATCTCGTGATCTATGACAACAGTAATCCTGGTTTATGCGGTAGAAAATTTTGATTTGCGCTAGTGTAGCCTACCCGTATCCCTACATGTTGTACCCCATGAAACCTCAAACCCGGAGCATGAGTTAGATCACTCTACTATAGTCCAAAATGAACCCACTCTAGCCGTAGAGTATATGGATCGTTATCGGTCTTTGCTAAACACTTACCATAGCACTCAACAAGTCTTAGTTCAGGAACTGGATACGGTCATTGAGGATTTTACTGATCCTGATAAAGAAATGGCACGTAGGAAGAAGTTAGGTAAAGAAGCCAGGAATTCCAAACACATCTCTTCAGGAGAAGTGTATGAGGAAACCGAGTTTGATGATCCATAATTAGAAAACTATGCCTACAATCAAAATAAACCCCAGCCACCTGAAGATCTATGGACCAAGTATATCTCCGAACAAAAGGAATGGGAGGGAGCTATTCCAAATAACCCCGAGCAAGACCAGTATGAATGGGGAGTAAAACCTCAAAGTGAAACTATAGGAAATCCTATACCTTGTGATACAGGTATCGGAGAAGAGACCAACTATAACCATAGAGAGCCTTATGGACCATATGGGGGTAATACCAATCCAATTGACTTAGAAGAGTATTCTGGTAGTTACTATACCAATATATACGAATGGATCCAAGAAAAGGCGAAAGAACCCTCTTACTTTGAGGAAGCGTTGCCAGAAACGCGGGTATATCCTATAGAAGACTACGCCAACTCTAGTCATTTTTCAATGACTAATCTCAGTCTAAGTACTTCTAATCAAGAATACGCACCTCCTGGATGCTCTTACGCTCCATAAGGCAGTCGTAGGACTTCACTTCATCATGGACGGAACTCCAGGAAGCACTAGAGGAAGATGAAAGTAATAATGGAAAGAAGTCCTAAGGGAAGAGTGCTTGAATAATATACATAGAGGGTAATGTGTATTTTAGTTTGAAAGGTTTGCTAGAATGAGTGAGGATAAACTCACAAGAACAAGAAGTTCTTGTAAGATAGTTGTGTAATGTATATGAGAGGCAAACCGTAGGAACGGTCAGTTCGTCTGTAAATTATTTAAAACCTATGTATAATACATGGTATGTGTTTTGTTGTTTGTCGACTTTTGGATTTTCTTGAATCTTCTTGATTGGCTAAATCTGTACATGAAGTTTGACTTGGTGTGCAAATGCATGATGTAACATCCAGTTATTACTTGATGCTATAGACCTAGATAGGAATGGGAATCCGTGTAAGGGAGTGACAAATTCCGTATACCAAGAGGTTTACATGTAGAATAAAACAACAAGAAGTAGTGAAATTAAGTTCACCAGAAAATGGGTGGTATTCAAACTCGAATAAGTTAGAGTGAATGCCAGAAATATGTCGGAAATCGTAGGGTAATACATACACCCTAGGATGGTCCACAGTCGGTAACTTGCCCGCAGCAGGTATCAGTCAAAATAGTTACTCAGATCATTTTAAAAGTTGCATAAAGAGCATAAAACTTGTCCTAAGTTAGAGAAGACATAAAGGAGTAGAAACATTAATCGATCGTCTTTCGAGGCACTTCGCGAAGTCAGATCTATCAAAGCAAAAATGTCCAAATAGTAAGTAAGACAAATAATGTTGAAATATTCACTTCGGAGATCCACAATTGTGTGGATACACCGTACAATCTTTCATAAGACCCTAACTAGGTAGAGTATAAGCTGGATAGAGACCAATATTCTAATTATAAAGCCAATTAATACTATATAGACAGTTTGAAGACTATAGTAAACCCTAAGGGGGAGAGTAAACATTAGAAATGAAAGTATCATTATCTGACTTTCTGAATAAAGGTTGAAAAAGAAGTAATCATTATAAAAGTACTCTTAGAAGTATTTAAGGTAATAATAAAAGATTATTTAGAGCCTGCTAAGGTAAAAACTTGAAGGTAGTAAAATAGAATAATCCTAATAGAATAATTCTAGAGCAAACAACTCTTAAGTGATCCTTAAGAGAGAATGAAGCACATCCAATTGGACATGTGTAGTGAAACAATAAATTCCAATGGTGTGGACTAAATGTATTCAAATCCAATTTAGGAAGTAATAACCGTATCAACCATACTATGACAAAATAAAAATGTGGTCTTTTGACCTCAATTATTGGCTAATAGAAAGTTAAATCTGTTTTAGTGGGACCTCCTAGACTTTATATAATATAGTAAGGAAGTTCGATGATTAAGTAAAAGGAATTGGATTAGGATATCTAATCAGAACAAGGAACTAAAAAAGAGACCCCAAATTAAGGAGTTATAATAAGTATATATCTCTAAAGGAGGATTGTAAAAGGAACTTTGAAGGACTGTGACAACAAATTGGAGATTCCAAGTATGATGATAATACAAGAAAACTATCTGGATATGGAATACTACGATTATTTCAATTTAAGGTTACCATGGAGTTGAGAAATGCCGTAACCCAACACAAGTCAATTCCGTACTCCGAAACGTAAGAGTTTGCGAACTTCGGAGACAAAGTTTATTTTTAGGGGGAGAGTTTGTAACATCCCAACATTAGAGCTTAGAAATAATCTGAACCCAGATGTGTGCATTACATTCATGCATAGAAAATCTGAATACTTTTCGCGCTTTTGAACAAAACTTGTCAAAGTGATTGAAGCTTCTCTCAACTTGATGCAATTGAAGTAGATCATCAAGATGATTGTGATAAGTTTCAATATGACCTTTGCTAAAAACATTATTTTGGGTAATGGTAATTTGATCTAAGGGTAGGTCAAATATAATGTAAATGAACCATTACACATTGATTAATGATTATAATTCAATCCTTAAGTGATCATTCCATGGTATTCATTTCAATAACCATGAATACCAAACTATGAATATAATAACAAACTCTTGATCCACTTTATCCTTATTTATCTTTACCATGAGTATCATGGTAATATCTAACCTTAACTCTTTAGTGGGATTGAGTAGGAAAGAAACCAAGTCAAGATCATTCACCGCATATCTTTCTTTCCATATTAATCCTGGTCATCTCTATTGAACCTTATTCTAATATCCATTGTTCATCAATGTTGAGTAATCAACTATTGACCTATCAATTCTTGATCTATCAACTCTTGTTTTTATCTTAGCATTCACTTAAATCCTTTTTAGAAGTAAGTAAGAAGAGGTAAGTAGTAATGCTAGATTTAAATATCATCTATAGGATGGGAGTGATTGAAGGGAATCAAATCAACATGGTAATTGAAGGAGTTAACTCACTCCTAAATGGATAGAAGAGTTATATGGACTATATATTTGTATGGTAACAAAGAAGATTACAAGGATTATAATGATCATGCTTTAGTCACCAATATTGAATGCTTATATCATGTATAAGTGACATTGGTGGATAGAACATGATTGAACCCTAGTATAGATATGTTATCCCAGATTAGCCATGACAAGTCACCATGATATGATGTAAAGTTTGTATATAAGATACAGGAGTTAAGTAGATATAAGACAGTATAATTAAGTTGAAGCTAGAGTAGCATGGAGTTATTGAAATAGTATTATTCCTTCTAAAGGATAGTAAGCTTTTAAGGGAAGTAGAATTTGATATATACATTTACTGGAGTAATATTAGTGGTGGATGATTAAGGATGGGTATGAATGGGGTTAGAAGAATAAAAGGTGGATAAGAATATTCTTGTGAAGCAAAGCTCATCATGTTAACACATGATGATGGATTTTAAGAAGTAGTATATCTAGGAAAGGAAGTCCTTAATTAGAAGTCCAGGATTGTGAATTATGGAAGATAGGAATTCTTGGTAAACACTAAACCCTAAATCTATAATCAAGCTTAACATCTATCTCATCTGTTGGATAAATCATTTTATTTTCACAATGCTTTATAGGAATATTTTCCTATAGCAAATCACTTAAGCACATCTCTGTCATTTCCAATTTTCATAACTATATGTGCTTAAGAGTTATTCTTATCAATTCTTTTCCATGAGACATTTTAGATAATAACTATCTATTTTATAGGGTGATATCATTAAAGATCACAAACATAAAGACAATATGGTTAGCGATTAATATTTATTCACATCAACAAAAGAATATAAGTGTATTAAGTATCCTATAACCTAGGGTAAGCATTTATAATTTCAAACCCTAATTACTATGTTAGTTATAATAAAATATATACATTACTATTTTCTAGATTCATAGGAATAATATTAACCATATTAATTCCTTTGTATACCATGCATCAAATAATGATATATGATCATTACATAATTTTTTCCCCTCCAAACTCTAAATTAACTAGAACTAAGTTTTATAAATAAATAAGGAAATATCATATAATAAATTCATGGGTTATTATACAAAGAAAAATAATAACAAAGGCCTTTCCAAAATATCAAAAAGGGGTTCATATAAAGGAAATAAAGGAACATAACAATATATAATAAAAGTTCACAAAATGATACTAAAATATATTTTAGTATTACTACAAATATCCAACAAATAAATTCTATAAAGAAAATTCAAATCAATTGTGCAAATTCAAATCTGAAAACAAAACAGAATATAGAAAAGGGAAAGATCAAAGAAAAAAAGAAGGAGACCAGATCTGGCCCATGGCCCATTTCCTCTCTCTCTATTCGCTCCTCACGAGCAAATCATAGTAGCCCAGTAATGGCCCAACATGAGGCAGATCAAGATAAACTTCTCTGGCTGATGAGTGGGCCAGCAGGGGAACTGCGGGTGGAATCTTGAAACATATCAGGGGGTTATCCGCAAAACGACCTTCGTCGTCTTCCTCGTCTACTGGAAGCTGCTCGGTGGCAGTGGCCGATGCCATCCATCGCCGCTGTGTGCTGCGATGCTTGTCGCCGACACTCGGGGTGGGTATAAGATTGCCACCGCGGCGTCCCCGCTCGTCCTCATCCCTATTTCTCCCTCTGAAGCCCTCTCTCTCTCGAGTTTCTCTTCTGAACCGAAACCCTAGCTCCATGTTGCCAGCAATTGCCGTCGTTCTGAGCTCTCCCGTGCTCTATTGATCAAGCAACCATCCTCGCCTTGTCCTTCTGAGCCTCTTAGTCAAAGGAATCGAGGTGGGGCGGCGGGAATCGACGCCACGTGGTCATCTTCCCGAAGTCCGGCCACAGTAGTCCTCGTCGATTCCGACCACCTCTCGTCTCACCAATTACTCCACGAGCTTCCTGGTAATGCTCTGAGCATGATAGTGCTTTCCTTTTTCTCATTTGCTTCCTATTACAGGATTTGGTCGAACACCGCCGTCGGCCACCACAGTTATTGGTCACCGGAGTAGCTCCGTTGACCGAAACTGAGCAGCACCACCACTATTGAGCTCAGCGTGCTCGCCCGCGTCCAATGAAACCCTTCCCACGTGCACTCCCAATCGATCGATCGAACTTCGATCTAAGAGTAGAAGTTCGTGTGACGTCATGATGATGTCGTGCCTGTGTCATCTTGACCTAGTCCACCCTATTGATTGGTTCACGCCTAGGTGGCATGCCAACGTGGTCTGACCCCACCTGTCTGTGATTTGGGGTAGATCCAGTCTGAGTGTAAAAAGTTAAATCCTTATTTAGAAATTAAATTAGAAAATGATTAAACCTTAAAAATTTAATAACTTTTGTTTTATAAATCAGAAAAATATGTTTAATATATGAATTTTTTAGAAAAATAAAATCTATAACATTAAACTATCATCCAACATTATTATTCCAACAATTTAAATAATTATTATTTCATAAAGATTTTATAAGTAATAATACTTAGAAAATTCATATTTTAATATTAATAAATGTTAAAAATAAAAATAAAATACCCAAAATAAAAAAATCTTAGAAAAATAAAAACTATAATTTAAAACTATAATCATGCATTATTATTTCACTTAGTAAATATTTATCATTTATTAAGTATTTATAAAGTACTAAATATTATAAAAATCATATCTTATTATTTATAAATCACAAAAATAAATGTAATATACCAAAATGATCACAAAAATAATACCTACATAATAAAAAATATAATATTCCACTTTTGAGGTAAATAAAAAATTAAAACACTTTAACAACTTGAATTTAAACCTATTTGCTTAATTAATAATTCATTTAAAGGTAAATAAAACTTTCTAATAATTCTAAAAATTAGTTAATGTAGACTAATAAATAGTATTAGTCTTAAATGTTAATAATATGAAGTCAAAATGGTTCAATAAATTTTAAATATAATTTTATTGAATTATTATTCAACCATAAGTGTAGATTATTTTATAAAAGGGTCCTTATCCAATATAAAATCTCCAAGAATAATTGTAGTGAAATAAAACCTATTCCAACACTTTAACCACAAGTTTACAAACATATCCAAAAACTATAATGAATCCATAAGTAGATAAGTAATATTACTTCCTTGTTTACAAACTATAACCACTCATCTATAAAAAGGTAAATGATTCTATTCCATTATAATATTCGAAAATCACTACTCAAATAGAAGTAATGACATTCTTAAATAACTTTAAGGTAATATTATACGATGAGAAAGTACAATATCATAAACATTACACCTTAAATCCATCCATGTTCTTAAAGTTAACTTTAGTCCACAAGACTTTAAATATAATTCTAAAGACTTTATTATATGATTTATAGTTAACTATTATAGTTAAGTCATAAAGCATCTCAAGTCCAAACTATTCAAGCAAGCACAAACAACATCGACCCCATTGGATTAACCACAAAGATTGTTTAGACCTTAGAAAAGGAATCTTTTCTTCAAAAGTTATTCGTTTTGCCACTTCAATCAACAAAGCTTATAATAATAATTTCAACTCTTAACAAATTAAATTCAAGGACTCTCATCATAATTAACACATGACAATTAATCACAATCACATGGTTTCAAACCTTACTTGTATATTTAGGATTGTAAACACTTAAGTTCCTTATTAAGGCCATTACTTGTAAAGTAAAATTTGAAGATAAACAATTATAATGTAAGCAATCTTGAGTAATATTTCACGTTGGTGTGTATCTCATTGTTTTATGTTATTATAAATACATCTTGTTTCACACACACACAAGCCTTAACAAGAAGCACAAGTGTGAAACTTATCTAAAAGTACAACACATTTCAAAGACATCATTTATAGTATCCAAACCCTAGAACAACGCTTATTCCGGGGATTCGTGTTTATAAAGTGCATTACATTACTTATGCATAAGAGCATCTTGATTCTTTAAACATTAGTCCTTACCGGACCAATGATGCTGATTTCAGATATTGGATCTTATATTATATCGAAGACCGTGAGTGCATAATCTTGCAATCACAAAAGGCAAGTTCACACTTGCTCATGTCCTTTGATTATTTTCTGTAAAGTATTTTGCAAATCCATTGTTGTCATCACCTGCATTTGAAAAAGGTCAGAAAACACTATTTTCATAATAATATGTTTATAGGTTATTTACCATGAGGTAATAACCTACTATGAAAGTTCCGGTGGTAAAGGAACATATTATCTAGGACTTAACAACCAATGTTGCCAGTGATTCTTGCACTGTATATTACGCGTTAACCATGAGATTTGGAATGGGACAGAGAAGTCAGCTGTATCTTCTTCCTCTCGCATGTAGACGGATGTGCAGGTCGTGGCTGTTATCACTCGTAGCATGCATATTAATTGGTAATTCGTAGAGGATATGCAGCATATGGGTGGGAACCCTCATCGTCCCACGATAGTTCTGGCATCTAACGGTCTGTATAAACCATTGCCATAATTCAATGGGTGGGCATGGTGTACACCAAGGAGGCATGCGAGGTCGCGAAGGGGGCGGTGATTGGCTTGAATCATCTTCTAGGCCCCACATCATGGAATTGTGGACAGGAATAAGCTGCCCGGTTGTGCAACAAAGAGTTGATCTCTCATGGGTAAAGTAACGCACATATGCAGAGTGTAAGAACTGTAACTTGTTACTCCCTGTTCCGGGAAGGAGCTACGAACGCGGCGGGAAAGGAACTCCATGAAAGTTCTGGTAAACCCATGAAGGCTGACGAACATAGCTTTTCAGAATAAAAGCAACTTTTGAAGAAATGTTTACGAAAACTTGCATTGCCTACGTCCTACGGTCTGGGGCTGTAGTTATAGTGCATCAAACACTCCTTTTCTAGTGAACTTGCTGAGTACGCTCGTACTCAACGTATCTTCTTAACCCTTGCTAGATTCTAAAGCCATTAAGACGACGTCTACATCAAGTCATGCTCCAGGAATCATCATCAAAAGCTAAAGCTCTTCAATGAAGTCAAGAAAGTCAACATATACATCAACTCAAGTGAAGACGAAGTTACTGATTAGATAGGAATATAATCTCTAGCCATAGAACCTATTTCTGTAGCATATTGCAATAGCAGCAATGCCAGACCATTAGTTAAAATACTAGTCTTAATAGTATGATAGTTTTTGAGTTGTTTATTTCTGAATCTTCCTTGCAGGAAGTTTCTTTCTCTTTCTTTAACTTAGAGTGTTCTTTGGATCTTGTGTACAAAGTGAGTTGTAGCCTTAGCCATGTATTGGACCTGCTGTGTTTCTGTTGTACCACTCTGAGGGATGTAATACTGGTGAACAATGTTTCATTAGTGTTATGTCAACTACTATAGTATACTACATCATGCAGTGGTATGTTGGGTCATCGCAGAGTAGACACAATTTTTACCCAAATTCGGGACCCTCGTGAGGAGGCAAAGTCCCTACTCCTGCTTAGTTGTATTGCTCGCGGTGTCTCGCGAGGGTACAATGGTGGATAAATTTCTAGGGTTTGAGATCCCAAGGATCGATCTCTTCTAAGGTAGGAGAAGCTCTCCTTTTATAGGGGCACCAGGCCTCTTCCCCCAATGGACGAGAAGGGTCACCACGCTGCCGCTCCTCGAAGTCCTGGTCCAGAAGGCTACCTTAAGTGGACTTGGTCCTTCTCGTTGGTGTCTCTCCGCTCCTTCATAAAGCTGGCTCTATTGGCATCACCGGTCGCAACACGACGCTAGCTGCTCCTTGCACCAAAATGGCAAAGGGCGCGGAGGTCATCTGCCTTTCTTTTGCACCAATGGAGCCGGACCGGCTCCTCTTTACCGAGGCGGTCCACAAAGTCAAGTCCCGCCGTCTTTGCCACCTTGATGTGAGTTTACGAGCTTGCCCCTAGGGCATACTCCAAGGTATCCGAGGCCCGTGATGATCCAGGGAGACGCGCGAGGCTCCTCCTCGCGTAGAGGTCTCTTGAAGCCGAGTAGGGTGAATATGAGGCCCGAGGCTCATGAGGGACTACCCCATGGTGTTTCCTCCCGAGGCAATGTCCCTCGACATCATGTCCTCTGGAGGTACCATCGCTCGGGCAGTGCGCTCATCGATCGTCGGGACATGGTACCCCCATTGCTAAGACCCCAACAGGGGCAATGCGAGGGGATCGAGGTGTCAGAGAACACCGATATGTGGGTGTATTCGGTGGTTGTTTGTTTCCTGATGTGGGAGACTATTTTTTTACGATTCACCCACTAAATCACTATTTCTTCTCACGAGTACATCCTCATGGGTTAGGCATTTTATAGAACACGTTGCATCGGCGCATCCGCTTTCTCCTCACCGCTATCCACCCTCGTGACTAAGAACGCATGTCTTGCTCCGGCGCACCGCCTCCCTACCGCCCACGACTCCATGGCCATGACCCTCCTCTGGTTCCAGGCAGGAGATAGAGCGCCCAACGAGGAAGGGGTACCTAGACTGGCTCTCCCCTCTCCCCCTCTCCCTGTAGCTAAGCTCTCTCCTTCTCGTTTTTGGTCGAACCAAAGCCCTCTCCGGCGGTGCTGCCATCGGAGAGTGGCGGAGGTGAGCCCCCCTCGTAGTCTAGGTCTTTGGCTTCTCGCCGTAGGTGTTGTAGGTCTAGGTTTAGGTCTGTTTGTGTCTGCCCATGTGGCGACTGGTGAGATGCCGGCTGGCCTGTCCCCGCCGGCATTCCTGCATGACGCCGGTCGGCCGTCTCCGTGATGGTTCAACAAATTCCGATGGTTGGAGCAAGTTGTTGCTTCTGTCGTGGGCGAAGGCCATCCTAATAAGTGTGGATGCCTCTGGATCGGGCAGCCTCGGGCCATTCTTCTCTCCCTGGCCGTCCTTGGTGGTAAGGGATGGGAGGAGGTCGTGCCGGTGGCCGCTGCTTTTGTGAGGTGGCCTAGGTGCTCGACGTGCGGCTGTGCTATCCACAGTTGTCGTCATCTGGTGAAGATCTTCGCCGCTGCCGTGCTCCCTTGGTCGGAGCCAATCGCTGTGGAGTTGCTCGACTCTGGAGGCCCCCCACATAAGGTCAGTGGGCTTTCTCTGCGAAGTCTGCTCCAGGCTCTTGCTGTTCTTCTCCGTCCGGCCGTGGTGGCAAGGAGAGATGGGACGACATTCCCTGGAGTTGACCTGATGCACCGCCAAGTATGCAGCACCCAGATGTTGTGGTTCGTGAAGCTGCGTCCCCACATCTTCCTCAATGTCGGTGAGGTTGCGCCGCTGTTATTTGTGGCCAGGAGGGCCACATCTCTGCTCGGATGAAGCCGAGCATGATCTTCTGCGTGTGGCGGAAGCTTTTCTTTGCCGTGTGCGAGAGTTCCAAAGTGTGCATCGCCCCAAGTGGCTCCAGGGCATCGACGACGACCGGATGAGGTGGAGAAGGGCAAGGACCTAATCGTGTTTTTATCTTCTTTTTAGGGTCCTTTTTGCAAGTGTGTCGTCCTTATCCTTTAAGCACTCTTTGGTTAGGGGTGTCTATGTAAATGTACCCACCGCTTTCTTTTTAAAAAAAACGAGGAAGGGGCACATAGAGGAACCACGAGCAAGAGCACCTCAACTCCCAACATTCCAGGCAGTATATCCCAGGTCCGATCCCTAATCCAGAGTCTAATCCCAACTTTTGCCTGCTGTTTTTTTTGAACGGCACAACGGGGGGCGAACCGCCCACCTGCAAATTTTTCATTGAGAAAGGGCGAAAGATGCCCAACAAACTTTTACAAGACGCGGGGGGGGAGCGATGGCTCGAGAGGATTACAACAGCGCGACGCACCACTGCTCTACATTCTCAAAGCTAACACGCGAGGGAACCCAAGCCCGCCATAGTCGCAGATGTTCAACGACTTGCTCGAGGATCGCGGGAAGGGGGAGACGGACGGCGTCGAAGACCATTCGGTTCCTGGTTTTCGAAACCACCCAGAGGAGGCACGAGGCGACGGTACTCCACAGCGGCACGCCCCAGGAAGGGCTGCTATCTTGGAGCGAGGCCCAGGCTGCTTCAGCAGAGGTAGGGAGGGCGCGTCGACGAGGCCCAAGCGTGCGCCGCCAGAATAACCACAGGCGGGGGCAGGTGAAGAACATGTGGTCGAGTGTCTTTGATTGACGCGGGCAGAAGGGGCACACGTTAGTGTCCAAGCACCCAATGTGTCGCAGGAAGGCACGCGTGCGAGTATTTCCGTGGCAGAGGATCCAAACGAACACCTTGACCTTGAGCGGCGCATACCCAGCCCAATTCAGGTCGTGAAGGGGAGGGCCACAGCCGGAGCTCTTCAGCATTCTATACACGGCCCCGGCACCGAATTGATGGGTATCACCCCACGCCAGAGACCGCTCATCGTCTGAAGTGGAGGAGAACGCGATGAGGCGGTCCAGAGCGCCGTGAAGCACACTAAGCTCCAACCCAGCACGATCAGTCACCATGTCGTGCGTACGGAGCACAAGGGCCCGATCCGCAAGAGCATCGAAAACATAGCCAGTTGCGCGGATCATATGGGAGTATGCCGCAGGCAGGGCGGTCGAGAGTGCACCAAGCAAGGTCCAGTTGTCCCCCAGAGATCCATGGAACGGCCATGCCCCACGCGCACAGAAGTGATCGCCCGATACAGGGGTAAAAGCGACGAGAAAACCTGCCACGAAGGGGTCGGGGGGGCAGGGCGTGCGCTCAAGTAGTTCGCGCGGACCCAGTCGGCCCACGGGGTGCGCTGCCCCGAGAGTATGGTATGAAGTTTCTTGAGCAGGAGGCACGTGTTATGAAGAGCGAGGTCGACAATACCTAGCCCTCCCTCCGAGCGGAGCCGACATACCACCTCCCACGATACAGCACGCCACTCTGAAAGCAGGACGTCATGGCACTCCACAGCATGCCACGCCGGGGGCGATCCATCTTTGCGATTGTCCCCTTAGATAGTTGAGCCACTGACATCGCATAAGAGGGGAGAGCCGACAGAACGGATGTTGAGAGCGTCAGCCTAGCACCAAGGGAGGTGGGGCGGATCTGCCAAGGAGGGATGCAGCGCTCAATTTTTCCAGCAAGGTAGTCTAGGGTAGAGGCACGGAGCTTGCGATCCGACGACGGGAGCCCTAGGTATGTTTGTGGGAACGAGGAGACGGGGCACCCCAAGATGGAAGACAGACATGCAGCATCCTCAGTAGGCACGCCGACGGGCACAAAGGCGCTCTGATGATAGTTGATGGCGAGCCCTGTCGCATCCGAGAACTCCTGAAGTATGTCTCGCAAGCGGCGGAGCTGACCGGGATCAGCGCGCACCAAGAGTAGAGTGTCGTCAGCATACTGCACCACCGGGCACGGGAGGTCGTCTGCCAGGGGGTGGAGGAGCCGATGTTCGTCCGTGTCCTTCAGGATCATCTGTCGCAGGAGGTCGGCAACTATTAGGAATAGGTATGGCGAGAGGGGGTCCCCTTGGCGCAACCCGTTCCTGCAGTTGATCCAACGCCCTGGAACCCCATTGAGAAGCACAGAAGCTTTTCCGGTTTCCAGGAGGATGCTGATCCAAGTACGCCACCGTTCACCAAATCCACGCGCCCGGAGGATCGCATCAAGGGCCTCCCAGTTCACCGAGTCAAAGGCCTTTCTAAAGTCAAGTTTAAGAGCAATCGCAGGGACCCCCCCTCCCCCCCGGAGGCGACAACACTGGATCAGGTCGGCGGCATAGAGGAACCCATCAGTGATACATCGCCCTCGGATGAAGCCCGTCTGCTCGTACGCCACCAACTCCTCAATGAACCGCTGGAGACGCGAAGTCAGGATTTTTGTGAGCATCTTGACCACACAGTTCTGTAGTGAGATGGGTCGGAAGCCATCCGCAGTGATGACATCCTCAGACTTGGGGAGCAGGGCAATGTAGGCGCGGTTCAGGCCGTCGAGGTCCGCGCGGCAATGATAGAATTCTTCAAGGAAAGCCATGAGGTCAGAAGAAACTGCGGACCAAAAGCTGCGGAAGAAGGCGGGACCAAAGCCATCGGGCCCGGGACTACTGTCCAGCCTCATCGCCCATAGTGCCTTCCGGAGCTCCTCGAGCGTAATTCCTGCTGTTTTACAGCGTGGCCCACATGTAATTCCCCGTGGCTACATCTGAGCTAGTAGAGAGTGAACTAAATCCTCGTGGACGGCAAGTTCCTACCCGTCTTGGCTTGTGCACGGTAAGTTGATAGACCATTTTAGCGTTTTCCTCCGATATAAAAACGAGAGTTACAAACGTGAACTATGGTAGAGATTAACAATTCGCACATCAAAATGGCCATGTTTTCCGCCTTCTCTTGCACCATTCTTCAATCAGACAAACAGAGATCTTACTACTGTAGTTGTTTATTTTCACCCAGAAATTAAAGAAGACACGAAACGCCATCTTCTTCTTGCCCAGAAGACGCGCAGCAAAGCGTGCAAGGTCCTTCTAGTCCAGTCTAATCCCAATGCAAGACAAGTTCCTACCCCGTCTTCACTAGTAGGTGACCAGGACGCTCGTGCACGGCAAGTTGATAGACCATTTTGACGTTTTTCTCTAATAAAAAAGAGTTAAAAATTAAACTATGGTACAGATTAATAATTCATACATCAAAATGGACATGTTTTCCGACTTTTTTTGCACCATTCTTCAATCAGACAAATAGAGATCTTTAGTTTCTTTTCACCCAGAAAGAAGGCACGAAACACCGTCTTCTTGGTTGGCTAGTGAATGCCTAGGGAACGTGGTTCTGCACGAACCGAACTCCCCTTCACTTGGTTGTCGTTGGTAGGTTGATGACTTCCTCCTATTCGCCAGCAGCTCCGTTAAGCGATCCTTCACTCTTCCAACATGTGGACGATTATGACGGTCTCGGAGGACACACTGAAGCCCGATCCGTAGCACGGATTCCATCTCCTGGTCGAACAACTGCCCTCTCTGAGCTGCTTGTCAGCTGCGTCCAGAATGCTACCCCTCCCATCACACTCCCGGACCATCTCCACAAGCTTGTTCTTGCCGCTGCCTTGCAGGATGGACGGTCTTGTACCGCACACCACCTCGAGGAGCACCACGCCTAAGCTGTACACTTCACATTTCCCTGATACTTTGCCAGTCTCAGTGTACCCTGGGTCGACGTATGACAGAGTCCCGATGACAATGTTGGTCGGCCGCGAGGTTTGGGTGTGCCTCACCTGCGTCACCAGCCCAAAGTCGGACAGTTTAGCATTCAACTTGTTATCCAACATTACGTTACCTGGCTTGATGTCCCTATGCACGATGGCCACCGTACATTCATTATGGAGGTATGCTAGACCGGAGGCTATACCCACGAGTATGTTGTGCCTGAAACGTGCATCCATCCATGCCAACATTCATCATTAGTTAGTGATACTACAATTAACTCTGGTATATACTCCCTCTGTTTTAAAATATAAGATGTTTTAGGTTTGCAAAGAAGATGTATCGAGACTTCTTTTAGTGTGTACGTTCATTCTAAACCTTAGTAAACCTATATACTAAAAAAAGTCTACATACATTCGTTTCATAAAGCTAAAACATCTTATATTTTAAAACGGAGAGAGTATATGTTATGCATGTATAGTACCTTGCCACCCAACTTAGGTGTGAAGGGGGACGTGTGTCATCCTCTGTTTCACCATAAACTGCCGAATCCACGGTGCCGCCCCTCTTAGGGTAAAGATGGTCCTCAAGGCTACCATTCTCCATCATCTCGTAGATAAGCAGCAGATGTTTGTCTTCCTCACACCAACCCTTTAGACTCAAGGTGTTCCGATGATGCAGCTGGCTCATAATCTTAATTTCAGTACGGAACTCCTTTTTCGTTTGCTCCGACGACGTGTCTAGGATCTTCTTTATTGCAACGCTAGCATCTAGGCCTGCAAGTGTACCTTCATAGACAACACCAAAAGTACCCTTTCCAAGCTGTTTCTTCTCGTGGAAGTTGCATGTAGCTTGTGCCAATTCCTCATAACGGAAAGGCCTTGCATTGAAGGTGCCCGGTATTACTTGAATCTGGTCGTTACCAAGGAAAAAAATAGCGCGCTATTTATTTTAGCGCCGTCTCTCTGATCCTACGCAAGTTATAGCGCGTTAATAGCGTGCTATTTTTCAAAATAGCGTTGTGAAAAACAATATTTTTTTTGATAGGTATACTCTGACTAAGGATTTCAGCTGCTGTGGGAAATCCTTGGTCGTAGTGTTGCTAGCTGCACTCTTTTTGGTCGGGGATGTGTCGAATGGAGGCGGTCGGCCGGCTAGAGATGGAGGATATGGAGGAGCCAGCAGCCGCCACCACCGTCACGTGGTGGGGAATAGGATGCGACGTGGGGCTGGGATTTGGTTTAGCTAGGTTTGTTAAGTGGTGTGGGCTGAATGGGCCAGATGAACTGCCGATAATTTCAAGATTTTGTAGCGCCGCTACAACGGTATAACGTATCCGTGACTTGTATCTGCGGCGCCAAAACCAGCCTGCTGCTAATGAAACCACCACAACTAGCGCAACCACAAGTCCGATCACCATGACAACTGCGCGAGAACCTGCAAAACAGAGTGAGGATCGACTACTTATTGCCATTCAAGTTGAATCTATTCAGAAGTAATTGTAGAGACTTGAGACATACGTATGGAAGTCTTGTGTTTTTGAATAATGTCCAACAAGCATAACTCAAGAGGTAGAAATTTTTACTAAATTCAAACCTTTCTAATTTTTTATTGGAACATAATTGATGTGTTATAATCAGTTCTTCATTTGTAGAGTGTTGGTTCAGCGCTATAAATAGCTGACCTCTGGTAGGTGTAGGTGCGGCGGCCGGCAAGAGGACCATGGCGTTGCCATTGTAGAAGTGGGTCAACTGGGACCTCAAGGTGCACCGCGGACCAGCCACCGCCGCGCTCTCCCCACTCTGCGGGAACGTAGTCCACCACCTGTCCAGGACTGTTTGTAGGCAGTTCCGGCACTGCGGCGACAGGTCCGCCGCGCACTGCGCGGCGGAGTAGATGTTGCCGAAGTCCCCTACCCATTGCCCCGTGGCGAAGAGGGTCGACGAGTTTGCCACCGCATGCTCCAGCGTGGCGTTGAGAAGGGCGGTGATGGCCTGGTCCACGTCGTCGTTGCTGCTGGTTATGTAGGGACCTTGGCTGACATGTACCTCGCCGGAGTCGCCGGTGGGGGAAAGGAAGTAGTGGTTGGTTAGGCGTACGTAGCAGCGGTCGTAGTAGAGGGCCACGTCCCTGCTGCGGTTGCACGCTGTGGCCGCGTCCTGGCCGGCGGAGGTGACACAGTCGTAGCAAGCGGTGGCGTTGACGTCTTCACGGCACAGAACCAGCTCCCAGACAGTGTGTTGGGGAGGTGACCCAGGATAGAGTCAAGACATGGGAAAGACGAAAGGAATCTCCCTAGTCGTGAGCCGAATTACTACTTGTATCGGCCGAGTCATGTAAGAGTCGACCGAGATGAGCAAAGCCATGACAGATATAGAATGAGTAACACCTTATCCGGCCGACATATGAGTTAAGTAGGCCGAGCGAGTCTGACTAACTTGAATGCAGGTGAAGGCCGAGCTGAGTTATGCGAGACAAGGCCGAGTAACACGAAGCTTGCAGGAGAAGGAGGTGCCTATAGTCAAACCCTAGTCACTGGCTAGGAGGAATCTAAACAGAGCCAAGCACAAAGGACAAGGAGCAGAGCAGCAGAAGGGCAGAAGAAGATCACGGAGGTGATAGTCAGGGAGCCCGAGGCGCGCATGTGAAGCTCTCTGGAGCATTTCCGCTGATAGAAGGGAGACACGGAAAGGAGGCCGCCGAGTTACCATATTGGGACAAGCATATTTCAAGAATATGTAGTGATTGCCACATCAGCCCTAGAAGGAACCAAGGCACCCCTTTATAAGGGGAGACGCGGGCTCCTGAGGGGGGATCGATTCCTCCTACGTCGTAAGGCTCGTGTAGTAGCTCTATTCTTTTTGGATACAGCTCAAGAAGCATTTGTAGTCCTTAAGAGGAGAAATAAAGATCTACTTGTTAGTCATTTGAGTGTAGAAATCACTACATCTTTCCTCCCTGGATCCCTCTAGCATCCATTGGCCCCATACTTTAGCCTACCCATGGCATCTGCCGTGCCACCACCACGACAGTTGGCGCCCACCATGGCTGGATAGTAGAACTTGACTCGGATCTAGGTGGCTGGATATTCAAAGCTAAACAGATCCGAATCAAGTAAAACTTGACCCGGATCTAGGTGGCTAGATATTCAAAGTTAAAACAGATACGAATCAAGTAGAACTTGACTCGGATCTAGGTTGCTGGATATTCAAAGCTAAACAGATCCGAATCAAGTAAAACTTGACCCGGATCTAGGTGGCTGGATATTCAAAGTTAAAACAGATCTAAATCAAGTAGAACTTGACTCGGATCTAGGTGACTGGATATTCAAAGCTAAACAGATCCGAATCAAGTAAAACTTGACCCGGATCTAGGTGGCTGGATATTCAAAGATAAAACATATCCGAATCAAGTACAACTTGACTCGGTTCTAGGTGGCTGGATATTCAAAGCTAAACAGATCCGAATCAAGTAAAACTTGACCCGGATCTAGGTGGCTGAATATTCAAAGCTAAACAGATCCGAATCAAGTAAAACTTGACCCGGATCTAGGTGGCTGGATATTCAAAGATAAAACATATCTGAATCAAGTACAACTTGACTCGGATCTAGGTGGCTGGATATTCAAAGCTAAACATATCCGAATCAAGTAAAACTTGACCCGGATCTAGGTGGCTGAATATTCAAAGATAAAACATATCCGAATCAAGTAAAACTTGACTCGGATCTAGGTGGGTGGATCCTCAAAGTTCAGGCAAATCCGAATCAAATAAAACTCGACTCGGATATGCATGGACCACGGCTAATCCGAGTCGCAAAAGGGTTAAGTTAGCAAGAAATGCAATTGAAGCCTAATAAAGCTTCCAAACGAACAACAAGTTATCTGGCTGCAAGCTTCGGGGACTAGTGCATATATTGTACCACTTGAATAACAGACAAAGTATCAACGAAAGCACCTACCTCGTTCATCTTGTCGCTATCAAGAACAATCTTGGCAGCCATATACAAGCGACTGCTAATGTCGAAAAGCTGAAATGGTTGGCTACTTGGATTGCCTTCAAGTTGATCGGCGGCATTCCAGTTATTGGCATACTCCACCAAAGAGCCGAGGCTGTTTCCGCTCCCAGTGTGGGTCAACACTTTACCTCGGGCCCGTTGTGAAACCACCGCCGTCGCAGGACTCTTGTGAAGAGTAAGTTGAGTGTCGGCGGCCGGGGTGACACCAGGCTTAGCAGAGGAAGCCCCTTTGCGAAGTGCATCAGCTATATTGGGCTGAGAAGAACTAGTCGGCCCCTTCTGAGATGCTGAAGGTTTGGTAACAACAACTTTCCTACTTTTAGGAGAGGCTCCGGCAAGGGCAGCAACCTCGGCATTAGGAATTGCGTCCTGGGGAGCAGGAGGAACAATGGTTTCCAAGGGGGCCGAGTTGGTGATATCTTCGGCTGGAGCGGGAGTAGCAGCTGGGGCTGTGATGATCAAAGGATCGTTGGGGGAAACCTCGGAGGTCTGAGGAGGTGCGACAAGTTCAACAGGATGATCTGATGGCGGCGTCATGTCGGCATTAATGGTAGGAGCAGTGGGTACATCTCGCCGAGGCGATGTATGGGTCGATGCAGGAGGAGAGTCAACACGAGAGGGACTGGGAGCCCGAGTATCTTCCGGGGGCGGAGGAGAAGGCGGCCGAGTAGCATGTCTTGTCATACTCGGACCGCTGGGTTTCGCAGAGAGAGGATCCCTGCAAGAGATAAAGAGTCGAATCAAAAGACAGAAAGAGAGAAAAAAGAAGTACAAATGAAAATAAACTCACCCAGTAACCCCAGGCATGGTCTTACGCCTCGGAATATGCTGTGCAGACTTCTTCATTTGCTTCTTGGGAGCAGCATCGGAGGGATCTGCCGGAGCGGTGCGCTTCTTCGAGGTAATAGGAGCTTGAGAAGCAAGAGGCTCGGAGTCGTTCACCTGACCGGCTGGATTAGCTGGGAAAGTAGAAGCCAGAAATGCGTAAGAGATAGGCATCGCGGCAACTACCTCAAGAATTTGGACGTCGTCCGAGTCACCTTCATCCCCGTGGGCCGAGGTCTTGCCACGGGCGCGAGCCGGAGCAACATCCGACTTAGGGACAAACTCTTCCGAGTCTGGTTCCCCGCTGTCCGGGGTATTCCGGTCGGCAGTCCACGGAAGAGCCAGAACCTCGGCATCCTCGGTCTTTTGCTCCACAAACCTCTGCGAGAAAAGAAACAAAGTAGGATTAGCAAAAGAATGGTCACAAAGGCAATTCGGAAGCAAACACAAATGCGTAAATTTACCTGGGGAGGGGGATTCCTGCGAGTGAACGGTTTCAGTCCCCATGCCCAATCCTCTGGCATATCAGTCTTGAAGATAGCTCGGACACGCTTATAAATATGATAGTCATCGAGCTCAACCGTCGAAACTCGGTTGGGATCGAGAGGACCACTCGTGTAACAAAGCTTGTGAGAGCGAAGCTGAAAAGGGCAGATTCGGCTGCTGATGAATCGGTCATCAGATCCTCACCACGGAGCCCGACGCGGATCAATTCCTTGAGCCGAATCTCAAACGCCTCGGCCAGAGCATGGCTTTTCCTAGGGTTGTAGTTCCAATTCTTCTTGGAAGGGGGGCCAATAGAAAAAGCGAGGAGCCGAAACTTATCTTCTTTTCCAGTATTTTTGACATAGAAAAATGATCTATGCCATTTCTTGCAAGACTCGAGGCCGGCGACACGAGGGAACTCGGAGTTTCTCCGAGGTGTAATGGACGCGGCCCCGCACTGGGTAAGGGACTTCTCAGAAGGGTGAAGAGATTTGTCCAGTACGACATTAGATCGGATCTGGAAGAATTTAGACCAAACAGGTACGGAGGGCCAGAGGCCGAAGTACCCCTCCGAGGCCGAGATGTAAGATGACGAGGAGGCGATAGCATTGGCCGGCAGGTGATGCGGCTGGAGGCCGAAGTAATCGAGGAACTCCCTGGCGAAATCGCTAAGGGGGAGTCCGAACCCGCGAGCAAAATAGGACATGAAGACTACGTATTCTCCCTTGTTGAGCACGGGAGAGGATTCATTGCCGGGCAAGCGACAGCTTACCTCGGCAGGGATTCGGCACGTCTTGATTAGCCACTCTACCTCACGGCGTGTGACAGTGTAACCCTGCCAAGAACCTCGTTCTGGACCGGATGCAAAATCATCCTCCTCGACGAGGGCTCCGCTGGCAGAACTAGACATGGTCTCGCCGGAGGAATCAACGGAGGAGAAACTAGCAGCGGAGGGAGGCCTAAAGCGCAGGGCCCCGTCGTGATTCTAACGAGCACGGCGGCGCGACAAAGAAGAACCGCCGCGAAGAATCTGGGAAACAGATGGATTGCCTAGGGCGGAAATCTAGCGGCGGTGCCGTAGGATAACTCACCAGCGAAGGCGGCGGAGAAGGACACGGCGGTAAGGTCGTCGGAGCTAGAAAACGGCAGCGTGACCATCGAGGAGGTCGACGATGGCGTGGCCGCTAGCGCACGAACGGAGACGCCGGCGCGAGGAGGAAGAAGAAGGGCAAACGAAAGGGGGAAAGTAAAATCATCTAGCCCCGCTCCCCTCTTTATAACCGCGCAGTATTGGCGATAGTGGGATCGTGGGTGCGCCACGATAACCGCATAATCGCGCGCGTGGCGAAACCGCTCACAACTAGTGGAGCCACACCGAAGACCACACGGCGTAGGAGGGGATCGGGCCTCCTGACCGATGCGGTACTCGAGGCGTCACCGCGCCGACGCGACGGGCGCAGTAATCACTATAGCTTGTCAGTGGACACTGTAGAAGAACAAAAAACTAGAAGAACAATGATGAGTGGTACACGTAGGACGAGGCGTGCTCAGGAAGCTGCACGGATACCTCGAACAGAAAGAAGTAACTCAGAAAGAAAGAGAGAAGTATGTTGGGAAACTGATATGGCCCGGCCGAGGTTTCCGGCAGGACCACACCAGCTTCGGGGACTAATGTTGGGGAGGTGACCCCGGATAGGGTCAAGACAGGGGAAAGACGAAAGGAATCTCCCTAGTCGTGAGCCGAATTACTGTTTGTATCGGCCGTGTCATGTAAGAGTCGGCCGACATGAGCAAAGCCATGATAGATATAGAATGAGTAACGCCTTATCCGGCTGACATATGAGTTAAGTCGGCCGAGCGAGTCTGACTAACTTGAATGCAGGTGAAGACCAAGCCGAGTTATGCGAGACAAGGCCGAGTAACACGAAGCATGCAGGAGAAGGAGGTGCCTATAGTCAAACCCTAGTCACTGGATAGGAGGAATCTAAATAGAGCCAAGCACAAAGGACAAGGAGCAGAGCAGCAGAAGGGCAGAAGAACGTCACGGAGGTGACAGTCAGAGAGCCCGAGGCGCGCATATGAAGCTCTCTGGAGCATTGCCGCTGATAGAAGGGAGACACGAAAAGGAGGCCGCCGAGTTACCATATTGGGACAGGCATATTTCAAGAATATGCTTGCCACGTCAGCCCTAGAAGGAACTAAGGCACCCCTTTATAAGGGGAGACGCGGGCTCCTGAGGGGGGATCGATTCCTCCTACGCTGTAAGGCTCGTGTAGTAGCTCTCTTCTTTCTGGATACAGCTCAAGGAGCATTTGTAGTCCTTAAGAGGAGAAATAAAGATCTACTTGTTAGTCATTTGAGTGTAGAAATCACTACATCTTCCCTCCCCGGATCCCTCTAGCATCCATTGGCCCCATACTTTATCCTACCCATGGCATCTGCCATGCCACCACCACGACACAGTGTCCGGCGTGGCGCCGAGGGTGCCGGAGGCGAACAAGGAGGGCGAGGAGGAGGCATTTGGGCGGAGGGTGCCGAGGAGGCATTTAGGCAGAGGGCGGCCTGGTCCACGTCTCCTTCATGTGTCGAGTACCAAGCAACACCTTCCTGAAGGGAAGCACCGTCGACACGGCATTGTTGCCTGGACCATGGTCGTAGGGTTTCCCCCGACACTCAAAGTAAAGTGGAGACGGAGGATTCCCACTACGCCCTCCAAGAAGGAAATGTGCCACATGAAGGAGCATCGCGTCAAGGTCGGACGAGCCGACATGGATTTCTCCCGACTTCCGCCCACAAAAAACCCTAGCACAACGGAGCACAAACACCCATCTTCGCCGCCCCACTAGCATGCACCACCACGATCTTGAAGTCACCATCACCATCTCTTCGAGGACACGACATCGCCGGAATGAGGGACAACAGTCTCGCAGTCGTGGGAGGAACCCACCTCCACGGCAGAGAGGCAATCGTCGACCGGACAGAGCTACCAGGGGTCACCAGGCCCAAACAGGCCCGGCCAGACCCATACGGGTCCGTAAAGCCCTAGCCACAATGTTGCAATGCGCAGGCTGCAACGCCGCCGTCCCCAATCCTTTAGCCTTGTCGCTACCACCACCTACAGAAAGCTCCATAGACACCGTGCCCCGGCCCACCCAAGCCCATCTGGAGCCGAGATGCCCAGATCTTGTTGGGGACGAAGCCAACAACGTTGCACATTCATGGCGTCCTGCCGTCACGCGAAGCCACCACAAGTTCCAACCCAATTGCGCCTGGGGGAAGAAGAGCCCTGACCCGACCCCCCCTCCCGCCAGCGTCACCCGGGCTACGCCCGGCAACCCCTGCCGGCGACGGCGACGGAGGGAGGAGGAGGCGGGGGTCGGAGGTGGCGAGGGTTCTGTTTCGTGACCTTGTCAAGATTTTTGATCCTTCATATATTTCTGTACTCCGTAGGTTACTCTTTTTTCTCTGTTTTTGCGGGCATATCTATCTACTAATTTACGTTGAGGTAGGTTCGTCCGCACTAACTTTTGGTTCCGATTTTTACTTTGGATGATTTTACCCCTCTACGAAATACAGTATTACCCGCCCGTGCCACCGTAGAAAACGGTTCGTGCCTCCTTATCCTCTCTCCACCGCCATCGGCTTGATCCCGGCACCCTCCTCCAGCGGGAGGATCTGTAGGTAACAAACGGCAGAGAGATGGAGTATGAGGCCGGCCAGAACTGGGACGGCGGCGCCGGAGCTCCGGAGCGATGCCTTGGTCGGCCTTGAGAGCCCTACCAAATCTTTCGCCCCAGAGAACCCAGCAAGTATCTGATCTCCCCAGCGAGTCCTCCGCCCAACAAATCCTCTGCCCCAGAGGCACCTGATCTCCCCAGCGAGGTCCTCCGCCCAGCAAATCCTGTGCTCCCAGCGAGCACCTGATCTCCCCAGCAAATCCTCTGTCCCCAGCGAGCACCTAATCTCCCCAGCAGCTCCTCCGCCCCCAGCGAGCACCTGATCTCTGGCGTGGCACCACCTCAAGCTATGATCTCGGACAAGCACCGCAATGGCAAGCAGCCAACAAGATCAACAGTCTTCTTGTCAGGTTTCAGGAACCTCATTGAGAGCTGTGACCATTGCAGAGTATAGTCTGTCCACGTGCTCATTGGAAAAGATTATCGACAGGAGTAACATTTTTATCGAAAAGGTTCATACCCGTTTTACCCAATCTGGTTGAGTAGCACTAAACAGAGTGTATATACCTTCGTGACATCTTCAATCTTGCCTGTTTAAAATAATTTAGGTGTTCGGATAAATAGGCAAGCAAGTGACATTCTAGGTAAAGCATTTCCATGCGTCACTCCAAAAAGATGAATAACACCACTGACCGTTGCTTTCATCTTGCTACCTGAATCCATGTGTATACTCCTGCCTAAGTGCAGTATGCGAGTAGTCAAGACAATAACAAAATCACTTTCTACCATCAGGTGCACTCCCGACCACCGGATGAAACTAATTCTATTACCTGGCGCAATTCAACTCTGAATTCCCTGCCAGTCAACTACACTCTGGTTGGTTTTAGGTATTTGAACCATTTCGTGGGATAAAAGAAAGAAACATTTTACTCTCGCAAATGCCATAATCATAGAATTTCACATATTTTCCCATTATTTCACGCACACAAATAATTCATATTTTGAGAAATCGTGATGCGATTACATGAAACACTTCCATGTCCAGCAGAAAGGAAAACGATGAACTGATTCATCATGCCAATGCTGGAAATACAACACGGCTAAACTGACATATTCGCCTCACGCAACTGTACATGTATTTTTTCCCTGGTTCAGTACATACAACTACTCCCTGGTCCAGTACATGACTCAGCACATAATTCTACTGAATAAAATTTCTTAATTGATGTTAGTGAGTTCTGTCTAAGGTCAGAAAGATTGGTACAATCAATTCCATAAGCATAGAAATAGTGCAAGTAGCATAGAGATAGACTGGATAGTACTACTCCAAACATGGGCAGAGACTATAGTTTCATATCCATAACAAACTATAAGTAAACATTCAACTAAGAGTATCTCTGCTCTGACTAAATCTATTGAACTAACAAAACCTAAAGGCAATTGTTTCGAGTAATATTTCAGGAGGGCAATTGTTTTGCAAACAAACGGCTACTCCTCTGTTTATCTCAAATTGCAATTATTCAGTCATGCAAAGTGCTACTTCTCTTTTTTTTGTAAGGAAAAGTGCTACTTTTGTGTTCTTGCAGATCAAAAATACGCTGGTTATTAAACTGAATAGTATGAAAATCATCTGTTCTTGGGATAATAGCAAAGTGCAATTGTTTTGCAGCTCATGATTAAACTAAGCAAATTTGCTGGAGTACTGGTTATTGAAGCAATATAGAATAGGAGAATAGGAGTTCGATTTCTATACCTATAGATTTCAGAGTAGCCCACGCCCACTGGATCGAGCCGGCTTCTCCAGGCACGGCCATCTCCCTGAACTCGTGGTCGGCGCAGGTGACGCTGAAGTTGCCCTCCATCTCCTCGTGCGGCGTTGGGATGAGGTCGACACGGCCCGCCTCCGGGGTGACGACACAGAGGATGCGGCCGATGTAGTGGTGCAGCGCAGGGTGGGAGCGGCCTCGGGGGTGGGATTGTCGACCTCGACGACGACCCAGAACACATGCGGGCGAACGAGCTCCAGCCAAGGCACATCAAAACACGAGCTTTGACATCGAGGCTGCTCCAGACGGTAACCAAGAGAAGGGGAACGAATCCATGGTCAGACTGGGGCGTCGCTGGTCCGGGAGTTGAAGCATGAGAAGGGAAGCCCTGCCGGCGGCAAGGAGCAAGGAGCCATCGAAGAGAGTGGGTTGGTGCCAGCGGCCATACATCTAGATCAGATGGTGCTCTCTTCGTAGTGAGTGAGGGAGAGAGGCATCGGGGATTCGGTGGAGAGAGAGGAGTGAGGCTGGTTGGGCGGTCGCCGACACGAGGGCAAATTGCGAAACCCCGAACTTTCGTGTACATGACATTTTTTGTTCATTGTTTCGTTTAGCGTCTTATATTAGCAGGGATTACTAGCTACTCCCTCCGACCCATATTAATTGACTTGGATTTGTTAAAATTTGAATGAATCTAGACACTATTTAGTATATAGGTTTATCCAAAATTTGACAAATCCAAGTCAATTAATATGGGCAGGAAGAAATACTATATTTTGTAAGTACTTCCTTTGTTCCAAAATATAAGATGTTTTAGCGTCTTATATTATATTATGACACGGATGGAGTACTAGCTACTATTTCGTAAGTACTCCCTTTTGTTCTAAAATATAAGATGTTTTAGCTTTTATAAAGCGAACGTATGTAGATGTCTTTTGATGCGTATGTTCCGATTGAATCTACAAATAAAAGGAGTTTAGATATATTCTTTTAACAAAAACTAAAACATCTTAAATTTTAAATCGGAGGGAATAGTACAAAAGAGAAATGCATAGTCAAATTCCAAAGATAAAAGAATAACCATGAGTTGATGAGAGGAAACATGGAGCCACAAAACGAAATAATCTCTAAGCATACTTATTATTAGAATGGATGGAGTATAAAAGAACAGATGAAGGAAAATCTAATAAAAAATAAAATAGTACGATGAAAAGGCTAACTGAATTGGTTATGCAGGTCGACTGATTTTGTATTTACTTTTTCTCTAAAGATTGCAATGTATAGACAATTTTTCTCTATATATTAATTAATTACTGAATATGTTTTCCTTTACCACATCAAGAAATTAACATGATCTGAAAAGATCAATGCTCAAATGCCATTATACATATGTCCATGTCAATGCCAAGCTGACAATATGCGACTTATGAATCGTTTGATCAATATTTGAGTCTACCCTAGCGGTGTTGACCAAAGTCCTCTAATGAAGATAGACAGGAGATGTGCATATGTTGATTCCGCTAATGAAGATTAGACACTAGATATATTGGTTAAATTTTTATCCACATATATAGATTTAAATATTTTTTTAACCGTAGCAACGCACGGGCATTCAGCTAGTAGTACTCTATTTTGACAAGTTGTCGATGTATGCGTGCGAACTTCTTCTCCTGGACCGTCTTTTTACTTGGTCCAACCAGCTCCGTCTAGAACACAACGATTCTAAAAGCAACGGTAGAATTCCATGACGTTGTCCACATGCTGACCCCAAAACTCTGAAACTTCTAGAAAACAGAAATGGAACTCGCGATTACCTCAAACAAAGAAAGAAATGGAACTCGCGAAACATGTATGAAACTCGTGAAACATTTCTACTGTTAAAAAATGTTGTACAACTTCACTCATGTTTCAATTCTAACCGTGGGTTTTGTGTCGAAAAGAAGTCAAACAGTCTCACCAATCTCAAAACAGTATGTTTGGTGGATAGATTGATGTCCAATACTATTACCTTTGTAAAAAGAAGTTTTTGGCACCGTCTATTTTTGTTAGGCTCGATCGTGTCTTTGTTCAAAATTTCTGTTGATAAAACTAGA
Organism: Avena insularis; assembly: GCA_023614405.1. Classification (NCBI taxonomy): domain Eukaryota; kingdom Viridiplantae; phylum Streptophyta; class Magnoliopsida; order Poales; family Poaceae; genus Avena; species Avena insularis. The sequence goes on from CM042691.1 coordinate 411,370,766, forward strand.
GTGCTGGCCCTCACAAATGCGAGCACATCAATTTTATTGGTTTGAAGGTGTCTGAGAAATAGAGTGACGTTTTCATGGATATCACGTTTTATGATAAAAAATTATATGGATGTAGGACTATTAAAATGTTATGGTAAATAGAGTGTCGCATATGCGAGGAAGAGCTTCAATAACTTAAATTTGTGGGCTAAAAATTGTTGTGTCAGCTGTAAACACACATTTTTATTGTTTGTATGTAAAATTAGCACAATAGTAAAGCTATGAGTGATGTTAGATCAATATGCAAGCTTAATTAATATGGATAAATTTTATTTTGATGAACTTAAATAAAAATATTTCTATGGTGGAACTTTTAATTAATATGGGAGCTTAATTAACCTTATAGACTTTAAGCAAGTTCCATGGTGGAACTTTTACACTATTTTTATATTAATATGATCCTAAAAAAGATAAATACAAAATAAGCGCTATATTAGTAATTTTTTCTTTTCAGCGGATCCAACAAATGTTTATTCGTTGTTAGTTAAAGTTAGAGGAGCATGTACGTAAGTTTGTCTTATGTCATCAATTTAATATACTATTTTTATGGCCTTATTATGAATTTGTCCTAATTTATGCCAAAATTAGGACAGTGCCACTACGAATTGATCACTTATATAAATATCACCGGCCGGCAGGATTTATTACGCATGTGCCCCTAGACAAACATGACACCCACAACCATTAGGTTAGGCTTACCTGCCGTCTGTTTGACTCTATTTTTACATGTGGGATCTCCTCCTTACCCTGTTAGCAGCGATAAAAACAAATATATATGTTGCCTTTCGACATGTGGTATCCGGCACACAACCCTCAAGTGGAGAAGAAAACAATTAGATGTGTATTCATTCTGACATGCGGGACCCATCACTTGGCCCCGGGACCCATCACTTGGCCCCGTCGGCAACCGGACAATAACGGCCAACAAAGTCTATCCCCAAGGCCTCCCAAGCCTCAACGCAGCTGTTTTGGACATGCCAAACGACTACACATGCGTGTCGATCACGTTCTGCTGATTTATACAACTTGATGGGATTGATCCTACTCACTCGTTATCATGCGTCTATTTTTATAGAAACATAACGTCTATGGAAAGAAACGAGTTTGCGTCTAGTTTATGGAGAATGTGATTACTGCAGTTTAAGTGTTTTTTGAATAAAATATTTGTTTGAATAAACTAGACGGGACTGCGTGACCTAGCATATAGTCACGCCAGTAGCATTTAAAGAACGGTCAAGAAAATGTATCCCCAGCACTCTCATGCCTCAAAGTGGCTGCTCTAGAGCGTGCTGAACGGCTACACAACTATGTCAGCCATGTTCTGCTGGTCTTAACACCACGATAGGATTGATCGTACCCATTCGACATCATTCGTTTATTGGTTAGAAATATTAGATCCATGGAAAGAAAAGATACTGAGCATGGATCTAATGTAAGCACAATATGTTGCAACACTAGTGGAAGAAGGGCCTGTTGTTGTCCCGGTTCGTAAGGCTTTAGTCCCAGTTGCCCAACCGGAACGGGACAATCAGGACTCCATATAGTATTCTCCTTTTGGTTTTAGGACCTCTTCATCTAAGAATCCCGTCAATTCCTCCTGAATTACTCGTATGCGATTCTTTGGCAGAAGACCGTCCTGCAGCCGTTCGATCTGATTTAAAGGAGTCAACATATATGAATTCCGGATCAGAATCAGGATAGGGATCGCTGCTTGTCTGTTCTATAGCTGAATTTTGTTTGGAATCATCATTTGATGCATCGTTTTCACCATGAAGTGCCAAATTTTGAGGAGAGTCCACTTCAGCAGTGTTCTGTAGGGGAGTAACAACATGTAGCAAATAATGGTTATTAGTGTGCACACCCCTATCATGTGATGCCGAGGAGGAAAGTTCTAGAGGAATAAGAAGAATTTCTTCACGAAGACACGATCGGCATTGGGATGAAGAGAAGCAAAGGGGAAAATATTCTCATCTAAAACAACACCACGGGAAATATAGACACACCTAGTGGTGATGTATAGACATTTAACTCCTTTATGAAGGGGACTATAGCCTAAGAAAACACATCGTTTGGAGCGATAAGACAACTTGTGTTTATTGTAAGGACGTAAATTTGGCCAACACGCACAGCCAAAAACACGAAGAGAATCATAATTTGGTGTAATATGTAGAAGTTTTCCATGGGAGTCATGAAATCAAGAAATTTTGTGGGAAGTAAATTGATAAGAAAGGTGGCTGTAAGAAATACATCATCCCAGTATTTTAGTGTCATAGATGAATTAGCAAGTAAGGCAAGACCAACTTCAACAATATGTCTATGTTTATGTTTAGTAGATCCATTCTGCTGGTGAGCATAAGGACAAGAGACATGATGAGTAATGCCTACTTTTTGGAAGAAACTGTTGAGTTTTTCATATTCACCATCCCAATCAGTTTGTATTGTGGTGATCTTCCTATCAGACTTGCGCTCAACATATTGTTGAAAATTGAGAAAAACTTGATAAACTTCAGAATGTTTCTTAAGTAAATATATGCAAGTAAACTTGCTTACATAATATGAATGTTTGCCCACAGAGGGAGAAGCAGGACCCCATACATCAGAGAATATTTGTTCCAAGGAAACAGTAGACACACTAGTAGAAACATGATAGGGTAACTGATGACTTTTGGCCTGTTGGCATTGATCACATATGTAAGGATTTATGGCTGGAGTGTATGGAATATTATTTTTCCTAAGAATGCGTGAACAATAAAGATGATGTATGCCCTAGACAACGATGCCATGTGGAGGATGAAGGCTTGATGGTGGATAGTGCTTGCTTGGATGACCCCGTGGAGACTAGAACAAGAGGATATAAGCCACCATGACAAGGACCCTTAAACATGATTTGCTGCATTGACTGATCCTTGATAAGGAAAAAAGAAAGGGTGAATATCAATAAATGCATTATTGTCTAGGACAATTTTATGAGCAGAAAACAAATTCATGGAAGCACTAGGAACATGCAAAATATCATTAAGGTGTATGGAGTTAGTGGGGGTGTGCAATCCAGAATGACCAATATGTGCAATGTTCATACCTTGTCCACTAGTATTGTGAACCTGATCATGCCCTTGATACTGCTCATGTACTTGGAGTTTATTGAGTTGACCTATCATATGAGCTGTAGCTGCAGTATCCATGTACCAGTTTGTATCAACACCATAAGCACCCTTATGCTCAGGTGGGGTATCATCATCATCATCGCCATACCTCCACCAACACTCGCTGGCGGGATGACCCTATTTCTTGCATATCGGGTAAAACACACCCTCTTGCCAGGGGGTAGCGACATGCCCCTGGTGATTTTTACCATTGCCCCTCCGAAATTTAGGGCGGCGACCCTGATCCTGGCACCCACGCGGAGGCTGTGGCGGTCGCTGTGGTGGCTGTGTTGGGCGTGGGAGCGGCTGGGGGGTATGGGTATGGATAGGGGTGCATGTGATATGGCAAAAAGGGTTCAAGAGGGGCATAGGTTGGCATCGGATAGTTGGGTTGTGGTGGGGGTTGTAGGGTTGTGATGGCATATGTGGTGGAGGGGAGACATAGGGAGGCAGCTGCATAGGTGAATAGAGGAGGGGCGGTTTGGGTGGAGCAACGCCAGAGGGAGGACGACGAGGAGCAGCATTAACAGAAGAGGTAAAAGGAGCTGAATTTTGACTTGTTGTCGTGAGCATATCCTCACGGGATTCATAGGAGAGCAGTTGGGAGCACAGATCAGCAAAAGTAGTAGAAGGTTTTGCATTAACAAAAGCAACAATATGGTTGTAGGTACCGTCAAAACCATTGAGAATATAGTCTTTGAGTTCATCATCATCCATCGCTTTCCCGACAGCAGCAAGCTCGGAGGCAAATCCCTTCATCTTGGAGAGGTACCGGCTGGCCGTCATGTCCAGCTTTTTGGTGTTGGTGAGGGAACCGCGAAGAGCAGAAACCTGAGACTTGGATTGGGTGGAGTGAAGCCCATTGAGAGCAGTCCAGACTTCAGCAGCGTGCTCAAGTCTGAAGACATCAGAGAGCACATCCTCAGAGAGAGAATTCACGAGGAATCCCACCACTTGTTGGTCCTTCAAAACCCACGCATCATAGTCGGGGTTCGGGATGGAGATCTTCTTGCCACTTGAATCTTCAGCTTCCTTGAACTCAGATGGCACCAGGTCGGTACCCTCAAGGAGTCCCATGACCCGAGCGGCACGAAGAGGGGGGAGGATCTGAGTTTGCCATAGGCGGAAATTTTGGCGTGTGAGCTTTGTTGTCGGAAGAGCACCAATGGCGCCCGAGTTAGGGTTTATGGAGGTTGACATTGTCGGATCCTAGGGATGGGAGGGAGGGTTTCTGGAGAAGGATATTTAGGGTAATAGAGAGGCCTTGTTGTGGAGGAGATTTTTGTAGAGGTTGTAGGTCGAAGGAGGAGGTCCTTTGGGGAGATTGCACCGACGACGGTGGTACCTATGGCGGCGGCGTCTAGAGGAGAGGAAGAAGAGGGGCTCTGGATACCATGTAGGTTTTGGGAGAACGGTCGTACACCTGTTGAGGGGGATCGGTACGTGTTATATTGAGCACGGGAAAAGCCCCCGTGGTGGCAATACATTAGAGGTTTGTATACGGCAGAGTACTACTCTATACGTATACAATACCAGGGTACAAGTTTTGTCTAACAAGACCAACATCAAGTAGATCCTTGTCTTGGCACGGGAGGGATTCTAGGACCAGACCCCCTTTATTCGAAGCGAGACCAGCAGCCCCCACGCCACCCGCCTCGTCTTGGCGTGGGCGGTATTGTTCATATGTCTAAATGTTTAATTTATGTGTTTCATCCTCAGGTACCACCACTCATGATGCAATGTTTCCACCCTGAATGAAGGAATGTTACAGAAACATTCCTGGATCTCATGAGGCAAAGTAAGTGACTGGGATGCTCATCGTCCATGGCACGATGCTCAACTTCAATTCCTATTTGGGAAAGGAAGGATGAAGAAATAACAAAAGTTGGTCTACCAGGTGTGTCAAAGCAGTTTGAAGTCGAGACGGCGGCCCGGAAGTTTGACAGTGTTGAGAGCCTCGGCCTCATGTCGTGGGGACGACGGAGTTGCCCTCGACATTGGTCATCCATGTCACGTTGGCGCAGCTCCCCGAGAGAGGGTTGGTTTCTTCACCTACGTTGGAGAGTCATGTGTCTGCTCGTCCCATAGCTAGGTCTTCTCTCCAGCAATGGTGGGAGGCCATTAAGTCTTGGTGGAGTGATGTTTTGAGCTTGGTCCTGGTTGTTCTCAGTCATGGATGTGTGGTGTTAGTGTTGCTGTATGGTTTTCATTCACACGATTTTTCACTAATTAAACTGGGTATCTTTTTCTTAATTAATGGATAAGGCAACACTTTTGCCTTTACATTTCTTATTAAAAAGAGTCATTCAGTCATAGACTGTACAGGTGCTGCCGCTTTTGCTGCTTCTGATACAGTTATGCAGGTAGCATTGCTAAGAATGGGTGGTGTCTTACGGTGGATGCTTGCGAAAGGTGACATGAATGCTCCTCCTTCTGCACTGGATCAAGTTGGGCTCCAGCTTGGAGTTGGAGGGGGTCTCATCATCCTGTTATCCCTGCCTGCAGTGGTCTTGTTTAAGCTGCAGTGCTAGTACTGCTATACTATATGCATTCCAGAAGATAAGGCTGATGTGAACGGACTTAAATGCTGTCACAGTATAGGAGATTTACACAGTTGAACTGTGACACAGATTATTAATTCAGATTATCATCACATCAAAAAGCACCATGTCCCCCTTCTTCTCCTCTACAGGTATTCAATCAGATGACTAGTCGAAGGAGTTATTGTCTGTGAAAGTTTGAAGAGGAGGGGGGGACACAGAAGCAAAAGTGCTAGTCGAAACTGTTGTTCTGATAAGCATGCTGCCTGAGGCATTCATTTGTACAATGTCATGGTCATGTATGTTCAAAGATACATCTCGTGCAAGAATCTAGCAAACAAGTATTTCCTAAAACATGACCGGATATGCGTTCCAACACACACAGGTCGAGCTGTTCGGGCAGTATTTCCAGAGGAAGAAGTGACCGGCCGGGACTTGTCTAATCCAGGCAGCAACACCCCACTTGTGTAAAAGAAAATAGTAACAACTTAACACCAACCTGGCGACTAGTACTATGCCTCTTGATTTCCTAAAACATGACGGCATCACTGATTGACTGGCTGCTATTTTTCAGTAACCAGCCGCGCTAAGACCTGAGCCTCCTGGATCTAATTAACTGTCACGAAAACTGTCTTCCTTTTACCATTCATGACAGAGATGTGCATGCCCCCAGTGAGTCATCCACCTAGAACGGGGCGACTCGGCGCTAATTTTTCCAGTAACCTACCATGCCAGACCTGACCATTCTGAATGTAACAATCACGGCAGTGTATTTCCCTAGCCTGAACCGTGTTGACAAAATTCATCTCGCATGATGCGGCTATATATCTTTTTCACCGGACTAAGCTGTCTTGTTTTTACCATTGCACTGAACCATGGAGCTGCCAAACCATGGTTATTTTTTTATATAGGAATACAGACAGGAGGAGCAACTTATCGTGCATGACCCAATCGTGATAGTGATGTGCCCTACTGCCCTGCCCTACCCAGTCATCGAGAGTTGACCATCTCGATCGGTAGTACTACCTCTGTTTGGGATTATAGGTTCTACGCGTATACCTAGGTTGTTAATTTGACCAATAAAATATAATTTATATATCACAAAAGTTATACCATTAGAAAATATAAACTCTAAAGTTTCTAATAGTATATTTTTTATGCTATAATATTTATATTTTGTTGTTCAAATTGGTAACCTAGTTATCCGTGCGGGACTTATAATCCCAAACAGAGGGAGTACCTGGCTAGTTGGCTACTTGCTACTAAGTTACCGCATCAAAAGTTGTACTCCATCCATTTCAAAATAGATGTCTCACATTTATCAAAATTTAGATGAATCTAGACACTATTTAGCATATAAATTCATCTAAATTTTGACAATCTAAGACATCTATTTTAGGACAGAGGGAGTACTACTAAATCAGCTATAACTAATATGAAAAAGGGAGGTATATAAACCAAATTCTAGCAATGCTACCTAGATACTTTTATGCTACCTCATCTGTGTCGGCATTGTTTTGCCTCTGCATCGTTGACAACTCTTGCTCGCAACGAGCCTCGCCTCCGCTATCGCTGCTATGGACTTAGAGCATCTCCACTCGTTGGGCGATCGCAGGTCAAAATCTGGACCAAGTTTGGACCGGACGAAACTCGTTTTTGGCCTGGGAACGCTGGGTTTCCTTTCTAGACCGAGTTTCTGCGTCCGGCTAAATTTAGTTAAACACAGCGGAATTTGGGCGAATATAGGCGGAGTAGGGCTAGGACGTATATATTACATCGAATTTAAATTAGGAAAACATTAAATTTAAACTAGGAAAAGGCCGCCGCCGTGGCCGACACCGGATGCCGCTTCTACATGCCAAGGCGGGGGGTGGTTGTCGGCCTGGATGTGCTCCAGCACGACGGCGAGCGTTCGCCCAGGAACGCTCCACCAGCGGCGGCGAAACGCCGCATTGTGACGCATCGGCGGCGAGCCCGGCGGTCCATCGTGTCGGGCGAGCTTCTGGAGGCGCCTGTCGGCGAAGAACTGCTCCCAGAAGACCAGGTTGCCAGGATCCTCGGCGAGATCCGGGTCTTCCATGGTGGCAATAGCCGCCTGGATCTCGCCGGCCATGTCCTCGTTGCTCGGCACCGGCGGAATAGGTATCCCGCCGGCGCTGAGACTCCAGCCGACTGGGAGACGAAAGTCCGATGGCGCCGTATATCCCGCGTCGTGGAGCAGCCAGGCCTCCCACGTCTGCAGCGTGCGAGGCGGCCATTTGCCGCCGCAATATCGTCGGGGAATCTGTCGGCCATGGCTTTTTGGCGGAGTTCTGGAGGTGGAAAGGCGCCTGAAGTTCGCCAAAGTTGGGAGCGGTGTGGGAGAGTGTGAAGGGAGAGGGCGATATCTACGGCTTTTATAGGCCGAGGCTAGCGGCGAGGGCGGGAGGGGTGTAGCGGCGAGGGCGGGAAAATGGAAAACGGCGGGAAGGACGATGACGCCTCGGCTTCGGTCACTGACATGGCTAGTCCACTCGGCGAATTCGCTTCGTCCGGCGTTCCCAGAGTGTCCTGGGGAGTCTGGACCAAAGTTGACCCAAATCCGGACGAAAAGAGGTTCATGGGAACGCGACAGGGCGGAATTTCGGCGTACGGACCTAATTTCTACGTCCAGATCGGCGTCCTGGGTATCCGAGTGGAGATGCTCTACTGAACACATCTCAGCGCCAGTCTTGGCTTGTTGGACATTAATAAAATGGGAAAAGAAGAATACATTGTTCCTTAAAGAAATTGACTCTAAGAAAAAAAAGACGGTCGGATGATTGTTATCACAACCATTAAATTAAACATGTTTGCGCAAAATTCCACCACTAAAATGTGATGTCGAAACCAAGGTGAGATACAGATGCAAGGCCAGACCGTTCTTAAAACATTAGCTTGAGTACCATGTATAAAAAATGGCAGCAAGATGCTTCTTAGAAGTTAATTAGAAGACGTTTGACCGGGAGGCATGCTAAACCTGAGGTTAACCGTCACCCCTATCATATGGGTGCTCTATTTTCTCCAAGCTACATCATTCATCTCGCATGATGTGGCTATATATATTTTTCGAAGATTGACCGGATTTAGTGGCCTTATTTTTACCGTTCCACTTGACCATGTGGACGTGTGCAGTATTGCCATGGAATTATTTTTATAAAAGAAGCATAGAGAGGAGCAGCAGCTTATCATGCATGAGTTTGTTCACGATAGAGATGTGCCCTAGTGATCAAGAGTTGACCTCAACCAATTGGTTGCTACTTGCCAAGTTGCTGTAAACCACTTTCTAGCAATCTTACGTAGATACCGGTGGTTATTCATCTAACGCCCAGTCATTGAGCTTGGTAACAAAAGGGTCCTCAAAATTAGCTTCCTTGCCACTCAAGACAATTGATATTTTTTCGTGGTGGAAATCCATTGAAGTTAGGACACCTAGAATTTCTAGAGGAGTTCAAAAGATATTATGAACTGGGAGAAGATGCTGCTCACAAAGTTACAAATAGCAACTCGACCGATCATAATATTTTGTATGCAAATTTACCTCTATGTGTTGTAAAAGAAAAGTTATGCTTTTTTGCGTAAAAAAAAGAAAAGTTATGCTTTACGGGGTAATTCTATACAAACTGCATTATGATTGTATTGCACTTCATTAACGAACTTTGTATATAAGTCACTCGGTCATTGTGCAGTTTAAGATTATTGCTAACACATACATGAAAGACCTTCATCTCAATATTTTTTAGCTTCAAACATATTACCATCCATATGGTTGTACATAAGTTTACTTTAATAGTGAGTTGATTTTCTTCTCCCGAGAAAGCTTGCTCTTTTTGTTATAGAAAAATTAAAAGATACATTTTTAAGTTTCACAAAAATACTAGAAAAATTCAGTCAAGTAAATATAGAAATATTGTTTGGACATGAAAAAGTGGAAGAGAGAAGTGCTAGTTGGTTCATATTAATGATACGATAAGCAACCAAGGTTTCATTTTTTATGTTTGTATTCAATTTGTAATTATCTCATAGATCATAGTAATACATGGTTTTACACCAAACTTAAAATCTACATGTAATATTTAGGCATGTGTATTTTTAAATGTTCTCCAAGTATGGAAAATTATTTTTGAAACTAGGAGCATTTGCTCTCGAGCACACCTAGTAGTTAGCACAATCTAAAACTACATTTTAATGACATTAATTTGTACAAAAAATACCAATTGCATATTTTTCAGTATGCAATATCATATCTGTTGGGATTGTCCCGACCAATTCCTACAAGCCGACCTCCCCCCTTCCTTCTAACTTTTATTTTTTTGCACAGAGTTGTCGCCTATGCCGCCCACCCACCTTCTCTCTCCTCCTTCGCATCCCCCATTAAATCGCTTGATGTGCTCCTATACTCTTCTAATTTGTCTTTAACAAGCATATGTACATCCCTCTAACACCGCCTGCCTTGACTCTAGTTAGAGCATGTACACTGCAAAGGGTGTCTAACAAAAATACTAGATTTGTGTCTAAGGAAAGCAAAAGTGCTCCAGCTTACTAGACACCATGCTGGGCTCCATTGGCCAAAAAAAATAACATTGTTTATTACTAAGGACTCATCGGGAGGCTATGATTACTTACCAATTACTAGGGATCGTAGGGGTCAAACCTACACTAGACGTGATGTCTAGTATTGGACTCAGATCTAGTAAAACTTTTCTTAGCTACCCTAGTCCAGCGTTTGGACCTACATTCTAAGTGTTCTTAGACAATTATTTTAATCAACGTTGTGCTTGCTCTTAGAATCCTCATCCCTAATCCTAACCCACCAACTCTCCTACACCTCATCTTGTCAGTGCCGCCGTTATCACGGCCACCCATCCATCTCACCACATCTCGCCCACGCTGCCACCACATGAATAAATGGGAGAAAATAATCTGTTGTCTTAATAAAAACAACCATAAGAATAACAAAAAAAAAAGAATTCCTTCAGACCATTTAAATAAAATACCACACACAAGATTCCACGGCTAAAATGTGATGACAAAACCAAGACAAGATACGGATCCAAGGACATGCCGTCCTTAAAAGCCAGCTAGAGCACTGTTTAACAAATAGAAGCAAGATGCTTCTAAGAAGGAGAACATATATATAGTTTTGCCATGGACAGGAAAATAAAATAAAACTGAAATCAAGCGTAGGAGGGGACAAAGACCAAACAAAGGCACCATCTTGTGTCTCCTTAATTCTCTTCGCCTCCTTTCCTATGGGCAGTGCAGCGCATGGCAGCTAATTAAATTAACCTATTTCTTTTGTCCCTTTTCCTAAGCTTGACCGGCATGCAGGCTAGGCTAACCCTCGTGAACGTCACTAACTGTCACCCTGTCATCTCGGTGCTCTATTTTCTCCAAGCTACATCATTCATCTCGCATGACATGTGGCTATCATTTTGAATATTGACCGGATTTAGTGGCCTTCTTTTCACAGTTCGACTGGACCATGTGGAGGTGCAAATTTCCATGGAAAATTATATTAAAGGAATACAGAGAGGAACATCAACTTATCATCATCATTCTTTCATGATCAAGAGTTGACCTCAACCAATTGGTTGCTAGTCCATCCATTCCAAAAGATAAGATGTTTTAGTCTTTTCTAAAACATATATATCTAGACATTTTTTAATGTATAGGTTTACTTATTTTGCTATAAACCTACACATTAAACAGTGTCTAGATACGTGTGTTTTTGAAAAAAAAGCTAAAACATCTTATAATTTAAAACGTAGGGAGTATTAGCTAGCCAAACTGATAAAGCATCCCTCAAGCCACTTCCTAACCGCCACCGCCTCCTAAGAAAACCAGTCGTCCCTCCCACATCTTCCTCCTCCATATATCGGTTCCCCTCCCCCGGATGGTCTCGCCGGTATCTGGAGGGGTGGGGAACCCGATCTATGAGTGGAGTGTTTTTAATTAAAAGTAGAGATTTCAATATATTAGGTTAGGGTTTGCTAGACGTCTTTCTTTTGGCATACGTATCAATGGTGATGGCATCATATGTAATAAGTGATCTCTGGTCCTTTGTTCGATGTCGGGATATTCTTTCCAACGTCGATGGTGGTGTTGGAATATTATAATTCTCTAGGTATGGGCCTTCACATCTTACTTCGTAAGATTGTTGGTTATTTTCTCATGGTTGCCAGGAGGAGGATTGTTCTCGCAATATTTTCCTGACTGCTACATCCTCGGTAATGATGATTCATACTCACGGCTCGCCAGTGACATCTATTAGGCTGTTTGGTTGCTTTTCTCTGAAATATTGGTGTTGGTACTCTTGTCGATGTTGATTGAGTACTTTAACTAATGGCTGCGCACGTGCACTTACAGATAAAATTAAAATTATGAGAGAACCCTTGTTGGCATTTACATGTTTATGGTTTGATATCTATGTCGTTTTTGTTCGGCTGCCTTACAAAAAGTAGAAGTGTGTCATTGAAGAAGAAAAATCCAAATACCTCAAACATTTGCTCGTTTCTTTTGGACTTTATGTTGTAATCTATGTAGACGGCTTATGTATTTTTTACCATGTTATTCTAGTTACTTTAATCATATCATGTTAGTGATTGTAAAAAACAAAGCTAGCCAAACTGATATATGTACCAATTTCCAGAAATCAAGACATCATACTACATCATTTTGCACCAAAAGGTATACAACTAATAGTTAGCCATGTGTACGTGTTGTTTTTAAATGTTTCAAAGAATGGAAAATACTTTTTATAAACTAGGTGCATTTGCTCCCGAGCACACCTAGTAGTCACTTTGTTTCAACATTACATTTTAATGACATTTAAATTCAAAATATAGCAATTGCATAGTTGGATATACTATGTCATATCTGTTGCAATTGTCCCTACTCATTTCTGACAAGCCAACCTCCCCCCATCCTTCTCATTCATTTTTGTATAGTGATGTCCTAGCCTCGTCTACGAGGGCTAGACATGGACCAATATCCATGGTAAACATCCTACCGACCAACCCGCTCCCTCCTCCGTCCCTTTCCAATCACCATCAAATCGCTTGACGTGTTTGTACTCTTGTTCACTCCCACTTTGTCTTAACAAGCATATGTCTACCCCTATTACTCACCACACATCTTGCTAACACCGCTGTTGACACATCGACACCGTCTCCAAACAAGCGAACATGAATAAGACATGAGAAAAATAATATATTTTTCATAATAAAATGAACCGTAAGAAGAACAAAATAACATAGGAATTCCTTAAAATGGAACAATTTAAATAAAAAATACTGCACGCGAGATTCCACCATTAAAATGTGATGTCGAAACCAAGGCAAGGCACAGACAAACTGTCCTTAAAGACCAGCTGGAGTACTTTTTAACAAATGGAAGCAAGATGCTTCTTAGAAGGATAATATGTATATACAATTTTGCTGTGAAGAGAAAAATAGAATAAAACGAAAATCAAGCGTAGGATCGATGGGACAAGACCAAACAAAGGTAGCATCTTGTGTATCCCTCGCTTTCTTCTTTCCTATGGGCAGCTAAATTAACCAATTTCTTTTATCTGTTCCTTTCCGTCAGCTTGACCGGAATGCATGCTAAACCTTACCCTCATGAACGTCACTAACCGTCACCCTGTCATCTGGGTGTCCTATTTTCTCCAAGCTATATCATTCATCTCTCATGATGTTGGCTACCTTTTTGACCGGACTAATTTGTCTTTTTTTTCACCGTTCCACAGGACCATGCATGTGGAGGTGCAAAATTTCCATGGGAAGTTCTATACTAAAAGGAATGCAGAGAGGAGCAGCAACTTATCATGCATGATACTCTCAACAAGTTGGTTGCTACTAGCCCAAAATTATATAGTATGTACCAATTTCTAGCAATCTTACCTAGATACTACTAGTAATTCATCTAATAACTCCTAGTCAAACCATTCAGGCTTAAGATAATTAGGAACACAAGTGTCCTTACAATAACCTCCACGCCCTCTAAAGCGAATCGAGTTAATCAAAGAGGGTAACTCGAGCAAAGATAAGGCGTTGCTCACAAAGTTACAAATGGCAACTCAAGTAAACATAACATTTCCTATACAATCTTTTACTGCCCTATGTAGTAAAAGAAAAGTCAAGTTGACACTTACTATGCAATTTGTTACAATTATTTTTAATGAACTACATAGCTCCTGCCACACGAACAAGTTAATATCAGTTATTTTTCCATCGCTCCGTGTAAGATCCTTGTTAACATGGATACGTAGAACACCATCTAGACATTGTTTAGCAACAAGTTACAACTTACAAGGGTAAGGATGATAATACTCAAAGCTGTCTGTACTATCATATTATCCTAATTTAAATGATGTTAAGTTGTACAAAAGTTATAAATCGTACATTTTCACTCTGCTATCTCATATATCTCAAGATTGGCATGCTCAATTTTTCGACAAGACGTTCTTTAACACCTCCTTTAATTTCTGTCCACTTCTGATCTGACATGTAGATTTCTAGGGCTTTTGCCAGAAAATCCATGAAACCTTGCACCCGCTGTCTCCCTCCTCCTTCCCCTCCTTATTACCGTCAGATCACTTGAGGCATGAATAGATGCAAAGTTCTGGGGCTTTTGCCTCTTATCTAAAATCCAGAAAGCCTCACACCCGTTGTCTCCCTCCCCCTTCCTCTACTTATCACCGTCAGATCACTTGATCCCACAACCCTACTCTTCTTGTTTGCCTTCGACCTTAACTTAACAACCATATTACCATCACTCTAACAACCCTCTCAGTGTCACAAGGTGAGACCAACACCCTAACCATCTTACCCTCCTACACCTCATCTTTATATGTCGGCGTTATTTCCGCCTCACCATTGCCGGATCTTTGCTCGTACCATGCCTTCCCTCCGCCATCACTGTCACAACCTACATCTCGGCACATCTGCGAGTGCCACCCCAGACTCATCAACGCCGTCTTCATCTCATGATGAATAGGGTGGGAGAAGAACTAATCCATTTCTCGCAAAAAGATCGACAATAAGGAAAAAATACAACCAAGTGATTGAACACAATTAATAAACAAAATAAAATACTACATATGAGATTCCACCGTTAAAATGTGATGTCGAAACCAAGGTGAGATACAGATCCAAGGACAGACCGTCCTTAAAAACCAGCTGGAGTATATTGTTTAACAAATGGAAGTAAGATGCTTCTTAGAAGGAGGATACATATATAATTTTTTTTGCTGTCAAGAGAAAAATAAAATAAAAGGAAAATGAAGCGTAGGAGGGGAAGGGGAGGGGACAGAGACCAAACAAAGGCACCATCTTGTGCCTCACTCTCGTCCTTGCTGTGGGCAGCTAAAATAACCAGTTTCCTCTCTTCCTTTTCGTCAGCTATTCTATCCACACAGAGATTCCAAATAGCAGAGAAGAAGAAGAAGAAGAAGAAGAAGAAGAAGAAGAGAAAGAAAGGTGGTCACATGGTCTACCTTTTCTTGCCCAAATCCCACGCCGCGTTCAGCTCCTCCCCGGAACCATCCTCCCCCTTCCCCTTCTTCCTCCTCCCCAGCCCCCTTTCTTGAACAAGAAGCAGAAGCGGCAGCATCAGCACCAGCAGCGGCGTCCCGATCCGACTCAGTTTGATCTCCGACTCTGGCCGGCCGGTCGGATTCACGATCGATTTTTTGCCAAGTTCCCGGTCTTCTTAACTTCTTCTCCGCCCAAATCCCACGCCGCCGGATTGATTTCAGCGCGCGTGACGGATTTCTTCTCTCAGCTCATGCGGCGGAACCACCGCAGCCGGAGCTTCCAGGTTTCTTGCTGAGCTGATTGCTAAAATTGTTTCGTGGATTCTTAGGTCCTAGCCAGCTTCCACCCTGTCCTGAGCATCAAGCTGGGATTTTTTCCCCTCCCCCAGGTTCCTTCTTGCTCAGGTCAACACAAACCCGTCCCTGCTGGATCTCACCGAGTCTCTAGCTCCCCTTCCGATTTCCGCCACCGTCCGATCCATCGACCGAACCGCCGGTGAAGATGGTGGGGCAGACCATGATGCGCATCGTGCGGCCCTGCTTCAAGCCCTCTATTTCCGAAGCGCAGGTCGTCGGCGGCGGCGCTGGGGTTGGGACCAGGGACGGCCTGCTCTGGTACAAGGACGCCGGGAGGCACGCCTGCGGTGACTTCTCCATGGCCGTCGTGCAGGCTAATAATTTGCTCGAGGATGGGAGCCAGGTCGAGGCTGGCCCCTTCGTTGTGGAGGGCGCGCAGGGCTTCGCGGGGCCGTGTGGGACGTTCGTCGGCGTCTATGATGGCCATGGCGGGCCGGAGACTGCGCGGTTCATCGCTGATAATCTGTTCCACCATTTAAAGAGTAAGTGTGCAATCTGTGAATTCATGGGAAGATCTTGTTCAGTATGTAGTTGCATGATGAAATTGATTAGCTTAGAATGTGGTACCTCATCCTAGATGTTGGTTCCTCCTGAACTCATTTGTTTCAGATGAATCGGACTGTCAGTTACCGGTTTGTTACTCACAGCTGATCTGTTATTGCTTCACTGCAGAGTTTGCGACGGAACAACAAACTGTCTCTGCCGATGTCATACGCAAAACCTATGCTGCCACTGAGGAGGGTTTTCTGAACCTTGTAAGGAAGCAGTGGCTCATTAAACCGCAGATCGCCTCTGTTGGTTCGTGTTGTTTGGTGGGCATCATCAACGAAGGGGTTCTTTACATCGCAAATGCTGGTGATTCTCGTGCTGTTCTCGGGAAAGTCGAAAGGGGTGGTAAAGATATTAAGGCTGTTCAGCTGTCATCCGAGCATAATGCGAGCTTTCAGGCTGTGAGGGATGAACTGAGACTATTGCACCCAGATGATCCGCGGATTGTGGTACTAAAGCACAATGTTTGGCGTGTGAAAGGCATTATTCAGGTATTTTTCACTTTGCTGAATTCTGTAAGATAGATGATATCTAGAAGAATCAATGTAAATTTGGGTCAGGGGATTACTTAATGCTTGATTAGTTGCTTTTAAGGGAACATCATCTGTACAAAGCCCACATTTGCTGACTTTAAGCATACTGGCATAAATACTCATGCCCTGGCCTTTTTTGCCTTGTGTCCAGGTTTCCAGATCAATTGGCGATGCCTACCTAAAAAGTTCAGAATTTAACCGTGAGCCTCTTTTGGCACGGTTCCGTATTCCAGGACCCTTCCATAAACCAATTCTTTGTCCAGAACCATCCATACTAGAACATAGACTGTGTGCAGAGGATCAGTTTGTTATATTTGCCTCTGATGGACTATGGGAGCACTTGAGCAATCAGGAAGCTGTGGATATAGTGAACTCTTCACCTCGGAATGTAAGATGATTTGCCACACTTTCTCTTATATTAATCTTTTGCTATGTACTGGAAAATATTTCCTGTTTCAGGCTTGCTTTATATTGTTGAAATTTAGCCAAAAATAGATGGCACCATTCATTTTGTCAAAACGTATAGAGTTTACTTGTAAGAACCATTCAGAACAACTTTCCTTCATTCCACAGCCTTTGATTGTCCTGGTTTCCATAGCGTATAGATTACGTCCCTTGGAACTAGTCTGCTGTGAATGTAATATTTTATTTTCGCAGAAAGAGTCCTTGAGTTATTGTTTGGAACTAGGTTAGCTGCACAATGTGTTCACGTCAGTTCGCCGTTTGTTTAGTTAACTCATTTTCTAATGTGAGTCAATTCATCAACATGTATTTTAGTTTTTGTTATCACTGTCGTAGAATCAAGTACATTATTAAATCATGGCATTTTTTGCCCCCTGGTCGGTTTAGTCTCAGTTTCCTATCTAAACCCTGCTTCTGGGGGATATACCAATGCAAAGAGTGCCATCATTTTGACGGTTCAAGCATAGTTTGCCTTCTCTGTGTATCCCTCAAGTTTTCCCTTTTTAATGAAATTACCTGAATGTCTGCCCAGGGCAAGCATTCTCACCTTGCATAATTAATCAAGAATTGAAGAAAGTGACCTTACAATTTAAAAAGGACGAAGGTACCTTTCATACTTAGGTTGACCATCATGAAAAGTTATCCTAAATATTGTCTTTCATACCTAGGCACCTTGCATAATTAATCAAAAATTGAACAAAGTGACCTTACAATTTTAAAAAGACGAAGGCACCTTTCATTCTTAGGGTGATCATCATAGGTGATGCTCTCATTTTGCAAATTAATGCTGAGTTAGTGCATTCTCTGGAAGTTCAGTTCTCAGTTGCTGGTTGCTAAACATTATCATGAAAAATGTCTGCAGGGTATTGCAAGAAGGCTAATAAAAGCAGCTCTTCGAGAGGCAGCAAAGAAAAGAGAAATGAGGTACTCAGACTTGAAGAAGATTGATCGCGGGGTCAGGAGACACTTCCATGATGATATTACTGTTGTAGTATTATTCATGGACCCTGCGCTTATCGGCAAGAGGTTATATGGTGGCCCATTGCTTTCACTAAGGGGTGGCGGTGGTACCCCAACGCTTGCACAGAAATGCTGACCATCATTGCTGCTTTCTGGAAATATCCTATATCCTTCATATCTTGGCTGGTGCTTTCTGCATCACATGCAGACATGGTGCCGAGCCGTGTAGAGATATAGGAGGAGCATATTTATTTTGACCTCTAATATGTACAGCTAGAGGCGTTCACAACATGTCATCGGTGTGATGACCCCGCCGCCTGTCCGTTGGGGAGAAACCTGGCAGCTGCGTAATTGCAGGTATCAGCGTTTTCTTTTCGCGGGTGGATGAACTGGACTTGAGCAGTATTTACAGAAAAGTGGGATGAATGGAGCCTTCTGGGATTCGTTGCTGTTATTTCATCTCATACCCATCTCTTTCGTTTTGCAGCGTCTCTGAGTAAAGTCCGGCTTTCAGGTCCCTGTTGTATAATTAATTTAGAATTGGGTTGAGCTATATGACAGAGTTCAATTGCGTTAGCGATGGACTCTGTAAAGAATATATGCCCATTTTGCCAAGCTGGCAAGGGAAAATATCTATCTTTTTTTTAATTTCAAGTACGTGGTTATATAGACAGAATCGTCATGTGTAAGAAGAAAATCCCAATTTTGAGAGGAAATTAACGTGTGACGCAAGTACCATGTTGAATTGTTCTTTTTTTTGTCTTTGTATGCATCGCTTTGGATTCGCAGTCTGACTGGGTGATTATTCAAGTATCCTAAGGTTTCTCACTTTGGGATCATCCATCAGTGTGAAGATTTGTTTGGCAGTTCCTTGTGTGTTGTTGCAACGGGCAAACTATATCCCTAATGAATTGATGTTGTGACGACTCATGCTGAAAATAATTTTGTTGAGGAAAAACATGAGTTTTTGTTGTGTAGCTGTTGTGTTGTGACTACAGCTGGGATGAAACCCATGCATTGATCTTACCTAGAATATTGTAGTAGTAGTAGTAAGCGTTTTTGCTGGAGTAAAGAAGAGCAGTAAATCTAGAAAGTAAGCTCATGAGACGATGTGTATGGGACGAGATCAATGACTCCTGGGATGGCAGAACTGACACTAGACAATCAGTAGGCTCTGCTGGTGGAATTTAGAAGCCCAAATTTTGTGTAAACACCATGTTTTGAGCCCCAAAATTGCCTAAACATATTAGGGTTTTGAATTGATTTAGTCCTGGAAAATGTTTTTCACTCCTGACCTTCAGTACTCCCTTCATTTAAAAAATAACAAAAAAAATCATAATTATAAGTTTCAAAAAATATGAAAATAAACTCTGGGGCTATTCTTTATACCGTGGGCTACAAAAAATGAAAGAATCTGATAAAATTTGGAGATCCAAAAATATATACTCATATCCACTCCCCCCCCTCCCATTTTAGTGTAGCTCGTATTGCAAATATTTGCAATTTATTTTTTGCACATTTGCGGGATATATCATCGGATTATTTTCCAGATTTTTGAAACTCGGAAATTTGATTTCGCCTTTTAGAAAAAAAATGGTTCAGTGGTGCCCATGTGAACCAAACTTCACCCATTTAATCCTATTAATATCATGACAACCGTGTTTTAATTATCATAGGCAAACTAACAAGTGAAAGATAAAAAATGAAGCACATATATGTATGAATTAACCAACAAAAAATGTATACCAACAAGATAGGCAAAAGTTACATAAGTTTTAGCAGGGGTTGGCGGTATGATGACATGAGCGGAGAGAGCGGCTGCAGTGGCATAAGTATTCTGGTCCATGGTGGTAAAGATGGTGTTGTCATAGTCGATCTTAGACGAAGCAACCATCAATTAAGTGATGTTGAGACGGTCCCAACAAATTCATCACCCATGTCTTAATCGTGTTTGGTAGACTCCATGCTCTCCAAATATGCTGGGTATGCAAGGTGGCCCACACCATCCGCAAAATGTCTGAATTGGCCGTTTCAGTGGAGCCATGCCCCTAGCTACGAAAAGAAGCAATAGCATGCGCGCGACATCCACGCCCACGAAGACGGGAAACGAAAGACTCACCCCACCATCCCCATTCATCCACCTCCCTTCATCGACACCGTGCAAAAATCCCCATTTTCCTCTTTCTACACGCGTGGCGGTGGCGGGGTGGCGGCGGATAAGATGTGGATCTAACCTAGCATCGGCTGATTCCTTATACTCTAGCACCAGCCAGCCAGCCAGGAGAGTCGCTGCATCTCCTTCCCTCTCCTCGGCTTCATACTCCCTCGCCTTCCATGGCGGAGGTATACCACTATACCTCCCTCTTCCCTACTCTTTGTACTTCGCCTTTAGTGTCAGTAGTATTCATGCTAGATCTGTTTCATCAGATTGACAAGATGACACTTATCCATTATCAAGATGCACTCATAGTTATCATTCATGCCTAGGTCATGCTGCTTCACAAGAGAGATGTTAGGCACGGTACTTTTCCTCGAATCCTTCATGGTCCTATGTTAGCCCGTAATAAGAGCAAGATAGCTATTTGAACCACATCTTTAACTATAACGATGTACATGCTACCCAAATTCTCTAGATGAATAGAGCCCCATTCTTTGCACTTGTCAGCATGTTTAGGGGGGAAGGATTATTGGTAGACAACATCCACACCTCTGTGGAAGAGCAACTTTCTATGTTTGTTCATATGTTATGTCATAACCATAGGTTTAGAGTGATTCACAACACATTCAAAAGATTCATGGAGACAATATCACACTATTTCAAGCAAGTGTTGTATGCAATTGGGAAGCACAGAGAAGAGATGATCAAGTCGCCTACATGTTAAACACCTTCCAAGATACACACCATCCCTAGGTGGATGCCATATTTCAAGGTGATCACTTGTACTGTATTTTCATTGCATGACAAGTCTCTATTGGTCAGAAACATGATTTTGTTTTGTTCCTGTAATAGGATTGTGTTGATGCAATCGATGGTACTCATGTCACTTCTAGAGTTTCGAGAGTAGATTCTGCAGCTTATAGGGGAAGCAAGCTCTACCCGATCCAGAATGTGCTTGCTGCTATTGATTTTGATATGAGGTTCAAATATGTGCTAGCTAGTTGGGAAGGATCATATCATGATGCAACCATTCTTGCTGAAAACATGTCTAAACCTGATGGGATCAATATCCCTGACGGGAAGTTCTACCTAGGAAATGCTGGATATGGTTGTCACCCTAAGATTCTTCCACCCTACAAGTGAACTAAGTACCATTTGAACGAGTTCACTGCAAGGAACATGCCCCACAATACCAAGGAACTGTTAAACCTCATGCACTCTAGCCTTATGGTCACTGTTGAGAGGGCATTCACTGCCTTGAATAACAAATTTAAGATCCTTGATCAGAATCCATTCCGCCCTTTCCCCACCCATGTAAGACTAGTTCTTGCATTTTTCATTCTCCACAATTGTATCTTGGGGTTTAGACTTGATGACCTTGTGCTGGTGAGGCAACTATTTCACCCTATGACAATGAGACCGGCCATGGTGTCAAGCAATCTGACAATGAAGCTTCGAAGAACAAGAGGATGGAGTAGGCAACTACAATGTGGGAAGACAGAGGTAACACAAGGACATGAGAAGAAGAATAAGGTTGAACTACGCCTATAAATGCGTATGCTGCTAACTAATAATTATCAAAATTAATTTACTCTTAACATGCCCCAAAATAAAAAATAAGCGTGCCTGACAGAAGAGGGCCACATGTGTAACTATCATTTTCTCAAGCTCCTAGTTAATGGTAGAACACCAACCCTTACATAGTGGTACAACTCTCTTTATGAGTATTATGAGCCGAAACATAGTTTCACCTCTTGTCATACACAAATGAGATTTTGAGATTTTTTTCAGGGTTTTTTCATGTGCATAAAGCCCACAAATTCCAAACATATATTGTCTCTTGTCTCTCCTTTGAATAATTTCGGTGTGAATATAGTTTGATTCAGAAGATTTCTATAGGATATTTTGTAGAATTTTAATACTTAGGAATGTTTTCTAGCAAATCCGTCATTTGTACTCTATTATGGAGGAAAATTTCCATCCCCTCCAACCTCTTCTCACAATTTCTTTGGTTTCCTATGTAACCAAACACTATTTAATCCAAAAATCCTATAGGTTTGAAAGTCCATAGGACTGCATTTTAAGATCCTTAGAATCAAAGGAGCACATGATGCCTGAACTAGTTGTTGACCTTGTGTTGTTACATGGAGCAGATGTACTTTATCAACTTGACATTAATATATCATCATTTATCGAATTTATTTTTTGTTGAAACTTGTGAGGCAACTCAGGTCAAGTAGCATATATTAGGGCATGTATAATGGGGTGATATCATCTTTCTCTTATGGTTGCCATGTTGGAATTTTACTTACTTGGATTAGGGAGAAATAAGAAAGAGAAGGTTGTCTTTCCTTAGTTAAGGGATGATCTTTTAAAAATAAGAGAAGGTTATTATCTCTGGTGTACCATATATATTCTCTTAGAAAATCAATTTCTTACTAAAAAAGTTAATTCTTATTAATTACTAGAGATGACAATAAGATATAATATATTGTACTCCCTCCATTTCAAAATATAAGATGTTTTAGGTTTGTGAAAAAAATGTATCTAGACTTTTTTAGTGTGCAGATTCATTCCAAACCTGAGTGGACCTACATACTAAAAGAGGCTAGATACATTTGCTTCATAAAGCTAAACCATCTTATATTTTAAAATGGAAGGAGTATAATTTATATATATTGTCTTCTCTAGATGTTGTGGATGACTGTGGAAAGGCATGTCTTCCATACCATTGTACATGCCCCTAGCAAATTGTGCATGTGATGCTCCCACCCATACAATAGCGAGACTAAAGTTGTGATTTTGGTTTACAGGATGTCCATATCCTCTGTCTATCCGCGCACACATCATCCCACTCTGTCTCCACGAAAAGATCGTACAATATGAAATAACCAACCGGTATCGATCGGCAGTGACCAAAACAGGCATGCCGCTTTGACTCTAAACACATTGTCGGACATATTTAATCATCGAGAGAGAAAGGGAGATGAATAGAAAGTCCCACACATAGATGTGCTCGCCGACAGAGAGTGGATGGAGGATGTGCGAGCTTGTGGAGGTTCTCTCCGTAACCTATAGTAGCGGAGAGTCAGTTTGGCTTAAAGTAGAAAATGACCATCTAAAGACGTCTGGAGCGCGTGAGAGAGGTGATCATTTTGCATAATAATGAAAGAAGCGAAAGTAACAAACTCCAAAGTCCATGTTTATTTTCATCACCTTCATGCTCGAGGACGAGAATAAGTTAAGCTTGGGGATGTTGATGCATGTAAAATGCATACATGAACTTATAGTTTTTTGACATAATTTCCCACATATTTGCAACATATATGATGTTATATCTATGTTGTACATTGATTTCGGGGATTTTCTAAACAATCCCCTCTCTTTCGGTTCTATCTTTTTGTTAGTCTTTTTGACTTTTCAGGAGCTACATAACTCCAAACGGAGCTAGGTCAACGGGATTTGTTAGATAATTTCCAATGCAACGAGCTAAAGTAGAGCCCAAAGGATCCAACGAGCTGAAAATGGGAGCCCATTTACTAGAGGGCGCGCCACTGGGGCTATATCAGCCGTCGAAACTCCGATGCCATCGATTCCACCGCCATTCGCTTTGTTTTGACCTAAATACATCTATATATATACTCCCTGGTAGTCTTTATCGAGATGGATGGAGGCGGAGATCGAAAAACAAGTAACAGAAAGCCAGCAGGCCGCCACCCAGAGGAAGATTGGAGGAGGAACCGCTGTCGGAATCGCCTCCGACCACGTCTCCTCCTTCACCAACGCCTCCTCATCACTCTCCATGATGAGAGGGGAGTAGTACACCCCCTGGACTTTGGGTTTATGGTGGTAAATTGATCTAATATCTCTATGTATGATCATTGTTGAAGTCCATATGATGTTCCTTGCACGAGTATGGATCTATTTATTTAATTCCTATGGTGGATATTGTGTTATGAGATAGTACTTGTTATTCATTTACCGTTGTGTTGGATCTTGTATGTTTTCTCATACTTTGGGAATATTCTATGATGCATGTAATGGTTTAGATCTATACATAATGCCTTGTTTATCCATATCATGAGGTGTCACCAAGTGGGGGTAGATGAGAGAGATGTGATAATACTAACAACATATCACACCATATGAATCTAGTGTTTAGAATGTTTTCCATTAATAAGTATGATATATGTAGGTAATGGATGGCCGAGTGACAACGACATATGTATTGAGTGATAGCATTGTAGCCCAACATCATTTATCTAGGGGTAAAAAGGGAGAAGTATGATGTGTGGCGTGACACAAACCAAATGCTAGCCTTATTGCAAGGGTGACCTAGCAACACAAAGGAGTACTTCTTTCACCATGTGTTTTACGACATGTAGCCACCAGAAAAGTACCATTAAAACATTACAATTGCGTGTACCTTTACTATCCATAACATGATAATCACCATAGATGGAGAAGAGAGGATTAAGTAAATCCATGAACCCATGTCCATTGTTCCAATAATAGAAAACCTCTTGTCTTGTCCTCTTGCATTGAAGAGGATTGTTACACTTTTACATTCTTGTTTTGTTACATTAAATTTGCATTTATTAAGACAACTATCTTATTCCTTAAAACTTGTTTAGTGCATAATCAACTAAAACTTGTGACACTTTAGTTGTAGAGAATAGATAGATTTTCCTTCTTGCTCCTGCGGATCGATACCCTCCTTCCATATTGAGAGGTACTATGGTGATCCCCTGCACCTGGGGGTATCACCATCTCACCCCTCATAACCACAACTAGTCATCAACAACAACTTTTCCTGATTTCACTTGCATTTAAGAGTATCTCGTGGTTATGGATATATGCTCTTGGATCTCCTTTATACCACGTTGATGCATGACTTCGGGTGCAGCGTAATATATCACTTAGCATCACCAACATCAGTCATACACCTATGGAAACCTCCTCTCTTGTCCCCGAAGAGCAAATAATATTTAGTCAACATTTAAATAATATCAAGAGAGAAATTTGAATACACAATAATATAATTAGAGGCTCAAACAATCTTTATTTCAGTTCATGACATTGCTAGGGTTTCTCTATCTTCCCAAGAAGAAAGGAAACCATGCACTCATGGCAGCAATCAACATCGTCATAATAATATAAATGGAGAATGAATGTATGAATAAATACATGTAAAATTTATAGTAGGGTTTGAAATTACAAAGAGATGAATGGGGGATTGGTGATAGAGACATTGTTGATGATGATGGCGACGCAATAGTTGATGATGAAGATGATGCCGAAGCCTCCAAGACCTGAGCAATAGTGGATATGGATGTCCTTCTGCGAATTCCCATTCAGATCTGATCTGATGTGTGGTAGAACCCTTCCGGAAGTGAGGTTTTGGTGGTTTGCGACTTCTCTGTAGATCTGATCTCTAATCCGATTGCACAGGGTGAAAATATTAATTGAATGTCATCCCCGACCGTACCAATGCTCATTAAAGATTCTATACATATCTTTGCGTGCCTTTTCTCCTTGGCTTATCTCCCATGTGTGTGGATATTTGTATGGTAGACGTTTATGGTTTCCAATTAGCATACTTATGCCTACAAATGTTAACTTTAATTGATTTGCCCATCAAATTTATTAAATCTAGGACCATGGTGAAACAAGCATAGAAGGTGCGCACACGCCTGGTAAAATACTAAAATCCTAACACTGCTGATGCAAAAACATAAGGTAAAACATGATGCAAAATGCACTCATCAACATTCCAAATATTAGAATCTTGTCCATCCGCGAGTAAGACAACAACTTAGTAAACAGAGTCATGATGTTCATGAAGCTCAAGTTGTTAAAATAAATGAGACAATGCAACACATAGTATTAATAAAAGATGAGAGGAGTGCTAACAATGGTTCTATGAGCCATAGGAGCTAATGTGTAACCGTAGTTGCGACCATGCTCCAGTTGAAAACCATGTGCAACAAGAAGTTCCTCCTATAGGTTAATATAACCATTCGAGGGTGTCTTGTGTTAGGAATAGACAACTTGTATTCTTCTAGGGGCCAAAGGCCACAATATATAGTACAGGTACATGGAAAATATACAGGAAGCCCCCTAACATATGGGGGAAATACAATATACAGATATATACATCTAACACCCCCCTCAAACTCATGGTGGATCCACAACACTGAGTTTGGAGAGTAAGAAATCATGCTGCGCTCGGGTCTGTGCCTTCGTAAAGAAATCCTCCAACTATAAATCTGAAGGCACATACTGAAGCGCAACAACCTGAGCCTGCACCTGAGCACGTGTATAGAAAGCATCAACACCAATATGCTTGGTAAGCTCATGCTTGACCGGATCACGTGCAACACTAATAGCACATGTACTGTCAGACAAGACCAGAGTGGGTGTGGTAATAGAGACCCCCAAAATCCGCAAGTAACCACCATAACCAGGTCACCTCAGCAGTCAACAAGGCCATAGCACGCAACTCAGCCTCAACACTCGAACGGGAAAGCGCTGTATGTTTCTTCGTCTTCCAAGCAATGAGCGAACCACCAAGAAACACACAGTAAGCAGAAAGTGAACGACGATCCGAAGGATCACTCGCCCACGTAGCGTCCGAATAGCACTGGAGCTGGAGAGAGCTGGAACGAGGAAAGAAAAGGCGACGAGTGATCGTACCACGAAGATAACGAAGAACACGGAGAAGATGACTATAGTGAATAGTGGTAGGAGCAGAGACAAACTGACTCAGAATATGGACAGGATAAGAGATGTCAGGACGAGTGAAAGCAAGATAAACTAGACTCCCAACAAGATGACGATAACGCGTCAGATTAGAAAGAGGATCACCATCAGTAGGTTGAAGCTTAACATTAAGCTCCATAGGGGTCTCAACAGTGCGCTCATCCCCAAGAGCAGCATGAGCAAGAAGATCCTGAATATACTTTTCCTGAGAGATGTAAAAGCCAGCAGAAGTGGAGGAAACCTCAATACCAAGAAAGTATCAAAGAGGACCAAGATCAGTCATAAGAAATTGATCACGAAGACGAGCCTTAACAAAGGCGATATACTCAGGATCATCACCAGTAATGATCATATCATCAACATAGAGAAGAAGAAGAGTGCGTCCACGAGGAGAAGTGTGAACAAACAGCACTGGATCATGAGCACTAGGAGAGAAACCAGCAGCAGTCACTACAGAAGCAAAGCGCTCAAACCAGGCACGAGGGGCCTGTTTGAGGCCATAAAGAGACCGTCGAAGACGACAAACCTGTAGGGGTTCGTAGCATGGAAAACAAAAATTTTCTATCGCATACAAACAAACAAGCCAAGATCTATCTACTAGATTGCAGCAACGAGTCGATAGAGGAACTCACCCTCGAAGATTCCAAAGCGGTTAACGAGAGCAGATTCTCGTGGGTGATGTAGTCGTACTCTTTCCGATCTCAAGATCGCGTGAAGCGATCCTTCCAGCATCGCTCCCAGCCTGATCAGTCGGTCACACGCTCGACGAAGACCTTCCTCTCCTTGTTCCAAAGAAAATGGAGGTTGTAGCACTCTCTCGCGATTCCAAAGACAACGGGCGTGGTACCTAAGTAGAGGGAGATCATGAGGCTTCGCCTTAAGCCGGTGCGAGTATGGTGGAGCTTATGAGAGAGGCTATTAGTGGTCTAGTAATTAGACACACCAATTAGAAGGCTCTAAACCAATTAGAAGGCTCTAAACCGAAATAGCTCTAAACCGGGGTTTAGGTCTAGGGTTTAGTTTAGAGGATAGGAACTTGTGTGTTCTAGGAGGGGAGCCCTGCCCCTCCTTATATAGGTGGGAGGGCCGGCCAAGGGGAGGAGAGTCCTCCCCAAGTCGGCTTGGTGGGCGCCGGCCAAGGGAGGAACCCTCCTCCACCGGCCTCCACCAATCCTCCTCTTCCCACTTCCCAAAATTGCCGTTTGACTTTCAAACTAGCCGTTTGACTTTTCAATTTAGGATTTAAATAAACCCTTTATTTTGGACAGCAAGAACGCCTAGTACATGATGCAATCATTCCAACTTACAATGACACATTCATGTACCCTTCCCCCCCCGGAGTGCCGGACATTCCGGGACCTTCTAGAATGTTCCCGATGAAAACACCGGAACCATTCCCCAACTCCGAAATGGGACTTTCCTTATATGAATCTTATTCTCCGGACCATTCCGGATCTCCTCGTGATATCCCGGATCCCATCCGAGACTCAACAACATTCGGTCTCTTTCTCATAATACCATAACTACTCAAAACAACGTCAATCCTTAAGTGTGTCTCCCTACGGTTCGTGAATTATGCGGACATGATCGAGACACTTCTCGATCAATAACCAATAGAGGAATCTGGAAATTCATATGGTTCTACATATTTCTCACGATTACTTTGATCGAATGAACCACTTACAAACTATACCAATTTCATTTTTTCTCACGATATGTTACTTATCCGAGGTTATGATCGTCGGTATCTCTGCATACCTAGTTCAACCTCGTTACTGATAAGTACTATTTTCTCGTTCCCGTGATATGTGATCCCTTGTGAGCCAGTCACATGCTTGCAAGCTAATTGGATGACATTTCACTGAGAGGGCCCAGAGTATATCTATCCGTCATATGGATGGACAAATCCCACTCTTGATCCATGTGTTTCAACCAATACTTTCCGAACACTCAATGCCACCTTTATAGCCACCACATTACGGTGTGGTGTTTGATGACATCAAAGCATCCATCCGGTAAAGGTGATATGCATGATCTCATGGTCGAAGGAATTAGGTTACTATGTATCAGAAAGCATATAGCAATTTGAACTATTGAAATGACTTGATCTTTATGCTACGCTTATCTATAGGAGTATGTCCATCACATCATTCTCCTAATGATATGACCCTGTTGTTAATAACATCTCTATGTTCATGATCAGGAAACCATGATCATATATTAACCAACAAGCTAGTTTAACAAGAGGCTTTACTAGGGACTCTTTTATGTTTACAAATCACACAAGTATTAATGTTTCCTGTTAATACAATTATAGCATGGTATGTAAACATTTATCATAAATATGAAGATATGATAATAACCACTTTATTATTGCCTCTTGGGCATATCTCCAACAGTCTCCCACTTGCACTAGAGTCAATAATCTAGTTTCAAACCTTTGTGTATTCAACACCTATGGCTTTCCGGTGTTGTATGTACACGATTGCTAGTGGTCAATGATCTCGGATCGACACTTCAGTCCGTGTGTAATTGCATATCTTTGCGTCTCTCGCATCACTCATTCTCTAATGAGATGGCTTTGTATAATTTGGTCTTTCGGTGTGACCTTTAGTTCTTTGGGGTTAAAACATGTTGATAATATTGTCGCACAATATATCTTCATAGTATTATCCCGCTGTGAACTACACCTAGTTTGATAACAAACTACTTGATACAAATGCCCTCTTTTGCTGCTATAATAGCAGTCATATACTTAGCCTTTTGTTGTAGTATCTGTCACAATGTCTTAACTTTGGAACTCATCCAAATCCATTATGGAACTTACTTTCCATTATATTGTGCCACCCTTAGTTTAGATTGAGATAAAACTTAATTTGTACTCTGTGACAAAACTAGTATCAATGTAGTACTTTTACAATGAACTAACCATCTATTCGTCACTTCTACAAATAATATACTCTTAGTTCTTCCAAAAGATCATAAGAATATCCTTACTATTGTCCAATGATCATCTTATGAATCATTCTGGTATATGCTCATAACATTTAGAGCATAGGACATATCTGGATTTGTACATACCACAGTATGATTGATATAAACACTCTTTGTGATTTCATACATCAAGTATCAATCTATATTTGAATCTTTGTTTCACTTACCAAGTGCCAATACACTTGAATATATCATCAACATTGAACTCTTTCAATCCTTTCTGTGCAACAAGAACCTTTCTTGCAGTTTCTATATTGAATTCATTCAATATCTCGTCTATGTATACGGCACAACCATATTAGCGTCTATTGATGCCAAATATTTGGGTTTTGCCTAAGTCTTTCATCGGGATGAAATTCTTAATATGTGTTAATAAAAGATACATTATTTCCAATCAACAATATGTCTTCCACATAATGTGTTAGAAACATGTCTTAGCGCTCCCACTTAATTTCTTGCAAATGCAAGCATCTTCATTGTCTCTGATGAAATTAAACTCTTTTAACAGTTTCATCATAGTGAAGATTCCAACTCCGCTATGCTTACTTCAACCATTGAAGTTTGCATATGCTTTTAGCATCCTTGAATTAACAAAACCCTTTGGACCGTGTCATGCACACGTCCTAGGTAACCATTCTATTAGAAGAACTTGTTTTGTTTATTCTACTACCACATAACAAATTATATGTAGTGGTTGCTACATTAATCCGTCTAGACTAAAATCGCTATGAAAGATCAAATCTTGTCATATACAACCTTTGAACATTGTTGTGAACTCTTTCCCAACATGTCGACTATTTCATAGATGTGAAACATCCATGTCTACTTCTTTATAGATCCAAACACAAGCGCAAGGTCTTACACCTTTTTGAGGGTCCTTCAAGTTCAAAACTTGATTTCTCGTGTATGGAACTATCACGGATTATATGGCTTCAAGCCATTTGACGGAGTCAGGGCCCATCATCGCTTCTTTGCATGTAGTAGGTTCATTATTCTCAAATAATGATTCAACCCTCAAATCTTGGTATTTGATTGTTCATCCGACCTACTTGTTTCAATAGAAACTTAGACCTCCGTGACCACAACCTTTGAGGCACGTGAGCCATGAGCATTATTCTTTGCCTCCGGAACACTTTTGGTCTTTGCGTAACTTTGCACATATAGCTAAGGTTCTTTAACCTTATCAAAGTTCTATTGTCCTCCCACTTAACTTTTCACGAAAATTCCTTCTCAAAGAAACTTGGCGTTCTAGCGACAAACACTTTTGTCTCCGGTGTTTATGGAGGAATACTTATGATAATACAAAGACAGGTTTATCCGACTTTGGTTGCAAACATCTTTCTTATGCATAGCATACCAATGTTTAAGAAAGGACTACTTGGGTTTTATCCCAAACCATAACTTTATATGGTGTCATTTCAGCGGATTATGATGAAGCTCTTTTCAGTGGAAAAACGGTAATCTCTAAAGCTTTTAATCTTTAAAATATAATGGCAGTTTTATGAATTATACCTTCGATCTTACCATGTCAAACAAGGTTCAATTACATATCTCGAACGCTCCATACTCTTATGGTGTTTCGGGAAATGCAAATCCACGGACCTGATTCCTCAAATCTTAGGTATTATGCTAAACTTGGAACTTAAATATCTTCCTTTATGATCTTATCATAAACTATTTATATTCTTGTTACAATGATTTTGCACTTTATCTTGAAAATCTTTCGAACTTTTCAAATATTTCTCACTTCATCCTTATTAAGTAAATATTCACATATTCACTCAAATTTTCGGAGAAAGCATATGAAGTTGAAATCCATCGCTCTTGACTACACATAATGGAGTTCGTACAACAATATGCACAAGTTCCAATAAGCTAGTCATTCATTCCCTTTTGGCCTATGAACGAAGTTTTAATTATCTCTAGGAAAGTTTCACAAACGTCATTTGATCAAAATCAAAAGACTCCAAAATTCCATCCACATGGAGTTTCTTCATGTTTTCTTTCCAATATAATTTAAACGGCGATGTCACTTCCTAAGTGATCTTTCAATCAATTTGTCTTTCGACAATTTTAGCACTAGTTTTTGGATGTGACTTATCCAACGAGATTTGTGAATCATCCATCTTTTATGGATTACGGCAATTATTTGAACAACCCTTTTGTTCTCATAATACCTGATAAAACAAATCCTGAAGGCAAGCTTTGATGTTTAACGAGCAACACAATAACCCTTTATTTGTTTTCGATGAACATCATCACATATTCTTTTGCTAGTTACTTAGGCCATTGTAGTTCATGAATTGTGTTGTTTCGTATGACGATTCACACCAACAAATTCAGTATCAAATACTTAAGAACCACATTGTTTAATAAGCAAAGAATATAGCCATAACACGTATATCATCTATATACTTAAACTGAACAATTCTAGTCTTTTCTTTTCTGCCATATACTTATGAGATTCTCTTTCATTATTTCCTTTTCTGTTTGAAAGAATCTATCAACATCAATAGTGGAGTCATACATATGACACATAGTCCAAAGCGTGTATAGTTAAATACCAATGTCTTTGGACTTGCACTTTGAAGTAGATCACCATTATCAAATGTTTGGTGTTCTTTCAAATTCCTTTCTTTAGTTAACTCTTGGTGTAGTAAACATTTTACCTACATCAAATATTCACCTTCATCATGGATTTATCCATGATCAAGCTACTTTAGCTTATAACGGTGAATCGTGAGTATAATGTTGCTCTCCAAAAACTTTTGGAAGATTAGGACAACTAGTGTCTCCAACCTTTTGCAAATTCTCATCAAATATGAGAACATGACTTTTGCCATATTATACTCTATCATGTTGTAACCAAAACTTCATTTCAGATATCACAATATCTTCCACACATCATGGTTTCTGAAACAACTCTTTCAGATCCTAGATAACCTTGATATTAAGACAATCTTTTGAATATCAAGAATCATGGAGACAAACATGATACTCAAACACTAACACTTGGAATTGTCACTCTTGTTTTAATACTAATTATTAAACTTGATGGAGTAACCGGAAATTACTGAAAGTTTGCAATAGGACTTTTAAACTTTAGATTAACACTTCAAAACAATACGATACCAGTTCGTAAAGTAACTAACCAGAATTCTATAGTTCTATCATCTCAATTATAACTAAGCGCAAGGTGGTAAACGGATGCCAATGACTACAACAGCTATGCAAATTCACTTTGATTTTAGTTTATGATAAATTGAGTTCTAATTAATAATTAAATTAATCTAGGTGAACTCCCACTTAAAACAATATCCCTCACATTGTTTTAGTGATCACACGAACCAAATCCACTACATCAACACCGATCATCACGAGAGTTGATACAATGGCGAACAATCATCATGTTCATCATATCTACTATATGATTCATGCTTTACCTTTCGGCGATCCGTGTTCCTGAGGCCATGTCTGTACATGCTAGGCTCGTCAAGATCAAACCTTAGCTACCGCATAAGCAAATCTGGCTTGCTTACGTTGTATTCACCCGCGGAATCAAAGACACCCGATCATCACGTGGTGCTTGAGCGACAAGCTTTGTAGCAGTGCATACTAAGGGTGAACACTTTAGAACTTGAAATTTATGTGCATGAGGGATCATCTTATAATGCTACCGTCGTCTACTAAGCAATACAAGATGCATAAAGGATTAACATCACATGCAATTCATAATATGTGATATGATATGGCCTTTCTTCTTTGTGCTTCCGATCTCCATCTTCAAGCACGAACATGATCTCCATCATCACCGGCATAGCATCAAGGTCAATGACGCTTCTTCATGGTTGTCGTCCACCAGCTTCAACTATTACAACTATTTTGAATAGAACCAGGTCTTAACGAAATTAAAGACAACCATATGGCTCTGCGGTTGCCAACTTACAATAAGGAACATTGCATACATCAAATATAATCACAATCATGGCCATATCACATCACTTTACCCACAAAACAAAGTTAGACGCCTCTACTTTCTTTGCATATTTTACGTGGTTTGGGGCTTTCAATAAGTGTCGTTCTAACTTACGAACAAGAACCACAACATTGATACTAGCATTGTTGATCACCGTTGTAAATTGGATCTTAACTATGCTAGGAAAGCAGCACCCATAAAGCCACTTATGCAATACAAGTTGCATGTCAAGCGTGGAACAGGTCTCATGAGCGATGTCATGTAAGGTTAGCCAGGCGCTTCATCCCAACATACCGCAAGATGCAAAGTACACAAAAAGCAATCTACAATAAAAGCATCAACGCCCACAATGACCATTGTGTTCTACTCGTCAAGATCTACATATAGACACGGCTCGATACCCTTTGTAGGGGTTCGTAGCATGGAAAACAAAAATTTTCTATCGCATACAAACAAACAAGCCAAGATCTATCTACTAGATTGCAGCAAGCGAGTCGATAGAGGAACTCACCCTCGAAGATTCCAAAGCGGTAAACAAGAGCGATTCTCGTGGGTGATGTAGTCACTCTTTCCGATCTCAAGATCGCGTGAGCGATCCTTCGGTATCACGTTCGGCGCTCCCTTGATCGGTCACACGTTAGATTTTCGACGAAGACCTTCCTCTCCCTTGTTCCGGGAGCGGAGGTTGTAGCACTCTCCTCGCGATTCCGGCTGTGGCGTGGTAGGAAGTAGAGGAGATCCATGAGGCCTTAAGCAGTGCAGTATGGTGGAGCTTATGAGAGAGGCTATTAGTGGTCTAGTAATTAGACACACCAATTAGAAGGCTCTAAACCAATTAGAAGGCTCTAAACCGAAATAGCTCTAAGCGGGGTTTAGGTCTGGGGTTTAGTTTAGAGGATAGGAACTTGTGTGTTCTAGGAGGAGCCCTGCCCCTCCTTATATAGGTGGGAGGGCGGCCAAGGGAGGAGAGTCCCTCCCAAGTCGGCTTGGTGGGCGCCCGGCCAAGGAGGAACCCTCCTCCAATTCGGCCTCCACCAATCCTCCTCTTCCACTTCCCAAAATTGCCGTTTGACTTTCAAACTAGCCGTTTGACTTTTCAATTTAGGATTTAAATAAACCCTTTATTTTGGACAGCAAGAACACCTAGTACATGATGCAATCATTCCAACTTACAATGACACATTCATGTACCCTTCCCCCAGTCTTGGGACATTCCGGGACCTTCTAGAATGTTCCGATGAAAACACGGAACCATTCCCCAACTCGAAATGTGACTTTCCTTATATGAATCTTATTCTCCGGACCATTCCGGATCTCCTCGTGATATCCGGATCCCATCCGAGACTCCGAACAACATTCGGTCTCTTTCTCATAATACCATAACTACTCAAAACAACGTCGAATCCTTAAGTGTGTCTCCCTACGGTTCGTGAATTATGCGGACATGATCGAGACACTTCTCCGATCAATAACCAATAGAGGAATCTGGAAATTCATATGGCTCCACATATTTCTCGATTACTTTGCGATCGAATGAACCACTTACATACGATACCAATTTCCCTTTGTCTCACGATATGTTACTTATCCGAGGTTATGATCGTCGGTATCTCGCATACCTAGTTCAACCTCGTTCTTGATAAGTACTCTTTTCTCGTTCCGTGATATGTGATCCCTTGTGAGCCAGTCACATGCTTGCAAGCTAATTGGATGACATTTCACCGAGAGGGCCCAGAGTATATCTATCCGTCATATGGATGGACAAATCCCACTCTTGATCCATGTGTTTCAACCAATACTTTCCGAACACTCAATGCCACTTTTATAGCCACCCTGTTACGGTGTGGTGTTTGATGACATCAAAGCATCCATCCGGTAAAGGTGATATGCATGATCTCATGGTCGAAGGAATTAGGTTACTATGTATCAGAAAGCATATAGCAATTTGAACTATTGAAATGACTTGATCTTTATGCTACGCTTATCTATAGGAGTATGTCCATCACATCATTCTCCTAATGATATGACCCTGTTGTTAATAACATCTCTATGTTCATGATCAGGAAACCATGATCATATATTAACCAACAAGCTAGTTTAACAAGAGGCTTTACTGGGGACTCTTTTATGTTTACAAATCACACAAGTATTAATGTTTCCTGTTAATACAATTATAGCATGGTATGTAAACATTTATCATAAATATGAAGATATGATAATAACCACTTTATTATTGCCTCTTGGGCATATCTCCAACAAAACCATCCCCTCGGGAACAGAATACCCAGGAGGAGGCTGCATATAAACCTCCTCACTCAACTCACCATTGAGAAAGGCATTCTGAACATCAAATTTGAGACACGTATCGACCAGTGAATAGAAGCAACAGAAAGAAGAGTACGCACAATGGTCATATGAGCCACAGGAGCAAAGGTCTCATCATAGTCACGACCATGGTCCTGCTGAAAACCACGAGCCACAAGACGCGCTTTATAGCGCTCAAGAGATTCATCAGAGCGGGTCTTAATCTTATAGACCCACTTACACGTGATAGGACGAACACCGGGAGGGGGAGAAACAAGATCTCAGGTGCCAGTGCGCTCAAGCGCATCAATCTCCTCAGCCATGGCCAGCTGCCATGTAGGATGATGCTCAGCATCCCGATAAGAAGTCGGCTCGGAGGCAACAGAAAGGCCATACTGACTAGGAGAGTAACGGTTGGGGGCCCAGTGTTGTTAACATGACGAGTAGAGGGAAGCTCATCAGAGGAAGACGACACAAGAGACAACGATGAAGAAGAAGGAATAGCAGAGGAAGACTCCGGAGAACGAGGAGAACTAGGAGAACTAGATGGAGAAGAGGAGGACGGTGTCAAAGAAGAGACATCAAGGGTAGGAGATCCGGAAGAAGACACAATAGGAGTAGAAGGAGGTGTGTCAGGAAAGAGAAGAAAAGAGATATCTTCCACCGGGTAGGTACCAGCGGTGGGACGAGGATAGAAAGGACGCGTCTCATCAAAAGTAACATCACGAGAGATACACATCCGACGACCAACGGGGTCCCAACAGCGATAGCCCTTATGCTCATCACTGTATCCAAGGAAGACACACTCAACAGACTGAGTAGTCAGTTTGGTGCGTTCGCGAGGAGCAAGGAGAACATAGCAAACACAACCAAACAAGCGAAGCATGGAGTAGTCTGGAGACTGTCCAGATAGGCGCTCAAGAGGGATACCACCCTGCAGAGTGGCAGAAGGCTGAATATTGATGAGGTAAGCCGACGTAGCGACAGCCTCAGTCCAGAAATGCGGCGAAAGAGAAGAAGCAATCATCATGGCACGAGTGGTCTCAAGAAGATGGCGATGCTTACGCTCAGCAACGCCATTTTGGGCATGTGCACCAGGACAGGAGAACTGAGCAAGAGTGCCCTGCTCAGCAAGAACACCTCGCAACATCTGGGAGATATACTCACCAGCGGAATCAGCACGAAACACACGAATGGGGTAGAATATTGAGTACGGACCATTGACGCAAAACGCTGATATATGGAGAGCACTTCACTGCGAGAGCGCATAAAATACAACCAAGTGTACCGAGAAAAATCATCGATGAATAAAATATAGTAGCGATGGCCCCTTCGAGCGAAGGAGCGGACTAAACATCGGAATGAA
Organism: Avena insularis; assembly: GCA_023614405.1. Classification (NCBI taxonomy): domain Eukaryota; kingdom Viridiplantae; phylum Streptophyta; class Magnoliopsida; order Poales; family Poaceae; genus Avena; species Avena insularis. The sequence continues at coordinate 411,408,465 of CM042691.1, forward strand.
CTAAATCAAAAGGTCGCTGAGATACGAGCCGCGCTAGTAGGATAGGGAGTTGAATCTGTTTACCCAACCTACATCCCGACAATGTAAAGACCCATCTCTGAGATGCCGGACCCGAAGACCACGATGAACTAATGACGACGGTGAGTCACAAAGGTGACCAAGACGATGATGCCACTGCTGAAAGGAGCTGGTAGCAGAGGACGACCGGAGAAGAACCGAGATGAAGTGGCAGCGGAAGGAACACGAAGCGCCTAACTCCCAAAGTCCTGAAGAGTCATGGCTGCGAGGCCGGCTCAACCCGGGGCTGTGTGCGATGGTCTGGACAACACAAGAATCAGCATCAAGAATGACGCGACAACCGGTCGATAAGCTGGCTAGCGAGAAGAGATTCATCTTAGGAGAGGAACATGAGAAATATCGAGAATGAAAAAGAAGTAGAAAGGGTGCCCGACTAGAAAGCAGGAAGAGGTACCATCACCGTAAACACAGACAGAGAAGGAGAGAGCGAAGAGCGGATGAAAAGAAGACTTCGGTGGTCATATGAAAGGAAGCTCCGAATCCAGATACCACGAGACGTACTGACCGTAGAAGGTGGTGGTGGTCGCAAGAGCTCAAGAATCGATCACGAGACCAGCAGTGCCCGTCGAAGAAGAGCCTGTAGCAGCAAGCAGACCACGAAGACTCCTGATAATGTCCTGATTAGAGAGAGCAACTGCTGAAGACCCGGAAGGAGCCGACTGCCCACGAGCCTCGCTGGCAGCGTGGGGGTCCTGTATAACAGGTGGCCCAAGTGTGGCCATCCTCATTGCGATGAAGAGCGGTGTGAAGAGAACCACGACGACCACGACCACGAGCCTGCTGGTGCTGACTCGACCACGAGGGCTGGTGCTAAAGCTGACCTGCACCGACCACGACTGGAGGAGTGGGTAGTATCGGCAGCGGCACGAGGACCGAGGCTGAGTCGAGGAGCGACGCAAAGGAGCACCACGAGTAGCAAGCACAGAAGGGACCGCAAGAAGACCAGCACCACGGAGACGGGTCTCCTCAGCCCGAAGCTCAGACAACACTTCAGAGAGCGGAACACAACCAAGAGCATTCAGTTGAGCACGCCGGGGCTCAAACTCCTCGCGAAGCCGACACAGAAACTCATAGATGCGGTGAAACCCCAAATCCGAGCGCACAATCTGGCAGCACGAGCATGTGCCACAAACAGCAGTACGGAGAGAATCAAGCTGACGCCAGATAGCAGCACTCTGAGTATAGAACTCATCAATAGTGGAATCACCCTGCTGAAGAGCACGCTCCTGGCGAACCAAGGACAGGTAAAGAGCATCCCCAGACGGCTGATAGCGCTGACGAAGATGTGCCCACTGAGCGGCAACAGTAGGGAGACTCATGAACTCAGCGACATCTTTGGGACGAGAACACTGGAGGTGAGAACAGCAGCAGCACGAGCATCCTCATCGACCCACTGAGTGTATGCAGTCAGAGCGTGGCGATAGGTCTCGAGATCAGAAGAGTACTGCTTGAATTTCAGGTCATAAGCAGCAACAACACTATCATCGGCACTCTGAGCAGCATCCTTGGCCTCCTGAGAAGCATCAGCGCCGAGAACAATCGGTGTCGGCGGAAGAGGAGCCACAGGAGGCGAGGGCACCGCGACGGAGACCTCGCCAGAGAGCACACCCCAAAGACGGAGACCACGCATGTGAACGCGCATAAAGGTCGCGAAATCAGGGTAATTCGCGCCATCGAAGATCACCGGGCAGCGAGGAATCGCAACATTGCCCGATGCAGAAGACATCTCTCTCAATTTTTTTTAACAGATCTGGTCAACCCGCTGCAGGTAGATGCTGGCCGAAATCCGGCGAAATTCCAGCAAACCGGGACGAGGGGCGGTGCCTAAGGGCCGGGGGAGGCCAATTCCGGCCGCCGGGGATCGATTCCCGACAGCGGTCTGGCGAACCGGCAAGTGAAACGAGGCCAGAAGGTCAACGCAGTAGGGACCAGAGACCGAGGACGGGAGGCGGCTGGTGGAGAAAATCGTGCAGGGTGGCAGGTGGAGTCCCGCGCGTGGAGAAGATCATAGGGAGCAGGGCGTTGGCGCACAGGAAGCCCGCCCGCCCGCGCACAGGAGAGGGCGTCAGGGAGCAGGGCGTGGAGGAGTCGGCGTCAGGGAGCAGAGGAGTCCCGCGCGTGGACCGAGGCCGACCTGGAATCTCAGCGTCAGGAACCGACACGGACGTGGGGGTCGAGGTCCTGGCGTGGTGTCGGCAGGCGGTGTCGGGAGGCGGGGTCGGCGAGAGGGGGCCCGGAGGGAGACGGGACACAGATGGATCCAATTTGGATCTCGATACGTGTGAGATCTGAAACAACCTGAACCAATCTGGAGAAGAATTCTGATCTGAAGCGACGACCAAATTGATCCAGATCTGAGACGAGACAAAAAAGGGGCGGCGACCGGTGGCGACGACGACGGCAAAGCCGGCGACGACAGGGACGGTGGCGGCCGATGAAGTTGCAGGAAAGAGGACGGGACTAACCTCGCTCTGATACCATGTTAGGAATAGACAACTTGTATTCCTCTAGGGCCAAAGACCACAATATATAGTACAAGTACAGGGCAAATATGCAGGAAGCCCCCTAACATATGAGGGAAATACAATATACAGATATATGCATCTAACATCTTAAACTTTTAGATCCACGTTCAAGTGATGGAACATATGTCAGGGAGGGAGAGAGAGATGATGCCACATGTCATTGTATGCTCATGGGGAAAATCTCTCCAACAATCATAATTTTCCATTCGTATGTAGAACAACATCACGACAAGAAGACGACTTTAGAAGAAATAGCGCCATCGATACCATATATGCCAACACGTGGACACGGATGAGTGAGTAAGCCATACACAGGATTGAGCACATACAAAGAAGAGGTCTCAATGGAGGTAGATAACAAACAAAGAGATGTAGTGGAGGTAGATAACAAACAAAGAGAAGATTTCCCTTGAGCATCATCTGTATCTCGTTGTGTTTTCTCTCCATTGTATAAGGGGATACCTACATAGTATATAGCACACATGTACATGTATATACAATGTGATGATCCTTAGTCTACATCAAATAAAATTTGCCTATTGCCTCACATATACTCCCTCCATTTCAAAATATAAGAAGTTTTAGGTTTGTGAAGAGAATGTATCTAGAATTGTTTTAGTATGTATATTCACTCCAAATATGAGTGGACCTATATACTAAAAGTAATCTAAATACATTTGCTTTACAAAACTAAAACATCTTATATTTTGAAACGGATGGAGTACATGCCAATTGGGTTTGTCAACCGGTTCCTAGGCAGCGTGCATTTATTTCGTTTTTCTCTATGTCAACATGTCTATTTTTCTTTTCTTCAAAACGTGATGAAACATCATGATACAACACTGTACTAATCTCAGAGGGGCAAATATCAGCAAATGTCTAGCGTACATGCTAGAAAAATCACTCTCGTCCACATATGTGTTAACCCCAACTCACTCATATTGTATTGTAGATGGCACAATTGATGAATGAATGGAAAAAACACTTTATTGCTCCAACACAATGCTCAAGCAAGAAGCACTAGGAAGTAGGGATAAAACGAATACACTAGCGAAAACTAAATTAAGCTTCGGATGAAGCGAGACTCTCATAACTAAATATAATTGAGGTGCATATCTGCTAACTGGTGGAGGAAGGCGGTAGCGTGGTCCTCCATGACGCAGGTGGACAAGACGTTGTACTCGTCCATGGACGGGATACATGCCGTACATTTCGGCAAGTCTCTCTGCGGCGGCGAGTGAGCCATCACCTTCGCCGGCCTCCCCGCGCCGAAATCCGGCGCCTCGAAGCCAATGTTTCGCCAGGACGTTATGCGAAAGAGGTTGTACCAGTCCGGCAGCAGCTGCAGCTCGTCCATGTCCGACTGGTCGGGCACCCGACCCTTGGCGGCGTGGACCATCTTGACCAGGTCCAGGACGTCGCCGTCCGCCACCGCGCCGGCCGTCGCCGTGACCAGCCGCCACACGAGGCAGTTGCCGTAGTAGCCCTCTTGGGCCCCCGCGTACGTGCGCGCGTTACTAGGGAAGAAGAGCACGGTGAGCGCCGCCGGGTCGGACGCGATCGCGCGGGTCCGGCACCGCCACAGAACCGCCGCCACCGCCTCGAACACGGAGCAGGAGCATCGATCTTTGATTCGCTGTATTAAGCTTGACTGGATGGTGATGTCGAGGAGGGCCATCGGAGAAGGTCGGAGGCTGCCCAAAAGCTGCATAAGCTTTGTGAAAACTGGAGGCGGTCCCAAAATCAGCGAGTGGCTTTCCCTGACCGGGACGATGGACGGGGACGACAGGCCGCGGGAGAGCTCGCCGGCCACCTGGAGGAACTGACCCATCCCGACACCATCGGCGACGGAGTGGTTCCAGGTTACGCCCAGGACGAAGCCGCCGCAGGAGAAGACGGTCACCTGCATCAACAGCAACGGATCAGAGTATCTGCACAGACCGCCGAGGTAGAACATGCAGAGCTCCTCTTTCAGCGACGGATCGGACAAATAATCTGGGACATCCTTGATGGCGCAGTTGGCGGACGCTGCGACGAATGACACACCCAGTTCGCCTCCTGTACATTTGATGACGACTTCGCCGGCGGTGGCTCCAGCGGCCAGCCGGCCGGCGATAGGGTAGTAGTGGACCAACGCTCGCGACAGTCCCCTTTTAATGGTCGCCACGGGCTCTTGGATCGGATGCTCGAACACCAGCATGACTGTGGCGGGCCTCGAAACAAGATGCTTGTCGTAGGACGATATGTTGATGTCGCCGGTCGTCCTCACCGGTTGTTCCGATGGCTGGACGAGCACCGGCGGGGACTTGCTGATCTCCACGGTGTTCATGCTAGCTGCTTCCATCTTGCGACTATGTATGTATGTATGTATGTATGTATGTATGTATGTCTTCTTATCTAGCTAGCCTTTCCACTTTGGTTTATAAAGAACAAAAAAGTCTATTTCCATCGCAAGTTGCCTATGGTAACGTGTCAATCTTCTTGTGTGTAAATCTACAATCAGATAAGCTCTCGTGCACGTGTATATGTAGGAAGTTTTCCATGGCACATGCGCGCCGCCGCGCGTGGGCAATAGTTTGACAATGGAGTATTACGTCGTTATTAAGGATGCCCCTCCCGTGTTTCACGCATCGATCTCGTTCATTTGAGCGTCCATCTAATTCGAAGTAAAGTAATAAGTACATTACAAATTATAGTGTGGTAATATGGTTATGTTTTATTAGAGATATAGTATATTTTTTATTGCAGAATACAACAAGATTAAATAGTTTAAATCAACATTTATACAAATGAATGTCCGCTCTTTGTTTTTGTTTTATTTAACTTTTAATACTCCCTCCGTTTCAAAATAGATGTCTCAGATTTTTTAAATTTTGAATAAACATATATACTAAATAGTGTCTAGATTCATCTAAATTTTGACAAATCTAAGACACTATTATGGGACAGAGGGAGTACTAAATCAAATACTATTCCTCTAGGAAAACACCTAGGAAAACACCCGTGTGAAGAAGAAATTTTTAACACTCCCTTCTTTAGGAGCGTGATTTGTTCCACACGACAATTTTGGCATCTGGTCATCATGGCCCTGGCAAAACTGCGCGGTCGCATGCTTCTGGTCATATTCTGCACATTCTGTTTTGCCCAAGATATGTTTTCCTGCATCATAGCGGAAAGCGGTCCCTGCTATTTGGTTGCCTACAATTTGCATTTTTTTTTTGGCTAAATGCTATCCATATGGTTACATCTTCGGCTGCTGCCGTGGAACAAAACAACGAAAGTCTAACAGTGATAAGCAATCTACAAAACAACTAATGAACTAGTACCACATAATCTAAACAATTTACATTGTACTGCTGCACCATGAGTTCACTAACAACATCTCGTGTTGCAACGCAAGTTCATGAACTGAGAGGCTAGTATATATCACCTTGCAAAATATATAGACCTATTAACAATTTTCACCGAGTTTTACACTAGTAGAAAAATTCTTATAGCAGTCATTTTTCTAGTGACGTCTCAAATATATTATGCGCCACCACTTGCAGATGAAATAGTGACGTTGAAATATTTCTGAGCGCCGCTAGTAAAATCTAATAGTGACGTCCACTTACAAATAAACGCCAAAAACAGGAGGGTCCCCATACGCTTGATTGCCTTTATGTTTGAGTTTCCTAATATATTTAAACATAGCTATGGATACTTGAACATATTTAATATATTAGATGAACATGCAGCAAATGCATCCCTGTATCAACTGCGGCCATAAAAGTTGTCAGGATAAGAAGTTTATCATAGTGCTTACCGAAGATTTTGAGACTATGGCGGTATGTTTAGGTTAATTATTATTTCCAGCCTTGCATGTATTTTGATCGAAACTAATTAACTATTGTTTTCATATAACTTTTTCTCATACCATCCCTTGTCACGCAAGAAAAGACTTTCTTGACCATGTGAACAGACGTGTCAATCACCAGAGACAATTTGAGGTCATCTTGGTGGAAGAGACAATACCCGACAAGACCTACAAGATTCTAGTCGTCAACGAGACGAACCGAACTTACTTTACAGGACCACTTTCGAGAAAATTGGTAGAAAGGTATGGGATGGATACTGGGATGAGGTTGAGAATCTACCTCGACAAATCTTGTGGAGTCATCTTTTCTCGTATGAGATCCCTGACTCAGAGTATTCTGACTTTAAAGATCATTCCCTTAGGTAGAACTAGTCTTCCAACTTTGAAGACCACGCCCTTAGCTAGAACAAGCTAGATAGTCTTCTAAGTTAGTTGTTGTATCGTTGTATTTTGAATGATATGCAACATTAATTATTGTATCATGTTTTTGTATTCTGAATGATGTCTAGTATTGTTGTATCGTGTTATTTTATATTGCTACCATAATCAAGATTTTCAGTATTTTTTAAATTTCCAAATTACTGTTAATGGCGTTCAGGTGAGCATGAACTCCACTACAGGCTAATTTAGTGGCGTTCAGGGACACGCCACTAGTACCTAACTTAGTACTGGCGTTTCGTCCACACGCCACCACTAACCCCCTTTTCCGAACACCGCCACTAGGCCTTTCCTTACTAGTGTTACTAGCTATCTGAAAGGAAAAAAATCAACACCTCACACAAAATAAATCCCCATCACCATAACATCGCTAGCTCCTCATCGGTTGTGCTTGTTTAGGAAGCTTGTACACCATCACATCTTGCGATCATCTTTCGATCAGGGGTTATCACAAGCATGGCCGGTCCATAGATTTTAGTGGCCTTAGGGCAACACGACACCAAAGGCCATTTGTTTAAAGTGGAAGATATTTTCTAGAATCAAGGGGGCTATTGCCCCCCTACTCTGATTTTTTTTACATTTTTTGATGAATAATATTGTCTGCATTTGTGTTGCGTGCTATCTAATAGTGATCTTCTAGTGAATAATATTGTCTGCATTTGTGTTGTGTGCTATCTAGTAGTGATCATCCGGTGAATAATGTTGCCTGGCCGTGTGCATTGCTAATTGCGGTTTCCCATACATGAGCTTATTTTTTAATAAATGAGGTAGATGAACAAGATAAGTTGTAAACTGTTTGCGATCTATATACAAATGAGGTCAATAATCTAGATATAGCATTCACAATATATTCATGTATGTAAAAGGCAAACAATTTGCATGGGTTGTTCAAGAATCCTTCAGAATCTATATACCTCCGTTTCAAGGCTTAAGGCGCACACGCTTTCCAAAGCAAAGTTTGACCAAAAAAATTGAGCAACAAAATCTTGATTATATTATACATAATTAGTACCTTTGTATTCGTATTGAAAAATACTTTCCAGGATACTAGTTTTATACCAAAACTCTTTACGTATTTAGAGTAATTCTTGGTCAAAAAAAAACACGCAAAACGAGGACGCCTTAAGCCCTGAAACGGAGGGAGTATGCATAAATCATGATTCTTGTTGAATCATTCGGGGAACCATGTTCATGCATGCAAGATTTGCACACTAAATGCATGTATCATTCCCACAATAGCAAGGTAGAGTACAGTTTGAACCATCTATATTCTCTACAATTATTCTATATTGTTGAAACTCAAGAGCAGAAGATTACTATAGACACATAAACAAGTCTTTGACTGGGGGGCCCTACCAGCACACATATGCCCTGCCCTATGGGCCGGCCCTGATCGCAAGATAACTCTCACATCGTGCTTTGTTCTCTATGAGGTGGCTAAGAGCACGATGTAATGCGGTAACAGAGATGGCCACTATGGGAGTGCGACTATCGTAGATAATTTTCAGCTGAGCCTAGTTCTCAATGGGCCTATTGATGTATTCAACGTCCTTCGGGTGATCCTAAGTTACAACACAATTAGTTAGTTCTAGTTCATTTGTGAGCTTACAAAGAAGTGAATGCAATGAACCATTGGTAATTAATCCAACCTTGATGTGGAAAAGGTACCGGCTCCTGGTCAAAATCATAATGGCCTATATCTCCTCCCAGCGGACTTCCTCAAGCCTTTTAAGTTTTATTAGGACCTGAATCCACCTAGCGCAGATCACAAACAGGGCCCTAAAAAAATTTCACTTCCTTTTCAAAAAAGACTTTCAATTTATTATATAACTTCTGTATGCGTTGTTCCGTGCAATGTATATAAATCTGTCAAACATTAATTCTACTACTAAGTGGTACCACTAAAGAAATAAACTATTACATCATGTTTAGCTAAAGAGGTACTAGTATGCACAACATGAGCCACCTACTACATCAACACCATGGCCACCATCAATATTACCATGTGAGCATCCTTCACAATGAACCTACCAAGAGCACCCCTTTGAGATCGAGCTATTGGTACTATTTTTTTTCTCGTATCTCACGTTTTGAATCACGAAAAACATAATTTCTATTTCAAATTAAAGTATGAAGATAAGTAACAGAAGAAGACCCCACGAACTCTGATCGACCTTCAAGTTCGCAGGTGGAAGTCGGGGCGTCAGCATGCCGAGTTAGTCAACTGAATTGGGATGGAACCATGCTTGCGAAATGAAGTCTTCACGTTGATCGGTTGATTTGGGGGAAGACGAGCAGAGTGATGATTTGGAAAACAGGTGTTGCCGGCGATGGGTGTGTGTGGCTTTCTTGGTGAATGGCTACTAGCGATTGGGTGATTGGTCAATGAGAGTTTCATTTTATGAGCAAGAATTGAATCTGAATTGGATTGATTTATCAAGCAACGAAGCCCTAGCATGGCAAAGTTTTGCAATCTCCACCTTGGATCGAGAGGTATTGGAGAGTTGACTAGGACGTGCTATCCTAGAAAGTGAATCTATAAGTGGGAATGGATTGCCCACGACACCGCTAGCCCATACCACCTATTTCCCTTAAGTGGAGGCCCATGATTAACCGCTATACTATTACAGTCATCCACGACTGGACTTCTACCGACGCCATGCCGCGTCGCGGGCCCCTCTTGGCGATGGACGCGGGCGCCATGCCCCTTGTCGCCATTGCCTCCCCCTGCTCGCTCTTCCTCCCCCTCGCGTTCCCAGCCACACGGATAGCACCAAGCCGCCCCAGATCCCGCTCCCCCTGGCAGACAGCGGCACCGCATCCATGCATTGGACCACGGAGCAAGGAGGCCTAGCGGACGGCAATTCGGAGCGGGAGCTGCAGGCCTTCATTGTCCCTGTGGAGATGCAGGCTGCCATTGTCCTGGTGCTTAGGTTAGGGCCTTCCTCCTCCAAGAAGAAGGTAAATCCTCTCTTCTTCATGCACAATGCTAAGAATGCAACTTTTTTTTGACAATCAATACCACGATATATTTATAGTAGTGAATAATACATGGTAGAGATACGATTACAAAATAAAGGCTAAAAGAGAAGAAGCAAAATTTGAAGGTCTTCAAAATCTTCTTCTTCCATAACACAATCTTGCACTCATCTCAAGGCAGCCTAATTAACATCACATAGAAGTCAAACGATAGACCTGTAAATACCAATGAGGTTTTTTCCATAATTTTAATTTGAGCCGCAATGCCAAGGCTGCGTGCACACGCGCAACTATTCGAGTAATCATATAACATCGACAAGAGTACCATCACCAGTATTATAGGGAAAAAAAACCAAACAGCCTAATCAACGTCACAGGAAATTCGAGAGTACGAATCTCCATTATCAAGGACGTAGCAGCTGTGATGAATATTGCAAGGATAATACTCCTCGCGGTAACCATGAGAAAAAAATCCAAGATCGATCTGACGAATCAAGATCTGAAAGACCGTACCTATAAAACTTCAATCTTTCAACACCACCATTAACGTCGAAAAGATCTCGTCGTCAAACGAAGGGCCAAAGATCATTTATTACGAACAATGACATCTTCATTGACGTAGACGTCAAGAAGATGTCTACCAAAACTCTAATCTAATCTTTTAAAAACACTACTTTTACTGAGAACTCCACACATAGATCGGTTCCCTATCCCCCACGACTCGGCGAAGCCGGCCGAAGGAGGGGGAACCGATCTATGGAAAAGAAGAAGGTGTTGACGGCGGCTAGGTCTAGGAAAGACGGGCGGCTGGAAAAAAGGTCCAACAAGCCATCACTCAGATGTACTCATACTAACATACCAACAAGCCATTACTTTTTAACATACTAATTGGCAATTGGAACAAAAATAATGCAATGCTTGGGTAAAGTTTAAATGCTCTACGCTGCATGCTGTGATGCCTAAGTGTAAAACAGTTACAAGGAGGGGAGCTGAACGTGTAGAACCAATCCTCGTATGAACTATATATTGCAGATTGCACTTATACATCGACTTATAGTCTAACAAAATTGGATTGGATTGTTGGTTGTAAGAAAGAAACTCTTAGTATGGCGAGCGAAGCAGGCCTAGCCCACTTGTACCATGGGCCTGTAACAAAATAGTGGTCGATGTAGACAGGAGCAATGGGTCAGTTCGTGGGGCATGCGCACAAAATAAAATAAAATAAGAAAGCTCGTGGGGGAATCAGTGTTGAAATATATTGTCTAGCTCTTTCCATCAGTTCGGACTTTTGATTGCGTTGGCTAGTGCATGCAGTTCAATGTAGTATCAGAGTAGGAGGTCCTAGGATCAAATCCTGGCCAACGCAAAAATTAAAAACAAATATTGCAGCTCTCCAAACATGCGTCACAATAGGCAAAGGACAAAGACGTAGGTGAGTGTTGAAATATATTGCCTAGCCATTTCCATTAGTTCGGATTTTTGGTTGCGTTGGCTAGTGCATGCAATTTAATATGGTATCAGAGCAGGATATCCTAGGATCAAATCCTGACCAACGCAAAAATTAAAAACAAATATTGCGGCTCCCCAAAACATATGTCATAATAGGCCAAAGGGCGAAAGACGTAGGGTGAGTGTTGAAATATATTGCCGAGCCCTTTCCATCAGTTCGGACTTTTGGTTGCGTTGGCTAGTGCATGCAGTTCATGAGCAATATTGGTCGATGTCGGCGGCGGCGGCGATTATGGCATAGAGACGACGAGTACATGAGCTTGGGGCGTCGGAGGTTCGCTGGCCCAGCCGGCAGCAGGAATGGAGCTCGTGAAGACCGGAGCGGTGGGGGCGTCAGCAACCGTCAAGAGGCGGGGAGGGGGGGGGGGGCGTCGGCAGCCGGCGCCGGCGATGCCGATGTGGGTGGGCAATGCGAGCCAGCCGGAATCTACAGAAACGGCTAAGGGCGCTTCCGGGTGAAAATGATAGTCCGTTTTTCTTTTATTACTCCGTATTAGTATTACGCATGATTTCTGAATATTTTAGCATTAGCTGAAACTTGCTACTAGAACATTACAGTTACTGAGCTATAATGTTCAGAAATCATGGAACTTGGCGCTTTTCATGAGGTATAGTCGAGTTTCCGATAAGTCGACTTATCTGTTCACACAATCCACTTGGTGTGTCAGCACCATCTTAAAAATTTACAAACTTGTGGCATGTGCAGAGCAGATAAAACTGCAGTACTCTGTCTCTGAAGCTAAAAGATCACTTATGTTATGTTATAAGCTGTAAGAGCTAGCATTGTTAACCGTACAAATTATTTGGTGCTTCCCCGAGGAACTGGGGTGTTCCCGCACAAGATTTTCAGTTTGCACAATCAAATCCTAAGAATCAGTTCCAAGGTTACCTGTTTAGTTCGTAGTATGAATTATCAGATGGTACAGATATATGTGTAACACTTCTCATGCTTCATATGCTGCTTCTTTTCTTACAAAATGGTACACGCATATGTGTTTGAAGCCTGACTACGAGTTTGAGGGTTATGTGTTGACTGCTGATGAGTTTGAGGGAGCCTGGGCGATGGTGATTGAGAAGTACAAGTTGCAGAACCACCCGCTCTTGACTCAGATTTATGAGGTATCGGCACCAGTGAGCTAACCATAATTCAGTGGAGAATTCCGTGCTCAGATGATAGATAGAATACGCAGCGGAGTGAGAGTGCTTGAAGGGACTTATTGGTCGTCCATGGACATGTAATACACAAACCTGTTGCTTGACTATGACTCTGCGCTCAGCGGAGAGCTTTGAGGAGAAGATGACTAAACTGGTAAATGTATTAGTTAGTAGTTGCTCCCAAATTATGTCAACTGGAGTTGTAAATCAGAATTACAATAAATTACACCAAACAATCTGTTAGTAATTAGTATGCTGGGCTATTTGGTGTGGAAGATTTTTTTACCTTCAAGGGCATTGCACCTAGTAGATGATGAACAGAAAACTGAACTGAAACTTTGGGCTTGATTTCACTCAACTAGCAGAAGTTACAGAGAGAGGGCATCGTGCACTGATCGTGCATCGTGTACAACTTACAAGGTGTGACCAAGTCTAATTCTAACTGAACGTGACAGTAAATAATACAAGAGAACATATACACTTAACAGTAGATATCGATGCATAAGGAACTTCAAAGATGAGATGGCTCTGTTGTTGCACAAAGCTATCAGGAGATCATATTATGCATGAAACCTTTATGTACTATAACCTTTATCAGAAGGATGCTTTCTTTTGTCTAGTTTAGATTTTTGTTTCTTTTTCCAGGAGAAAATCTCCAGCACCATTTGTGTAGTATAACCTTTATTTGACAATTATAATAAAATGCAGTGGGGGAAACCTACAGTACAACTTTAAAAAAAATCTGTCAAATGCAGTACATACAACACCTGCAGTACTCTGTAACATAAAACTAACATCACACCACGTAAACAAAGCACAGTATTTGTATGTAAATATGGTAAACATGGTCTAACTTGGCTAGTGTTGCTTGAGAGTGAGGAGCGTCTTGAAGATGCCCACTAGAACACCAACCACGGTGAAGAGCGTGACAATGGTTTTGATGTTGTTGTAGACGAACCTGTGCACCTTGATCCACAACCACCTGTTCAGCTTGTACTTCTCAATGCGGTTCAATATGCGGTTGTAGGAGCGACCGGCAGACAGGTGCTTGGTAATGATCTTGAAGAACTCAAGCACCTCTTTGTTTGTGAGTCCTCCTTGCACAATATGCTTTGCTCGTAGCTCATGTACATCTGCCTGCTGGTCCATGAGCACTGAAAGGAGGGTGATGTACGAGCAGACGAATGTATCTTCGCCAACATATACCCCTGAGTCGATGCATACCTCGAAAGCCACCATGTTTACAAGCCAACATGCTGTTGTGCTGTTGAGCACTAGTGGCGCCAAGAAAAGCTCGCCAAAGAGGGGTCCTTTCCTTATGCCGATTTGTCTGAAACTTCCTGTCTTGATGGCTTTCAGCTTGATGCCAATTTCTGCAAGTTCGATGGGACTTATAGATGGTGACATTGAACTGAGTCTTTTCCTGGAACTTTTCTGCACTTGCACGGGCGCAAGCCTAACGATGGCTGGCAGAGTAGCAAACCATTTGATAGGGATCAATGATGAAAATACACGCTTAATGCAGGCCATCTTGCTTTTCAGCACATGCACGACGCGATGAATAAGTGCTCCCTGTTATGCAAAAGCAGAAACTCCAGCAAGAAACATGCATCATAGAACATAATAGCCTCAAAGTCAGCATGGCCGATGTGTGCAACTGCTTCATGAGCATAGAGTCTCCGCGCTTGATGCGTTACCAGGACGACAGCCCCATAGATCTCCTCAAGTGAGTGGTCTGACCTGTTGACGAAGTGGTAGGCAGCCACGTGCTTCACCTTCTCCATCTGGCGGAGGTGGGGTGAGCCGTGGTGGTAAGGGCCGATAGCCACCACCCTTGGCACGATGTACTGGCTGCCCAGACTGCGCATGCATATGGGGAACCTGTGCATCTTCTCTTCTCTTCTCTCGAAATCAACCTTGAACTCCTGAGCTGCTTTACTCAAGTAGTGCTCCTCAACCGGAGCAGGCGCCGCAGCTTCTGCAGAATCCACAACTTGCTGGAGGCTATGGCTGGGACCGAGAGTGTCACTCGGATCTGTTATCTCAGCTGAGAAATCAGCCGCAGACTCCTCGGTCGCTTTCTTCACGTACTGCTCAACCGGAGCCACGACCTCAGCCATCGAATCAGCCGGAAGGTCGCACCTTGCGGAGTAGGCAGGTACTGCAGCTTCTGCAGAATCCACAACTTGCTGGAGCCATGGTGGTGGTAAGGACCTATAGCCACCACCCTAGGTACGATCTACTGGCTGCCCAGACCACCGCACATCCTTGCGGGGAACCTGTGCATATCTTCTCATCTCTTTTGTCGAAATCAACCTTGAACTCTTGAGCTGCTTTCGTCAAGTAGTCAAGCGTAGTAGGCACAGGTACTGCAGCTTCTGCAGAATTCACAACTTGCTGGAGGCTATATGGCTAGGACTGTGAGTATATATCACACAGATCTGTTATCTCAGCCTCGGCCACTTTCTTCGAGAACTGCTCAGCCGGAGCCACGTACGGGCTCAACCATGGAATCAGCCGGCACGTCGCAGCAGCGACGAGTACTATATACCGAGATCGGCCATCTAGCTTCGCTCAGTGGATGCCCGGTTGTGGCTCCTCTACATACCTGCTGTTTCTCTGCTGTTTGCTAATGATAGCTACTATAGGAGGCCAGAGTACCAGCGACGGGTTGAGACATACGCATTCCCGTTGGGTGAACCCTTGTTTTTACCAGGGAGGCCACAGCCCAATTTGATCAATGCATGTCAGCAGATTAGAAACTTTGGCTTGTCGTGTGATCCATACACACACGGCATGCAGCATTATTAAGTCCTTGTTGCAGTTGGCTGGGTTTTTGTTAACCCAGCCCATAGCAAAGTGGTGCTATATGAGTGTGCATGCATACATCATTTTAGTTGAGTAGCAGTTGAGCAAGGTGAGGTAAGCGACGGCCACTGGCGGAGCTAGACCGAAGCTGTTGGGGGGCGAAATGTAAATTTTGAATATCTCTCCAAAGTTGGGGGGACGGTGGCCCCTGCTGACATACATGTAGCTCCGCCTCTGGCGACGATCCAGCTGAAAGGAAGCTAGACAGGGCTCTCTTTACGTCACTGGTGGAAAACATGCCTCTAGTCCGGTTCCAGACGGGTTCTAGTCCCGGTTGTGCAGCCGTTACTAGAGGTCCCCTCCCGTTAGTCCCGGGTTCGTTACGAACCGGGACTACACGTTTATCGATTCGGCTATCGTGGCAGCTGATGGCGGTGAGGTAGCAGGTTCTGCCACGACAGAGTTTTGGGGGGGGGGGGATTTCTACCACGGCAGGAGGATCGGTAGAGGTTTGGCGTAAGTGACGTACAACGAAGGAACCCATTACACACATCATCGTCACGATTATATAGATTGAAGTGACCACTTTCTTTGTGTTTGTTCGAATATATTAGCGGTCTAACGAAGATCATCAGCGGTCTTATCTGATGCATGTTTTCTTCACCTTCTTCTTGTTTATTATCTTTCATTGCAGTACAATCGTATTCAGGGAACATTGGATAGTTGTCAACGTTTTCTTCTTCTTCGTTGTCTTCTATCATAATCCCTCTTTCTTCGTACTTTGTTCAACAATTATAGCTGAACATAAAATCGGACTGAATCAGTGGATGTGAATGATTCTTGAGTAAGAGTAATCCTTTTCGTTCTGATAGACACGGCACAGCCAACACATAAAACCATTCCGCTTGTTTGTCTCATCCACACAAGAAAACAATGCACATCTTTAATGAACGCGTGAGACATTTAGGCAGCGTCATACATCCATGACTGGCTCATCTGCATTATTAAAATCTTGGATCATACAATAAGTTTGGATTGTTTTCACTTCATTTACTTGTTGAAATCTAAAAATTTAGTGTGTACTAACAAAATATATATATAATTTTACATGAACCAATTTTTGAACTGGACAAAAGTGTTAACATAAAAAATGTTGAGTTTTTAATTATTGATCTAGCACTTAAAACCTCCTTAAATTCCGAGATCCGAAACTCTAAAATTACACATGTCAACTTTCAGTAACTTTTTGCATAATAAAAAATTGCCTATACACATCTATAATTGTCTCTACTTCTAAAGCATGAAATCCCTCTCTCCATCTAGAGCGTTGAGCTAAACTAACAATGAGAGATGAAAGAATGAAGTTGCTAACCTTTTAGAATCTTGGATTGATGAGTGCCATCAAATCCTTGACAAATCTTGGACAAAAAATGGAAATAAACTTGAGCTAGCTTGGAGCAAAATGGCCATTGCCCCAGGCAGGGACGAAGCGGTGTATATATAGAAAAAACATTAGTCCGGTTGGTGTTATAAACCGGGATTAGTTCATGACCTCTAGTCCTGGCTTGTAACACCAACCAGGACTATAGGGTCTCTTGGGTCCTAGCCGTTGGTGCCAAATCTTTGTTCCTGACTAGTATTACCAACTAGTACTTGAGGTTCCCAACGAACCGGGACTAGTCACTTGCGGCCTCCTAACTGTTGGAAACGGGGCTCACACTCATAGTTTTAAAAACCGGTGAGGCGACTGGTTCACTGGTTTGTTGGTCGGACCATTGGTTCATTTGGTTCGATAGCGATAAAAAACCATTCTTTTTCATAAAATTTAACCAAATTTTGGAACAAAATTGCCATAAAAGGTATATATAATGTATATTTCAATATGTAATAAAAGAACATGGCATGTCCAAATGGTATTGGACTTTATGTGTTGCTATTTATGTCAAGCATAAGGTTCACAAGTTCGATTCCTATAGTAAACATCTTATTTTCCGGTTTTTTGTTGTTTGGACCGGTATCTCTTAAAAACGGTGGTTCTGGTTTTTTCTAATTATTAAACCACCGAACCTGTTCGGTTTTTAAAACTATGCTCACACTAGTCCTAGTCCCAAACATAACCGGTACTAGTTTTTAAAACTATGCTCACACTAGACCTGTTTTCTACTAGTGCGTAAAATAAAAATAAAGCCATATTTTATAGGTTACAAAAATATCTGAAAATAATTTTAGACATAATCAATGTTGTATTGCACAAGAATGTAAAACCAAAACCGTGACATGAAATTCTTTATTTTTTGGCCTACACAAAAATGTCAAATCTAATAAAATTATTGATTTTGAAAACATACTTGCACAAATTTACGCTCTTGTTATTTTTGTACAGCTAAGAATACAAAATATTGGAAATTGATATTTTGCATGTTTGTAGGAAAAATAATAGGATACATCCGATTAGTACAGCCCACGAGAGAGGTAAAACGCTAACGTGACTGAAAACGCTAATGTTTTCTACCTCAAACCTTTTGTCCGATTCAAGATCTGTTTTTATCGTTGGGTTTGTCGCGATAAGATTTTCAAAACTAGATCCCATGTCGATATGTTCGACTATTTTTTTAGAGGATGCAAGTTTGTAAAAGTTACATCCGATCAAAGTTACATCCAATTTACAAAAAATATATATCCAAGTTATCAGAAAATTACATCCAGCGAAAAGTTACATCTGAATTAGCACAAAAAGTTACATCATCCAGCAAAAAAGTTACATCCCAGTTAGCAGAAAGAGTTACATATAGCAAAAAAGTTACATTCTAAAAAAAAAGTCATCGAAACATATCAACCTGAGGTCTTGTTTTAAAGATCTCGTTATGACTAGTCTAACGGTGAAAACAAAATCTAATTTAGATAAACGGTTTGAGCTAGAAAATATTTCTGTCGGACCGACCTGGCCGTACGCTAAACTCAGGTCGACCCGAAGATAGATTTCCTGTAGCTCCATAGCCATGTTTTTTTAGTTAAATGATTTAGTCGCCACGCAAATAAGCAGATCCATCCGGCCCAAGAAGAATGATGTGCGCCATCGCCGCTGCTACCTTTTACCAACGCGCTAAACAAGAATTAATAAGCCCAATATATAAGGTAAAACGCAGACGATTGTTTCAAAAAAAAAAAGGAACCGCACTTCCTGTTGAGACGGAGACGGACACGGACACGAACCTGGCCGCGTGCCGCCATCGCTACCTACAAATACCATGGATCGATCGCCTCGTCAATTGACGGCGGGTGGAAATCGGATCCTCGGAGGAGCCAATTAATGGGCAACTTCCGGCAACAGCGACATCACGCGAAAAAAAGCAAGAAGAAATCAGTTCAGATTGTTGAAGGGTAGAGGGAGAGAGAGATTGCGGAATATGATGGTTGTATTATTGAGCCTCTCGGGCGAGTATATATAGACATACATGGACCAACTTGGAGTACAAGACAAGTAACCTACTTGGAGTACAAGACAAGTAACCTAGTCTATCCCTAACAGAAACGTATACTCTAACATCCCCCGCAGTCGTAGCGGTAGCAGCGTGAACAACTGGAACGTCGCGAACGGTCGACCGAGAGCCGGTAGACCAAAGGCGGTGACATCCCCGCAGTGGTAGCGGAAACGTCATGGACGGTGTCACGGCGCAGAAGCTTGGACCGGAGGATGCTGGTGAGGAGCTCATGCGAGGTGGTAGCCCTTGTGCCGGTGTCGAGTGAGCCGAGAGCGGTGGGTGCTGCAACCTTGGTCAAGGTAGCCGCGCGAGGGGTCGCCGTGATCGATGTCGTGGTCGAGGTTGCCGATGTCGAGGTAGCCGCATAGTAAGCCGCGTGCGCATAGTGCAGCCAGGAGAAGGACGGAGACGCGTCAGGGCAGTCGTCGGAGAGAGCGATGCCGAAGTTGATGCAGTCCGAGCCGTCGAGGACGAGGTGCGGCCATGGCTTTGCCAAAACCAGGCGCACGTCGGGGACGAAGGCATACTCTGGTTGTGCCAAAACCGAGTATGCAAAGATGAAGTCGGTATGACGCAGTCGAGGCAGACGTAGAGGAGGTAGTCGATGCCGATGAAGACCTTGTCGAAGCCGAGGAAGACGAGGCGCTACAACCGAGCTTGCCAGACTCGAACGCTCGAGACGAAGGCACGCACCGGTGTTGCCAGTACCGGGCATGCGAAGAACGGGACCAGTAGAAACAACTTCACGCCATGTCAGAGAGGAGACTAGCAGAGGAGGACTCTACGACGGTTGCGTTGCGCAGATCGGCGAGGTGCCGATGCAGGCCGCGGTTGTCGGAGTAGACGAGTAGGTGTGGTTGAGGACGAGGCGAGGACGATGGCGACGAAGTCGTGCTGGACGAAGACGTAGAATGCGGCGAACCAGCGACGACCAAGAGTGGTCATACTGGATGCCTAGACGGAGGGGCAGTCGGCGGGACCTACGACAGCCAGGAGTGGCCATGTAGGCTACCTGTGGAGATGCGGCGGCGGTGCTCGAAGTAGGCGAGGAAGAACCCGGCGACGTGACGAAGACCATGCGCGGACGGCGGCGACCCGCGCAGATGGAGGAGAAGACTGGAAAGGAGCAGGCGGAGGTGGAGGAGATGGCTGGCGATCGCGCAGCAGGAGTCGTGGACGCCGGCGACCGAGAAGAAGAAACTAAGAAGAAGACGATGGTGGTGCTGTGTTGTGAGGACGGCATGGAGCTGGTGGTTCCCAAGGAGGAGGCCGTCCGGTACGGCCGGACCATGGAGAGGAACGGCTACTACAGCAACAACGACGCCTACACTCAGACCAGAAGCAGCCACAGCCGCGGCTATCCGCTCCTCAATCTCTCCTTGGACTCCAACATCCTCTCCATCGTCGCCCACTACTCCAACAAGAAGCACCGCGACCCCAGCTGGGACGCCGCCGAGCTCATCGGCACCCTCGACCACGCCACCCTCTTCCGTCTCATCCTCGCCGCACAACACCTCGAGAACCAAGGCCTCCTCGCCGTTGCCTGCAAAGCCATCGCCAGCATGATCGCCGAGGCAGATCCGCGCCATGTTCGGCATCAGGCCACCACCTCCGGCAGAAGCAGCCGGCTCCACTCTACATGAAGAAGCAAATAATATCACTATATTAGATAATGACCAAAAGGCGGAGGAGAGGGCGCTCAGGGCTCTACACATCGTCCGCTGCCAGGAACTCACCGTGTACGACCCCAAGCAATGCGGTTTCTCGCATACCAGGTTCTGCGATTACAACATCGCATTCTTCGACCTCGACAAGGAGTGTGAGTACTACTACTACTACTACTCCAGTACCTTCGCAGTACCTTTTGTTGCTAACCAATGGTTCTCTCGCAGCTAGGATTGGCCGTGGGCCCCCGCTTAGCAGGATGCCTAAGTCGTCCATCGCGAGCTCCTCCGTCAACTTCATTTCCTTGAAGGTGTGTGAGTCCGATGTCGGCTTCCCGATCAACATCTTCGGTACCGTTATTGCTCGGGATATGATCGACTTTAAGTGTGTGTATCTCTTCAGGCGTGAAGCAGATGATTCCCAGGTCATCACCTCACAGGATGATTCTTTAGCTTTGATAGATCCAAGTCGAGGGCTTCTTCCAGAAGACATAATTTACTTTGAGATCAATTTAAAGATCAAATGTGATGGAGGTGCAATCAAAGACTTCAGCAGAGGTTTAACATCTTATAACATCTGTCGCCTCCGTCAGCAAAATGAAACCACGATCGCCAGTCTAACCAGCCAGCTCAGCACCGTGGAATTGGAGATTGCACATGTTCCACGTCCCCTGGAAGCTTCCGTTACAATCAACATTCTCAAGGGACCATGTGAAGAACTCACAAGAGTAGCTGCTTGGAGTACTGGTAACACGGAGGCTCGTATCATTCTATATGCCAGCTATGAAGCCGCCACTGGAACGCAGATGATAAAAGTTGGTAGTTCTATCAGGTTAGCTCGTCGCGTGGTGCTTGTTCCACTCCGTGAGAAACTAGTACTGCATCTTGTTGGTCAGGATGAAGATGAGAGCCTTGTCCTCACTCTAGGACATTGTGATGATGAAGAGCGACGTGTTTGCAAGATGGGTTGCAGCGAACTGCAGGTGAATGTCTCTTGGACTGCCATCCCTGAAAAATATACTGTTGACTAGAGGGAGGTTGTCGGAGATGTATGGCTATTAAAATGACATGTAGTCCATTATTCCTCTAAACTCTAGAAGTTCTTTTTGACGGACATCGAAGTGTTAAATTTTCACTGAAAAGAAAAAAAATAGATATGAACAAGGTATTTGTTGGTTTGAGAATTTCTTTTGTGTTGTGTACAGGGGCAAAATACTTCCATAGTTTCTTTTTTATTTAGGTATTTATAGGGAAGCTAAAATCGGTGATTCTTGTTGTGCTCGCTCATATGTAGTACCTTCTTCATCGTCACTGTCCTCCATGGAGCTATGTGAAAACGTGTAATGAAAATGCATGATTGGTGCAGGGGTTCAATTTTTACACCGTAAATTGGTTTTTGAGACAACAATTTTCCCTAATTTATAGAAATCCCTCCCGCTTGTCCTAGTAGCTAGTAAAAATTATGCTAGTTTTACTGATCTAAATTATTTTCTTAGGGAAATTTACCCCTGTCACATTATTATGTTAGGTGGGATTCGGTCATAAGGTCAACGTGGTTTGCCACATATGAAGACGTAATTTACTTTGAGATCAATTTAAAGATCAAATGTGATGGAGGTGCAATCAAAGACTACAGCAGAGGTTTAACATCTTATAACATCTGTCGCCTCCGTCAGCAAAATGAAACCACGATCGCCAGTCTAACCAGCCGGCTCAGCACCGTGGAATTGGAGATTGCACATGTTCCACGTCCCCTGGAAGCTTCCGTTACAATCAACATTCTCAAGGGACCATGTGAAGAACTCACAAGAGTAGCTGCTTGGAGTACTGGTAACACGGAGGCTCGTATCATTCTATATGCCAGCTATGAAGCCGCCACTGGAACGCAGATGATAAAAGTTGGTAGTTCTATCAGGTTAGCTCGTCGCGTGGTGCTTGTTCCACTCCGTGAGAAACTAGTACTGCATCTTGTTGGTCAGGATGAAGATGAGAGCCTTGTCCTCACTCTAGGACATTGTGATGATGAAGAGCGACGTGTTTGCAAGATGGGTTGCAGCGAACTGCAGGTGAATGTCTCTTGGACTGCCATCCCTGAAAAATATACTGTTGACTAGAGGGAGGTTGTCGGAGATGTATGGCTATTAAAATGACATGTAGTCCATTATTCCTCTAAACTCTAGAAGTTCTTTTTGACGGACATCGAAGTGTTAAATTTTCACTGAAAAGAAAAAAAATAGATATGAACAAGGTATTTGTTGGTTTGAGAATTTCTTTTGTGTTGTGTACAGGGGCAAAATACTTCCATAATTTCTTTTTTATTTAGGTATTTATAGGGAAGCTAAAATCGGTGATTCTTGTTGTGCTCGCTCATATGTAGTACCTTCTTCATCGTCACTGTCCTCCATGGAGCTATGTGAAAACGTGTAATGAAAATGCATGATTGGTGCAGGGGTTCAATTTTTACACCGTAAATTGGTTTTTGAGACAACAATTTTCCCTAATTTATAGAAATCCCTCCCGCTTGTCCTAGTAGCTAGTAAAAATTATGCTAGTTTTACTGATCTAAATTATTTTCTTAGGGAAATTTACCCCTGTCACATTATTATGTTAGGTGGGATTCGGTCATAAGGTCAACGTGGTTTGCCACATATGAAGACGTAATTTACTTTGAGATCAATTTAAAGATCAAATGTGATGGAGGTGCAATCAAAGACTACAGCAGAGGTTTAACATCTTATAACATCTGTCGCCTCCGTCAGCAAAATGAAACCACGATCGCCAGTCTAACCAGCCGGCTCAGCACCGTGGAATTGGAGATTGCACATGTTCCACGTCCCCTGGAAGCTTCCGTTACAATCAACATTCTCAAGGGACCATGTGAAGAACTCACAAGAGTAGCTGCTTGGAGTACGAGGCTCGTATCATTCTATATGCCAGCTATGAAGCCGCCACTGGAACGCAGATGATAAAAGTTGGTAGTTCTATCAGGTTAGCTCGTCGCGTGGTGCTTGTTCCACTCCGTGAGAAACTAGTACTGCATCTTGTTAGTCAGGATGAAGATGAGAGCCTTGTCCTCACTCTAGGACATTGTGATGATGAAGAGCGACGTGTTTGCAAGATGGGTTGCAGCGAACTACAGGTGAATGTCTCTTGGACTGCATCCCTGAAAAATATACTGTTGACTGGAGGGAGGTTGTCGGAGATGTATGGCTATTAAAATGACATGTAGTCCATTATTCCTCTAAACTCTAGAAGTTCTTTTTGACGGACATCGAAGTGTTAAATTTTCACTGAAAAGAAAAAAAATAGATATGAACAAGGTATTTGTTGGTTTGAGAATTTCTTTTGTGTTGTGTACAGGGGCAAAATACTTCCATAGTTTCTTTTTTATTTAGGTATTTATAGGGAAGCTAAAATCGGTGATTCTTGTTGTGCTCGCTCATATGTAGTACCTTCTTCATCGTCACTGTCCTCCATGGAGCTATGTGAAAACGTGTAATGAAAATGCATGATTGGTGCAGGGGTTCAATTTTTACACCGTAAATTGGTTTTTGAGACAACAATTTTCCCTAATTTATAGAAATCCCTCCCGCTTGTCCTAGTAGCTAGTAAAAATTATGCTAGTTTTACTGATCTAAATTATTTTCTTAGGGAAATTTACCCCTGTCACATTATTATGTTAGGTGGGATTCGGTCGTAAGGTCAACGTGGTTTGCCACATATGAAGACGTAATTTACTTTGAGATCAATTTAAAGATCAAATGTGATGGAGGTGCAATCAAAGACTTCAGCAGAGGTTTAACATCTTATAACATCTGTCGCCTCCGTCAGCAAAATGAAACCACGATCGCCAGTCTAACCAGCCGGCTCAGCACCGTCAAAATTGGAGATTGCACATGTTCCACGTCCCCTGGAAGCTTCCGTTACAATCAACATTCTCAAGGGACCATGTGAAGAACTCACAAGAGTAGCTGCTTGGAGTACTGGTAACACGGAGGCTCGTATCATTCTATATGCCAGCTATGAAGCCGCCACTGGAACGCAGATGATAAAAGTTGGTAGTTCTATCAGGTTAGCTCGTCGCGTGGTGCTTGTTCCACTCCGTGAGAAACTAGTACTGCATCTTGTTGGTCAGGATGAAGATGAGAGCCTTGTCCTCACTCTAGGACATTGCGATGATGAAGAGCGACGTGTTTGCAAGATGGGTTGCAGCGAACTGCAGGTGAATGTCTCTTGGACTGCCATCCCTGAAAAATATACTGTTGACTGGAGGGAGGTTGTCGGAGATGTATGGCTATTAAAATGACATGTAGTCCATTATTCCTCTAAACTCTAGAAGTTCTTTTTGACGGACATCGAAGTGTTAAATTTTCATTGAAAAGAAAAAAAATAGATATGAACAAGGTATTTGTTGGTTTGAGAATTTCTTTTGTGTTGTGTACAGGGGCAAAATACTTCCATAATTTCTTTTTTATTTAGGTATTTATAGGGAAGCTAAAATCGGTGATTCTTGTTGTGCTCGCTCATATGTGGTACCTTCTTCATCGTCACTGTCCTCCATGGAGCTATGTGAAAACGTGTAATGAAAATGCATGATTGGTGCAGGGGTTCAATTTTTACACCGTAAATTGGTTTTTGAGACAACAATTTTCCCTAATTTATAGAAATCCCTCCCGCTTGTCCTAGTAGCTAGTAAAAATTATGCTAGTTTTACTGATCTAAATTATTTTCTTAGGGAAATTTACCCCTGTCACATTATTATGTTAGGTGGGATTCGGTCATAAGGTCAACGTGGTTTGCCACATATGAAGACGTAATTTACTTTGAGATCAATTTAAAGATCAAATGTGATGGAGGTGCAATCAAAGACTTCAGCAGAGGTTTAACATCTTATAACATCTGTCGCCTCCGTCAGCAAAATGAAACCACGATCGCCAGTCTAACCAGCCGGCTCAGCACCGTGGAATTGGAGATTGCACATGTTCCACGTCCCCTGGAAGCTTCCGTTACAATCAACATTCTCAAGGGACCATGTGAAGAACTCACAAGAGTAGCTGCTTGGAGTACTGGTAACACGGAGGCTCGTATCATTCTATATGCCAGCTATGAAGCCGCCACTGGAACGCAGATGATAAAAGTTGGTAGTTCTATCAGGTTAGCTCGTCGCGCGGTGCTTGTTCCACTCCGTGAGAAACTAGTACTGCATCTTGTTGGTGAGGATGAAGATGAGCACCTTGTCCTCACTCTAGGACATTGCGATGATGAAGAGCGACGTGTTTGCAAGATGGGTTGCAGCGAACTGCAGGTGAATGTCTCTTGGACTGCCATCCCTGAAGAATATACTGTTGACTGGAGGGAGGTTGTCGGAGATGTATGGCTATTAAAATGACGTGTGTAGTCCATTAATATAAGAGAACTCTAGAAGTTCTTTTTGATAGACATCGAAGTGTTGAATTTTAACTGAAAGAGAGAAAAAATAGATATGAGCAAGGTATTTGTTGGTTTGAGAATTTCTTTTGTGTTGCGTACAGGGGCAAAATACTTCCATAATTTCTTTTTATTTAGGTATAGGCATTTATAGGGTAGTTAAAATCGGTGATTCTTGTTGTGCTCGCTCATATGTACTCCCTCCGGTTCATAATATAAGACGTTTTAGGATACGTCCCGACAGCTCTCAAAACAGGAAATGTACAAAAAATGCCCTTCCATTCTTGTCCGAACGGGTACGATCCTAATTTGAAAATTTAAACTACCAGTCGGAATCTTTCCATTCTTGTCCGAACGGGTACGATCCTAATTTGAAAATTTAAACTACCAGTCGGAATCTTTCGCCCAGATCGCGATCGATCCCCCAGCCATCTCGCCCATCCCGGGATCGATCCCCCACCCAGCTCGCCGGCCGGCCGCCCGCCCGCCCCCACCCAACACTGTGACCTTGAATCGATCCCTCCAGGTCCACGCATCGCCCAGGGCCTCCAGGCTCGTCGTCCGGCATCTCCACATGGCCCCAGCATAGGGAGTCAGGGTCCACACCGCCCAGCACCTCCAGGTCCACACGGCCAGGGGAGAAGACCAGCCGTTCGTCATGCTCTGCTCCTGATCGCCCAGTGCTCCTGCTGGGGGCCGGCGATCTTGTCTGCCGGCAAGGTGCTCCCGGACGCCGGCAAGGTCCTCAGCCTGTCAGCTCTAGCTCCCGGATGCCGGCAACGTCTGCTCTTCTCCAGCACGGCACGGCCCAGCCGCTGGCGGTCCACAGCAGCAGCACCCGTAGTAGCAGCACCTCACCGGCTTCCTCTTTGCTGCCAGGGGTGTTCCTGCTCGCTCTGCACCTCGCCACCGGCCATCCGCAGCAGCAGCACCACCACACCAGCTTCCTCCTCGCCGCCTGGGGTGTTTCTGGTTGCTCATCACCTTGCAGCCGACGATCTGCAGCAGCAGCACCTCATAGGCTCATCAGGCACCTGACCGTGATCTCTTCTAGGCAAGCATCTCACCATGACCGTGTAGGTTTATACAACAATCCTGCAAGGCACGCCCAGATAAGCAAGAACACATCATATGTTGTACTCCAACATCAGTCCCCAACATCTGAATGTGCGCTGTATGTATGTTCAGTTAACAAGTTCTAGATTATTAAGTTGAGTACTGCAAGTTCAGTTAACAAGTGCTGAAATGTTTTTGTGCAAGCAATACATGTGCTAAAATATTGACAAAGATAGCCATGGGAAATAATCTACTCCAAGAATGAGCAGCCAGCTACAATTTGTTAAACTTGTTTACTGAATGTGTAGCTAAGACTTTTTTAATGCTAAAAAAACTTGAGGTAAGCATACAGCTGCAACTCTTCTACGTAATCAATAGTAGTCTTGTGCAGTCCCTATCCTTAAATTGCACAACTGTTTAGGTACTGGCAGGCAGCTGCCATCTAAATCATCCACCAACTCCTTTAGGACAAATCAATCCATCACTAGCAGCAAAATGTAATCACAAAAGCATGAGAAGTAGGCAGTATGAAATGGGAAACTTCATTTCAAGTTTCAGTGACTAAATAATGCAAGAAAATGCTGAAATAAACAAATACAAAAAAGTTAAACTGACAAGCGTGCATAGAGATAGTGTGGAGTGTTACCTTCAGGTAAATAAGAAACATAATGGCACTTCTTTCTTTTCTGTATTTTTTGGGAGTGAATTTGCTTGTCCACTGCCTGCAGTAGAGAAAAAACCTTCAAATTGCTAACTGGATATTTGTTTATCTACTGCAAGCAAACAAAAGATTAATCACACAAGAATAATGTCAGGATTTCTATTGTGTATGCTCTGGAGTAACTATTGTAAGAGTATAAGCTTCATTCTAATTAGTGCCAGTATAAGCTGCAATCCAATTAGTGTCAGGATTACTACTCATATTTCTCTGTATAAGCTTCATTCTAATTAGTGGCGCATGCAATTAGTGTCAATCAGTATCAGGATTACTGTACTTCAAACCGGGAGTATTGTGCATGCCTGGATCCAGTACTAAAGCAAGGACATGCAAGCCAAATCTCGCCGGAAGGACAAGCGAGCCAAATTCAGGACGCAAAGCACTAAATCAAGCAAACGTGACAAGAGGAAGAGATCACATGACCAAACCTTGGCGAGCGTGTGGGACGAAGACGACTTGGGCGCTGGTCTGCAGCAGCGAGACGGCGACGCGCCGGAGACGGGCGGGCGGAGACGGCGGCCTCGATGACCACCGTTGTTGCTACATCTGCATTTGCTCCACAACTCCTGGGCGTAACTCTCCTCGTCCTGTTCCTCACGTGCTCCGTGTCCGCGACCCCATCCGCATCGTCTGCGTCGCCCCGAACCTCACCCATCCCAAATCACCGGCCTCCTTCTCCTTCACCCCACTGTCAACAGATCCAGCTCCACTGTCGATGGATCGAGCACCGCCGCTCACAGATCTTGGAGCACCGCCGGTTTCTTGGCCAGAAAAATCTGACCTTGAACCGACGCAACCTGCTAGCGATTTAGGGGAAATCCGGAGATTCAGCACGGCGGCGTGAGGAAACCAGGCGGCGGCGTAGGGCGCGTCGTGTGGGAGCCCGGCGGTGGCGTGTGGTGCCAGGTGGCGGAGTGTGGGGAGCAAGGCGGCGCCGTGGGTGGAGCAGAGAGCGAGGGAGTGAGCGACGCGAGAGAGGACGGTGTCGACGAGAAAGGGGTAAAATGGGAAACCGGAAAAATTTCGTAACGTGACAACTTTTGACTATGAAATGCTTAAACGTCTTATATTATGAACTGGAGGGAGTAGTACTGTATCTTCTTTATCGTCACTGTCCTCCATGGAGCTATGTGAAAACATGTAATGAAAATGCATGATTGGTGCAGGGGTTCAATTTTTACACCGTAAATTGTTTTTTGAGACGACAATTTTTCCTAATTTATAGAAATCCCTCCCGCTTGTCCTAGCTAGTAAAAATTATGCTAGTTTAATTTTACTGATCTAAATTATTTTCCTAGGGAAATTTACCCCTATCACATTATTATGTTAGGTGGGATTCGGTCATAAGGTCTACGTGGTTTGCCACATATGCCGCATCACAGGCGGAAGAAGAGGTAGGTGCGCACTATGGTGGAGCTGGAGCACAAGAATGTGATGCCCAGGTGTCCTGAGAATGTGATGCCAGGTGTAGCATGACATGTATATCTGATGATCGGGTCAAACATCACAGAACAGGATAAGAAGTGTAGAAGGGACAAAAATTAGCACGTGTTTAGGGCAATCCGCAAAAAAATGTAGAAGAGGTACTTACGTGTTTTAAATGGCAAATCAAACTATAGATGGTATGTCCATATTAGTTGACTCAACTTTATCTAGATACGAATGCATATAGACTAGATATTTAACTAGATACATATGATCTAGACAAACCTGAGTCAACTAACACTACGGGTGTTCCCACACGGCAAGGGCGCCCCGGAACATGGCAAAAACTACACGGCAACGTCAGCCACGAGAAAGAGCCTTTGCGGTGTGTCTTTGCGCCCGGAACACGGCAAAGGCTTTCCCGTGTGTTTTCGCGTAGACACGACAAAGTAAAGTAGTTGACGGTTCCATCTGTGACGGAGCCAACATACCTTTGCCGTGTGCAATATGTCTTTGCCGTGTACAAACTCTTTGTCATGTGCCTTTTTCTTTGCCGTGTATGTTTTCTTTGTCGTGTGCCCACGTGTTGCCGTGTGTGTGCTCTTTGCTGTGTGCCAGTCAGGAGGGACACACGGCAACGTGTCCTCCTTTGTCGTGTGTCTGCGGCACATTGCACATGATAAAGGCCCTGTGACATTGCCTAGCAGCACACAGGTGGCTTACACGTATACACACGGCAAAGGAGTCCTGTTTTTTTTAAAAAAAAATATTTTCATTCATTTCCTGCAATTCAATACATAGAATATATATATATGATCATATAGATCATCAACAACAATAATATAATCATCAACAACAATAATATAATCATCACCAACAATAATAAGATCATCACCAACACCAAAATGCATCACCAACACCAAAATATCACAAGTATGATCATAATATCATCACAAACACTACCAAATATCACATCATCACCACGAAAGCAAGAAAGTTCACAAATATTACAAGTGTCAAATGGTCATCGACTACTCCAAGATGCACGCCTCCGGATCCCATGACTTGAGGGATTGCGACGCAAAGTTCAATGGTGGTTTCGACCATGAGACCCTCTTCGACATCATCTTTGTGAGCACAAAATAGTATATTCCCTTCATTTTAAATTACCCCTTTGTCAAAAAAATAAGTGACAACGTTTTGTCTAGAAATACATGCATGCTGTCACTTATTTTAGGACGATGGGATTATAAGTTTTGGATATTTAATATGGACTACATATAGACTGAAATAGATGAACATACACGCTAGAAATGTGTCGATATACAAGCAGAAAAAGTTACTATGGCTTGTATTCATCTATTTCAGTGCGTATATATTATTTTTCTTTTTAAAATGCCTCTAATCACAATTAGGACTTGTTTTCGCTATGAATACGTTGTACTCCGTATTTAAATGTTCTTTTGAATAGTATAGTAGTGTAGACCACGGGTCGATTACACCAACAAGCACAACTCTAAACTGCGTGCAAAGTGCTTCCTGTGATGACATGGCATGCTTTTCATTCACGCCTGACACCATGGCACCGTTTGATCGCTTTCCTCGTCACCGTGATGCTGACTGGGATGGAGACAGGATCATGGATTGCTCCGCGTAGGGTCACCGTTATCTTCCTCGTTGTTTCCGCCGTTGCCGCCGTTGTTGGTGACGTCGTCGTCTCCCTGAAGGTGGAGGTCGAGTTTCTTCCTGATGTCATCATCATCATCGTCGTCGTCGTCTCCGTGGAGGTCGAGGTAGTTGGCCCGGGCCTCGAGCGACATCAGCAGGCAGACGAACCACATGAGCATGGCGTCCAGGGCCAGCAGCGCGCCACCGCCAAACATCCCGTCCGTCTTGGACGCCGACGGGCAGCTCACGGTGCCGTCGTCCGCCACCACCGGCATGTACCGGAGGTTGGCGTGCGCCGTGATGGTCGCCCAGAACAGCATCGCCAGGGCCGCCGCCGACACCAGCCTGCATATATATATAACCAATCAACAGTCAAAGCAGCACGCTTCTTGGTCATCGACGACGAAGGGAGCTAGCTAGCCAATGCACAGTGGTTGATGAGTACGTACTCGGCGACTACGAAGAAGACGGTGAGGCCGATTTTTTGGAACAGAGCTCGGCGAGGAACTGCTGCTGGCTGGTGGCTAACCAGCTTGTTCGTCTTGTAGGGGTACAAGACCGCCAGGTGGCCGGCGACAACGGTGAGTAGCAGCGACAGCACGGACAGGCACCCCATGGCGACGCTGAGACGAGGGAGCTCGCACATGAGCATCGAACCATCGTCACCTCGGGTGATGATACGTTTTCCAAAAAGAGGCTGCAAAC
Organism: Avena insularis; assembly: GCA_023614405.1. Lineage (NCBI taxonomy): Eukaryota > Viridiplantae > Streptophyta > Magnoliopsida > Poales > Poaceae > Avena > Avena insularis. The sequence continues at coordinate 411,439,958 of CM042691.1, forward strand.
ACACGGTATAGTGGTACATATGTCATGTCATGTAGGGTGTCAAATTGGAATCCCGTCAAAGTTTTACCTTTAGTTCTTTTGTTAAAATCTAATTTAAATTTTAAGCAAAAATTTACACTAAATTTTGCTAAATAAACTAGAAGTGGAATTTTGGTGGGATCCCACTTGTGACACCCTAATGTCATGCATGGATTTCAGTCATTAAGCTAGTGATCGATCAACATGTGGATCGAGAGGGATCAATGGTGTGTACCTTTCTATCCTCGGCAACGATGCCGAAAACGACGGCCTTCACACCGAAGAAGAAGAGAACAAGGGCACGCTTCAACCAACCTGGAGAAGAAGCCATGATTATCTGTGATACCTTGCAGCTGCTTTGCGTTCCTCCCACTTTTCCCAGCACAGCTCAGGGGAATGTTATTGGGATCATTCCTTTGCTGCAAATTGTAGAGTAGTTTAACTCTTTTGGACTCATTCGGTTCCTAGTTAAGATTCCTATGCTGCTTGCCGTGTTAGTACCATTGCTTTACTCGCCCACTATCTGTGTGAGAATCTCCAAAATATTGTACGCTTGCTATGTGGGTTTTTCAATTTTTTTTTGTTATTGTTTATGCTAGTATAGAACATGGATTTATGGCATGCAGCTCCTAGAACACTGTCTTTTTCCTCAGTTGGTTTTTCCCCACCGTCTCTAGCGAACCGGAGCTAATACTCTCGGATACTCCATCATATTTTGGAGGCGGTCTCGAACAGTCTTGGTAAATGCAACCCTTGATCCGTTTCGCTGCTGAAACCAACCGAGGGAAAACCGGCCAGGCATCAAATCCAGAGTCAGTTTCATATTTTAGACTGACCGCAGGATTGAATTATTATCATGTTCCTACTCAAGATTACTTGATAACAACACATCACATATGAGCGTCACTGTACCTCACATCACAAGTTCATATTACAGCGTGAGATTTACATGGCTAGTTTCTCTAGCGATTACAATTTAAGCAAAGTTGTAAAATATCAGAAGTGAGACGATCTACCATGCTGCCATGGTCCAATATACTGATGACATATTGATTATACTCCGCGCGCCGAAGCCTCTCAGCTCCAGCGACTGCGTACCGTCTTGGAGGTTTCCTCCCTCACCACGGGCCTGCGCATCAACTTCCACAAAAGTACCTTCGTCCCAATCCATGTGCCCTCTCCAGAAGCTGCCAGCCTTGCTGCCATTCTGGGATGCCCCGTCTCGGTATTCCCTCAGACGTATCTCGGGCTCCCACTGTCCGACCAGAAATTGACTGCGACCACACTGGAGTTCCTTGCCACCCGAATTTCGAACCAGATCCCTGGATGGCGCACCTCGCTCATCCCTATTGGCGGACGCTTGACCCTCGCCACTGCCGTCCTCTCTGCGATTCCCCTGCTTGCCATGTCAGTACTTCCCCTTACTAAGGGCACCCTTGCGAAAATGGATAAACCAAGGCGTGCCATGCTCTGGAAAGCCGCTGCCTTGTGCTCAGGCGGGGACTACTAGGTTGCATGGGACCTGGTATGCCGATTACGATCCGGAGGTGGCCTTGGTGTCGTTGACTTCGCCCTCAAAAACACTTGCCTACTACTCAAAAACCTCCACTCCCTTTTCTCTGGGAGCGACACCCCCTGGACGCGCTAGGTTCGCCGAAGCTACATCTGTGGAGAACCGCAACCCCCCACCCCCTCGTGGAAAGGCTTTCAGTCCCTGGTCCCTTTGTACTGAGCCATAACTCAGGTTGACCCCGGGGGACGGGATGTCGACCTCTCTTTGGTTTGACTATTGGACACCGCTCGGCCCGCTAGCTGATGCCCTCCCCGCTGCCTTCTCGCACTGTCTCTCACCGACACTTTCGATGGCCGATGCTATCAGCAGCAATGCCAGCATCCCGCTTCGGCCGCGTATCTCCGTCCAGGCAGAGGCCGAGCTGGCATTCCTGCATTCCAGCCTGCGCGCTCTTTGGCTCATCGATGCCCTGATTGTCGCACGACTACGCTTTGCCCTGCAGGTGACTTCCGTGCTGGATCCGTGTACCACGCATTACACTCCTCGGGGTGCATAGTGCCACTCCAAGAAATCAACTGGACAAACTTTGCGCCCCCCCCCCCCCCCCGTGTGAGAGTGTTCTTCTGGATTCTGCGACTTGGTCACACAAGGACACACACTCACTTGTTCCATCTTGGGTGCGTCCCATCCCCGCACTGTCCATTCTGCCCTGGCATCCCCGAGGACTTGGACCACCTATTCGTCCAGTCCCGTCGTCTTGCCCCACTCTAGGCGCGCCTTGCAGGCGGCTTGCAGCTGCCCCCAGATGCAAGCATCGCCGTACTACTGGGCGCACTCTCTGCAGGCCTCCCCCGTATGCACGCCTCAGCCCTTCATACCGCACTACTTGCTACATTGTGGTCGGTCTGGAAATCTCGCAACCGCATGGTGTTTGACGGGGCCCGGATCACCGTCGCGCAGATTGCCGCCCTGGTGGTGGACCACCTACTGCTGTGGGTCGTCAGGGCTCCCAGAAGAGTCGACCTCGACCCCCTTCGGGCCTGGTGTCTACACCTATAGTAGCTCTTCCCCCTCCCCTCCCCCTGTAACTCTACTCCTTCCTTGTAACCTTTCCTATTAGGGTGGTATGCCACCCTCTGCGCTGTCGTGATCTCTCGTACTAGCACCCCATGTAAATTACTTTTTTTAATGAAAATCTTGGCGTTCAGGTGGGCTATCACCCCCCGTTGCACCCCTAAAAAAAAGATCAAAAGTTAACATTACACCCGACTCATAGTTCTAATCAAGGGTGGTAGAGGTCTAGTTGAGCGGAACGGGTCATGTAGTAAACGCCACCTACCGAACCTTCTATCCAGATTGTCGGCACTCTTGTTTCGTGTACCCTTTGTGCCACTCCGGGTGCTCATCTGCTTACATGTCTTCCTTCGCCATGCAAAGTATTGAATTGCATGTACTAATGGAAATGGAAATGGCTAGGCAACATATTTCAACACAAAGGAGCTCTCCTTCTTTGCAGATCATCGACACTGTCCTACCCCTACTGTGACCCTGGTGTTCATCTCTTTAGTTGACCACGTTATGCTTGATTTTGGGCCAATGTGATTATTTCTATGCCCCGGTTTGAGGATGCATTTCCATCTGTCTATCTCATAATGGAATTTTGCACTCGTAAGATAAATCCATCTAAACAATTTTATCGGTACGGGGTATGAATCATGTAAGTCTGCGAACTAACAAACTATGAGCTATTTATCTACACGTTGTTAGCAAATTTACCCAAACAATCTCATATATACAAATTGGAAGCACCTTTCGAGTTCCTACGGTTTATCCTCGGAGAGAATCATTGCTTCATTTTGATCTTTCTCGGCCTATCCAAGGCCGTTCGATGATGTATTCGACCAAAGCATGTGCCTTCGTTCCATCAGTCTTAACCTCGAGCAAGCCTGCTTCCCTCTGCGTCGTTCCCCTTCACATTTTCTTCAACAGAGGCTGTGAGTGTCGTCGTGATGCATCCATGTTGAAATATTGGAGGCTATAAAAAATAGAAAATTTAGGAGGCTCTATAGTAGAAAAATAAGTACAGTACTACCAAAGCTACAACTTGTAAAAGCCCATCTCCGACATACCCACATGAGAATGGAGAGAGGCCTACTAGTGGTATAAGCCCATTACAGCAGGCCCACGAAGCGCAGATCCACTCGCGACACCGTAGCGCAAAGAACAACACGACTTCCCCTCGCTGCTCGCCGTCGCCGCCGTCTCTCGCTCTCACCCATGCGCGCACCGCCGTCGCCGCTGCCTTCCCGTCGACGGGGATAGCTACGAGATCCGTGCATCGTCCATATCGTATCTTCAGCCATGGCTCTACGAGCGGCCGCCTCAAGGCTCGCCTCCTCCAGCCTCCGCCGCCGCCACATCCTCCCGGCGGCGCTCCTCTCGCCCGCCGCCGCCAGCCCCAAGGCGTTCCTCCACTCCCACGCCACCAGCTTCGGTACGCCCCTCCTCCTCCTCCTCCCCCCCCCTCTCTCTCGTCACTCGCAGCTCGTCCACATCCCGCACACGCGCTGCCTGACAAGGATGGATTCGATCTTTGCTGCTATTTCGTTTCCTCGTCAGGATACAAGCAGGTGCGCGAGGACGAGAAGAGCAAGCTGGTGGGCAACGTCTTCAGCAGCGTCGCCTCAAGCTACGACGTCATGAACGACCTCATGAGCGTTGGGCTGCACAGGCTGTGGAAGGACAGGTTGCTCAACCTTACCCACTGCCTCCCTTTGCTCGATCCATTCCAATTGGGGGGTTCATCCTTACCGGATTCTTGTTACTCCATGTTCTTCAGGCTGATTTCGAAGCTGAACCCGTTTCCTGGGATGAAGCATCTCGATGTGGCTGGTGGGACAGGTACAAAATCTAAGGATTGTCTCTTCTTCTGTAGCTTCCTTTGGAATATAAGATGATATGTATCGGATAAATTAGGATAACATAGACGGTCGCAAACAGATATAAGGGAATCAGCTGTCTTGTTTTTGTGAGTCAAGACAAATGATAAGCCATATTCTGTATTCTTTGCACTTTCGAGGTTGAGCTGTCCTAAGTTATCTTCCACAACTTTCATACCGACTACTCAATGCACATGTCCTTTCTTTCCCGTGCATAGAGTTATAAATTTCCTGTTGCTAATGCTGCCTCTGTGTGAATATGTGATCTTTGTAGCTTCTCCTTTATTTTCTGTCATCATTTATGTACTAGTGTTGGTCCTTAACAAATAATGCTTTTCTGTTCTAAAACGCTGCCTCCATGTGGAAATGCAAGATTCAGTGTCCATATTTCCTCTGCAAATTTGCAAATAGATGAACATCTATGAAACGATGCATCAACCCAGTACCTTTTCTTTGTTCTAAAGAATGTGATGTTTATTGCACACCTTGTTCTAGATTGATTGTACAGTCTACACTTTGTCTTTCTCTTGGTACTACGACCTCTGTTCCTAAATATAAGAGGTTCTAGGTCAAATTGAACTCCCAAAATGTCTTATATTCAGGAACTCAAACTCCCAGAACATCTTATATTTACATAACATAGACGGCAACAAGAAAAAGGGAATCAGCTGTCTTGTTTTGGTGACTCAGACAAATGATAGGCCTCTAACTTAGTGCGTAAGCAACTCTCTCTTCGTAGCTTCTCCTTTATTCTCTGCCATCTTCTGTATGTATTGATCCTTAGCAAGAGTAATAGAAAAATTTCTGTTCTAAAACTCTTCCTGCATGTGCAAATGCAAGATTCAGTGCCCATACTTCATCCAAAATTGCAAATAGAGGAACACATCTATCTATGAAGTGATCTCTTAACTAAGGACCTCTTATTTGTTCTAAAATTTGCATGATGTTTATTGTACACTTTGTGCTAGGTTCAGTGTACAGTGTACACCCTGTCAATGTTGCTACTGTATTTTATTGTTTTTGGATAACTTTCTTTTTAAAGGTTATGCTGCTAAGAAGTCTCTTCACCAATATATTGTCAGTTCTCTTGAACACTTGTCACGAAATTTGAAGTAATGTACCTGCCATTCCTTCTATGCCAACTGCAGGGGATGTTGCATTTCGTGTAGTGGAAAGAATCAAGAGCGTGAGCCACAGAGCAACGCAGGGTACTCTTACTGACATCGAAGAAGACACTCACATTTATGTTTGTGACATTAACCCAAATATGCTAGATGTTGGAAAGAAGCGTGCTGCCGAAAAAGGTCGTGATTCATGGAACTTGTTTTATCATGCCACCTTAGTTTCAGGTGTTGTATTCTGTTCTCCAACAGTTATTTTTTGGCTTCAGGCTACAATGAAGAGCATTGCCTCAGTTGGGTACAGGGAGATGCAGAAGCTCTGAGTTTTGAGGATGGGTCTATGGATGGCTATACTATTGCATTCGGGATCAGAAATGTGACGCACATTGAGAAAGCTCTATCAGAAGCTTACAGGTGGGTCACCTAAAATCCTTAACCAATCAACAGTATCTTACTGGATAAGGATCAATCTCGATTTTTATCTTTGTGAAGTTTCAACTGTGCTGCAAATTAAATGCCTCCATATGTCTTTTGATATCTGACTACTTTATGTTCTTCACATATGCTATATGTTTCAGAGTTCTAAAGAAAGGAGGAAGGTTCCTATGCTTGGAGTTGAGTCATGTGGATGTTCCAATTTTTAAAGACATGTAAGTTTTCTTTAGTCAAGTCTGTTGTCATTGTACGATAATTTTGTGAGAACTGTCTTGAACATTATTAAAATGATCAAGTAAATGCCAGAGCTACAGTTAATTTATCATCAACTGCACTGTTCATTTTCAGCATTCGCACCAAGCACTGCAACATAGTTACCACCTGTTAGCAACCTATGTAGATATATGTTAAACATTGCTGAAGATTGCCCTGAAAAAACTCATGTTTCTTGTTGTTTGATGCTTCCTCCGTTCCATAATTTTTGTCGTGGTTTTAGTTCAAATTTATGTGATACATGTGAGGAGATGTTCCTTGTCTGTTCATTGCTTGAATGATTTTAGTGTTATTTCACCCTTCCAAAATATCCTACTAGTGCTTTGTTGAAAGTAATATGAATGCTGTGTTCTACTGTTTCCATGTGTTGCTCTCTGAACTTTTGGAAGTTTACTATCCCTTTTTTCCTCCAGTTACGACGTCTATTCATTTTCTGTGATTCCTGCTGTGGGAGAGCTAGTCGCTGGTGATAGGCAGTCATACCAATACTTGGTTGAGAGCATCCGTCGGTTCCCAAAACAGGTGAAGATTGGTATTTTTAAGCATTTATGTTCCTGGGCAGCTTTTTTGTATATACTTGAATGTAGTTTGAAGAATTGTTGGGTTTAGTGCTTTCTACCTTGAGTCAAACCTGTAGAATATCGGCAAAATACTAACTAGAATTGCTCCGTCACATTAACATAAGATGTTATCACAACCATTATATGTTGTAATTGGTTATAATAACATCTTATATTACGGGACGGAGGGAGTACCGTCTAAAGCGATATGGACTATGGATGTTGTATGTTGTTGCAGCAGAAGTTATATGTAAGATTATAAGATTTTTCAGCAAATTTTTTTTATGTTTTGCACTTGTGCTGATCAAACTACTTTAACTTTCCAGGAAAAGTTTGCTCAGATGATCCAGGAAGCTGGATTTGAGATGGTCGAGTATGAAAATCTGGTGGGCGGTGTAGTTGCCATTCACTCTGGACTGAAACTTTAGTATAGGTCAAATAACAACACGAGGGAGAGACGCTTCACTAACGTTGGATTTGGGGCTAACAGTTGACACGTTTTCCTTGTTGAAAAATCATGTGGCTCTTCTTCTTGCTTTTTCTTCAGTTAGAAATAATGGCAGATGTTCTGCATAATGTTGTTATTAGTTTTTGTCACATTTGGTCTTATATATAAAAAAGAGTAAACCGTACCAGCGGTCCTAATTCTTTTCGCGTGCCTTCAGTTTGATCCTAGTTCTTTCAAAACGCATATCTAGGTCCTAAATCTTTCGTAAGTGATTCACGCGAGGTCCTAAATCGGTTTGACCCACGTTGACCGGTGCCACGTCGACATCAGACATGTGGCAGTTGAAAAAAATTACGGATGGACCCTTATAAGATGTGAGGTTCTAATTCCTGGGCCCCTAGTTCTTCTCCATCTCCGCTCTTTGTCGCCGATGTTCATGGCGCGGGACCACCTCATGCCGTTCTGCTACACCTGCGCTCACCGATGTCCTTGCCGCCTACGACCTGGACCTGGAGAGCGCGCGCCCTCCACCCCGCGTAGGAACTCGCCGCCGTGCGGCGTAAGCGAAGCCGTGACATGCACCTCGCCGCCGCACGAGCAGCAGAAAACGCTAGGTCCGACGCAATGACGCAACATGCCTGGGTGCCAACATGGGAGCGACGTGCAGCCCGCCGGCAACACGCACATGGGAGTAGTGTGCAACCCGACAAAGGCAGGATAGCGGCGCACATTTGTTGGGATCTAGTGTTGCTTGTGTGGGCGCGATGGATGAGGCGGTACATGGGTGAGCAAGGGGGCACAACTCATGGGCTCCATCCTCACGGCAATCGTATCACCAGAGCTGCATCTCCACCGCCAGTCTATGGTGCAAAGACAGGGGATTTGGAGATGAATAAATACAACCTCAGGGGTCTATTCGCAAATATAAATGGTTGCTGGTATGCCACGTGGGCCTCATTTTTGAAATGGCACCGGTCAACGTGGGTCAAACCGATTTAGGACCTCGCGTGAATCACTTACGAAAGATTTAGGACCTAGATATGCATTTTAGAAGAATTAGGACCAAACTGAAGGTACGCGAAAAGAATTAGGACCGCTGCCGCGGTTTACTCTATAAAAAAACGTGTATAAGCAATCCCTTTTTCTAGAGTTTCTGTTATACCTCTGTACCTGGACCTGCTATCAATTAAATTTTGGCATCTGGAGTCCAAGAAAACACGAGCTGCCCAGCTGATCCCCGTAACAAATACACGTTGTCCAGCAATCGGAAAAGCTACTCGTAATTTATCGGAATCGGAACTGGAACCGAAAAGGAAACAATCTCCGGGTACAATTTGGGCTCAGGTATGCATCGCGCACTCCAATCCAAGCAACTAATCGAACGAGCAGAGGAGCCATGGCGGCGGCGGAAGGACTCGAGGACGACGGCGAAGATAACAAGAAGAAGACGACGCTCATATCATTGCAGAGCGAGGACGATGTCGAGTTTGTGGTGTCTGAACTGGAGGCTAGCCAGTCCAAGGTCGTCGAGCGGGAGATCTGGCGACGGCGACGAAAGCAGGTCAGCCACTTCGACGGCGGCGACGACGGAACCAAGCACGGCCCAATCTGCCTCTCCGTCCAAGGGAGAACTCTCGACAAGGTTGTAGAGTACTGGAAGAAGCACGCCTGTGGTGGCACCGACGACGCCGACGCCGACTGGGACGCAGAGTTCATCCATGTCGACCACGAGACCCTCTTCGATCTACTCTGGGTGAGCTATTAATTACATATCTCAGAAATTCCTTGGCTCCTTGTTAGAAGATTACTTAACCTACTTTCATTGGATTATTATTATGAGTGCGGCAAGCTTATATTGTCTTTCTCTATCCTAATATCTGTACTTCTTGTGTGGTACATAAATAGTTGCATGTTCTCGGACAAGAACTACATGGGAGATTTTGTGTTCATTGCCTACATAATGACAGTGTTTTTAAACCGCTATTGTTTCCTACTTTATTTTTTTTTAAGAAATGCATTACAATTCATTATAGGCTTCCGACTACCTTCAAATCCAAGGACTCCTTGACCTTGCCTGCCTCACTCTTGCCAATAAGATCAAGGGGAAGTCGCCCCATGAGATTTGTAATTCCCTAAACATCAAGAATGTCTTCACTCCAGAAATAGAGGAAGTGCAATCAAGTCGGTGTTGCACTAGCCAGGTATGTATGTATGTTCCTTTATCGTTCCGCTCTTCTGAATGAATGCGCTAGTACCAATTTATGAAGCTGGAATATTTGTTTTTTTTTTAAATGGGCGTCCAAACGCCTACACCCTTCCGCAAAAAAGTCTCGGAACTCCATCCGTTGAAGAATTATCCATGATGGCAGGATTGTCGTGGCCCGGAAGATAACCTGCAATGGAGAAGACATCATATTATTAAAAATCTTGTCATTCCTACATAGCCATAGCGACCAAATAATGGCAAACGCTCCCACCCTAAAAACAGTCCCATATTTATCATCAATCTTATTCAACCAATTGCCAAAAACATTAGCAACCGATGAAGGGAGAGATAAACCAGAGGCTACTTGGGTGATTGACCATATAGTACGAGTAAATTTACACTGGAAGAATAAGTGTCTAATTGTCTCATTATGATTACAGAAGACACATTGTTTGCTTCCTTGCCAATTTCTCTTAACAAGATTATCTTTTGTAAGAATTACCCCTTTACGAAGATACCAAGCAAATACTTTCGTTTTCAGGGGTATTTTCATTTTCCAAATTCTACTATTATCATCAACTGGAATATTTGGTTGGATCAAAGCTGTATAAAACAAATCAACAGAAAATTTACTATTATGTAATAGTTTCCATTTAAATTAGGAATATTTGTTTGATGGGCATTAATAACAACAAAACTGTACCATTATCTATATCTACTCTTATTCCCTGGTGGCGTGGATGGATTAACAACCAAATCTTACCGTCATGTTCTTGTTGGTTTGGATGAGCAGGTTACGCCAGCTGTGGAAATCATTTCCGATGAGAAAACATGTGTGAACCAAGAACTTCAATTGTTGGAGAAGGCGTTGTGGGCTCTTGACATAGTCCGATGTCAAGAGTTCACCGAATACGACCCCAAGCACAAAGATTTTGTGTGTAAACGATTCAACATCTACAACATGGCCTTCTTTGACTATGATAAAGAGAGTGAGTATTTTGATTGATGTTCATCCATTTACCTTCTTCTAGGTCTTTATTGGATGCAAATCATTGAACATGTCTTTATCATGGGCATTATTCACAGCTAGCTTTCACCGGGGGTCGCCGCTTCACAAGATACCTACACCAATGTGTGAGTCAATCGTGCGGTCATGTATCAATATCGTTTCGTTCAAGGTACGTGAATCGGATGTTGGATTTCCGATCAACGTATTTGGTACAGTTGTTGCAAGGGATACGGTCGACTATAGATGTGTTTACCTGTTTAGACGTGAAAGGGATGATTCCCAATTCATCAGCTCTCAGGTATGTGTTTTTATTCCTTATATCGGCTAATCGTTGTTATTCCCTCAGTTTGGAAATGTAAGGAATGTACTGTAATATGTTTTAAAATGGATTAGAAAGATGTATAACATCAATCGAACATTGCAAGATAAATACAAAAAATTATTATCGTAGACTGGTAACCAACATTTGAACGTGTCACTGATCAATGTTTTCAAATGCCTTTTGCATGCATAATGCTTTATATATTTTTGGATGTATAGGAAATTCTAACTTAGTTCCAAAGCAGATTAAGCGTGTTGTCAAACTTCTGGAGCTCTTACTATCGATATATGAAAATATAACTGTGATTGATCAATTGAAATAATATCAATTGATTTGTCCAAAAAAATATTCCATATGAGCTAATTTTGTCATCCTCACATTCCTTTATTGCTTGCAACACCAGATCCTCCCTTGTCATCTTCATATGGTGATAATTAATTAATGAACATCATATTTGATCAACTAAATGGCTTCGTGGATTACCATTCTCTTTCATAACTGCAACATCTATCTGCTATGTCATTACGTCTAGGTCATTATTTAGTCAAAATGTAGTTTTTTTTTTCACTGAATGTTATTGTCAACGACTACACGGTTCATCAGATATTTTTATATGCTTTTTAATAATTAAGAAGTGCTACTATTTACACATTTATACTGGAAGAGAGGTGATTTTCTATGCATGATGGTAGTACGAGAGGCGATTTTCTATGCATGATGGTAGCTACACACCCTTACATTTTATCTTGTATACATGATTTTCAAGTCATGCATTCCCATTTTATCTTGTTTTCTTAGTAGAACACATATTTCGGGTGTGAAAAAGTGGTTTTAGAATTTTGATTTGAATTTGTTTTTGTCAAAGTCAACTCATGCGTTGACTTTTTATTTTCCAAGTTGACTTTTGGAAAAAAGTCCAAATGTATTCAAACCAGGAAATTGAAACCACTATTCTACACTAGAAATGTGTGTTCTATAATAAAAATAGGCTAAAAAAGGTTCATTTGGCATGAATCTATGGGATGTGCAGATGTGTGTAGCTACCACCCATGACACAGAGTTATTTTCGTATACTGGAAATTGAATAATTTATATAGGTAATTTGTTCATCTGAACATTGAAGTGTTTCATCATCATAGGATGTTCACTAGCTAGAGCAGCATCAGAAGTTATGTTGATCTTTGCAACCATCCTTTTATCTGACTACTATTCACGCGTGCTTGCGAGACATAATATATCGCTGACATGATCTTTGCACGTTTTTGCAGGACGATATGTTACCTTTGATGGATCCTTGTCGGGCTCTTGTTCCGAATGATAAAGTTTTTTTTGAGATCGATCTAAAAATCAGGTGTGATGGAGGTGCAATTAAAGTTTTCAGCAGAGGCGTAGTAAATTTCGATTGGGTCCGTCTCCCTACAGGTAAAGAGACTAGGACTCTGGGTCTTGAGAGTATGCTGAGTAATGTGGAACTGTCATGTGCGCATGTCTACCACCCCGTGGAAGCTACCATTGCAATCAACATCTTGAAGGGGCCATGTAATCTCTCGAGAGTAGCCGCTTCGACTCCTGGAAATTTCAGGGATCATATCGTTCTATACGACGATGATAATAGTAGTAGTGAAGCAGCGACAGCATTAGGCGATGGCGTCGCTGTTCCATTAACTCGCCGTGTGGTGGCTGTTGCACTGAAGCAGAAGCTGGCGCTGTTTCTTGTTGGCGGTGACGTCCTCGAACACGTTGCCCTCACTCTAGGGCATTCCGACATAGTGCTTGTTCGCAAGATGGGAAGTGCAGAGGTAGAGGTGAAAGTTGCTTGGACGGCTGTCCCGGTAAGGAAGAGACCTAATATGTTTAAAGATGTTGTGAATGAGATTCTCTTGCTGTGAAGAAGATGATGAGCGCCTCTTGTCTAATTGCTGTTTTTTGAACCGTAAAGAATTTATTAGTGTCCGACACGTGGACACAAGCGTGAGAGTCGGGAGGTCTGTGTACATACTAGTACACACAATGTGAACTAGATGAATAGGCAAGCTTTGCCTCGCCGCATGTACTGCATTCTGGCATGGCATGAATATAGTGGTAGTATTGCACGTATTTTTGTCATCCGAACAAACTATTCATGTGCATGAAAGCACTTGAAAGTATTCATGTCAACCAAATAATATAGATAGAATTGACCAAGTAACACAAAAAGAAGAATTGGCCATACCCTTGATGCCGGTTACCATAGTACAAATTGTAAAATCCTAATTAAATTAACTACTAAGATAGTGTAAGAAAACTACTGAACTAACAAATAAGCTATGATACATGATACAATTTTGCATTATTTCTAGGTGACTACAAATAGGAGCAAAAGGACACTTGGGAGGCTTAGGCTTTTGAAATAAGGAATAAACAAAGTTGCAGCATGTGGATTTTTTTCATCTTTCATTCCCCTCTGTCACCCATGTGTATTTAATAAGCACTGCCAAGCTGAAACTGAACAAAAAACCATTATGCTCTCGAGTTTAAACTCGTGTTTCAAACCAAAACTGGAATAAATTGAAGCACTCACCATAGGGTTAAAAACTCCCAGGTTCAGGAGAAGACAATGTGAATTCAAAATAACAATTAATTATATAGCTCATAGTGTAAGTCTAAGAGGACGATGAGAATTCAAAAATAGCAAACACTTTAAATTCAAACAAATGGTAGCTACAATTATACGATAGCTTTTAGGATAAACTTGCTTAATTGAATCGTCATCACTGCTACTATATGAATATCCAACAAGCATATTGTAGCAAATCCAAAACCACCTCAAAAGTGATAATCGGAGCCTCCAGAACAGCAATCGAACCAAGGATCAAAATTACCTAAGCACAATATCATGTTCCATAGATCGGGCCGAGTAAAAACCTGAATAAGAACCCAAACTTGCTGACCAAACTTCTGTAGATCTGGCGATGTCAATCTCTAGTACGATATGTACCTACCAGATTTCGCAGACGCAACAAAATCTACACAAACATAAGTTTCTCCACCTACAAGAAACCCAAACTACGAAATATGAGAAGATCAAACGGAAGTTAAATATGTCTAGTGTTCTGAGATGCATCCATGCTATCTCACATTCATAGCTAATTAAGAAATAAATTATATATACAACTTATTAGTAGGTATGCCGAGGGAGGTCCTCTACGCCGACGGCCGCAGCACTGTGCCGACCAGCAGCTACACCGAGGGGAGTACGCAAAATGGCGTTATGCTGACGGGAGTGGAACCAGTTAACTGATTGCCTTGTTCGGTTAATTTGATCAGATCACTCCAATGGAGTAATCTTTTTTGTACTCTTATGGTTTGAGACTTTTTAAACGCTGCAATAAAAGGCTGTGTGCATCAATTGATGCAGGGGCCGGGATATACCCCATTTCGAAAAGAAAAAAAAAATATCACTCCAATGCTGATGCATACCGTCTCTGTAGAATCTACATGTCGTCTGCCATTGTTCGTCCATCACATCAAGCTACCGTCAAGGTGGCAACAGGAAGCTCCATTCTGTACGTTCATTTTTGTTCGAAATGAACTTCCTGTCCATATAACTTAAGGCTACCGCCATCTTAGCAATTACAGCACGATATGCTCAACAGTGACACTTGATTGGATATGTGAGTGTATTCAGTGACCGTATTTCACATATAGTCATGTACGGTGATGGAGCAACCTTTGTTGTATTCTTCTTTTATGGTCATTGTTGTATTTTATTCACATGGGTGCGTACTAGGAGTATGTAGTGTGTACACAGGCCTCCTGATTCTCTTGCTATTTGTCTCCACGTAAATTCTTGATAGTTCAAAAATAGCTTTAGATGAGAAGTTTGAACAGTCGCGAATATGGTTCACAATTGTTGTAGTAAGGAACAAACAACATCAAGAAAGACAAGAAAAAAAGCACGAGCAGGTAATAATAACTGAATTAAGTGCTTTTTTTCGAACCATGCAGGAGAACTGCATATGATATATTAGAAAAGGAAAACCCAAGAAAGATGGGTAGAAAGTTTACAAAGCCTAAAAGACAGTCTGAACTCACGACAAAAAGACACACAAACCACCACGACGGAACCAAGTCTAAGCGACCTAACACAACCAAAACTAAAACTGAAATGGAGTTTTACAGAAAAACACCAACAACTCTATGAGTCCCATATGAATTAAGTGCTTTAGCCCTAAGATAAGCCACCATTCCGTCAGTAACAAGCAAGGGGGCATTCAAGCCCTACTCAAGTTCATATGCAAAGAACATTCTGCTAGTTGAGTAACATCAAGGCAAGACAAATACGATATTTTCCCTAATCAATAGTAGTAATAGTAAAAGAAGCAGAACAAGCAAACGAGCCCACCTTATGAGTTAGCCAAGTCAAAGCAGAACAAGTAACTAGTAGCAGGTAACAATGTCTCACGCATTAACAAATCTGGATGAAAAATGCATTAGATCAATAATGCATTAGATCAATAAGTAGCAGGTACCCAGGAGGCAGGAGGAAAAGGAGCCTCCGTTTGGCCTTAGAGCAAAAGGCATAATAGGAATGGAGACGATAAGTAGTGATGAGGAGTGTTCATTGGATCAATGACCTAATCGGAACTACAACCGTAGCACAGAACCAGAGGTTCAAGAGGATACTGGCTATATGAATTGTGAAGACGCCTGGATGCCAAAAACAAACACCCCTAAATTAGACCCGAGAACACCTCCAACCCCAATAGAAAGGTTATATGGATGAAAGAGGGGCAACAACAAGAGAAAAGGATCCGAAGCAGCCGCCATACCATTAAACTTGTACTGAAATAGGTTTACTTATGATTAAAAAGTTCTTTTATCACATAAAAAATAGTACAATTAGTCCAGTACCTGGTTGTCAAAGCCTTACAATTTGGCAAAGGAGTCCTACACTATACACAGCTAAATATACAGCCATCAGGAGCCATATCTTCTTCACATCAAGAGGCGCTCATTTCCGACAACTTTAAACATATTGGGTCTCTTTCTAACCGGGACAGTTGTCCAAGCAACTTTCACCTCTAGTTCAGCACATCCCATCTTGCGAACAAGCACTTCATCAGAATGTCCTAGAGTGAGGACAAGGTGTTCCAGAACGTCACCACCAACAAGAAACAGCACCAGCTTGTGCTTCAGCGAGACAGCTACCACACGACGAGTTAACGGAACAGAGTCACCATCGCCTAATATTGTACGAGCACTTCCTGCTTCACTACTATTGTCGTATAGAATGATATGATCCCTAAACTTTCCAGGAGTCGAAGCAGCTACTCTTGAGAGATTACACGGCCCCTTCAAAATATTAATTACAATGGTAGCTTCCACGGGGTGGTAAACATGCGCACATGACAGCTCCACACTACTCAGCATACTATCAAGACAAAGAGTCATGGTCTCTTTTCCTGTAGGGAGGCGGACCCAATCGAAATTTACTACACCTTTGCTAAGATCTTTAATTGCACCTCCATCACACTGGATTTTTAAATCGATCTCAAAAAAAACTTTATCATCCGGAACAAGCGCTCGGCATGGATCCATCAAAAATAACATATCATCCTGCAAAAAGGAAAAACCATGTCACCTCTCAAAGCACACATGAATAGTCAGATAAAAGGATGATTACAAAGATCAACACAACTTATGAAACACTTGCAAGTTCAGATGAACAAATTACGAATATAAATTATTCAACTTCCAGTACAAATGTGTACATGGTAGCACTTCCTAATATTTATTAAAAAGCATATAAAAAATTCTGATGAAACCATGTAGTTGACAGTTACATTCAGTGGAAGCTATATTGACTAACATGTTCAGATGAACAAATTACGAATATAAATTATTCAATTTCCAGTACAAATGTGTACATATGGTAGCACTTCCTAGAATTTATTAAAAAGCATATAAATGTCTGATGAAACCGTGGAGTTGACAATAACATTCAGTGGAAGCTACATTGACTAAATAACGACCTAGACAAAATGACAGAGCAGATAGATGAGGGCCATCAGCATTGCCATTTGTGTTGCAATATTCACTGGTGTTACATCTTTCTACTACTCTCTCCGTACCAAATTAAGTTACTTAATTTTGTCTAGATGTGCATGTATCTACACACTAAAACATGTCTAGACACATCTGTATCTAGACAAAGTTGAGTCACTTAATTTAGAACGGAGGGAGTACATTTTAAGCATATTACAAGAAAAAAACTATTAAGAGTCAAGCATGCTCTACATTTCCAAACTGAGGGAATAGCAACGATTATAGCAAGATAAGGATTAGAAACACATACCCGCGAGCTGACGAATTGCGAATCATCCCTTTCACGCCTAAACAGATAAACACATCTATAGTCGAGTTGATCCCTTGCAACAATGGTACCAAATACGTTGATCGGAAAGCCAACATCCGATTCACGTATCTTCAATGAGACGACGTTGATACATGACAACACGTTTGACTCACACATTGGTATCTTGTGAAGTGGCGGCCCCCGGTAAAAGCTAGCTGTGGACAATGCCCATGATAAAAAATAATGTGTTCAGTGATTTGCATCCAATAAAGACCTAACAGAACATAAATGGATCAAACAACCACCAAAATACTCACTCTCTTTATCATGGTCAAAGAAGGCTATGTTGTGGTTGTTGAATCGATTACACACAAAACCCTTGCGCTTGGGGTCGTATTCGGTGAACTCTTGGCATCGGACTATGTCAAGAGCCCATAACGCCTTCTCCAACATTGGAAGCTCTTGGTTCACACATGGTTTCCCTTCCAATGCCGTTGTAACCTGCTCATCCAAGCCAAAGAGTACAAATGGTAAGATCTGGTTGTCAATCCGTCCACATCACCAACGAATAAGAGTAAATAACAGTACTTTTTTTGTGTTAATGTACATCAAACAAAACATAAGATATTTCAGCTTCATAAATTGGTACTATCGCATTCATCAGAAGAATGAAACTACAACGGGACATACCTGGATAGTGCAACACCGACTTGATTGCACTTGCTCTACTTCTGGAGTGAAGACATTCTTGATGTTTAGGATATTACAAATCTCATGGGGCGACTTCCCCTTGATCTTATTGGCCAGAGTGCGGCAGGCAAGGTCAAGGAGTCCTTGGACTCGAAGGTATTTTGAAGCCTATAAATTGCAATGCATGAACTTCATGCTTAATGGTTCTATTTTCAAGTAATAATAAAGGATGTAAAAAAAATGTCTCACCCAGACGAGATCGCAGAGGGTGGCGTGGTCGACATCCATGAACTTGGCGTCCCAGTCGGGGTCGTCAATGTCGCCGCAGGCGTGCTTCTTACAGTAGTGTACAACCTTAGAGAGAGTTTTCCCTTGGACGGAGAGGCAGCAGATGGGGGTCTCGTTGATATGGTTTCGTCGCTGTCGCCAGATCTTTCGCTCGATGACCTTGGACTGGCTCGCCTCCAGTTCAGATACCACAAACTCCAACCCATCCTCGCTCTGCAATAGGATCACCTCCTTGTTTTCTTTGCCCTCCTCCTCAAATCCCTCCGCCATGGCTCCTCTGCTCGCTAGTTGCTTGGAGAAACCCAGAAGTGGAGGTTGCTTTTGTTGCGAAGATCCCAGCCGTTCGATTTGTTATCTGAAAAGTGCACGCTGCCTGCGTCTGCGTGGTAAGCTTCGTGGACCAAAACAATATATAGATCCGATTGCATACCCGGACAAGGCCTCCGATTCCGATATAGATTTAACTGTTCTTACCGTGCTCGTTTTTCTTCTTTTTTTTATCTCTGCACTCCTTGAATCCTCGGATCAGTCGTATTGGGCTATTGGCTCCAGAGCTCTAGTGAACTCGGCTTTGGAAAAAAATTCGAAACATCATTTTTTTTGCCAAACTAAATACATTAAACAGAAAGACAGGGTGGCAAAAAACGAAAAAGGGTTTTTTAGAATCCTAGACCACTCAAAAGGTTGATTGAGTGAGCAAATATTGTTTCTTATGCTTTGAGTGTGGCAGATAAAATTGAAGCTACGATAAATTATCTTTACTAGTTGAATACCCCTGCGTTGTCACGGTCTATCAAGTCTTTTCCATCGTATTTGTGATTAAGATGTATGCAAAAAATCACATGAATAGAAACCATATTTATTTTATTTAAAATATTGCTTCCTTTAAATTTTGTATTTTGACAAAAGATATAATAATGCATAGTATGCCTAGAAAACAATGACCCAACTACTCATCTCCTATGAAGGAAAATCAACTTTATGTCAGACTTTAGATATTTTTGCACAACATAAAAAGTAGTGAATGTGTAAAGGCGGTGGGTTTAGATATTCCACCAAGTTGGTTGTGTCTAATTCCGGGATTTTTTGGTCCCTTCCATTTTTTTCTAAACAAGTCGACACTCGACAAAATAAATCTCCCATGATCTATAAAAGTGAAACACTAAAATAAATATTAAATATTTCTCATAGTTAAAAAAGATACACCTATCACGCGGGACACTCATCTCATGGAACCAATAGTTTCTAGCCAGTGAGGCCATTTTGCAGCACTTGACAAATAATAACTTATGGCTTCTACTGTTTTTCTTGCCATGTTAGTCTCTAGAAAAAATAGAAAAAAACATCACACCATCTAATTTGGTCACCATTAATTTCAAAATAAAACAACAGTCATCAATACCGGGAAGAATCAGCACTCATTTCGAAAAAACAATCAGCGTATGCTGCGAAGGAAATCAACCATGGTCAGAGTCAAACTTGCGGTCTTCATCGCCATCGTCGACAACCTTGGCCAGCGCCACCGTCGGACCAAGGTCAATTGCTGACAGCGGATGTTTCCCTATTGTCGTCCCTTTATCTTCGTCTACATCTGGTAACCGAGCTACCTAGTGCTGTAGATAGTGCCGCAGGTCTCCACTCTAATCCATTTCTCTAAGTTACATGCACAGATGGTTACTACCCACTCGATCCATTCCGTAGCATCACTCGATCCATTCCACAGCATCAGTCTGGCATGCAACAAAAAGAACCACATTGATCAGTCATATGCATGCATGGTTACTATTTATCTGAGCAATTCAACATTGATATAGAATTATATTACAAGTTGCTTGCAAATTTCCATATTCTAGATTCAAACGCATGGATCAGTCATGCTGCAACATAGTACACTATTACTGGCATACCATGTTCTAGATTCCGCATTGATCAGTCATGCATGCATAGTAACTATTTATCTAAGTAATTCAACATTGTTTTGGCAACTCATGACAAAAATGATAGGCCTCGAACTTTGTTTTGGTAACCATTAATTTCTGTTCTAAGACTCTACCTCCATGTGCAAATGCAAGATTCAGTGTCCATATTTCCTCTGCAAAACCACATAGAGTAGCACTTGTATCTGTGAAGTCATGCATTGACTAAGGACCTCTTCTTTGTTCTAAAGAAAATGCATGATGTTTATTGTACACCTTGTTCTAGATTCAGTGTACACGTTGTCATTCTGTTCCTACTGTATTTTATCATTTACGGATGACTTTCTTTTGAAAGTTTATGCTGGTAAGAAGTCTCATTCACCAATACATTGCCAACTCTTGTGAACATTCTTTATGCAATTTGGAGCACTGTACCTGACATTTCTCCTATGCCAACTCCAGGGGATGTTGCATGTGCATTTTTGTGTTGTGGAAAGAATCAAGAGCGTGAGCCACGGAGCTACGCAGGGTACTCTTACTGATATTGAAGAAGGCACACACATTAATGTTTGCGACATTAACCCAAATGTGCTAGACGTTGGAAAGAAGCATGCTGCCGAAAAAGGTCCTGATTCATGAAACTTGTTTTGTCATGATATATACTTTAGTTTCAGTTGCTGTATTCTGTTGTGCAACAGTTAATTGTTGTCTCAGGCTACAATGACGAGCAAGGTCTTAGTTGGGTACAGGGAGATGCAGAAGCTCTGACTTTTGAGGATGGGTCTCGATGGTTTTACTATTGCATTCGGGATCAGAAATGTTACACACGAGAAAGCTCTATCAGAAACGTTCGTGTGGGTCACGTAAAAGTTACTATGCAGAGGCTCTGGTTTTGATTTTCAAACTTATGCGTCATTTGCAAGTTTGGATTAGATGTTGATTTCCAGGAGATTTCTTGATGCTAGACTTGTTTTATGTCTTTTGAAATCTCACTAATTTATGTTCTTCACAACTAACTAGTTTCACATATGTATTTCTGTGTTCCAGAGTTCTAAAGAAAGGAGGAAGGTTTCTGTGCTTGGAGTTGAGTCATGTTGATGTTCCAATTTTTAAAGACATGCAAAGTTTTCTTCAGTCAAGTATGTTGTCATTCTAGGACAATTTTTATGAGAACTGTCTTGAACATTATATGTTAAAAGTAAACAGATGTCAGTTTTAATTATCAATAACTGCAGTGTTCATTTTCAGCATTTGCACTAAGCACTGCAACAGAGTTATGATCTATTATCAACCTATGTGGCTGTGCATTAAACATCGGTGATGGTTGCCCTAAAAAAGCTCATATTTCTTCTTGTTGTCTATTCGACAAAAGGGAAAATGTTCATTTTTTTCTGTTTATTGCTTCAATGATCTTGGTGTTTTCTCACCCACCCTTCCAAAAAATCTTGTTAGTGCTTTGTGAAAAGTAATGTGAATGTGTGTTCTACCGTTTCCGGTTATTAGTCTCTGCACTTTTGGAAGTTTCCAAAACTGGTGAAGATTTGCACTTCTAACCATTTCATGTTACTGAGCTGCCTATTTTATTTATATACTTTATTTAATGTACATCCCTTTCCAAGGTTTTTGGTGTTTTTTAGTGCCTTTTCTACCTTGTGTCAGACCTCTGGAATATCTACGAAAAGTACTAACTAGTGCCTTCTAAAGCATTTCTGCTGATCAAACTACTTCAACTTTCCAGGAAAATTTTGCTAACATGATCCAGGAAGCCGAATTTGAGAGGGTCGAATATGAAGGTCTGGTGGGCGGTGTGGTTGCCATCCACTCTGGACTGAAACTTTAGTATAGGTCAAATAGCAGCACGGATTTGGGACTAACAATTGACCATTGTCCTTGTGAAAAAGATCATGTAAGTAACTCTTATTCTGTTTTTCATGTAAGCTCGAAATAAGGGCAGATGTTTTGCATAGTGTTGTTCTTAGTTTCTGTCACATTTGATCTGTAAATAAAAATTTGTACACGCACGCCCTGTTCCTATTCAAGTAAATTTGGCATCTGGGGCAAATGTATGATGGATGAATATGAAAAAGGAAACATGATGTCATTCCATTAATTGACCGCAGAGGTTACATTGGCCTAGAAACAAAATGGCTTGATTCAATCATACATAGCTTTTGAACATTAATTAAAAAGAAAACAGAAGAATCTCATCAGCTACTTCATTAACTAAGCTAGTAAAAGTTACTGACAGATGAAAATGAAAAGGGAAAAATGATTTGTCTTTACATTGATCTTAGAAGTTACATTGCCCTAGAAAGCAAAAATGGCTTGGTTCAATCATACATATGGCTTTGAGCATTTAACAAACAAAAAAAAAGTCTCATCTGCTAGTTAATTAATTAAGCTAAATAGTTCCTGCTCATCTGTGCTGTGGTGTGCTCTGCTACTACCTCGGCAACCTGGCAAGAAACCTCATGTCTACCTGCTGCTTGTGAAGCATGGCTGGCGTCACGCGCTGAAACAGCGTCTGCTTCTTGGGCTTGGTCGGGAACAGGAAGCTCTGCAGCGGCACCTTGGCCTTGGCGCACGGCACGTGCGCCAGCACCATCGCCGACGACCCCCCCTCCCCCTCCGTGGGCTCTCCCTCCCCCTCCGCCGCCGACGAGGAGGAGAGGTTGATGCCCTCGCTGAGCTTCCTCTCAATCTCTGACTGGAGCGTCTTGACGTGGTCCAAGCCGCTCTGCAGCTCGTCGGAGACACGGTTGTTCTCCTGCTGCATGTTGAGCACCTCCCCCTGGAACTTGCCGGCGCTGTAGGAGGTGAAGCGCGGCGCGCCCTCCTCGGCCTCCTCCGCCTCGTCCGTGTCCATGTCCAGCGCCGTGCTGATCTCCTCCTGGATGTCGCACAGCGACGTGAACCTGCACTGCAGCTCGCCCCGCAGCATCGCGTTCTGCTCCGACCACACCTGCAGCTCTGTCTTGAGCGCCCGGAGCTTCTTCTGGCCGTCCCCGCCGTCCGCCTTCGCCTGCTGCTGCAGGTCCTCGTACCTGCTCTGGAACTCCTGCACCCGCTGCAGCGACGAGCTGAACTTCATCCACAGCTCGAGGTTCTCCTCCAGCAGCGTGTCAATGTCTCGTCGGAACTTGTCCTCCAGCGGCGACGGCTTCTCCACCTCGGCGATCGAAGGCAGCCTCGTGTCTTCCGATCCAGCATCACTACTAGCGCCATCGTCGCTGTTGCCTTCCTGGACACTTGAGCCCATCCTGATGAGCCTGGAGATGTTAGAGAGGCTCTGCCTCCTCTGATTGCCATAGTTGGGCGTCCTCCTGTGGCCTCTGCTGCCCCTGTCTACTACTGTGCAGTTCCTCTCCTTGTCTCCAATGAGCTCCCGCAGCGCCCTGATCTCATTGAGGCAGTCCTGGTTCTTCTTCTCCACATCAATGAGCTTCCTCTTGGTGTCCTTGTAGTCCTCGAGGAGCGAGGTGTACTCGGATAGCAGCACCTTCTCCTTGTCGTCCAGACCATCCATCAGCCGCTCCTGCAGCTTCCTCATGTCACCACTAACTGAACCTTCCTGCTTCATCTTCTCTTCTTGTTCCTCAGATTCTCCGGGAGTGGAGATATGGCGAAGCCGTGCTAACGAACCCGGCCGCAAGCTTTTGTCATTCCCATTATTATTATCTGAACTTTTAGCGCCATCCACAGACGCTGCAACCTCCTCTGTTTTAGGCACATGAACCTTAGGCTCTGTTTTAGGCACAACAACCTCCTCTGTTTTAGGCACATGAACCTCCTCTGTTTTAGGCTCTGTTTTAGGCACATGAACCTCCTCTGTTTTAGGCACATGAACCTCCTCTGTTTTTGGCTCTGTTTTAGGCACATGAACCTCCTCTGTTTTAGGCTCTGTTTTAGGCACATGAACCTCCTCTGTTTTAGGCTCTGTTTTAGGCACATGAGCCTCCTCTGTTTTAGGCTCTGTTTTAGGCTCTGTTTTAGGCACATCAACCTCCGTTTTAGGCACAGCAGCACCAGATGCTGCTGGCTCAGTGATGGTGCCCTGTTGGGGTTCAGGAGCCTGCGGCGGCGCGCCTGAATTATCAGTCATTTTTTCTTCTTCCTTGATGTCATCACCACGGCTCTTGCTCGATGGCTCCAAAGGCAGAGCCTCCTCATCTGTTGCCGCCGCAGTGTGCGCAGCAGAACCGTGCTCACAAACTGGTGCCTGTAACATATCTGCGAAATCACTGAATCTGCTTATTGCTTCGGTGAAGTTTGAACGTATAGTGCTCTCGTCTTTGTGGAAAGAGCCTTCAAGCGCATGCACTTTGATCAGCTCCTCTTCTACCTGCTTCAGCTTCTCTTCCAATTCGGCCGAGCCTTTCTCTTCCTCCAGGGTCTTGACACAACTCTCCAGCTCGTCGTTTTCACGGCGCATTCTTTCAACCTGCGAGGTCTGCGATGATACCATCAGCTCCAGATCGACAACCGTATTCACAAGGTCGTCAATCTGCTCGGTGATGTCTTCCATGGAGATGCTGCAGTCCCTCTCGAAGTGTTCCTTGATCTTGTCCACTATCGTCTGCATCTCCAGCTCACCCAGCTTGACATGGTACACATCCCCCATCTCCGTAATGTGATTCTTCCTTATGTTTTTCTCAGCCAAATCTGGTAGAGATTTTCCATTTTCATCCAGTATAGGCTTGAGCTTCTCTCTCAGCACCTTGACCCGTTCCGACTCGTCTAATGCCTGGCTGGCAGACGTCTTCCGCAGTTCTTGCAGTCTGACAATGGTGTCTTCGCAGGATTTGAGGGCGGTCGCTGTCATCAAGGCTCTGGCCTCGTCGTCCTCGATCACTACGTTCTCTTCGAACTTATCTTGGAACTGGCAAGCTTTTTCCTGCATCTCATTGATTTCCTTCTCGAGATCCCAGTACTTGGCAATGCCACTCTCGTACGAGTTCTTGATGAACTCCTTCTCGGTCTGCATCACGAGTATAGCCTTCTGCAGCCTGCTGATCTCCTCTCGCGCATTCTCCTTGTTGATTGGGGCTGGGCCGTCCTTTTCCCCCTTTGCACCTGGCCCTTCTCCTTTCTTCTTCTTCAACAGCCCGTCGACGGTCGACTTGTGGATCTTGCGTGGGTCAACAGGGGTAAATGCCTTTGGGACATTGTCGTCCTCCTCTTGTAACATTGCATACTGAACCTGGTCAGGGAAAGCTGTTGCGATGGTGTGATTCGCTTTGTGCAGCTCCCCTGACATGATGTCGTACCGGTCGGCGAGACCCCTGTATGCTCGGTATACTTCTTCCACCTGAGTGATCACCTCAGGCCTCCGCTTGTAGTACATCTCTGCTCTCTTTGAGAAGGAATCGGCTTCTTCTCCAAGAAGTAGGAGCATGCACTTGACCCTGTGCTCCATATCTGCACATCAAACGAAAATGTTCTTAGCATATGAATGAGAAGTATGAAGAGATATATCATTTTGCAGCGATTTTTCATAAAGAATCAAAGTTTTAGAACTTCGGCAAGTGCTTCAATCCTCTGAATAAGTGCTGATAAATTGTCGATGTTGGCCTAGAGCATTTACATTATCCTGTTGTAAAACAATTGCTGAAAAAAATGGAATATGCGAGCCGAGAAATGGTTTTGAGTTTTCATGCTTATCTGAATTAAAAGTAACATTACTCCTGATCCAATTAGTCAAGACAATCTTTCCCGTAATGCACATGATCTTATGTCAGAATGAACCAAGTAAAGCTGTAGATATCACTTCAATCAGATTTGCTCGTGACTGAAACTGGTCTAGTACCATATCCATAGGCAACCAAGGATGAAATCATCAGATCAGGGATGCAGCAAGCCTAGACTGATTCCACTGGTGGAGATTTTACCGAGACAAGCACACAAGATATGCATGTTAATTTGAGATGTGACTAATTTATTATCACAATATATGATGTATACTAATTTTAAAATGTGGCTGATTTCATGAGCCCAGAGTGAACAACTTGTTGAAAGATCTGACCCATAATCATTTTCCAAAAATCCATTTGAGATTCATGGAAATGTACAGATAATGTGTAATTGGAACAATACATAGACATTACCTTGGAGATGGTTGTCGAGCCATTTGGACTGCTTGGTGCGAATGTGGCTTGCCCACCACCATGAGTACGCATTGCTCGCCGCCCTCTGCAGCATCCTGCCTTCTCTGCCTCTTCCTCCTCCAGAATCCAATCCAATAATCTGTTGGCATTAATCTTTTCTGCTATACATGATCGATGATACCATGAGAAAAGAGACAAGTGGGTGATGAGAAGACAAGAAAGGAGGAGGGAGGGGATGCCATTGAGAGGCTGATAGCCAAGTCCATTCATTGCAAATATATCAATTGCTAAATATAGCATGGATGGTGAGAGGATAAATGAAAGGAGAACGTAACGCATGCAGAAGAATCGAGTGCAGTGAAACTGATGGACTAAATATAACGCACCCATGCGCCACTGCATGTGTTCAAAGGGCACATCTGGTCCGTAATCAACTTTCTGCATGGGTTTTGGAATGCATAAATTTCAGTGAGAAATATCAAACACCCAAAATTCCTATTAAATTCCTAGATTCCAGGCATGCCTAATATTTCTCTAGCATCTCTATATCAACAAAAGCACAGCAAGTGGCATGCAATGCAACGCTCCTTTAAATGCTCCTATAAATCAGGTATGATCATGATATCTTCACAGTTTCACAATATTTTGTAACCCATGCATGGGCACTTCGCAAAACCTGTAGCTCGCCGGCAAGTATATCTTTAGCCATCTCTTTTCTGAATGGAAGCATGCTCCTAGATGCAGCGTCAACAATTTCAAGCTGCTGCAAATAAAATTGAATGAGAAATTTAAGTGGGGAATAATCAACAGGCCTGAATATCAGTAGCTTTCTAGAAAGACAGGATTCTTAGTTGTTGTCAGTGTCCTCACCTTAATGGCTGTAGAATGACCCTGAATCATGTTGTCAAGGTGGAAAAGCAACATGCGGTGAGCATGGATTTCTCTCTCCAGATGCTTCAAAGGATGCCTCGCAAGCCGACCATCATTTTCAGCAGTCTCCATGGCCATCTCTTCCAGTTCTAAAGAGGTTATCAATATGTCACTGAACATTCATCGAAAACCATGAATATCTAACCATAATGAAAATTTTCAAAATGATGTAACTAAAACGAAATGAAGAAATACATATAATAGAATAGCACCTTCAGTTGAGGTGGAATAGAAAACCCGGACAAATGCGCGCAAGATCTGGGGAATCCCGGTTCCTTTGTCTCCAGAATATTTGACTTCCCTGTTTCCATTCTTCGATTCAGCATCACAAAGAAGAGACCATGTTCTCATCATACAAAAGCTATCACAGAAGCCATTGCTTAAACTTGACTGTAGCTATTTCAAATATTAGTTGGCTTCCAGGAAAAATAAATAAATGTATTTTGAGAAATAAATCTGATGCAAATTTTCAGAGAAAGTACCAAAAGTGGTATTTCAAAGTTAATTTAAGAATAGCCAGGCACTATTTGCAATGGACTTCGACTCAAGAATGAGGCCCTCCATTGTGTTAGTAAGGTGGACAATTAGCACTGCCAAATTCCAAGAAACTCTATCTATTGATCCTCTGCATTGTAAATCGGTAGACTGTACAGGAACTTTACAAAGCAAACCTGTAAAAAAACTACCTAGTTCTACTTCTGTACAAATGTACAATATGGTAGACACACTAGCATAAAATCCAGCATTTTCTGTGTTGTCAGAAAGTCTGTCTGCCAATTTCTAGATTAATTTTATTTCTACCTAATCTATACAATGTCTGTATTACTAATGTTGCAAAGCAAATATAGAAAATAATCAAACAATGGATCAAATTAGACGAATAGATGCCCAACAACATACTTTATGGCAAAAGAAGTTTTAGTGCAGCCAGAGCTGCACATGCGTTCAGATTTTGGAGTCCGGTGCTTTTGCCATATGTCAAGCTTCTTTTTGTAGAGTGGATCTTGCTCTGGCATATCTATGCAAATATGTGCCTGAAAATGCATATGTTAGTCAAATTATATTCTCAACAAGATAATTAGCCATCAATGGCCTAGTTACTGAAGTTTCAGAGGACTAAAATGCCAGAATTTCTTACAAACAGGTTCAGATGCTTCACTAGTTACATTGTTACTACTAACTAAGTCCCCTTGGTACTTTGACAATTTATTTGATGAAACTGTGATTTTACCTGATCATATATGTTTCTGGAAAGTGTAAATCCAAAGTTAAGCGCTAGCGTGGCATTCGAGTATTTCCCATATCTTATCCTGACCTGAAAATGTAATGAAAACTTCAAAACCGTAGAGACGTTTTGTGAAAAGCATAAAGATGCAGCTTGTGGTTTTCCTTATATATAAGTGATCATGCTATCTAGCCATAATAAAATCAAGAGAAAAAATTCTCCAAGACTCACTTGTTCACCAACAGAGTAATTCCTGTCAGCAATGACCTGTAAGTAACCGAAAATAAGAACAGAGTATTGATCCACATATACAAAAGAATGAAAAATAAGTACAATGCCTTCATAACTGTACAACACAATTGCAAAATTAGACATTAAACCATACATCATAGATGTACCTCTGAAACATCTTTTTGTTCGTCATATATTAATATAGAATCAGAAGTACTGTCATGGTTAAGGAAATCTGCAAATGGAACCTAAATGATGTTTTCAGATGGAGGAAATGTTGATGCACAATGCATTCAATCCATGTTAGTTAAAAAATAATGAAAGGCAAAGATTTAGAAAGCTGTACCAGTGATACACCTCTCGAAGTCTGCCAAGCTCGAGATGAAACTGCATGTGCCATGAAAATAGTCTCAACTCCTAAGTCTAATTGCAGAACAGGAAACAATTGATAAAATGCAGCAAACCACTCTTATTATACCTCCTATCGCCTTCTAAACACATCACACACAACAAAAAGGTCAAGGTACAAGTAGCCCACTCTCTAAGCTATTTTATTATACGACTATGTCAAGTTATGATGCAGTCAATCAACCATTTATAGTTTGGGTGCAGTTAGAATAATACACCAGATTTCCAACATGTTGAGCTACCAAAAGTATCATAATGCAAGATTCCATAAAGGCATATATTAGAAATACATGTACTTAGCAACAGACATAAGAAGTTTAGTAGAACTTCAAATCTTAGAGCTTAATACATACCCAATGCAGCAGCATGCATGAAATCCTCCAGCTTGATTTCTCCAAACAAATGTGGAAAACGTTCAAGAGTCTTGCATAGAAAAAGGGCACATAGTTATTAGACTAGTTAACCCAAAAAAGTAGGCAGGTTCTGGAGGGAGGGAGAGAGAGGGAGGGAGGGAGGGAGAGAGAGAGGGAGGGAGAGAGGGAGAGGGAGAGGGAGGGAGCACAGACTGGTTTCACCGCTGAAAACTGCTTCCTACCATGTTCCTTCTGTATGATGGCTTCATAAAAAATTGAGCTATTTGTGACCATATGAAGCTCATTTAGATCCCAGAACACCTGGAGTTTGGAGCATCAATTTTTTTCCAGAATGTGATGATTCATGGGTTCATTAGAAAAAAAAAGCAAATAAGCTTTTAATGTATATATGGTGTGTTACTAACATATAAAAATTAGGTTCAGATTCCCCTTATTCATATCCTACCATGGTAATTTTCGTCTAAGATAAAAAAAATCATTCTCAAAATAAAACAATACACCAAATAAGGACTCAGTCATAAGTAGTCAAGACTACAAGTTAGCCACACCAATAGTCTAAAAACAGGTTAACAGCAGTCAGGAACATCCGTTGGCATGCCAAGGATCAGACAGAACAAAACCTACAGTCCTCATCCGTTTGCCTTTTACAACATTATAACCATGTCCACTTTATGTTTGTTTGTGTTTTGAACAAAGAGAACTTTCATGTCAGCAGTGCATATTAGAAGATATGCCATCATCATGTATCATTTCTATGGCATGCACGTACCATGTTATGCATCTGATCCTTGCACGGAAGGAATCTAACATATGGAGCCCATCCTGATTCCTAGAAAGTAAAACGACCATAAGTTGATAGGTTTTTCTCCCAAATCGGTTGCTACTGAGACGATACATGGAGAAATATTTCAGACAAAACAAGGGCAGGCGGGGGAACAAGATAAGCCATACATGTCCCAGGTGCTTCTCCATCATTAGGAGCACGGCAATCTTGGTTGTATCTCCAGCAACAACATCCTCCAGTAACCGGCGAACCTCCTCGGGCAGTTTATCTTCAGTAAGTTGCTGCACAGTACAAGAACCGATAAAAAGAATGAATCTGACAAGCCATTAGAATTAGCAGGATGGTCTTTGAAAAGGAGGATTGCAGATTGTTTAGCTTATCTTAGGAACATACAACACTGTGAGGCACTTCCATTATGCAGTCCCCCTTCTGTATGGGCCGCGACGCGAACAGGGACCTGACGAGGAAGACCAGACTGTGAGGACGGCCGCTGCTACCCAGAACAGCAAGTACAGTAGAGCTCGAGAATAGCGAGAATGAAGATTGGATCGACCTTCCGTGGGGCGAGGCTCCGAGGCGCAGCACAGAGGAGATGCTGGTCCCCGCCTTGCTCCGCAGCCACGGCAGGAAACCGCTGCAGCGCTCGTTGTCCTCCGCCTGCTGGCGTTAAAATTCGACCAGCAAAGGTAGGATTGTGAATCGATTCAATGAGAATGGGGATTCGTTCCTGGTGAAGTAGAACCCTAGCCGGGATAGACTGCTTACCTTGGCGGCGGCGGCGGTGGCGGCGCGCCGGCCGTAGGTGGGAGGAGAGGCGCCTGCGGGGAGGCGGCGCGCGACGCTTCGCCCGATCCGAGCTCCCGCGGCCATCCTCGGTGCTCTGGTTCCAGCTCGCTAGAGAGACTGCGAGTAGATCGATTCAGCTGGGGAGCTCAGCAGAGCGACTAGAGAGAGACCGTGCGTCTTCATCTCTGGGCGCGCGTCTGGATTGGAACTGCAATTTGCCTATTCATTCATCACACTCCATTAATCCCTTTATTTATTTATTTATTTTTGTGATCTTAGTCCCTTTATTTTAGAAATTACGAAAAGTCCTATTTACAAGTTTTAAAAGAATCTGAATAAATTTTGGAATGTAATTAATGGTATTCTATAAGTATGCAAAAAAATTGTAACTCTAAATTCTTTAAATACGAGGCTACACAAAAATGACAATTTTTGGAATTACGAAAATCTAAGCCGTTTACTATGCTTAAACCCATACTTCGTTCATTTCTATGTAATTCGATACATAAAGTATTTCAAACTGAGATTTTACATGTTTATAGAACTAATCATGTAATATATCCAGAATTATCTTTACGATTTTTTAAAATTGGTTAACATGATTTTGTTTTATAAATAAAGGTTCATGAACTCTGGAGCCAAATATTCTTACTCTACCTCGGAGCATCTACAGAGCCATGGTGATTAGGGTTGCGAGATAAGGTCGAGACTTGTGAGCGGCTCAAGATAGACTTATTATTTAGCTCAACTCGAGACCGACTTGAAAAGAAATTAGCCGAGTATGAGTGTGTTATATTACTCGACGAGAGGCTGAGGTGATCTTGGGCCAACATTAGGTCGCTCAATTTAGCTCGATGTCTCAACAAAATATGGTTACATATAATAAATCATGTTATATATTAAAATAAAATACGATAATATATTAACTTGTATGCCATGGATGGAAAGTATTCATGTAATGTGGTTGTAATTTAATTGAGTGAATATTGAAAGTTAATTTATTCCTTCTATATGATGTGATTGTCTTTATATGGAAAATCAATACTGGAGTTTTAATTGTTCCCTTTTAGGTCGAAACTAGCTCGAGATATATTCGAGATCGTTAACAAATTGAGTTTGAACCAACTTTTGTCACTCCACATTTATCTAGACTTAGTCCGAGCTCGAATTTTGTGGCCCTAATGGTGAGTTTTACCATTGGTCAATTAGAATCATATAGACCAATAGTTAGTTTAAGTAGACTTCTCTCAAAAAAAAATATACATGTAAAGACTTACACCAGTTTGATTCTAAGCAAAGAGCCAGCCATCGCACGACTGAAATGACCCATCCCACGCAATTAACCGAACCGTCTCTACTCAAGGGTGGGCAATGGGACGGGCCATCGCATGCACATGATTAATAAAGCCGTGTTTGATGGTTGGATTTTCGCACAAGGTTTGGTAATCTAGAACCATGTACGAGTTGGTGGATTCCTCATTCACGAATCGTTTGATTGTTCCTAAAATCTCAATCATTTAATATTGTTTCCTCATGTGTGTTTAGCTTAGATCGCATACGCTTATTTCCACCCACTAAGGCTTTGTTTACTTCTAGGGTATTTTATGGGATGGAAGGAGATTATTTTGTATCCCGAAATTTTCCCGATGGGTCGTTTACTAGACCAGTTTTGAGGAAATAATCCTGAAATATCCCCACAAATCCCCTCCACACTAGTGTATTTTTGATTAGATTAAAAACTCTCCATCATATTAGAGTATTTTTTAGAAAAGGATATTTAAGGGAATTTGAGAGTATTGGGTGAACATCAAATTCCCACATATCCCCGCGTCTTTTGGGAATAAAAATATTTGAAAAGTAAACAAGGCCTAAACGGTGTTAGGCCAGTCATCGTACATGGTGTTTTCTTGTGTGTATTTAGCGGTACCCGCAGAGCCATGCTTGCATGCAGCTGCATTCCCAGATATACTAGGAACTCATAATTAAGCATTTCAGACATCAATTATATATTTGCTTGCACATTGATACACCACATGTAATCCATACATTTTGACATAATTTCAATTGCTAGACATATGAATGAGAAAGATATGCACCTTGCACCTTGCTTCCCATTCTGTTTTGAAAGGCTGGATCCTAGACCGGATTGGGAGAGAAAAGGAGGAGGAGATCGCTTGGGCGTTCTTCCTCTTATACAATTTGTGGTCGGCGAGGAATGAAGCAAGGGAGTCGGGTGTTATTGCCGATCCTAGTTCTGTTGTTTGAGGGAATGGCTGAATGGTGGAATATTCATTTTCCACATAAGATCGAGCCACCATCCGTTTCTGAACGATGGCTCTCCCCGGATGATGGCTGGCTGAAGGTTAACACGGATGGCGCTTTCAGAGACACGAGCAATGTTGGCGGGGGTGGCGTGGTCGTCCGTGATCACCATGGCAAGTTCAAGGCTTGTGCGTGCCATTTTTTTTCCAGGTCAGGAATGCCGAGTGTGCAGAATTGTTGGCGTGTAAACGTGCACTTCACGAGGTCCAGGCTACGAAGATTGTTCTGGAGACAGATAGTACCCAGGTTGCAGCAAAGCTGAAGACGGAGGGAATTGACCGATCAGTCCACGGACGTTTGGTTGATGAGATTAAGCTCCTCTTTGCAATCTCTTTGAGGAATCCAGGGTGCGTTCAGTTCGACGTGCAGCGAATGATGCTGCTCATCAGTTGGCTAATTTAAGTTGTAAGAATAAACTTTCTAAGGTGTGGTTTACTATCCCACCAGATTGTATTAAGAGGCAACTTGTATCAGACTCGTGTATGAGCTAATTTAAATCGCAGCAATTTATCTCAAAAAAAAAAGAGAAAGATATGCATCCCGGCTGATTATTTCTTTGTAGGCATAGGAGGCTCATATGCATCCCGGCTGTTTACTACTACTGCAAGCGGATGTATTAATTCACCCTGTATTGAATAGTGGTAGAATCTAAATGTGAGCGTCATAGGCCATTCCATCAACATCCCCACGTCATGTGCCCTTCTAGATCACCCCTGTCACACTAGAAAATGTATTGACATCATAAGAGGATAAAAATCTATATATTGATCTTTATAACATTGTGAGCAGGAGTTGTATATTGAGAAACTAAACTCGTGTAATGTGATGTAGCAATTATTTCCATTTTCATTTTAGCGACAATTTTTAAATGCCACATTTTGCGAATATAATATCCATATAGTGGATTATTTAAAATATCATGTAATAACATAATAAAACCGATATATTCCATAGATATGTACGACTCTATGTAAACAATACAACTTTGAATTAATTTTAGAAAGTTTGCCTAGTATTTGTTTTGGAAAAAACATTTTAGAGAGTATTGGAATAGAAAATTGAAATATTATTTGTCATCATCTGCCTCCTCTTCAAAACCATCACCAGCTAATCCTTCACGTGAAACTGTTCTGCCTATGCTCTTCACACCAAACACCTTTTTTGTAGCCTTGAATAGGGGAATAATTACAGGAACGTCACTCGGCCCCGATGATTAATGTGCGTTGCGTAGTGTTGCCAAAAATATCGGATCATATATCGGATCATAGGAGCAAAAACAGGTTCAGTCATAGTGTTGCCAAGATATATTCTATATGCACCGCTCTTTTCTGTTTTGGTGCCATCGCCTTGTAAAGTTCTTGTAACTCTCAGGTATTGTATCTGTTTTTCTCAAGCTATATGTAACCACATATTAGGATACAAAGCAGGCATGAATATGAAACATAATTAATTTGTTACCACCCACTGGTTTGAACAATACTTACACTAATCTCACTTGATGTTGCAGAAGCACCTTCTCTATTCGTGGTCGCAGGTTTTTCCTTGATTTCTTCTATTCTCCTTTTCCTGGCTTCCTTTTTCTTGGGGCTGGACGCGCCCCTGCCCGCCTTTGCCATCGCCTGCTGGCGTGGATGCCATTCCATAGAATAACACCTAACTCTGAATTTTGTTTAAAGATATTGATCAGAAAATAAACTAAGATGTTTCTAGTGACACAAAGTTCTACCGAATAAAATCTACTTCTTAGAAATTTAAAACTTTAACAAGGGTAACATAGGACAGATTGTGACCTACCAAAGTTGGACTAGTCCAAAACGCTTCTTGGATTTTGAAATAAAAATCTAATGATGTTTACTCTTGATTTATGTTCTAAACCATTTGAAATTGGGCTCCAACCCAATTCTACATCAACATATTTAGGTTCGCCTCAGAATTATAAAAAAGTTTCAAAAAGTAAATCATTCCTTCGTTTTCGTATTCCAACATGCCAACGTGACTATTTCTGTAAAACAAGTCCCCTAAAAAGCCTTTTTTCCACCACTAAAACAACATCATTTAGCCAGCATTATTCCTTCATTATTGTTGTTTTAGCAATTTATTCTGTACTTTACCCTGTTGAGCTGGAATAAATGGAATTGTTCAATCGAGTAGTATCATGCACATATTTAGTGCATGCACAAGATTTTTTGGAAGAAAAGGAAAAAGTCAATGATAAAATAGAAAATCTAATCACTCTTGAATATAAGAAAGGTTTACATACATTGAAACTCTTCATTTTGGATGTTGATTCCGACAAAATCACACATAGTCATGAGGTGTTGATTGAGACAATCATTGTGATAATCAGGCCCGGCGATCTTGTGCAACGGCCTAGGGACCCATGACTACATCCGGCCGCATATTCTATACCCCGCAGAGCTACTTTGGGTTGAAAAAATATTTAGTTGCAAAGGAAGGCCCAGCTGGGAGAGAATCAGAGGAAAGGCACAAGCGGCCGGGGAGAGTAAAATCGTACGAGATCGAGGACCCAGCAATTGATCTACTCTATGGTTCCAATCATGTACGCTCTGCCGTTCGTTCATAATTTTAGGTGCTACTGTCTCGAAACATATGTACGGGTACTATGAAAAGGAATAAATGAACATGCTAGATTTTGAATCACAAAAGGTGCTTTTAAAACATTTTTAGGCAGCAAGTAGTGTTGATCAATGACGATAATCAAAGTTAAGAATCTGAACCAGACAAGGTGATGATCATAATTCAAATGTTGATCATGAGGTGAATGAACAGTCCTTAGATGGCAGTAAGTAACTAACATCTCATACAAAAATATGTGGCTCATGTCAGCTTTTAACATTTGCCAAGTGAAGGTAGATACATTAGTGTGGTCAACTTCACGCTAGGGCCCCGCAAAATATAGAGCCAACACTAGCGATAATAGAGGAGGAAGAGGATACGAATGAGTCGATGAAAATCAATATTCATCGAGAGAGGGTGTGTCTTTTTGTATGGGTTCTGTGTCAGACATGTCAAAGCAAAATAGTTTTGTTTCGCACAAAGGGATTTGGGTTTTTCATGGAAAATAAGAATTTTGGAGGCAAAGTACTTCGTGTCACAATTAATTTGTGTTGCTTGAGATAATAATACTTTTTTGCTTCTATTTATCAGCGAGTCAATCATGTGAAACCATGGTTTGCGGCCAGACATAATTTTTGGTATTTCCTCGACCACAAGATTCGTCTTATACGGCACAACACGTGCAAAACTACTCGTCCACTCATTTTTGGACTAAAAAAACTAGCACCTCGAGCCCACTTAACAATGGCCATCTCTCTCTCCTTTGCTCTCCTTCTCCACTAACCTGTTCTCTTTCCTACCACTCTTCCCAAAATAGTGGAGGTTTGTTGTCCAACCCGTACCAGTTGCCAGTCAAAATACTTCCCTCGGTTTCATCCCGTCGGCGGCGAGACATCAACGTCTTCGATAACCCTTTTTTTGCTCGGATTATGAACTACGGACCCTATGAAACCATGTGTGGTTGCTCGGATCAATAGCCAATCCTACTTTTGATACGACGAGTTGACGAACAAGCTGCCGGGACTCACATCCAACCTCATATCGTCCTTCGACAACGGTGGTTTTGTCTGGCACCAAGTGATTTGGGTTTTGCCTCCCACGTCGCTCCTTGGCAAGCAACCGTGGGTGTGGCGTAGCGGTGGATGAACATGATCTAGGTCGGCGCGGTTCTCGATATAGAGCAAAGCGATGAGAGGGGAGCAACATGCCATCGGTCTTTTTTGAAGATGACACATATTGTGGTATGCATGAGAAGGCATAGGCCAGGAAGGACCATGACACTCATTGTGTTGGCGATGTCACGTCTTGGAAGACAACGTGTATTCACATACTCTCGGGTCGGGTTGGTATTCCTTTTTTTTTTTCTTTTGCTGGAACAAGGATAACAAGCCTTTTGCCGGTACCAACACGGACTTTATAAGGCCATATCCATCCGTAGCCCATACCAAATACTAGTAAGGAAAAGGACCGTCACAAAAAAAAACTTATATACTAAGGAAAAGGCAGAAAAAAAAGAAAACGACCACAGTGGGAGTCGAACCCACGACCTTCTGATCCGAAGTCAGACGCGCTAATCCACTGCGCTATGCGGTCATTTGTGTTTTGTTCGCTCGTTTACTTTATATAATCACTATAGTATCTATATACTGCTAGCTATTAAAAAACTTCCGAGGCTCTCTGGGCCCTTACCTTGTTTATTAAAAAAGGTGCAGTTAATTAATAAAATGATTATTAGATTGTACGCATAAATTATCATGCAACGGATAATAAAAGCATCGAACTTCTCCACCACTAGTACTAATAGTTGCATGCCAGCTACTTAGTTCAGAAATTAAGCAGACACATGCGTAATCTGCGTGCCACAGTTTCACCGCGGCTTTTCCGGACTAGAATGCGAGCACAACAAGTGCAATTGTATGTGCAAGGGCTGCACACGTGGATCAAGATTTGGACAAGATCTCCCGGTTATTTGCTTCCCTGCTTGGACACTATTCAGAAGTTGGACATAAATGAGGCCCGTCGCTTGGCAGCTGCACTAGGTCAGGGAGAAACGAAACCGTGTGTTTGGTTTCATCCCGAACGTGTTCTTCGATATCCTCTTTCCCAGATGGTGAGCTTTACCAAGCCTAAAACCTCAACAAGATAAACCCTAAGAAGCACCGCCAGACAACATAACATAGTTAACGATAGTGCAAAATATGTAGCAGTAAGACAATCATAGCATAGTTAACACGAGAGTAGGACATGGATCGCAGCGCAGCTTTTCCGGACTAGAATGCGATCACAACAAGTGCAATTGTATGCGCGGGGACCGCACATGTGGATCAAGATTTGGACAAAATCTCTCGGTTGTTTGCTTCCCTGCATGGACGCACTATTTGGAAGTTGGACATAAATGAGGCCCGTCGCTTGGCACCTGTATTAGGCCAGGGAGAAATGAAACCATGTGTTTGGTTTCATCCCGAACGTGTGCTCCGATAACCTCTTCCCCAGATAGTGAGCTTACCAAGCCTAAAACCCCAACAAGATAAACCCCAAGAAGCACTGACAGACATAGCATAGTTAACGATAGTGCAAAATATGTAGCAGCAAAACAAACATAGCATAGTTAGCACGAGAGTAGGACATGGTTCACAACACACACAAACTGATTACTCTAAACTGACAATTTTGTACTCGTCGATCATGGCAAGGGCTGGATCATGCTGGGGGCACTTCTAGATAACTTCACACATGGCGTACTCGAAGATGGTGACCTTGAACATGTCACCCTTCAGAACCTTGAAGGTCATAAAGTACCAGATCTTGAACGATGCACACAAATGCCAGGGAGATGACTCTGTATAGGTTTGCACACAAAGGCCGAGGGAGATGACTTTGTACTACCTAGCACAATGCACAATACAGTTTTTCTTATGAACGATTCAAGGTAATAGGGGTTCACTCCCTGGTCACATTCGGACATAGTTCTAATCATCGGCCAAAACTAAATGGCAAACACGAACTCCTGCCTCATTGTTCATAGCACTAACAACATAAAGCGATGATCCTACTAACCTAGTTACATCAGCTAAAATAGACGGAAGAACATGGTTCAAACGGATCATCAATTCCATTTTTTGTGATGCATATGTAATCACCGGCCGTGGATTATTGTACAACTAATTTTTGTGCCTCAAATTTAGCATTTTGTGTCCAAGATCAGTTATAACAGGCATTGCTATGAAGCAACCTATTGGGATCTTGGCCACAAAATGCGAAGTAATCATCGGCCAATACGAAGAACATGAATAGTAAAAAATCCCCAATTTTCTAATGTCGGGAAACCCTAAACAGCACATCTGCCTAAATCTAGCCACTAGCAAGTAGATGGAACCAAGGTATCTGTAGATCTAGTGCTTATGAAGACACCACTAGAAAAGCTTACCCTAACCTATCAAACCGATGAAAACAAACACAAATCGGTACAAATCTAGCCTGCATGTCAATCATACACGAATCAGAAGGTAATACATAGATATATGTTGCTAAGGCAAAGAGAGGGTGGTTCTAGGCCTTACCGCCATTGTTGCAGCTCTGGAGCTTCAGGTTTGCCGACGAAGAAGAAGTGGTCGCAGTCATTGACCCCCTGCAGCCACGAAAAACACAGTGCTCGTCTCGATCTACTGCCATCTACTGCCCTTGCAGTGGTTTTCGATCTTCTGGCGGGAGAGGAACCGCCAACGGTGAGACGGAAGAAAGAAGCGGTTGTGAATGGGGAGAGAGATAGTGGTGAGCAAGCGGTGAGGAGATTTATGACGTGTGTTCTCGATGCGTCGTGAGCTTCCCTGCTCTTCTCTGTGCAGCGCGTGCATCTGCGTGCCGACCGTTGGCTCTCTAGGGCCTGTCCCCACAAAAACGACCTATTTCGGTGTTTCGAGCGGGCCAATTTTGGGGTGCTTTAAAACCTATGTAACGTGAGTTTGACCCAACGTGTCATTTTCCAAATGGCCTTATTTCTGCTGGCAGGTGCGAGAAATAGGCACGCGGTCCAGCAAACACATCCCAAAGGATCAAATTTTACCATCATAGCGTGAGTGAGCATACTTTCTGAAAGGATCGTATGGGCACCTAGAGGGGGGTGAATAGGTGCTACTTCAAATTTTATCCTTTTTCAAATTTAGGTTTGACAATAAGGTAAATTCTCTAGATAATGCAACTATGGTGAATTTACCTATATGACAATTATGCAAGAGCTACCACAGCACAAAGTAGTAACGAGCAAGTAAGGTGCGGTAAAGGATAGAAGTAACCGAAGAGTGGACGCGGAGACACAAGGATTTGTTTCCCGTAGTTCCTTCCTTTTGAGGGGAAAGTACGTCTACGTTTGGAGAGGGGGTGGTTTCAAACCACCAACGCCATGAAATGCCTCCCTTGTTCTCCGATGAATCTCACCCCAACGGGATCGATTCACCTTCCACTATATCGGCAACCTTCAAGGTGGAAGCCGGCACCGTTACAAGTTTGGGGCACACATCCACAACTTAATCGGAGGCTCCCAAATACAAGCAAGCTGTCAAAGCAATCAAAGACAAGCTTGTAAGAACCAAAACAAGAACTAGGGTTTCCAAGAAAACACTAGAGCAAAGGGGCCCTCAATGAAATGAGGGGGAAATGAAGATCTCTTTTGGTGAAGTAGTAGATCGGGGCCTCCTCCTTCGATTCCCCAAAGATCAAGGACTTTGGGTGGTTGGATGAGGAGATCTTGAAGATTTGAGTGGCTCTAGTGGACTTCAATGGTGGTCTTTGACTTTAATGAAATGAGCCCTTTGTCCCAAGGTAGGTGGAGGGGTATTTATACCCCTCCACGAAATATGGCCATTGGAGCATTTAATGTACCGGCACTACCGGTCCTCAAGCGGTACTACCGGTCAATCTGGGACCAGTCTGAGGTGCTCCGATTCTTGACATTCTTCAGATTTTGGCGGTATCGCCCTTGCAGTACCCCTAGCGGTAGTACCGGTCCTAAAGCTGGCAAGCTAATGACCAAAATGGAGAGGGTTGGGTGCTAGTCAGTATGCTCCGGTACAGCCGAGCGGTACTACCGTCTCAAGCGGTACTACCGGTTGGACCGGTAGTGCTGCTACCAAATGTGCACTAGCACACCTTCATCATCTTTGGTCAAGGCCAACCGTAATCTGAACCGGTAGTACCGGTGTCAGCGGTAGTTCCAGGTTGGCACATAGGTTTTTTTTGTAAGGGGAATTGATATGCCATTATTGTGTCACCACTTATCAAACCTGTGATGAACTTAGCATACAGTTAAACCGATAAGTGTGTTGTTATCAAACATCAAAATCAGAGAGATAGAAAAATGCTCTTTCAATCTCCCCCTTTTTGGTGTTTGATGACAATACACTTTTGCAAGATGATTTTAATAGTAAGCATATGGTATTTGTAAAATAGAGACGGGACTCCCCCTAGATGTGTAGAAACAAACCTCCCCCTCTATTTTACAATCCCAACATGGGTGCACAAATATGGATACTAGCCTTTGAAAACATACCTTTGCACGAACAAGTGATGAGGAATATATCGACAACAGATACCGCATAACATCACAAGATGGATCCAATGAAATAAACCACATAGTCTCATAAGATGGATCCAACCACATAGTCTCACACGACATAAACACATAGATAAACACATAGTCTCACACATAAATAGAGGGAAATCGAAGTTCACAAGCAATAAAAGGATCAAAGAAAAGAACGAGCTTGTGACTTCCCATGCAACACCCGTGCCTAAAGTGCAACTTTTCCCCCTTTGGCATCAAGACGCCAAAAAGGGACAAGTGCAAAACTACCGTCCCAACGGTCAATCATCCTCCTCCTCCTCCTCATCCTCAAGGTCCTCCTCATCCTCATAAGTGGGTGGGGCGCGGTGCGAGGAAGAGACATCATCGTCCCAATGGCTGTGCTGAGAGATCCACTGATCTTCCGGAGTGATGTTGTTCTCGGATCCCTTGGAGATGGTCAAACCTTGAGCAGACATCATTTCCTTCTGTCGAGCACAGGCTTTCTTGGCATACACATGCGCATCATACATGCGCTTCTGGTTGTCAACCTGTAAGCAGAAGATCTTCTTGAGCTTGACCTCCATCCTTTTGGCCCAAGAGGGCTTAGCATTCTTGCGACGAGAGACAACATAATCAGTGTCATGACCACTGTCAGCAGCCTCAGAATCATCCTCATCCTCCTCACCCGCCGCAACGCGAGGTTTAGCATGTGTCTTGATCTTGAGTGATTTTGGCCTGTGCACAATGAGAGAGCGAGTGGAGAGAGTCCTAGAAATGACGGGGCACTTTGACACAATGAGGGCCATAATATAAGGAGCAAAAGGTGGAACCCTCCGAGTGTGTGCAGCAGCAACCATTTCATTCCATATGAAGTCTGTCACATCAAGAGGATTGCCTGATTCTCGGTTGAGGAAGGTGTTGAACAGCAAGTCAATGGAGAACCCATGTATCTCATCCTTGTTGCCCGCACGAGGAGCAACAGTCTCACGGAAAATGCGATGAAGAATGTCATATGTGGGGAGAAGATCCTTGATCTTACCAGCAACCCCACGGCCACGAATATACAAAGGTGTAAGAACATCCTTTTTGGAGGGATGCTCTCTCATGTGACAGCGAAAACCACAAGGAACGTCCCGGCCGCGATCTTCATACCCCAAGATTGCAGCAAACTCCGCAAGTGTAGCTTCCTTGATAGCACCTTGAGTCATCCAGGTAATCTTCCGAGTGCGGCCGGTGTGGAAATGTGCAGTGGCATAAAACTGGCAGATAAGGAGGGGATCATAGTCATACTGAAACTCCATAATGGGGAACAAGCCAAGGTGTGAGCATATTTCCTTAGCTTCAGCAAAGTAGTCAGAGTGCTTGTCAATGTGTCCCATGTCAATCCACTGCTGAGGCACCACCATCTGGATGTTGGTCAAAAGAACCTCATGATACACACGCTCTTGGAAATCATCATAGAAGAGACTGTCTGCCCTTGCCTCGCTCCGGTTGCGGGAGTATGCATTTTCAATCCGGAGAGCCCTAAACTCTGCCTCAGAGATGTCTGACAGTTTCTTTGGCCCAGATGGCCCAGAGCTAAAACTTTTGGTACGTCCAGTGGAAGGGGGGCGAGAGGGAGGGGCGCTGCCACGCCCAGTTGAGCGCTTGGTAACCCCTTCACGACCCCCACGACCACCTCGAGTGGCAGGCAACTTGGAACGGTGTCTTGGCTGTGGCATAACCTCTTCCTCAGACTCCGTCTCTTCCTCAACAATCTCACGGTCTGACTTGGAGCGCTTGCGTACACCCCGAGAACCACCTGCATCTGTGAAAGCACGAGGGAGGATAGCAAGGGGGTAAGGGCACAAGAATCAAAAAGGAGCACACGAGAGAATCTACAAGTTAGGCAGAAAAATGTGGTCATAGTGGACCGGTACTACCGGACCTGACGACCGGTAGTACCGCTTGCAAGCGATAGTACCGGAAAAGGTTCCGGTACTACCGGTTGAGCGGCACACAAGCGTCAGATCTGATGGACACGGCCCAAATTGATGGCATAAGACTGCTAAATAGAAGATTCTACTCGATAACAAGGAATCATATGGCAGTACAACCTTGCAGATAGTCAATTTCTCCATAAATCTAAGCCAAAACCTAGATCTAATGGGGAAATCAACCGGGGAGAGAAAGGGCGGTTGTACCGGGATCCATGGCGGTGGAAAGGAGTGGGAGCCCGCCAAGAGGCCGAATCCAAGGAGAATCCGGAGAGAGGAGGGCGCGGCAGGGCTCCGGTGGCTTCAAGATCTCCGGTGGCGGCGCAGGTTTGTGTGGAGGACGTGGGGAATAATGAGGCACTGAGGGGTGCCTCTCCCCACGCATCCAATATATACCTAAGAACCGTCAACCGGTAGTACCAGTCCCACAACCGGTAGTACCGGTGATCGGT
This sequence comes from Avena insularis, assembly GCA_023614405.1. NCBI lineage: Eukaryota > Viridiplantae > Streptophyta > Magnoliopsida > Poales > Poaceae > Avena > Avena insularis. The sequence goes on from CM042691.1 coordinate 411,483,762, forward strand.
AGGACTGGACATGTGGGCGGTAGTACCGTTCCTGGAGCAGTTCTTCCAGGAGCCGACCTGGGAACTTACCAGGTCCGGTAGTACCGCTCGCACATCCGGTAGTACCGGTCCCATCTGATGCCAAGGCCTGGGATCAAGGATGATTCTTGTGCGGATAGAGAGAAGGTTTTCGTGAGGGAGTAAGGAGGCTTGGGTTAAGACAGGTGAGCTGAGAGGCACATGCACTCAAAAAAAATGGAAGAAGCAAATAAACACCAAACTAGAGTGCATGATTCTAAGAACACTGAGGGCAATTCAAATATATGACAATCATGAGTGAAAACTAATTCAAATAGATGAAAAACACGAGTAAGCACTTCAACCTCTCGATTGAGAAGGGGGGCGGTGGCCTAGGACACCATATTTGAGTATACTCGGCTTGGCACCACGAAGATATATCTTGGGTCCATTACCGAAACTCATCATTAAGCTCACATATCACAAAATGATATTAAGAGGAATGATTTTGTTTACTTTGCGCAGAATGGGGGGAGTGATGGTCCAATCAATTAGGACCGCACTCCCCCTATGTCCATGCCTACACCTAAACCAAATATGGGTCGAGTATTAAGTGAGAGTGCAAGATAGTCAAGTCAAGCTCCTTAAATCTATGATATTTAGTTCATTCCTCAAGTAGCAAAACTTTGCTTCATCAAGTGTCTTCGTGAAGATATCGGCAAGTTGATCTTTGGTTGATACATAGGATAGATCAATATCACCTCTAGCAACATGATCTCGAATGAAGTGATGTCGAATCTCAATATGCTTTGTCCTTGTGTGATCCACCGGGTTGTATGCGATCTTGATGGCACTTTCATTGTCACATAGAAGAGGCACTTTGTCACAATGGACACCGTATTCCTTTAAAGTTTGCCTCATCCATAGCAATTGAGTGCAAGCACTAGCGGCAGCAACATACTCGGCTTCGGCGGTGGAGAGAGATATACAATTTTGCTTCTTAGAAGACCAACATACCAAGGACCTACCAAGGAATTGGCAAGCCCCGGATGTTGATTTTCTATCATCCTTGTCCCCCGCCCAATCCGAATCCGTGTATCCACAAAGAGCAAATGTTGAACCTCGAGGATACCAAAGACCATAAAATGGGGTATGAACTAAATATCGAAAGATTCTCTTGACTACCATTAAATGGCTTTCCTTAGGAACCGCTTGATATATTGCACACAAACCTACACTCAACACAATATCGGGTCTAGATGCACAAAGGTAAAGCAAAGAACCAATCATAGACCGATATACCTTTTGATCCACACCTTTACCATTTGGATTTTGTTCTAGATGAGTCTTTGTTGCCATGGGAGTTGGAGCTCCATTCAAATCTTGCATTTTGAATCTCTTGAGCATATCTTGAGTATACTTGGCTTGATTGAAGAATGTACCTCCTCTAACTTGCTTGATCTCAAAGCCAAGAAATACTTTCAACTCCCCCATCAAGGACATCCGGAACCTACTAGTCATAAGCTTTGAGAATTCATCATTAAAAGCTTTGTTAGATGAGCCAAAGATAATATCATCAACATATATTTGGCATACAAAAAGCTCCCCATTGACCCTCTTAGTAAAAAGAGTGGGATCGATTTTCCCAACCTCAAAGCCACGGTCAAACAATAACTCTCTAAGGTGCTCATACCACGTGCGTGGGGCTTGCTTGAGCCCATAGAGCGCCTTATCAAGTTTGTAGACATGGTTTGGGAAGTTGGGGTCCTCAAATCCTGGGGGTTGCTTAACATATACCAATTCATTTAAGGGACCATAAAGGAATGCACTTTCTACATCCATTTGTTGCAACTTAAAGTTATGATGAGCCGCATAGGCAAGAAGGATACAGATGGACTCAAGGCGAGCCACGGGTGCATAAGTCTCTCCATAATCAATGCCTTCAATTTGACAGTATCCTTGTGCAACCAATCTAGCCTTGTTCCTTACAATAATCCCATGCTCATCTTGCTTGTTATTGAATATCCACTTTGTTCCAATAACATTGCGGCAATCTTTTGGCTTCTCAACTAACTTCCACACTTTGTTTCTCTCAAAGTTGTTGAGCTCTTTGTGCATAGCTTCTAACCAATCCGAATCTTCAAGAGCTTCCCACACTTTCTTTGGTTCAATCATGGAGATGTGTGCTTGATGTTCATTGAACCTCTTCAATTGTGCTCTTGTGGAAATTCCTTTCCTTAGATCTCCAACAACATTTTGGAGGGTGTGGTCTCTTATTTCCAACATTCTTTCTTTTCTAGCTTCGCGACGAGCGTGGATCTCCTCATTGTTTCTTGGAGGACCCTCTTCATCATTTTGATCCTCGTCTTGACCATCAACTTGACCTTGATCATCATTGGAGTCATCCTCTACATTGGGAGGCAAGGATTGACCTTGGTCTTGATCAAGTGCTCTTCTAGCACCAATTTGAGCTTGTCTCAACACAGTCTGGATGGATCTTCCTTGACAAATTGACTTGGCACCACTTGACAACCCATCGAATGGACCAAGCTCCCTTTGATTAGAGTTCCCACATTGATCACTATGTTGAGGGTCCACATCTTGTCTTTGGCTTGAGTCAGTGTCCTCTTAGGTAGATGGAGCATGTTGCGGTTGTGAAGATGAGGGCTCCACTCGAGTGGAGCATAGTTCTTCTCGATCCGCCATAAGGGGTTCCTCAACGGGGTGGATATAACCCACACCCATTCTTCCTATGGCATCCTGAGGCATTTCATCATCTGCATCACAAGCATCAACACGCCCCCTTGGGGACCATCATATTCTTCAAAGGTCACACTACAAGATTCTATGACGGCTCCGGAGAGCTTGTCATAGACTCTATAAGTGTGAGATTCGAGACCATAGCCAACAAAAATACCCTCTAATGATTTAGACTCGAATTTAGACAAACGAACACCTTTGATGAGATAGAAACACTTACAACCGAACACCCGAAAATAAGATATGTTGGGCTTGTTACCGGTAAGTATCTCATATGGAGTCTTGTTGATTTTCTTGCGGAGGTAGAGTCAGTTTGAAGCATGGCAAGCGGTGGAGACGGCTTCGGCCCAGAAGTTGTATGGAGATTTAAACTCCGCCAACATGGTCCTAGCCATCTCAATAAGAGTCTGGTTCTTCCTTTCGGACACACCATTTTGTTGAGGGGTGTATGCAGCGGAATATTGATGTTTAATCCCCTCATCACTAAGGAAATCATTCAAGGTGTAGTTCTTGAACTCGGTGCCATTGTCACTTCTTATAATCAACACGGGAAAATTGTGTTGCCGTTGAACCAAGTTGATGAAGTCGATAAAAGTCCTTTGAGTTTCACTCTTCAACTTGAAGAAATAAACCCAAGAGTATCTTGAAAAGTCGTCAACAATCACCAAACAATATTTCTTCCCTCCAAGACTTGCATGAGGTGGAGGACCAAATATGTCCACATGGAGGAGTTCCAAGATCTTGTTAGACTTGATTTGGTCCGTGGGCTTGTGAGGAGCGTCATGCATTTTCCCTAGAACACATGCCCTGCAAACACGATCTTTGGCAAAGGAAACATTTTATTTTAGTCCAACAATATGGACCTCTTTATGGAGACTTTGCAAAGTTATCATATTGACGTGGGATAGTCGGCGGTGCCATAGCCAACCCACATCGGCCTTTCCGTATAAGCACATCGGACCTGCAGTGGCTTGCCCCGAAAAGTCCACCACATACAAGTCATTTTCGACGTACCCAACGAAAGCGACCTTGAGAGACTTGCTCCACATGAGGACCACAATATCATCATCAATAAAGACGGCAAAGCCCATCTTTCCAAGAGCACGGACAGAAAGTAAATTGTATCCAAGGGTTTCAACAAGCATGACGTTCACGAGTGTAATGTCGTGAGCCACCACTACCTTGCTGAAACCCATTACCTTAGACTTTGACTTGTCGGCATATGTGACGGTGATTTGATCTTCATTTGACACCAAGTCCTTGACCATAGACGAGCTTCCGGTCATATGATTTGTGCAACCACTATCGATCACCCATTTTGACCCTCCGGAAGCATAAGTCTACAAAAGATCAAGCTAGTTTTTTAGGTACCCATTTTTCAATGGATCCTCTTTTGTTAGCAACAAGGGTCTTGGGAACCCAAATAGACCAAGCAATATAACCATCATAAGGGCCAACATATTGTGCATACACATCACCATAGTAATCACGCATTAGAACATAGTGAGGGTTAGCACTTCCCGCAAAATCATCATGAGACATAGTTTTACCATTTGTGGTCTTACTCTCCACAATGGTCTTGTTGGTCTCTTGTGCGGGCTTGTCCTTCTTCTTCTTGTTGTCTTCTTCTTTGTTTTGGAGACAAAACCAATGCCCCCTTTATCACCACTACGCCTTTGCTTGCTCAAAAGATCATCAGTAGACTTGTTGCCTTGTGGAAATGTGGCCTTAGCAAGCTCCCCCTTCAACCTAGCATTCTCTTCAAGAATAGTCGTGCTACTAGATGGAATGAAGTTACTAGGTGAAGGTATATTGGCCAATTGAGTTTGAAGCGTTTCATGGGACTTTGTGAGAGACAAGAGTTCACCCTCCAAGGCCTTGTGAGCCTTGTTGAGCAAACTAAAGTCCTCGGCAAGTTTTTCATGAACCACACCAAACTCAATCTTGTCCTTTTTAGCCCTTTTGTATTTAGCAATAGCATGATCACGCTCTTTGATGAGTTTGTTAACAATGATGTCATTAGCCTCATCAAGCCCTTCAAGTTTTGACTCAAGGGACAACCTAGTCTCTTGTTCTTCTTCTAGAGCGTTGCTTAAAGCCTCTAGTTCAATCATATGTTCATGCCCAAGTTTACATCTAACATCTAGAAGCTCTTGAGTATGGGAGAGTTGATCTAAGATGTTCCCAAAATGTAGTTTAGCATCGCCTTCTAGGTTAGTTATGAACTCATCAAAGGCAATTAATTCCTTTTTAACATCAAGAGACATTTCATCATCAATTTCATCATTATCTAATTGAGTAGAGTGGGATGATGAGGATACCTCCGTTCCTCTTGCCATGAGGCAAGTGACATTCTTGGTGGAAGAGTTCTCATTTGGATAATTGAAGAGTGAGAGTGTCGGAGTAGAGGTGGTAGCTAGAGCAGCCACACCATGTGAAGTTTCTTCTTCCTCATCTTCATCATCTTCATTGTCGGAGGAGTATTCTTCATGAGTGATCAAGAAAATTTCTCCCGACTTCTTGTTGACGGGATTCTTTTTGATGAAGGGTTTCTTGTAAGGTGCCTTGAGAGTCTTCTTCAACACAAGCTTACCACCATTATCTTCTCTCTTCTCATAGGGGCAGCTTGCCACAAAGTGATAGCTGTCACCACAATTGAAGCAAGTTCTCAACCTAGTGGTGTTCTCTCTTTTCCCATTTGGATTGCTTCTTCGTTCCATTTCCATCTTGGCCTTGGCGGGGTTCTTCCAAAAGTTCTTTGCATAGAAAGCCATATATTGACCATGAGCAATCTTGACTTCATCGGGATGGTCCAAAGAGAGACCTTCATCACTATCATCTTCATCATCAAGGTCCACAACTTTGGCCTTCAAAGCAACATTGACCACATTGCTCATACCGAGGGAACGAGCACGAGCATCTTTGGCATTCTTGGCGGCGACCTTGAAAGCGGCCATCTCTTGCATAACTTCATTTGAGGTCATGAGATGGTAGTTGTGTCTTCCTTGTAAGCTCTTCAAGTCGGTGGGCTCAAAGGGCATGAGTGCACTCACATATTTCCTTTTTATCCATGCATCATCCACATGCGAGGCACCCACATTTCTAATAGCAGTGGCAGTGGTCTTGAGCCTTCGATACATGTCTTCGTGGTCTTCACCTTCTTTCATGTAGAAGCCTTCGGCCTCATTGCTTAGAGCATCAAATCGGTTCCTCCTCATACTCTCATTTCCAATAAACAACACAGTGAGAGCATCCCAAGCTTCCTTGGCAATGCTAAAGTGCTCAATGTGTGGATAATCCTTTGTCCCCAAACCTTGTTGAATCATGTGCAAAGCAGTGGCATTGAGTTGACTATTGACAATCTCTCTTCTTGTCAAGTTGGTTGGATCCCCAATAAAGAGTCCATGCTCGATGATGTTCCATAGTTCAATGCAAGAGCTGCGCACATGAGTTCTCATTAGTGATTTCCATTGAGCAAAAGTAGCAGACTCTGAAAGCTTAGGTGGGTCACCCCTATTGTTCACATGAGGGTGTAGGATGGGAGGATCGGGAGAGTACCAAGAATCACGGTGCTCACCCTTCCCCCCATCATGTTGTGTGGAGGAATTAGCGTGGTCTTGTTTACCCCCCACCATCATACCATCGGGGGATACCGACGTATTCCCTTTAGGTAGAATGGATGGTTGATCCTCTTGAGGAGGTGGGGGTGGTGAGCCTTCTTTGTCTTTAAGAAGTTGCTCGAGCATCTTCCTGACTTTGTTGACCAAGGAAGAGCTCAATCTTGTTTCCAAGTTTTTGAGATCTTCCATGGTCACCGGTGTTGGCTCACTACCACCATCCCCATCGTCGCTACCCATATTCTCTTAGGCGGTAAAGCCCGAATAAAGAGCCGAGGATCTGATACCAATTGAAAGGATCGTATGGACACCTAGAGGGGGGTGAATAGGTGCTACTTCAAATTTTCTCCTTTTTCAAATTTAGGTTTGACAATAAGGTAAATTCTCTAGATAATGCAACTATGGTGAATTTACCTATATGAAAATTATGCAAGAGCTACCACAACACAAAGTAGTAACGAGCAAGTAAGGTGCGGTAAAGGATAGAAGTAACCGAAGAGTGGACGCGGAGACACAAGGATTTGTTTCCCGTAGTTCCTTCCTTTTGAGGGGAAGTACGTCTACGTTTGGAGAGGGGGTGGTTTCAAACCACCAACGCCACTAAAGGCCTCCCTTGTTCTCCGATGAATCTCACTAGCAGGATCGATTCACCTTCCACTATATCAGCAACCTTCAAGGTGGAAGCCGACACCGTTACAAGTTTGGGGCACACATCCACAACTTAATCGGAGGCTCCCAAATACAAGCAAGCTGTCAAAGCAATCAAAGACAAGATTGTAAGAACCAAAACAAGAACTAGGGTTTCCAAGAAAACACTAGAGCAAAGGGGCCCTCAATGAAATGAGGGGGAAATGAAGATCTCTTTTGGTGAAGTAGTAGATCGGGGCCTTCTCCTTCGATTCCCCAAAGATCAAGGACTTTGGGTGGTTGGATGAGGAGATCTTGAAGATTTGAGTGGCTCCAATGGACTTCAATGGTGGTCTTTGACTTTAATGAACTGAGCCCTTTGTCCCAAGGTAGGTGGAGGGGTATTTATACCCCTCCACGAAATATGGCCGTTGGAGCATTTAATGTACCGGTAGTACCGGTCCTCAAGCGGTACTACCGGTCAAGTACCGGACCAGGTACCGGAGGTGCTCCAGTTCTTCAGCATTCTTCAGTTTTGGGCGGTATCGCCCTTGCGGTACTACCCCCAAGCGGTAGTACCGGTCCTAGGAAGTGGTACTACCGGTTGGGCGGTAGTACCGGTCCCAAGTACCGCTTGGTACTGACCAAAATGGAGAGGGTTGGGTGCTAGTCAGTATGCTCTGGTACAGCCGAGCGGTACTACCGTATCAAGCGGTAGTACCGCTTGTACCAAGCGGTACTACCGGTTGGACCGGTAGTGCCGCTCCGTGGTACCGCGGGGTACTGACTAGCACACACCTTCATCAGCTTTGGTTAGTGCCAACCGGTACTGGAACCGGTAGTACCGGTGTCAAGCGGTAGTACCGGTCGTAGTTCCGGTACTACCGGTTGGCACAGAGGTTTTTTTTGCAAGGGGAATTGATATGCCATTATTGTGTCACCACTTATCAAACCTGTGATGAACTTAGGACACAGTTAAACCGATAAGTGTGTTGTTATCAAACATCAAAATCAGAGGGATAGAAAAATGCTCTTTCACTTTCTTTGCTTGAGAGGTTGTGCATAGCATGTTCTGCCGGCCGCCATAACTCTGTGGGATGCACCTTTCCAGCCGTCTCCCGCTATTGCTGCCGAATTTCAGGTATGCACCTACCTAGCTTGCTACATGTTTCAGTTTTAGTGTGTCCTTTCTGCAAATATATTTTCCCCTTTAGAAAGTAATATACTAAATACTTAATGTTGATGCAAGTTTATGGAGCTAGAGCCTAACAAAGCCGGCGATAACATTAGGAAAATTATGTTTCTCCGAAATCAAACACATGGAGGACCTCTAGCAGATATTCCCAGTTAACTGAATCGAATACCTTTGCAAAATCTTGCTTCAGAAAAAGCAGTGGATTTTTCTTCTTGCGCGCGCTTCCTTTTATTACCCCTCTAACAAAGGAAAAATTGACATGGATTGATCCCTTCTTGATGAACGCACTTTGGCTTGTGCTGATTAGGTTACTGAGCTCAGGGGCTAGTTCAGAAGATATCAACTTGCCACATATCTTCGCAAAACGGTACGCGTGCATTAAGCTGATTGGGTGATAACAAAAGGCAGATCTTGCATCTTGCTTCTAGGGGATGAAGGCAATACTGGCAGTGTTTAAAAGGCTCCAGCTCCTTTCCTGCATCAGAAAATCAAGTTTACTAGTGTCAGCAGATCTTTGATGGATAACATTCCAATCTTTTTCATGAAAATGTTAATGAAGCTGTCAGACCCTGGTGCTTTCTCAGAGTACAGCTGGAAGATTACCCCTTGCAAGATTGGTATTGCCGACTACAGGGGTGGTGAATAGGTGATTTTTTTTTTCAATTTATGCTTTGCAAGAATATAGATTGTTTAGCATCTAGGTGGAAAATCATTTATGGATAAATACAGTCAAGCAAGTAAACACCTTCTCTGGCAGGAATGTGAGTGTGAGCTCTTCTTTCTCATCAGCAATAACTTTAGCCCTAGGTGATTAGAAGTGCTCCGCTAACGTGTATTGTCGAGAAAACACACGAGTAGAGATGTTAAGGTTTAACCTTTTTTACCTTTGCCTTTGGTGCCCGTGACTTCTTTGCCGTGGGCTCCACTCCTGAACGATGGAAACTGGAAGCTGCTAATTAATATCCGAGACCAGCAATTAGCACCGGGGGTCTTATTCTTTCCATTTTTTGTATTCTCTTTCCATGAGAAGATGGAGTCCAGATCAAGTCCGCCAGATCGTTCTGCTTGTACCCGATTAGTTAGCAGGATTGTTTTTTGAGATGGCCACGGATCGAACGGTCAATGTCGGTGCCGGGGCAATACCATATTTGAGCCTGCTGGGCAGCCATAAATACGAGCCTATGCCGCAGGCAAATCAACCAAAACCTTGGATTGTATATGATGATGCAGGGGCGACGATCAGTCCGCAGATACGGAGGATGATGATGCAAGGGCACGCGTGACCCAATGCTATGCATCCTCCTCCGTGTCTGCGCCCTGATCCTCGCCCTCTTGTATCTGTTCGCCCTCTCCACTTGGATCGTCTTTGCCGGCCGGCCGGGATGAAAATGATGATGCAAGGGCGACGATCATCCCGCAGAGACGAAGGATGATGCAAGGGCGACAATCATCCCGCAGAGATGGGTCTTACTCGCTAAGCATCATCCTCCGTCTCTGCCGATGATCCTCGCCCTCTAGTCCACCAAGATCCTCTCGCTCTCAGCTGCCTGCGTGCCAAAAGAAGCTGTAGATCGATGTCGACCACGAGATGTGAGTGCTCTCTCACTCGAAACCTCTCTATGTATGTATGTATCTCCAGCACTGTTGTTCAGATGCCCCATCTATGATCAGATGTGTTAATAAAACCCCTTGATTGCCTGTAAATTTTAAAGTTAGTGATGTACTACTATATTTTAAAAGCTAACCTTGGATGGGATCAGCTGCTGTGATGTTCAATCTAGGACGAGTGTGGTTGGTTAGTATGCAGATCATTGGTGCAGTATGCTCATGTTTTCAAGTTTGGTTGGTGTCGTTTGTGACAAATTCTTCCGATTCAGTTGTGCGGCCTCTTACTTTACGGCAAGAGGATCTCCCAACAAGTTCTCGGTGATCACTTTGGCGAACTAATGTCTTTGACGATTTGTTTAAACAGTCGGTGCCTAAGTTTGTCGTTCCTATAGGAATTCAAGCTTAGGTAATCTGAATTTTGCAGCTAGCTCTGTTTTAACAATATTGTTTACTTGTACGCAAGTTCTTATATTCCGTATTTGTATCGGTTGCATGCATTCCTTGCTTGGATATCCGTGGTTGCGCTGTCAGCCAGGACCTCTCTGTCATCAACTTGGTTAGATTGTAGCTGACAGGAAACTAGTCTCTATGTCACTACGCTACTTTCTTGCTGTGCGGGAAAGGACTTGAGAAAGGCTCCGAAGATCCATGGGGCCGGTTTCTCCACTCTCCCTCAAGACGAAGAGGGAAAGAATTTTCCTTTAAAGGAAGTTGAGGATAACGGGCTTATAGCTCCCATGCGACGTCTTTACTCGGAAGCGACGTCTTTACTTGGAATTGAAAGGAACACGACATCGTTACAAAGAATAGCTCGTATGCGACACTTCTGAAGCGGAAAATAGCTCCCGTGCGACACTTCCACTTAACCTCACGAGACCGTCAACAAATTCGAATCAGCTGAGCAGAGTAGGACCCACAGCCTCTCCATGTCACGGCGGAACCCACCTGATGTCCACCTCATATCGTGGAACCCACGTTGTGGTTGAAGAGAGCCGTTGGCCCGATCCGTCCCCGCACCCGAGCACTCCCGCCACCGTTTCAGCATCTCATCCCCTTCCGTTTTCTTCTCCGGCGAGCAAGTGCGGCAACGCCGGCGAGGGATGTCGAGCTCTGCTTCAGCCTTCCTCCGCTCATGGCCTCGGTATGGTGCGGTGCCGATGAGGAGGTGCCCCGATTGCCCCCGTACCGCGCCCCTAAAGCGGCTTGTCACATCCACCGATAAGAACGGAAACATTGGCTTGGAATTTGTGAAGTGTGAGAGCAAGCCTGAGCCGGGAAAGGTGAGATCTGAGTGTTCCGAGCACCAATTTCTCGCTTTTCTTTCGAAATTTCATACATTTCATCGAATTTGGGATTTAGGGTTCATCTCTGTGAATTCAGGTACTGCCAAAATGTGGGCATTTTGAGTGTCTTGATGAGTACATCGAGCGAATTGGGGTGGAGGTAGCATCCCGGGAGCTCAAAAACCCGTCCGTGGTGGAGCAATTGGGATCTAGCAAGCCCATTTCCACCGGTACTACGGTGAATGCGGAAGTGAAGGCCGAGCTGAAGAAGATGAACAAGCAGCTAAGCAAATCATCGAATTGAAGAAGCAGGACAATCTGATGGTTGATTTTTTTTATTTTTGTGTATTTTTTCTCGGATTAGTTTATCTCCTGATCATTAGTCATTAGACAGCGCAATCAATGTTCTAGTGATGCTTTGTTATCGTAGTACCTGCGGAGATGGATGTAATGGGGCAAATTTTGAGCTACTCTGTTTTCGAAATTAGTGTTCCTTCAGTTTCATCAGTGTGCAGGGGAGGGAAAGGGTTAAAAAGTTAAAAAAAAATGACGAGGAGCGATTGAAAAAGGCCAGATCCAAATAGAACTTAGCCAGACCAAAATGGTCGTATCCAGGCTCAATAGTAACTACTTGTAGATTGGGAAAAAAATAGTACTCACGTTACAATCTAACTAGGGACGTGTGATCTGCACATACTCGTGCTCAGGTCGAAATCTTTTATTTTTTGCAAAAATAAATATATAAATGAAGGCCAAGAGCTTCCATTTAACTAACAAGCCGAGCACTTTAATTTGGGCGTCCTTTTAACTTATGTAAATATGTAAATGTGTTGTTTGAAAATGAACCATGTGTTGCATGTGTTGTTTGAAAATAGTCAACCATCATAACGTTAACTTATTCTTCCTTTTGAGCTTTTCTAATTTCACTCATTTTATAAATATTGCACGAGTATTATACGAGAACTTTGTTTTGTGTCTTTTATTTTATGCACTTGTTGTTTTGGGTGTTTTGACAAATGACAATACAATAAACACAAGTCGATCACATAGATAATATATTAGATAACATAAGGGGTACAATATAGAGAGGGGTACAATATAGAGAGGGGCCCCACATTACATAGAGGGCCCCACATTACATAAACCCTAAGGGAAACTATTCCTTAGGGTTCGGCGCCTAAACCCTGGGCTAAACCCTAACCCTAGCTACTACGTGGGTTTAGGGCTGCCGGCCAACCTCTTCGCAGGGAGGCTTCCCTACTCCATCGGCGATAGGGGCGGTGCCGCCGCCGCCCTCTTAGCCGCCGCCGCATTCCAAGCCGCCGCCCTCTTCCGTGCATCCCGCCGTCTCTGCTCTTCCTGGAAGGCCCATCGATTGGCCTCCCATCGGTCATCCTCCTCCTGTTTCTGCCTTTTCTTCAGGGCGTCGCGGCCTTCTTCTCCTCCCACTTGGCGAAAGCAGCCATCTCCTTCGCCTCCTGCTTCTCCGCCGCCTTCCAATACTCGTCAGAGGGGCCGAAGTCGGGGAGGTTGCCGCCGACGCTAGGGAGGGGGTTGTGGACGAAGTCGCCTTGGGCCCAGGGGTAGGCCGGGGCTTTGCGTCGCCCCCCTTGTTGCCACGCCTCGGGCGCGTGGGCGCCTCCTGCTCCTAGACCTGCCTGTGGTCCGGGTGGTTGTCCTCGTCGCTGACCTCAGATTCCGAAGGGAAGCGGGGGAGGGGGGAGGTCGCCATGGTCGCCGGAGTGTTTTTTGGGCTGGGAGGAGGCAAAGGGACTCGGGCTCGAGGTTAAAGATGAGGAGGCAAAGACGTTTTGCCTATTTATTGAGGGCTCAGCGTGAAGAGCGGCGTGGGAATCCTGCGTTGGCGCAGTCGCGTGCGCTGCGTTGCGTGTAGGCAACGGACGTAGCCGCGTGCGTGATCAATGCGGTCAGTTCAAAAAAATTGTTAGGATGCGACGTGACCCCTGCACCGTCGCCCCCGCCCCTGCATGCATGCATGCATTAATGAGAAAGAGAGAGAAAACGTCCAAGGTAATTGTTCATTGGCAGTGAAAAATAAAAGAGAAAATATAATTTGGCTTTCATTTATTCGGTAATAAATACAGGAATCTGGGACCAAGGTAGTTGTCACACGACATGCAGCAAACTCGTTCGTTTTTACACACCGCATGCAACAAACTCACACATGAAAACTCAACGGGTGAGAAGAAAAATCGGTGGGAGTAATCAGAGGGATGTCAATTGGAGGGAATAGAGGGAGTACGAAACTAAGTTTAAAAACAAAATACTAGCATTTATAATATCAATTTTATATAATATAAAAGTATGTGTTATGATGAATCTAATTATATTTATTACATATTTTAGATTTTGATATTTTTTCTTATATACGTAGTCAAAGTTTATACATATTGACTTTTCTATGGCGCATCAACCGGATGAGAGTAAGTTTGACTGAAGAAAGTTGTTAGACGTACACTTATTTAATATGACGGAGAGAGTAAATACGCTGCAGCGCTGCTGTGTCGGTTGATTGCACGCAAAATAGCTAGACTGCGACGCGAGAGGCAACTGCATGGCATGCATGCATGGTGCAGCCTGCCCCGCCCAGCGCCCTCGCATGCCACGCTCGGTCCAACGGACAATGAAGTGTGTCACGCTGTACCTTATATTTATTACATATTTTAGATTTTTGTTATTTTTTCTTATATACGTAGTCAAAGTTTATAAATATTGACTTTTTCTATGGCGCATGAATCGAAGGGGAGTAAGTTTGACTGAAGAAAAAGTTGTTAGACGTACACTTATTTAATGCGACGGAGGGCATAAATACACTGCAGCGCTGCTGTGTCGGTTGGCTGCACGCAAAATAGCTAGACTGCGACGCGAGAGGCAGTTGCATGGCATGCATGCATGGTGCAGCCCGCCCCGCTCAGTGCCCTCACATGCCACGCTCGGTCCAACGGTCAATGGAGTGTGCCATGCTGTACCTTATCTGTTCATAGAAAAATTATGCGAGCCAATCATATTCCAGAATCATCTATCCCACGGATCGCCAAGAGCTAGCCACGAAATCCTTCTAAGAGACGCCAACCAATCAGGTTGCAGAACATGTCCTTCCACGGATCGCTCAGAGTCACCCGCGAAATCCTTCTAGAAGACGTGATCGGACGGCCACAGTACCGCGCTAAGGTTAGATCTAGGTTCCTTATTCGGCCTTAGGGTTAGTTGGGTTTAGGATGCAGTCAACGGGGTTTTCACAAGTTTAACCAGACCTTCAAATGTGCATAAATAATTCAAAAATAATCACAAAAATACAAAACCTTCACATGGTTGTGAGGAAAAATATCAAACTTGGTCTATTGATCATATTTCAAAAAAAACTTCACAAAATGACCTATCTCCTCCGAGGTTTTCTGGCTTTCGGGTCAAATGACCAATGATATGGCTAGAATCAAGGCATAGTTTGTGATAATGTGACCATATTGGGCATGCATGTGTATAATTGGATGACTAACGATGTTGTAGTACAAATTTTTCCTTTTCGACGCACAGAAAATCCATTTTCTATTTTTTAAGTGCCGAAATAGGGGGGATTTGTGAAGTAACCACCAAATTGAAGTTTCAAAATGGTAACATCCTATTTTTTAAAGATACTAGACCACCTAGCATGTACAATTTCCCAACTTGAGTATCTCAAACCTTTTATTCCATCCCTGGTGAAAAAGATAAATCCTGCCGAATCGGTTAGAAGTGGGTAAGATATGAACTACAGGTACATGATTTCATGCTGATGATTTTTTGTAAAAATCATTTTTAGGTTCACAACATGCTATTTCATCAGAGATCTAATGCTAGTTTTGTGAGCCTCAGCCCCTAGCTAAGAATATTTATGAAAACACTTCAAAAAGTTTGACCAGACATTCAAATGTGCATAACTAATTCAAAAAAATAAAAAAAATAAAAAACCTTCGCATGGTGTCATGTTATGTGACATAGTTGTGAGGAAAAATATCAAACTTGGTTTTAGAAATGGTTGAAAAAAAATTTGCTTAGAAATGGGGTGGTTTACCCTAGCTTTGGAGCCCATTTCTACCATATTTTGGATGAGGGTGAGTTGTACTTCACAAAAGGGATCAGGGTGAGGATGAGTTGTACTCTACATATGAGAAAAACGTTGGAAGCTCATACAAACATAGAAAAGTACACATAGCTAGATTGGTTGAAATTCAAATTTACCATTATCTTTGAATTTCGGCCAAATTATCAACAACAAGTGCCAAATTATTACAATAACAAATGTTTACAACAACAACAAGTGCCAAATTATTACAATAACAAATGTTTACAATAACAACAAGTGCCAAATTCAAAGTCTATTTCTTTTGGCTCTTCTTACCCCTCGTTTTCTTCTCCTTCACAAGTTTCACACAACACAACAGGTTTATGCTCTTATTTTTCTTACCATAACCATCTGGCATCCCCACAACACATCCAAGAGTCTCCTTCACCTCCTGCACCTCCTCAACAACACAATCTGGCACCAGAGCCTCATCAACATGGTCACTTTGCACCAGAGCCTCATCAACATGGTCAGTTTGCACCAGAGACTCAACAACATGCTAATTTTGCACCAGAGCCTCAACAATATGCTCATTTTGCACCAAAGCCTCAACAACATGCTCATTTTGCACTAGAGCCTCAACAACATGCTCATTTTGCCCCTCATTTTGCACCAGATCTTCCAAATCAGAAATGGTGTGCCCTAAAGCCTCAACAGTTTGCACATCATCCTCCAAAACAAGTTCAGATTGCACCTCAGCCGCACCAAACATGATCTGGTTAGTTCTCTTCTTTCTTTGGCCATTGATTCTTGTCCTTTTCACTGGCCAACATTATTCAACAACAAGAGGTGGGCCTTTTTCTCCATGCTTCCTCCTGAAAACAAGCAAGTTAGCTGGGGGAGAAAAATCATCAATAAGAAATGGGATAGATTTTGGATGAACATACTTTGGCTTTTCAGCAGTGTATCTACACTTGGTAGAGCCAGCTCGGTGTCCAAGCTCTTCACAGAGTTTGCATCTATTCTTGTTACCTTTTTGGGCCCTTTTTGGCTTGGCATCTTTCTTTCCCTTCTTGCTGCTCCCACCTTTCTCAAACCAAGCCTTGAATCTACTCTGCTTGGGCCTGCTAGCCTTTCTTTTCATCAAAGGAGGACACAAGGAGAACTGAATGTCCACTTCAAGCCACTGAGACTGATCTGTAAGTGCTAGAATTGGTGTTCCATATGCAGCCTTGAATTTTGCTATAGAATAATACTCATGCAAATATGGGTACATATTTAGCTTGTGTTTGGAGGCCAAGAAAAGTATGGCATGCTCACAAGGCTTCCCAGTGTGTTGCCACTCAAGGCATGTGCATTCATGCAATTGAGTGTCAACAACATGCCTCCTGCCAGTCTTTGTATCTCGGACTTCAGCACCCCACAATGAGGATTTCTCAACACGCAAATGTGCAAGATTTCTGCTCCTGTTGACCACCTGCTGCACAAGATCAGAAAGCTTATCTCTTTGAAGAACATCACCAAGCCTTCTTCTCAATTCCCACAACCTCATGATCATGATCCTGATCTGGTCAACCATGTCATGGATAGGCAAGTATTTTAACTCCTTCACTTTGTTGTTGAAGCTTTCTGTCAAATTATTGTTGATATGATCACATTTGATGGCAGTGTTAAAACCTGGCCTGTACCATAAAAGAGAATGGTAGATTTCCAACCATGTACATGTAGGGTTCGCAGCATAGAAAACAAAAAAATTCCTACGATGGAAACATCTAAGTACCGAGATCTATCTTCTAGATACAAGCAACGGGTGGATATACTGTTGGAGATATGCCCAAGAGGCAATAATAAAGTGGTTATTATCATATCTTCATACTTATGATAAATGTTTACATACCATGCTATAATTGTATTAACCGGAAACATTAATACTTGTGTGATTTGTAAACATAAAAGAGTCCCTAGTAAAGCCTCTTGTTAAACTAGCTTGTTGGTTAATATATGATCATGGTTTCCTGATCATGAACATAGAGATGTTATTAACAATAGGGTCATATCATTAGGGGAATGATATTATGGACATACTCCTATAGTTAAGCATAGCATAAAGATCAAGTCATTTAATATAGTTCATTTGCTATAAGCTTTCTGATACATAGTAACCTAATTTCTTCGACCATGAGATCATGCTTATCACCATCACCGGAAGGATGCTTTGACGACATCAAACACCACACCGTAACTGGGTGGCTATAAAGGTGGCATTGAGTGTTCGGAAAGTATGGGTTGAGACACATGGATCAAGAGTGGGATTTGTCCATCCATATGACGGATAGATATACTCTGGGCCCTCTCGGTGGAATGTCATCCAATTAGCTTGCAAGCATGTGACTGGCTCACAAGGGATCACATACCACGGGAACGAGAAAAGAGTACTTATCGACGAGGTTGAACTAGGTATGCGGAGATACCGATCAAAACCTCGGATAAGTAAACTATCGTGAGACAAAGGGAAATTGGTATCGTATGTAAGTGGTTCATTCGATCGCAAAGTAATCGTAGAAATATGTGGGAGCCATATGAATTTCCAGATTCCTCTATTGGTTATTGATCGGAGAAGTGTCTCGGTCATGTCTGCATAATTCACGAACCGTAGGGAGACACACTTAAGGATTCGATGTTGTTGAGTAGTTATGGAATGATGAGTAAGAGACCGAATGTTGTTCGGAGTCTCGGATAGGATCCGGGATATCACGAGGAGATCCGGAATGGTCCGGAGAATAAGATTCATATAAGGAAAGTCTTGTTTCGGGGTTGGAGAATGGTTCCGATGTTTTCATCGGGAATGTTCTAGAAGGTTCCGGAATGTCCGGCACTCCGGAGGGGAAGGGTATATGAATATGTCATATCAATTTGAAATGATTGCATCATGTACTAAGTGTCATCGCTGAACAAAATAAAGGGTTTAATCAAATCCTAGTTTGAAAAGTCAAACGCCAATTTGAAAAGTCAAACGGCTATTTTGTGAGGTGGAGGGGAAGTAGGAAACCTACTTGGGGAGGAGTTCCCTCCCTCCACCGCCAGCCCACTTGGGATCCGAGTTGGGGAGGGACTCCCCTCCCCTGGCGCGGCCCCTCCACCTATATAAGGAGGGGCAGAGCTGCCCCTCCAAGTACACACCTCCACGCCTTGCAAACCCTAGCCCCGGCGCCGCCACCTCCTGCTGCTGCCGCTGCCTAGGGAAACCCTAGCCACCGACTTGGGCTGCTCCAACCCCTAGCCGCCGGCTCTAGACCCTCCTCCTTGGTGCGTCTAAACCCTAGATCGTCGAGGATCTCTC
Organism: Avena insularis; assembly: GCA_023614405.1. Classification (NCBI taxonomy): domain Eukaryota; kingdom Viridiplantae; phylum Streptophyta; class Magnoliopsida; order Poales; family Poaceae; genus Avena; species Avena insularis. The sequence goes on from CM042691.1 coordinate 411,502,252, forward strand.
TCATAGTCCACCATACTCGCTCCGGCTTAAGGCGAAGCCCTGCGAGATCTCCGCTCGTGCTGCCGGAATCGCGAGGAGAGTGCTACAACCTCCGCTGCCTGCTGGAACAAGGGAGAAGAAGGTCTTCATCGAGTACCGAACGTGTGACCGACTGCGGAAGCGCTACCGGAACACAGCGTCGGAAGGATCGTCTACGCGATCTTGAGATCGGCAAGTGTACGACTACATCACCCACGAGAATCTGCTCTCGTTAACCGCTTTGGAATCTTCGAGGGTGAGTTCCTCTATCGACTCGTTGCTACAATCTAGTAGATAGATCTTGGCTTGTTTGTGTGCATGCGGTAGAAATTTTTTGTTTTTCCATGCTACGAACCCCTACATATACATCCATAGAATACATACCCTCGAAGACCGAATAGCGTTAACGAGGTTGTACTCGTGGATGATGTAGACGAACGCTTGCCGATCTCAAGATCGTGATGAAGTCCATCTGGTCCAGCCGGTCCAGCACGATCAAGTCCAGCACCTCAAAGCAGTGGTGCATCCGTGATCGCACACACGTACGGGTATCCCGACAACCTCCGCGCCCTCGCTCCAGTGAAGCAGCGGAAGCAACAGATCCTTCCAGAAAAAGCCACCGGGAACATGTATCTCGCTGATCCGAGACCATGGGGAAATTCTAAAGGGGGGAGAGAGATCCTTCGCGAGGAGGTGTGTGAGACAAGTGAGAGGAGGGGGTCCTTTTATAGGGGAGGGGGAATCCCAAGGGGGCATGGCCGCCGGCCATGGAGGGTGCCCCCACCTCTCCCTCATTCATGTGGTGTAAGCTCCACTCACATAAAAACCTCTCCACTCACAATTCCACTCACATGCATTAATTTTCCACCAAAATTAATGCAAGCTCTCATTTAAATAAAACTATTTTATTTATTTATTCAGAATTTTGTTAATTACTTTAATTAACAAACATTCACATAAAACCCCTTGCTAGTATTCCATTTCACATGCAGAACCAGTTTCAGCAATTTCAATCGAAACAGTTTCGGTGTCTAGTGAAATAAATTCCTTCGCTTTCCTTTTCTTTTTCTGGCATATCATTTGCTCTGAATGGTGTCGGTATCCCTTAAGTGTGTCACCCTACGGTTCGCGAATAATGCAGACATGATCAAGACCCTTCTCCGATCAATAATCAGTAGCGGGACCTGGAGATCCATACTGACTCTCACACATTCAACGATGACTTCTGTGATCGTGTGAACCTTTTACGTTAGTATCTTAATTCCTTTTTTTCACGATATATTACATGTCCGAGATTCGATCATCGGTATCTCCATACCTAGTTTGATCTCGTTACCGACATGCACTCTTTTCTCGTTCCCGTGATATAACATTCTAGTGATCAAATCACTTGCTTGCAAGCTAATCAATGTGATATCACCGAGAGGGCCCAGAGCATATCTATCCGTCATCAGGATGAAAAAATTCCACTCTCGATCCATGGGCCTCAACATAACACTTTATTAGTTCTGAATCCATCTTTATAATCACCCAGTTACGGTGTGATGTTTGATGTTATCAAGAAACTCTTCCGGTGTTAGTGATTGACATGATCTCATGGTCTAAGGATTAGGATCACTTCGTAAGTTGTTATAGCAATATAAACTCAATGACTTTGATTGTAATGCTATACTTCAGATGAATGTTCATCACACCATTACACTAATGTTGTGACCTCGTTATTAACAACATCCAATGTCCATGATCAGGAAACTTTGATCATCTTGTTAATCAACGAGCTAGTTTATAAGAGAGGCATAACTAGGAACTTCCTTTTTGTTTATTAAACACACATGTATTAACGTTTTCGTATTAATACAATTATAGCATGCAAAATAAACATTTATCATAAACAAGGAATACGATAATAACCACTTTATTATTGCCTCTCGGGCATATTCCCTTCAGTCTCCCACTTGCACTAGAGACAATAATCTAGTTTGGAAACTTTGCGTATTGAACACCTATGGCTTTCTGGTGTTCCATATACGTAACTGCAAGTGGTTAACATAATCTACGGATCTGACGCTTCAGGTCCGTGTATATTTGCATATCTTTGCGTCTTCACGCATCACTCATTCTCCAATGAGATGGCATTGTATAAAATTTGGTCTTTTGGCGAGACCTTTAGTTCCTTGGGGTTAAATCACATCGATACTATTGTCATACAATATATCTTTAGTGTTAGCCCGTTGCGAACCACACCTTAGTTTGATAACAAACTACTTGACACAAATTCCCTCCTTTGCTGCTACTATAGCAGTCATATACTTAGCCTTTTTGTTGTAGTATTCGTCACAATGTCTTAACTATGGATTTCATCCAAATCCATCATGGAATCTCCTTTCCATTACATTGTGCCACCCATAGTTTAAATTGAGATAAACTTAATTTGTATCTTGTGACAAAACTAGTATCAATGTAACGCTTTACAATGAACTATTTGTAATTATTTTTCACCTCTACACAAATATATTCTTAGTTCTTCGAAAAGATCATAAGAATATCCTCACTATCGTCCAATGATCATTTTATGATTCATTCTGGTATATGCACATAACACTTAGAGCATAGTACATATCTAGATGTGTACATATCATGGTATAATTGATCAAAATATCCTTGTGATTTCACTCATCAAGTGTCAAAGCACTTGAATCTTGTTTCACTTATCAAGTGTCGATACACTTGAATCTTGATTTAATTCTTTTCCATGCGACAAGAATCATTTCTTGTCGTTTCTATATTGAACTCCTTCAATATCTCATATATGTACGTTTGGCACAACCATATTAGCGTCACAGTCTATCCACTATAGACATTCATGCTAAATATTCGGGTTTTGCCTAAGTTTTTCATCGATATGAAATTCTTAACCTTTGTCAATAAAAGATATATCATTTCTAATCAACAAAATTTCCTCCACATAATGTATTAGAAATATGTCTTAGCGCTCCCACTTAATTTCTTGCAAATGCAAGCATCTTCATCGTATCCTGATGAAAAACTCCTTTTTCATCATGGTGAAGATTTCAACTCCGCGATGCTTACTTCAACCATTGAAGTTTGCATGCCCCTTTTAGCATTCTTTGAATTAACAAAATCCTTTGGATCGTGTCATGTACACGTCCTAGGTAACCATTCTATTAAAAGAACTTTGTTTTGTTTATTCATCTACCATATACAAAATTATATATAGTGGTTGCTACTTTAATCTGTCCAGACTAAATATCGCTATGAAAGATCAAATCTTGTCATAGTCAACTCCTTAAACATTGCCATAAAATACTTTACGACATGTCGAATATTTTATAGATGTGAGACATCCATGTCTGTTTCTTTATAGATCCAAATACGACCGATAGGTTTTTACACCTTTCTGGAGGGTCTTCCAAGTTCAAAACTTGATTTCTCGTGTATGGAACTATCACGGATTTTATGGCTTCAAGCCATTTGACGGAGTTAGGGCCCATCATCGCTTCTTTGCATATAGTCGGTTCATCATTGTCAAACAATAATGATTTACTCTCAAATCTTAGTATTTGATTGTTTATTCAACCGACTTGGTTTAATAAGAACTTAGATCTCCGTGACCACAACCTTTGAGGCACATAATCTATGAGCATTATGGCAGCCTCCGGAACGATTTTCGGCGCTGCGCAACTCAGCACATTTAGCTAAGGTTCGTTAACCTTATCAAAGTTCTATTGTCCTCCCACTTAACTTTTACGAAAAAAAAATTCTTTTTCAAGAAACTTCACGTTTTAAGCGACAAACCCTTTTGTCCTTGGTGTTATGGAGGAATAACCAATTGTTATTCGAAATAACCTACAAAGACATGCTCATCCGACTTTGGTTGTAAACATCTTACATATGTTTAGCATACCAAAATTTAAGAAAGGACAACTTGGGTTTTACCCCAAACCATAACTCATATGGTGTCATTTCAACAGATCAAGATGGAGCTCTTTTCAGTGTAAAAGCAGTAGTCTCTAAAGCTTTAATCTTTTAAAACATAATGGCAGTTTTATAAATAACACCTTTGATCCAACCATGTCAAACAAGGTTTTATTAGAAATATCAAACACTCCATATTCCTATGGTGTTTCGGGATATGTAAATCTAGGTGTTTCGCTAAACTTGCAACTCAAATAAATCCCTTTATTATAAAATCATAATTCATTTATTTTCTTGTTACACTTGTAACTCAAACAAATCCCTTATGATAAAATCATAAACCATTTATTTTCTTGTTACAATGATTTCCCACTTCATCTTGAAAGTCTTTGAAACGTTTTTCAAATATTTCATACTTCTTTCTCATTAAGTGAATATTCACTCAAATTTCCGGAGAAATTATATAAAGTTGAAACCCATCACTTACAACTACACATAATGGACTACATACATCGATATGTATAAATTCCAATATTTTAGTCGTTCGTTCTTCTTTGGCCTTTGAACGAAGTTTTTAATTATCCCAAGGAAAGTCTCACAAGCGTCACTTGATCAAATCAAACACTCCAAAAATCCATGAATATGGAAATTCTTCATGTTTTATTTTCAATATAATTTAAATAGCGATGTCACTTCGTAAGTGATCTTTCAATCATTTGTCTTGCGACATTTTAGCATTAGGTTTTATGGATGTGATTTCTTCAACTAGATTTGTAAATCATCCATCTTATATGGAATACGGTAATTATTTGAACAACCTTTGTTCTCGTAATACCTGATTCAAATAACAATTATTAAAACAAATCTTGAAGTCAAGCTTTGATGTCAACGAGAAATACAAACAACGGTTTGTTTGTTTTTGAACATCATCACATATTCTCTTGCTAGTTACTTAGGCCATTGTGTTTCATGAATTGCGTTGCTCCGTATGAAATTTCATACCAACCAATTCGGTATCCAATACCCAAGAACCACATTGTTTAACAAGCAAAGAATACAACCATAACATGTATATCATATATATATACCTAAATTGGATATTTCCAATCTTTTCTTTTCTGCCAAGTATATTTTATAGATTCTCTTTCACCATTTCCTTTTCCTTTTTAAAAGAATCTACCAACATCAAAAGTAGTGCCATATACATGACACATAGTCCAAAGCGTGTATATTCAAATAATAATACCTTTGGACTTGCACTTTGAAGTAGATCACCATCATCAAAATGATCGGTATTTTTTCAAAATCCATTCTTTAGTAATCTTTTAGTGTAGTAAACACTTTACATACATCTTCTATTCATCCTTATCATGACGACTTTCATGATCAAGCTACTGTAGCTTATAAAGGCGAATCGTGAGTATAACATTACTTTCCAAAACACTTTTGGATGATTAGGATGTCTAGCATCTCCAACCTTCGTAAATTCTCATCCAATATGAGAACATATATTATACTCTATCATATTGCAACGAAAACATTGTTTCAGATATCGTTATATCTGCCACACATGATGGTTTCTGAAACAATTATTTCAGCTCCTAGATAAACTTGATATTAAAACAATCAAGAATCATGGAGGCAAACATGATACTTAAGATACTAACACTGGAATTGTTACTCTCGATTTAATACTAACTATTAAATTTCACGGAGTAAATAGAGTTTGCTAAAAGTTTGCAATAGGACTTTAAACTTTAGATTGACACTCAACACAATACGATACCAGTTCGTAAAGTATATATCCAGAATTCTATAGTTTTATTATCTCAATTACAACTATGCATGAGGTGGTGAACGAATGCCAATGACTACAACAAATTATGCAAATTCACTTTGATTTAATTTATGATAAATTGAGTTCTACTAATCCAAATTAGAAATGAACTCCCACTCAAAAACGACATCCCTCGTGTCTTTTTGGTGATTACATGAACCAAATCCACTACACCAAGTCCGATCATCACGTGAGTCGGTGTATCTTCAAAGGCGAGCATCCATATGGTCATCATATCAAAACATATGACTCATGCTTAACCTTTCGGTCCGTGTTCCGAGGCCATGTTTGTACACGCTAGGCTCGTCAAGTAAGAACCTTAGTATTCGCGTGTGTAACTGTCTTACACCCGAGATATGCTCGTGGATTCAAGTAAACCCGATCATCACGTGATGTCTTGAAGCGACGAAACATTGTCGGTGCATACTTAAGGAAGAACACATTCTTATCTTGATATCTAAATGAGGGATCATCTTATTATGCTAATAAAACGCCAAACAAGCAATATAAGATGCAATCAAAACATCACATGTTTATTAATGAAATGATATGGTTCCCGCATATGATCTCCATCATGTGCACCGTGGTATGATCTCTATCATACCTTTATGTGTAAGGCCAAGGTCTATGGAACTTACACACTATGTGTGTTGTAAGAGTATTATCTCATACTTCTACTTATAACATCACCATATCATAACACTAGCCCAGCAACAATCTAAACTAGACGCCTCTAATTTATCCATTGCAAGTTTTACGTGGCTTAGGGCTTTCGAAGATAGAACCGTTCTTACCTACGAACATGAACCACAACGAGGATAACCAAATTGTTGACAACTCGTTGCAAATTAGATATTGACTATAGTAGGAGAGAGACACCGCTAGCCACTTATGCAAAACTAGTTGCATGTCAAGCGTGGAATGTGTCTCATGCGAGGACATGTAAAGTTTGTCCGGGCCGCTTCATCCCACTATGCCACCAATATCCAAAGTACAACTAAGAAGCAATAAAATGATCATCATCGCCCACATACTCATATGTGTACTACCCGTGCAAAGCATCTACACATAGATCCGGCTTTGATACCACTGTAGGGTTCGCAACATAGAAAACAAAAAATTTCCTACGATGGGAACATCTAAGTACCAAGATCTATCTTCTAGATACAAGCAACGGGTGGATATACATCCATAGAATACATACCCTCGAAGACCGAATAGCGTTAACGAGGTTGTACTCATGGATGATGTAGACGAACGCTTGCCGATCTCAAGATCGTGATGAACTCCATCTGGTCCAGCCGGTCCAGCACGATCAAGTCCATCACCTCAAAGCAGTGGTGCATCCGTGATCGCACACACGTACGGGTACCCCGACAACCTCCGCGCCCTCGCTCCAGCGAAGCAGCGGAAGCAACAAATCCTTCCAGAAAAAGCCACCGGGAACATGTATCTCGCTGATCCGAGACCATGGGGAAATTCTAAAGGGGGGAGAGAGATCCTTCGCGAGGAGGTGTGTGAGACAAGTGAGAGGAGGGGGTCCTTTTATAGGGGAGGGGGCAGCCCAAGGGGGCATGGCCGCTGGCCATGGAGGGTTCCCCCACCTCTCCCTCATTCATGTGGTGGAAGCTCCACTCACATAAAAACCTCTCCACTCACAATTCCACTCACATGCATTAATTTTCCACCAAAATTAATGCAAGCTCTCATTTAAATAAAACTATTTTATTTATTTATTCAGAATTTTGTTAATTACTTTAATTAACAAACATTCACATAAAACCCCTTGCTAGTATTCCATTTCACATGCAGAACCAGTTTCAGCAATTTCAACCGAAACAGTTTCGGTGTCTAGTGAAATAAATTCCTGCGCTTTCCTTTTCTTTTTCTGGCATATCATTTGCTCCGAATGGTGTCGGTATCCCTTAAGTGTGTCACCCTACGGTTCGTGAATAATGCGGACATGATCGAGACCCTTCTCCGATCAATAATCAGTAGCGGGACCTGGAGATCCATACTGACTCCCACACATTCAACGATGACTTCTGTGATCGTGTGAACCTTTTACGTTAGTATCTTAATCCCTTTGTTTCACAATATATTACATGTCCGAGATTCGATCATCGGTATCTCCATACCTAGTTTGATCTCGTTACCGACATGCACTCTTTTCTCGTTCCCGCGATATAACATTCTAGTGATCAAATCACTTGCTTGCAAGCTAATCAATGTGATATCACCGAGAGGGCCCAGAGCATATCTATCCGTCATCAGGATGAGCAAATTCCACTCTCGATCCATGGGCCTCAACATAACACTTTATTAGTTCTGAATCCTTCTTTATAATCACCCAGTTATGGTGTGACGTTTGATGTTATCAAGAAACTCTTCCGGTGTTAGTGATTGACATGATCTCATGGTCTAAGGATTAGGATCACTTCGTAAGTTGTTATAGCAATATAAACTCAGTGACTTTGATTGTAATGCTATACTTCGGATGAATGTTCATCACACCATTACACTAATGTTGTGACCTCGTTATTAACAACATCCAATGTCCATGATCACGAAACTTTGATCATCTTGTTAATCAACGAGCTAGTTTATAAGAGAGGCATAACTAGGAACTTCCTTTTTGTTTATTAAACACACATGTATTAATGTTTCCGTATTAATACAATTATAGCATGCAAAATAAACATTTATTATAAACAAGGAATACGATGATAACCACTTTATTATTGCCTCTCGGGCATATTCCCTTCAGTACAAAACTTGACTCTATCCTCCTCAGAGCATGCCGTCTTAATCTTGTCAAGGTGATATGAATGTGTCTGTCTGGTGTAAGATCTTGCTGCTGGCCACATGCGTCCAAAATCATCTCCTCTGAATTTTTTGATCAAATTCATCCACATATGGCCGAAGCACTCCCTTTGCTCAGCATGAGGGAAAACAATCTTCACTGCATTTTCTAAACGTTTACATGCATCTGTGTGCACTGCCAATGGAGAGACTGGCCCTATGCATCTTTTCAACTGCATCATGAACCATGTCCATGATGCCTCTGACTCAGACTGAAACATGCCAATAGCTATAGGGAACATCCAATTGTGTCCATCTAAAGCATTGCATGCTGCTAGTTGACCATTCCACTTTCTAGTCAAGAAAGATGAGTCTATACTCAAATATGGACGGCACCCTGCATTGAAGCCATCGATGCAAGGCTTTAAAGCCATGAAGAATTTAGAGAAAGGACTTTCCCATTAGCTGTTACCTCAGTAGCTATCTCCACAACACTGCCAGGTGACCTCTTTTTTACTTATGCTTTAAAGGTATTTGCCCAATCACCATATAGCTCCTTCATTGCCCTTTGCTTTGCCTTCCACACTATAGTATAATTCAGCTTAATGGGGTACTGTTTTTCCAAGTCTATTTTCAGTCTCTTTGCAGTGTTGTTTGGTGTTGTGGCTAAAATAGGATTGATTTTTTTTGTAACCCATAATTGTGATGTCATCTTTATAACTGTTTGAAAACTTGTAATGCAAGTATGAGATTTTGGAATTTAGTTCACTCTTATTGTCCTTACATCAGGTTGGCGTTTAGCAGATGTATACCACTTGCAAGGCTTGGCACCACCATCATAACCTATGCATTTTGCATAGAACTTATTTTTATCAGTCCACATAGTCTTGGTAGCAAACTCATGTTTGACTGCATATGTCCTGAAACACATCCTGAATTATTCCATGCTTGGAAACAATCTCCCAACTTCAATAACTGGGTCCTCTTTGCCATAAACTATTACTAGCTCATCATCATGTGCATCATCTACATGAACTGCAACATTTTCCAACAATTCTAGATCTATATCTGCCTCTTCATCTCTTAAATGGTTGTCACCATCATTTGCAGCTTCATCCCTCTTCTTCTCCTTGTCTCTGTCATCTATAGGAATGACAAAAAGCTTTGCCATTTCAATGTCATCTATTGGTTAAATGACCAAATCAATCCGGTCATGTATCTTAAATGAATTCCAATCAACAATTACAATCCTTTGTGTATTAGCATCTGCAGCCTCTCCTTGTGCATTAGCATCATCCTCCACTGTTAACACTTCCAACTCAGTAAGTATAGGCATTACTTGCCTTTGTGCATCCCAATCATCCTCGACCATCTAAGCAGCCAGCTTCGAGGCCACATATCCAACCCTCGAATCAGGTTCCAGATCAATGAGTTGTGCTAAAAACAGAACAGTTTTGCTTGTCCAACCGTTTTGCTCATTGATTTCATCAACTATATGTTCCCCTGTAGGACCGGTCCTGAGATTTTATGGATCCGGGGCGAAACTAAAATTTTAGGCCCTATAGTATAAATTTTTATGTATATATGAGATGATAAAAAATAAATATTTTAAGTACACTTTCAACTATAATATTCATATAAAATAATAGTGTTTACATGATACCTTAAAATTTTCTCCGAAAATTTCTAGAAGCAAAGTCCATGACGATGGAATCAATATCAATCTCTCCGCTAACTTCTTCTCGATGCATAGACTTGTCGAATCATTTAACCTCTCCTGAGACATTGAAGATCTCAAATAGTTCTTCAATAATTTCAACTTTGAAAAGCTTCTTTCAGCCGATGCAACAATCACGGGCATAGTAAATAAGATCCGATAAATAATAGAAATATTAGGACCTCTCCTAATATGAAAAGATTCTCTCTGTGATTCTATTACTTTTTTCTTTGTTCTCTCCTTTTTATTTTCTGAGCACCGGATTCAGGCGCCATAATCAGTTAAATTGGGATTCTGGAAGCAAGAACAATCATATTAATTAATACACTAGTCACTACTAAGAAGGGTACTAAGTTACAGAAAGAAAAAAACATGTATTCTATTGTGGTCTTGTACCTGGTGCTTCTGCTTGGTGAGGCGGCAGCGGATCAGCGGACGCAGGGACGTGGTCAGGCGGCAACAACCACACGGGCAAGTCTCTAGGTCTACTCGGGAGTTGGGACTTGGGACGGCCTCACAATGGGCGATGGCCTCGCTTGATCTGCTTCGCATGATCACGTCGTCGTCGCTACTCGCTGGCTGACTGGCTCTCGTCCAGTGATCCCGTCCCGATCCTGGACGGCTTGATCGCGTCGCGTGAATAGAAAGGTCGATTGATGGGCGGGTGCGGGACACATGCAGGTCGATCGACGGGGACACGGCCGCACGTAGCGACCAGAATCGAGGGGCGGGCGGAAGCGAAGCAACAGGGGCACGAAGTGTCGATCGATCGATGAGTTCCCAACTTCCTGTGCCCGTGTACATGTTGGCGTGTTGCCCACCAGCCTATTTCTTTTACAATGTATACTAGGTCTAGATTTTTTTGGGCCCCTAATTTTTTTTGGCCCGGGGCGGCTGCCTCGTTAGTCCCCCCTCAGGATCGGCCCTGTTCTCCTGTCTCAACTCTAACATAGTCACATTTACAATCATCAAATTATAACAAAGAAACTTCTTGCTCTGGCCCCCAAACCACACTATCCCCAATTTTTTCCACCATTTTCCTCACCGCCTCCTCTCCCATGTTTATTAGCTCTTGAGGATCAACATGTTCTAATTCCACCTCCCATTTAACAACCGTGTCTCTCTCAATGATCTGCGTGCTGCCATCAACTAAAACAGCCCTAGAGGGAAAGAATTTGATGCAAAATTCGAATGTCTGTCGCGCAATATCGTCTCCCCTATTTTTGGCGGGCACTGTGAGCTAGCGGAAGTGAACAAAGAGCTCAACCTTAGAGAAATTAAGTGCAGAGATGCGGGATATACCGATTATAAGTCCCTTTTCCATGCTCCGTCTCGTTCCCCCTTGGCCCGTTCAGCACACCCCGGGCTCCACAATCTAGCATCAATGGGCACACTCAGATCTCGAATTGAGAAGAATGGAAAAGGAATTAGCTTTCAAATGGCACTCACCACCTTCGTCGTCGAACGAAAGCGCTGCCGCCTAAAAGAATTGCGCTGTCGCCGCCGGCACCGAAAACGATGGGTGAGGTCCGCCGCCGCCGTCGGGGAAGCTACAGTCAGCGTGACGCGCGCTCTCGGTCAGAAGCGGTTGGTTTGACTGGCTTGACTGGCTGTCCCAACCGACCAGTTTGGCTTAACCCTAATCTTGGAACAAAGTTAAATGTGTCCTTAACGACCTTTTTATGGCCCGTGTGGCCCTGGGCTATTAGCTGCCTCACAAGCGTCGCATGCGAGCTATTCTTTGCAACGATGTCGTGTTCCTTCCAATTTCGAGTAAAGACGTCGCATGGGAGCTATAAAAGGTTGTTCCCTCTTCTACCACATAAGATTGTTGCGGTCACCGCGATGGATAGCCCTGCTACTACTAGATTCCTTTGGTGCCATTTTTCATGGACTAAGATGACTTCGTCTGAATTATTTGACTATTCCTCGAGAGATTCTGTTATTTCTGGATCTTTAACTTGAGCCAAGCAATTTACATATTAATTTGTGGCGATGCTTCCTCAAAACATTTATTGCGGTAATTTATAATGTTTATGTGGGACATGTGGGCTTAGTGGAGCAGCCCGTAAATCCCACTTAATTTTTTCTCTCGCTCGCGGGTGTCTGCTTATATGTTTTTATGCGGGGCGAGATTCACGGCACCGTGGGCATGCCGCTCCCACTTGCCGACTTATTTGTGGCCTTATGCACACAGAAGATTCAGAAGACCGCAGCAGAAAGCAAGGCATGATGCTAACAATAGGAGCGTCAACAAAGTGAAGCGGTGACATTGGAAAGGGCTCCGTCAGGACTGGAGGGAGGGCACTGGCGCAGTAGTTTGCAGCCTGGCCTTGCCAGCCGAGTCTGCTCCATGTTCCCCACGGCGAGCTAGATCTTTCAGCGTCGGGCGGTGGTGGAGACCAGCAGCTTAGAAGACAAATTGGAGGTTCTATGAGGGTGCGAAGATGGCGAGATGTGGTGGAATCTCTTTGGTTGTTGTAACCGAAGATTAATTCCAACATGTGTAGTACCTTCGCAAGGTTTCCTACTTTAGCTACAAGAAACATAACAAAAGACATGGCTACTTACACCGCGCGTTGGTCTAGCGAGTTATTAACAAGTGATAATAGCATGGGCGGACGCAGGGGCAGGCCGGACGGTATTATGAAGTACAAACAAATGATGATCGTTATAGAAGAAAAGTGTATCTTGGTGTTGTTGACCAAATTATTCAAGAACTTGAAAGTCGGTTTGATAAGGTTAACATGGAGTTTCTTATTTGCATGTCGGCTTTGAATCCCGTGAATTCATTTGCTTTTTTTGATAAAGAAAAGGTAATGAAACTTGCCAAATTTTACCCCGGTGAAATAACAAGTGTTGATTTGATGAGACTTGAATTTCAACATGATACTTTTATTGAAGATATGAGAAGAGATGATAGGTTTAAATGTGTAAATCATCTTGGTGAGCTCTCTATTAAGCTTGTTGAAACAAAAAAAGCATTTTGTTTATGATATAGTCTACTTGCTTCTCAAATTGATATTGATCTTATCCGTGGCGATTGCTAGCGTTGAAAGGGTATTTTCTGCAATTAGTCTTGTGAAGAATAAGTTAATATTTTGGACTATTTGTATTGAAATGATGAACATTTTGAACATTTGTATTGAACTAGAATGTTGTGAATCAATTATCTACTTATATTATTCGTTTGACATTTTTTCATCGCACAAGTTCTAGTGTTGAATTTTTTTTGAAGCGTGTCCACCATGCACTTCTTTACTGCGTCCGCCACTGGATAATAGTGCATTATTTCACTAGCTATTCATGTAGGTCCAACCATGGATGAAGCTTTAGAACTTTCCTCTCATCCCTCGATGCTATTACATCCGCCAATATGCAACCACGCGAGATCCTTTTCGTTTTTTATTTTTGTTTCCATCTTCTCTCTTGTTCTTTTTATTAGATTTAATTATTGTTATATCATTTACATGAAATGTTATTATTATTTTGCTTTATTTGTTTTAGTTATTTTGGGAAATTAGTAAATTACTAATGACATGAGCATATAGTTTGACATGAATATTTATTTTAACATGCATGGACGTTTATAGACATGAACATTAGTTCGGATTTTATAAGAATTTCTTGTGGCACATGAACATTAGTTTTGATTTTATAAGAATTTCTTGTGGCACATGAACATTAGTATTGATTTTATAAGAATTTCTTGTGTCACATGATCATTAAGAAAAGACGTAAAAAATTATTTTTATATACGGAAATATTTTCTAGATACACGTGAACATTTCTACTCCCTCCGTTTAAAATATAAGATATTTTAACCTTTTTAAAACACATGTATCTAAACATTTTTTTAGTGTGTATGAAGTAGTATTATCAAAGCATTTTGAAAGCAAAAATATGTTTCGAGATTCATAGTAGTTGTACATTTTTTTAGAACAAAAGTAACGTGTTTTAATGGGTTGGGCCTGATGTGGCCCATTGAAAATCCTTGGAGCCCTGGCGTCAAATAGGAGCTCCCAGCTGGGCTAGGTTTTGCTTACAATGCAACTGGGCTATTTGTGCCGGGGAATCTGTTACTGTACTCTGACCCAAAAACAAAGACACTTGGTGGCATTATGCACAATTTTTTTCAGAATACAAAGCAAGACAGGACACAGACAACAGGACGCCGGCGAGGTGAGGAGGAGGAGGGGGAGGGGGCGCCGATCACGACATTGGAACTGCCGCAGTACTTTGCTGCCTGTCCTCGCCAGCCTAGTCTGCTCCCTATCCCCCCACGGCGAGCTCTTGCTGCGGCGGGCGGTGGAGGAGTCCGGCGGCGGAACAGACGAATTGGAGGTTCTTTGAGGGTGCTGAGATGGCAAGATGTGGTGGAATCGCACCAAAACACGGCGTGGAAGGTCTAACGCCCATCAAGGAGGCCGAGGAGAGTCCTCGAAGCCAGAGGAGGACAAAGGGGATCTCGATCGAGGTAGCCGTGATGGGTGAGCTCACAGCGGGCCAGGGCCTAGGATACAGAGGGCAAGATCTCGAAACAGAGTGGGCGGAGATAGTCAGGGTTTATTTTACTGATGGTAAATATGATGAGCCCGTCCCGTCTGTGTCATCTTTGTTTCAGACTAATCCCTGGATTTACTTACAGTCTATATTCAGATAGCCATTTCGGCTCAACTCTACTAACGAGCTTCTCTTATCAGGCCGATCTGTATGGTAACACAACTACTAATAGCCATTTTGGATGCTGAATTTTGTTTCTCAAAAGCTAAAAAACAATTGGATTTGGTGCGTCCTAATGACCCAAAGATCGCTTCAGACAAAGATACAGCAAACTAAAACCTACATCCACAAGGGAAATTCTTTGTTTGCACTTACTTAGAGCATCCCCACTAGCATTTTCAGGACAGCCTTCCCAGACCGACTTTTTTATCCGGACGACGAAAATTCGTTTTCGTCGGATTTGGTCCATATTATATCCGGCGTTCCCAGGACGAACCCGGCATTGGGAACCGCCTGGGAACGCCTGATGAAGTGAAATCGACGGAAAAACCCCCGCGCCGGTGGCCCTACCCTGTCAGCGTGTGAAATCGAGTCATCCTCATCTTGTCGCCTCGGCTCCTGCGACGGACCACCGGGAAACGATTGCCCGTCTCGTCGGCCACGCGTCGCCGTAATGGCGCGCCACCGCTGACCCACCTTCCCGCTGTTTCAACTTTTCCTGCCCACGCTGCTACACCCCTTTCGCCTTCGCCGTCCTTTCCTCTTTCGGCTATAAATGCCGGCACAGTTGCCGTCTCCCAGAGCACACACTCTCACCTCCCATTCCCCACCCACAAGCTCCACCTTCGACGACGAGAAGAAAAGCTCGGCGACAGCAATGGCGGAGCGGTACCCCTGCGACCCGGTGGCGGCGAACGGCTTCGGTCGGCATTCTCTCCAGTCGTGGGAGGCACGACTGCTCCATGACGCCGGCTAACCGCCGCCGGAATTCCGGTGCCTGTCGACCTGGAAGCTCAGCGCCGGCGGCGTGCCCGTGCCGCCGGTGCCGGAGGACTCGACCTCATGGAGGAGATCCAGGCGGCCATTGCTACCATGGAGGATCCAGTGCTCGCCGAGGACCCTGGCAACCTAGTGTACTGGGAGAACTTCTTCGCCGAGCGCCGAAACCAGGACTAGCCGCCCACGACGGGGCCGGCCCGCCGCCAAAGCAGCACAACACCGCGGAGCACACCAGGCTGGACGCTAGTGGCTATCCTAGAGCGACAACCGCCGGTGACCGCCCTAAGTTGGGCTACCCTCCACGGTCACCACCGTTGTCCACACGGCGCCGTGCAACGGCCAACTAGCTGTCGAGGAGGATGGGCGGCCTCACCTTGTCGTCCTCAGCGTCGGCGTCATGCTCATCCGGCTCGGCGCCAGCACAATCGCCGCGCGTCACGCCTCCACTCCAGCCGGTGAAGCGGGAGGTGGAGACGTCGGTGCGCTCGCAGTCAAGGACGCGTTCACACGACCTCGTCATCAACGAAGGCCGCACGCCCTTGCCGCCAACCGGGCACCTTCGGCTAACGAGGCCAAGGCTGCGCATGCCAAAGCCCAAGCTCCCGGACTTGGCCGTCCCCATCGACGAGGACGAGATCGTCTTGAAGATGTCCATGGAGGCGTCTCTCAACGACGTCCGCGCGTCTGAGCGCCGGACGCTTCCCGATCGAAGCGGACTCAGAGCGGGAGGAGGCCGAACGCATCCGGGCGATGGAGGACAGGCGGCGTCGCCGCTTCAACGGGCCTACCAAGCGTGCTTATCTTCCTCGACAACGCAGCGAAGACGAGGCTGGCCCTCATTGCAGCCATGGCGCTGGCGCCCGCGTATAGCTCCGATCCACCGCCGCCGAGCGACGACGATGATGAGATCCGGGACACCGACTACATGTCGTTCTATCGCCACTTCGGCATGTGAACGGCGCACCCGACGGCATCAGCATTGCATAGTATTAGTTATCTATGTTTTTAAGTTTTTCTTTAGCCTACTGTAGTCAAAATTTAGGTATATGTCCGAATTTAACATAATATGTACAAACTCGCCTATATTTTAATGAAATCGCGTATATTCTTTCAAATTTCGCCGTGTTTATTTAAGTTTTGGCCAAAGACGGAAACTCGGCCTGAGAACGCGAGTGATAAACTGGTCGTTTCTGGACCGAATGTTACATCCGTCCGGCGCAAAATAGCATCCCGAATGTTACATCCGTCCGACGCTAAATAGCATCGGAATTAGGTCTGGGTAGGCCAAACGAGTGGAGGTGCTCTTACACATTTATCTGATCAACCCAATGAATTGATCACTCTATCGACACATTTGATTTCTTCATTCACATGGATAGCACTAGGCAGGCACGTGATGCTCCTAGTTAGTGGAGTTGTATTTTAGTCCCTTTTCAGATATCAATGACAGTGGCCATTAGCTTAAGCAAAAGGTACTGTGATGATTCTTGTTGCCTACGAGGCTCATTTTCATTGTTAACCACAATCTGTTTATCCAATCCCATGTTTAACACGTAACTGATTCTATGTTAAGTAACTATTGTAAGCTACAAACTAAAGATATATAGGCCGTTGGTACTTTGCTCACATGGACTGTTTTCCTTGCTTAGTTTACCTTTCTTGATTTTTTCACTTTTCAATAAGTAGGAGTAGCTGATTTTGGGACCATTATATTTGATTGAATTCAGCAACGACCTGTACTTTAATGTGATTTATACAAGCACTTCTCATACACTGCAATACAATTTGATTCTGGACCATGCATAATTTCACTGTTACAGATATGACTAGAACATCAATTCTATTAACGAGATTCTCTTATCAGGCCATGCAACAGCTAGCTGCGGGGTAAAACGATGCAAAGAGAACTTGTGTCACCAGCACTTACCGATCGAGGTAAGTTTGTCATTTCCGTTCTTGTTTCTGTACAGGAACTTTTGTAGCAACGACAAAAGCTAAAACCCAATGATGTGCATTGTCAATGCACCAAAATATTACTTAAAAAATGCAGCAAAAGCTACACGCTGAAGGAAAAACATATGTGGTTGCTTCAAATAAGTAGTTTTTTTTTGAACCGTCTCGCTCCGCGTCGCCCCCGCAGGCGACCGGGGCGGTCGAACCCTAGCTCCTCCTGTCCTCTCCCCCTTCCCCCTCCTCCTCCGCCGCCGGCCCTCTCTTTCCCGTCCGTCAGCCAAGCTTCGCGGGGAGGTGGCGTCTCGCGGCGGTGGGTGCTCGGCAGATCCTGGAGCTCGACGCGGTTGTCGCCGGCGGGCCGCGAGCGGGTGGATTTTGCTAGTTCGAGGCGGCGGCAGTGCGGCGTCGGCGCACCAGCCTGCCATGCCATGGCGACGGTCCATGGATTTCAGCCAAGGGCTCGTTCTACCTCTAGGTGGTTGTCTTCGAGGTGTACCAACTGGGCGGATGGAGGCGTGGCCAGGGCTGGCCGCCGGTGTGGTGCGACGCTGGAGGGTGGAGCTGGCCCGTGGTGGCGGGGTCCTTGGCCCAGATCTGGGCCCTTTTGGGCCCAGTCCGGCTTGGATGGGCCCTGCTGCCAATGCGGGTTTCAGGGCTTGCACGCCCGGAGCCCACCTCGCCATTGTGTGGTCAAATGGATCGGGGCTAGTGGGTCTAGATCCGGTGTCTACCCAGCAGTCTTGGTTTGGCATCTGCAGGTTCGGCCTCTCTAGCTGAACCTACACCGCTCGTGCATACGATGTGTAGGGTTCGCAGCAGAGAAAACAAAAAAATTCCTACGATGGGAACTATGTACCAAGATCTATCTACTAGATACAAACAACGGGCGGATGTATATCCGTAGAGAACATACCCTTGAAGACCGACAAAGCTTAACGAGTTCAACTCGTGGTTGATGTAGACGATCTCTTGCCGATCTCAAGATCGATAGGAAGTCCTAGCGCCATAAGCAAAGCGGCGCATCCGTGCTCGCACACGCATAAGACATCGGGCAACCTCGCCTCCTCGCTCCAGCGATGCAGCGGAAGCACAACCCTTTCTTGCCGAATAGCCACCGGGAACATGTATCTCGCTAGTCCGAGACCATGGGGATAAATTCTAGAGGGGGAGAGAGATCCTTCACGAGGAGGTGTGAGTGAGAGATAGGAGAGGGGGCTCCTTTTATAGGAGGAGGGGGGAACCCCAAGGGAGTGGCCGGCGCATGGGGCTGCCCCCTTGCCCTTCCCTCTTCATGTGGGTGGACACTCCACTCACAAAATTCCTTTAAATTCCCTCCACTCAAAATCCCACTCAAAAATGTCATTAAATTTCCACCAGATTTAATGCAAACTCTTATTAAATAAAACTCTTTTATTTTATTCAGAATTTTGTCAATTACTTTAATGACAAACATTCAAAAATAACCCCTTGCTAGAATTCCATTTCACATGCATAACCTCTTTATGCAATTTCACCCGAAAACCTGTTTCGGTATCTAGTGAAATAAATTCCTGCGCTTGTTTATTCTTTCGGCATGAAACATTTGCTCTAACTGGATGCCAGTGTCCCTTAAGTGTGTCACCCTACGGTTTGCGAACAATGCGGACATGATCGAGACCCTTCTCCGATCAATAATCAGTAGCGGGACCTGGAGATCCATACTGACTCCCACACATTCAACGATGACTTTTCCTGTGATCGTCGAAACCTTTTATGCTTGTATCTTAATCCCTTTGTTTTACGATATATTACATGTCCAAGATTCGATCATCGGTATCTCCATACCTAGTTTGATCTCGTTACTAACATGCACTCTTTTCTCGTTCCCGTGATATAACATTCTAGTGATCAAATCACTTGCTTGCAAGCTAACCAATGTGATATCACCGAGAGGGCCCAGAGCATATCTATCCGTCATCGGGATTAACAAATTCCACTCTTGATCCATGATTCTCAACATAACACTTTAGTAGCTTTGGAGCCATCTTTATAATCACCCAATTACGGAGTGACGTTTGATGTCAACAAGAAACTCTTCCGGTGTTAGTGATTGGCATGATCTCATGGTCTAAGGATTAAGATTACTTCGTAGTTTGTTTATAGCAATATAAACTCAATGACTTTGATCGTAATGCTATACTTCGGATGAATGTTCATCACACCATTACACTAATGTTGTGATCTCTTTATTAACAACATCCAATGTCTATGATCAGGAAACCTTGATCATCTTGTTAATCAACGAACTAGTTTATGAGAGAGGCATAACTAGGAACTTTCTGTTTGTTTATTAAACACACATGTATTAACGTTTCCATATCAATACAATTATAGAATGCAAAATAAACATCTATCATATACTTGGAATACACATAATAAACATTTTATTATTGCCTCTCAGGGCATATTCCCTTCAGTCTCCCACTTTCACTAGAGACAATAATCTAGTTACATAGTGATGTATCTAACACCCATGGAGTTCTGGTGTAGATCATGTTTTGCTCTAGGGAGAGTTTTAGTCAACGGATCTGCTACATTGAGATCCGTATGTACTTTACAAATCTTTATATCTCAATCCTTGACATGCTCGCGGATGGAGTGAAACCGGCGCTTAATATGCTTGGAATGCTTGTGAGACCTTGGCTCTTTGGCATTGGCAATGGCACCATTGTTGTCATAATAGATCACCATTGGGTCCAACGCGTTTGCAACCACACCTAGTTCGGATATGAACTCCTTCATCCAAATCGCTTCTGAGCCGCTTCAAGCAAAGAACATATTCGCCTCCGTTGTTGATCCGCCACCACAAGTTGTTTGGAGCTCCTCCAACTAACGCCCGCCATTCATGAGAAATACGTATCCGGATTGAGACTTAGAGTCATCCGGATCGGTGTCAAAGCTAGCGTCGACATAACACTTAGCGACGAGCTCTTCTTCACCTCCGTATACAAGAAACATATCCTTAGTTCTTCGCAAGTACTTAAGGATATTCTTGACCGCTTTCCAGTGTTCTGAACCTGGATCCGATTGGTACCTACTAGTCAAACTAATAGCATGTGCCACATCCGGTCTTGTACATAGCATGGCGTACATTATAGAGCCTATGGCTGAAGCATAGGGGACCTTGTCCATTATCTCTCTTTCTTCCGTCGAAGTCGGACTTTGAGTCTTACTCAATGTCGTGCCTTGTGTCATAGGTAAGAACCCCTTCTTACTATCCTCCATTTTAAACTTCTTTAAAATCTTATCAAGGTATGTACTTTGTGATAGCCCTATTAGGCGCCTAGATCTATCTCTATAGATCTTTATGCCTAATATGTATGACGCTTCACCTAGGTCCTTCATTGAAAATTTGCTGTTTAGATAAGGAATACCCAATAGTTTCCTTAGGGTATCCTATGAAGACGCATTTTTCCGCTTTGGGTTCGAGTTTATCCGGTTGAAGTTTCTTCACATAAACATCGCATCCCCAAACTTTAAGAAAAGACAGCTTAGGTTTGTTTCCAAACCATAATTCATACGGCGTCTTTTCAACGGATTTAGATGGTGCCCAATTTAAAGTGAATGCAGCAGTTTCTAGTGCATAACCCCAAAATGACAACGGCAAGTCCGTCAGAGACATCATAGATCGAACCATATCTAATAAAGTACGATTACGACGTTCCGACACACCATTTCGCTGTGGTGTTCCGGCAGGCGTGAGTTGTGAAACAATTCCACACTCTTTCATGTGAGTGCTAAACTCGTAACTTAGATACTCACCTCCATGGTCGGACCGTAGAAATTTGATCTTTCTATTACGATGATTTTCCACTTCATTCTGAAATTCCTTGAACTTTTCAAAGGTTTCAGACTTGTGTTTCATCAAGTAGATATAACCGTATCTACTCAAATCATCCGTGAAAGTAACAAAATAACGATATCCACCTCGCGCCGACACACTCATTGGACCACATACATCAGAATGTATGATTTCCAATAAATCTATCGCCCGTTTCATTGAACCGGAAAACGGCGTTCTAGTCATCTTGCCCATAAGGCATGGCTCACATTTATCAAATGATTCCAAAAGTCCATCCGAATGGAGCTTCTTCATGCGTTTAACGCCAATATGACCTAGACGGCGATTACCACATATGCGGATATATCATCATTTAGTTTAATCCTTTTAGCATCAACATTATGAATATGTGTAACATTATTATCGAGATCCAAAAGAAATAAACCATTCATCATCGGTGCATGACCATAAAAGATTTCATTCATATAAATGGAACAACCATTGTTCTCGGATTTAAATGAATAACCACTTCGCATCAAACACGATCCAGATACAATGTTCATGCTCAAAGGTGCACCGGATAACAATTATTCAAGTTTATAACTAATCCCGACGGCAAGTGGAGAGGCAGCGTTCCGACGGCGATCACATCAACGCTTGATCCATTGCCGACACGCATCTTGACCTCACCCCTTGCTAGCGGTCGCTTGTTCCGTAGCCCCTGATTCGAGTTACAAGTATTAGCAACTAAACCGGTATCAAATACCCAGGTGCTACTGCGAGCACTAGTCAAGTACACATCAATAACATGTATATCATATATACCTTTGTTCGCCTTGCCGGCTTTCTTATGTCCGCGGATACTTGGGCGCTATGCTTCGATGGCGATCCCCTTACAATAGTAGCACTTTTATCGACTTAGGTTCAACTCGGGTTTCTTTTCAGCACGGCAACAGGCTTGTCGCCCTTACTTCCCTTCTGGTTTCCCTTCTTGTCTTTCTTGAAAGTGTTCCTACCGATCATCAACACTTGATGTTCCTTTTGATCTCC
Source organism: Avena insularis (assembly GCA_023614405.1). NCBI lineage: Eukaryota > Viridiplantae > Streptophyta > Magnoliopsida > Poales > Poaceae > Avena > Avena insularis. Next base: position 411,524,887 of record CM042691.1, read on the forward strand.
ACTTCTACGCTTTAAGCATTGATGAGCTCGGGGAGAGACTTCTTCATGCCTTGCATATTATAGTTCATCACGAAGCTCTTATAGCTAGGTGCCAGAGACTACAGAACACGATGGATGCCTAAGTCAATGGGAATCGATATTCCCAAGGACACAAGCTTATCGGCATAACCCAACATCTTGAGTACATGCTCACTAACGGAGCTGTGCTCTTCCATCATGCAGCTAAAGAACTTTTCTGAAGCATTGTAGCTCTCTACAGCAGCATGTGTGTCGAAAATCATTTTCAACTCACCCATTGTATCAAATGCATTGCCATTTTCAAACGCTTTAAGTTCCGCTCTAGCCCATACAATATGCGCAATGAACTAAGTTGTGGTCCTCTGACGAGTCGATAGACATTCTTCTCTCCTCGTCGGGGATCCTCAAAGGTGGGGGCCTAACGCGCTTCTAGCACATATTGCTTTTGTGCAGAGAGGAGAATCCTCAAATTCATGGCCCATTCTAAAGTTGCTACCGTTCGTTGCAAGTTTCTCTTTCTCCATGAACACATTGAAATTAAAAGCGGTGGTGCCATCTACAATGAATTTGTAAAGTTTAGACTAAGTGTATGATAGATTGAGTTCAACTAATCCATATTACGAATGAACTCCCACTCAAAAACGACATCCCTCGTGCCTTTTTGGTGATTACATGAACCAAATCCACTACACCAAGTCCGATCATCACGTGAGTCGGTGTAGCTTCAAAGGCGAGCATCAAATGGGCATCATATCGACTATATGACTCATGCTTAACCTTTCGGTCCGTGTTCCGAGGCCATGTCTGTACATGCTAGGCTCGCCAAGTTAGAACCTTAGTATTCGTGTGTGTAACTGTTTTACACCCGAAATATGGTCGTGGATCCAAGAACACCCGATCATCACGTGATGTCTTGGAGCGACGAAAACATAATTGGTGCATACTAAAGGAAGAACACATTTCAATCTTGATATTTAAAAGAGGGATCATCTTATTATGCTAACAAAGCGCTAAACAAGCAATATAAGATGCTATCACATGTTTATTAGTGAAATAATATGGTTCCCGCATATGATCTCTATCATGTGCATCGTGGTATGATCACTATCATACCTATATGTGTAAATCCAAGGTCTATGGAGATTACACGTTATGTATGTTGTAAGAGTATCATCTCATACTTCTACTTACAACATCACCATATCATAATACTAGCTCAGCAACAATCTAAACTAACGCCTCTAATTTATCCATTGCAAGTTTTACGTGGCTTAGGGCTTTCGAGATAGAACCGTTCTTACCTACGAACATGAACCACAACGAGGATAACCAAATTGTTGACAACTCGTTGCAAAATAGATATTGACTATAGTAGAGAGATGACACCGCTAGCCACTTATGCAAACTAGTTGCATGTCAAGCGTGGAACAGGTCTCATGTGCGAGGACATGTAAAGTTTGTCCAGGCCGCTTCATCCCACTATGCCACCAATATCCAAAATTACAACTAAGGAGCAACAACATGATCATCATCGCCCACATACTCATATGTGTACTACCCGTGTAAAGCATCTACGCATAAACCTTGCTCTGATACCACTGTAGGGTTCGCAGCATAGAAAACAAAAATTTTCCTACGATGGGAACTATGTACCAAGATCTATCTACTAGATACAAACAACGGGCGGATGTATATCCGTAGAGAACATACCCTTGAAGACCGACAAAGCTTAACGAGTTCAACTCGTGGTTGATGTAGACGATCTCTTGCCGATCTCAAGATCGAGAGGAAGTCCTAGCCAGCAAAGCGGCGCATCCGTGCTCGCACGCATACAAGACACTGGCAACCTCCGCCTCCTCGCTCCAGCGATGCAGCGGAAGCACAACCCTTTCTTGCCGAATAGCCACCGGGAACATGTATCTCGCTAGTCCGAGACCATGGGGATAAATTCTAGAGGGGGAGAGGGATCCTTCACGAGGAGGTGTGAGTGAGAGATAGGAGAGGGGGCTCCTTTTATAGGAGGAGGGGGGAACCCCAAGGGAGTGGCCGGCGCATGGGGCTGCCCCCTTGCCCTTCCCTCTTCATGTGGGTGGACACTCCACTCACAAAATTCCTTTAAATTCCCTCCACTCAAAATCCCACTCAAAAATGTCATTAAATTTCCACCAGATTCAATGCAAACTCTTATTAAATAAAACTCTTTTATTTTATTCCGAATTTTGTCAATTACTTTAATGACAAACATTCACAAATAACCCCTTGCTAGAATTCCATTTCACATGCATAACCTCTTTATGCAATTTCACCCGAAAACCTGTTTCGGTATCTAGTGAAATAAATTCCTGCGCTTGTTTATTCTTTCGGCATGAAACATTTGCTCCAACTAGATGCCAGTGTCTCTTAAGTGTGTCACCCTACGGTTCGCGAATAATGCGGACATGATCGAGACCCTTCTCCGATCAATAATCAGTAGCGGGACCTGGAGATCCATACTGACTCCCATACATTCAACGATGACTTTTCCTGTGATCGTCGAAACCTTTTACGCTTGTATCTTAATCCCTTTGTTTCACGATATATTACATGTCCGAGATTTGATCATCGGTATCTCCATACCTAGTTTGATCTCGTTACTAACATGCACTCTTTTCTCGTTCCCGTGATATAACATTCTAGTGATCAAATCACTTGCTTGCAAGCTAACCAATGTGATATCACCGAGAGGGCCCAGAGCATATCTATCCGTCATCGGGATGAACAAATTCCACTCTTGATCCATGATTCTCAACATAACACTTTAGTAGCTTTGGAGCCATCTTTATAATCACCCAATTACGGAGTGACGTTTGATGTCAACAAGAAACTCTTCCGGTGTTAGTGATTGGCATGATCTCATGGTCTAAGGATTAGGATTACTTCGTAGTTTGTTTGTAGCAATATAAACTCAATGACTTTGATCGTAATGCTATACTTCGGATGAATGTTCATCACACCATTACACTAATATTGTGATCTCGTTATTAACAACATCCAATGTCTATGATCGGGAAACCTCGATCATCTTGTTAATCAACGAACTAGTTTATGAGAGAGGCATAACTAGGAACTTTCTGTTTGTTTATTAAACACACATGTATTAACGTTTCCGTATCAATACAATTATAGCATGCAAAATAAACATCTATCATATACTTGGAATACACATAATAAACATTTTATTATTGCCTCTCAGGGCATATTCCCTTCACGATGGTGGGCCCTACCTTTGTCCTGCTCATTCCAGTGGTCTGGCCTCGAGGTGTCCGTATTGTTGTAGGTGCGGGGACTAGGAAGCCGGGGCGGCGGCCTCGGAAGGTGGGCGGTTTCGACATCCTTCGGCGAAGGAGGCTCCGGGAGGTGACGAGAGATCTCCAGTCCGGTGGTGGTCCGACAGGCCCGGGGGAGCTCGGTGGCGATGGTGCTGTTGCTTGGCGTCCGGGATTTGCCATGGTGGTGAATCCCCTGGTGGAAGGAGGAGTAGGGCCTAGGGCGGCGGTTGGCGTGTTCGGTGGCACCCTTGCTGTAGTGCGGCGGCGGGACTTCACGAGCCTCGGCGGCTCGGCCGGGCCGACGGGCCTGGTTTGTCTTGCTACTGCATCCGGTCGGCTACCACCTGTTGGTGGTGGAGGTAGTTCCCTCCCGCGTGCTAATGACAGGCCGGTCCTCACCGTAGTCTTTGCTCTTTCGGCCTACTGGCTTCGCTCCGTGGCTCTCGGTGTGACGGCGGTGGCGACTTCATGACCGGGATGGCGCGTGCTCGTGGGTGAATGATTGGTGGAGCTTTACAAAGTGCTCGGGAGTGTGGTTCTGGAGGGGTCGGGAGAAATCTTTGTCTGCTTGACACCGACACGGTGACGCCCGCGGGTATCACCTTCCTTCTTGAAGGGTGTCGGGCATATCCTCTCCCCAATTCGCTCGCATCTGGGAAACCCTAGGTCCAGGCCGGACAACAGTGCCGTCGTCGTCACTCCCCTTCTTGGAGGTGTTGTTTGGTACGCAGACGCTTTGGACTGCGAGACGTGTGGTGGTTCTTCTCTGGAGGGCGCATCGGTTGCGAGTTGTTTCCGCTGCAGACACCGCCGCCTCGGCTTTCTTTTTCTTTTATTTTTTCTTGCTTTTCGTCTTGGGTTCACCCTAGCTTATTGTATCGTGTTGTGTTTCTTTCTTTGGTCATTGTCTGTCATCCAAAGAATGTCTCACTCGTGCTTTATTTATAAAGCGGGGCGAAAGGCTGTTTCGGGAAATAAGTAGTTTTTCTCCAGAAGAAAAAAAGTAGTCCCTCCGTCCTAAAATAGATGTCTCAGATTTATTAAAATTGGATGAATCTATATAAAAAATAATGTCTAGATTTATTAAAATTTTAAAAAATGTGAGACATCTATTTTGAACGATGGAGTAATTGTTCTGACACAAATACAGGAAAGTACAACGGAGGGAGTAGCAACCTTGGTACTTGCACTTGCTTATTTCATCAATTGATCTGATCGACACATTTTATCGGTTTGATCGACGGTCCCATGTGCCATCACATGGACAACACTGGGCTGGCACAAGATGCTCCTCGTTTAGCTAGGAAAAAATAGTTCTGGCACAAATACAAGGAAAGTGGTAACCTTCGACAGTCCCATGTGCCATCACATGGACAAACATGGGGCTGGCAGAAGATGCTCCTCGTTTCGCTAGTTTAATTTTATTCCCTTGCCAGATACCAATACCAAAAACGTGCCAGCTACTTAAACTTTTGATTTGTTCCCTCAAGTTATTTAGTTTTGTCTAAACCCATCCTCCCGCAATCATTGACCGACAGAAACTCCTCATACTTGACTGTGAGGTACACTCTCTACTAGCTCCTCATACTTGACTGTGAGGTACACTCTCTACTAGCTACTGTGAGGCACGCTCGTCCAGATCCAGAAGCCTTGAAGCAAAATGTCCCTGTTCCACCCACACCACTTCGCTTGCTCTCAGATCTAGAAATCTCAGATAGTAGCAGCAAGCAATGGCGAGTGCCCTGCTTGTGGGCGTTGGCACCGGGGCGATGAAGCCGGTCCTGACCAAGTTCTCCAAGCTGCTGGAGGAGGAGTACGCCAAGATCAAACATGTGTGCCGTGAAGTCGAATCCACAAGAGATGAGATGCGCAGCATGAAGACTGCGCTAGAGGCGCTAGCGAATGCTGAGCAACTCAACCCTGCGATGATAGAATGGAGGGATGAAGTCCGCGAGCTGTCCTTTGACATGGAGGATTGCGTTGACAACTTCAGGGCTCGTGCTGACACCAAGCAAGATGGGTGGAGGGGGCTCATTGACAAGATGAAGAAGCTCAAACCTCGCCGTAAGATTGCCGGCGAGATCAAAAAGCTCAAGGCCCGGGCTGTCGAGGCAAGCGAGAGGCACAAGAGGTATAAACTTGACCGCTCAACACCTGACTCTACCACCTGTGACATTGATCCCAGGCTGCACGCGCTTTATGTGGAGGTCGACAAACTTGTTGGCATCGAAGGTCCTAAGAAGCATATCATTGATTGGTTCAAGATTGAAGCTTCGTCTACAGAGCTTCGAGTGGTTTCAATTGTTGGCCCTGGTGGTCTTGGTAAGACTACTCTCGGGAAAGCAGTCTTCGAAACCATCAAAGAGGAATTCTTGTGCAAAGCTTTTGTGTCTGTTTCTCGAAAGCCTGACATGAAAATTGTTCTAAAAGACATTGCTAGAAGGGTGGGGATGGCTCACGACCCTTCTAATGATGACGAGCAGTGGCTTATTGATAGCCTAAGAAAGCATCTCCAAGACAAGAAGTAAGCCTAATGTACCACTCTACATCTGTCTAGTTTCTAAGAATTTTACTGATTCTTTCTCAAAATACTCCAACATGAGATAGGTGGCCTTGTAAATGTATACGGCAACACTTAGAATGATCTCAAGTAATAACTTCATTTGTAACAACCTGCAATATTCGGTACCACGTGCCACCCATCCAAACAGAGGAACAGAAACTTCATTGTGAACTCCTAAAAATCCATTCCCTAGCAATACGTTTGATTCAGAAGCTGGCGTGAGTTAGTTCCTAGTCTAGTTGGGCGACTAACTGTAACAAAAGTCATGTGTTAACTTAATGGCAAAGTGGCAAAAACTGAAATTGCCAAACAGTTTGCAAAAAAAAAAAAGGTCAATCGGTTACAATGTATACGGTAACATCTTATGAATAGGCATTATTTGGACTCACAAAGAACTATCTATCTCCATATATTAAGTTGGCGAAGGACTCTGCATTTTCTAGAATCTATTTGCATGGTTGCACCAACGCTGACTCTGCATTTTCTACAATCAGTGGCGGAGTTAGAGAATATAGCACCAGGGTGCCTACTGGCTACCGGTGCCAAAACAAAGGAAAACCAAATGTGGTGAAAAATTTCTGTTTTGCAAAGGATTTTTTTTCTACCCGATGTACATCTGCCACTGTGTACACGCACTTCTTATTACTGTACCGGACTGTCAATACTCTTTTTGAATAAGAACTATCAATTATTAGGATTGTGAGATTCCATGATTAGTCTGTTTCTCATTTTTTATTGATTTTTTACAGTTCTTTGGAAGAATGGAATTATAAATTTATGTTTCAGTTATAGTTTCTTTTGGGATGTCATCCCTACAAAATTTGCTTATACTACTTCATTTAGACAATAAATTGGATCCAGATATGACTGGTTCGAAGAAAATATAAAAATGCTATAAAATATTTATTAAAATGCTAAAAAAATTGAGCTAATTTTTTATTAGCTGTCGAGCTAACTTGGCTGCATGCCGTGAATGGAATCACAGAAAGAGTAGTGACGTATTGCCTAATGACGCAGACTTTGTGTCGAAAGCTGGCTGTCACTGTCTTAATAATCTGCCGTAATATTTTAGTAATAGCTAGCCACCATGAAAATGTATCTTTGTTAAATCTTACATGGCCTTAATATTATTAAATATATCTTTGTTAAAATCACATGGCAGGTACCTTATTGTGATCGATGATCTATGGAGCACAGATAAATGGAAAATTATTAAAGATGCATTACCGAATAATAAGCATGGGAACAGAATTATCACTACAACACGCAACGGTACAGTTGCATCATTTTGTTCTTCTGAAGGCGGTTATGTTTATAGAATGGAACCCCTCAGTTATGTTGACTCCAGAAGACTGTTTCTTGGAAGAGCATTCCGTTCTGAGGATCCATGTCCCCCTCATCTAAAAGAAGTATCTAAAAGGATACTGGAAAAATGTGCTGGGCTTCCATTGGCTATTATTACCATGTCTGGTTTGCTTGCTGATCAAACAGCAGAAGAAGTATGGAACAAGGCACTAGATGCTGTTGGTTCTTCGCTTGCAAAGGAAGATGGTGCTGCTGACATGACAAAGATATTATCTTTCAGTTATTTTGATCTTCCAGATGATATGAGAGCTTGTTTGTTGTACTTTAGTGCATACCCAGAAGATGATATCATCGAGAAAAACAGTCTGATACATAAATGGATGGCTGAGGGTTTCGTCCCTGAAGTAGCAGGGAAGTGTACATATGAAGTAGGTGAGGGTTACTTTAATGATTTGATCAATAGAAGTTTGATCCAACCGGTTGAGTCAATTCGCTCTGATCAGTTCGGAAAGGTGAGGAGATGTCGTGTTCATGACATTATTCTTGATTTCATCACATGCAAGGCCAAAGAAGAGAACTTCATGACATCATTTGGTGATGCAGAGCACGGGGGAAAGCACAAGGTTCGCAGGATCTCTATTGTGAGCCGCGACAATGGAATAGCTACCATGTCAGGGGATCTGTCCCATGTTCGATCACTTTCTATTTATGGGTATGCCTGGCAGAAATTTGCGCTTGATTTTCCAGTTCTTCGTGTGTTGGACATTGAAAGATGCTTTGGTTTAAAAGAGGATCATCTGGCAAATATTGAAAAGTTGCTTCTTCTCAAGTACTTGCGCATTGGAACTCCATGTTCAATCCCTAAGATCCCAGAAGGAATTGGAAAGCTGAAATATCTAGAAACACTTGACCTACGTGGTCACACAATTAGTAAACTGCCATCAACTATGACACAGCTTCAAAGGTTGGCCCGTCTGTATGCTCAGTTCGAACCTGCTTGTTTGTCGGATGGAATATTTGGACAGATGCAGAGCTTAGAAGAGCTAGATTATGTTGAAGTCTCTCAGATCGAACTGGAGAAGTTTCTGCAAGAAGTGGGTAAGCTAACCAAGTTAAGGACGTTGAGAGTATATGTGAGAAGTTCAAAGTTGAGCGAAGATGTGGATAATGTAGGGTTTGTAGGGGCTTTAATATCTTCGTACAATCTTCATCATCTTACTATCATCCGCGATAATTATTTTTTTCCAAATAGGGAGTGGAGCCCCTTCCACCTCGGTAATAATTATGCAAGACAACGCATCCTGTCACTGGAATCATGGTGCCTTGTTGTAAATTCGGTTGCATTACGGACGATCTGCATTGATGGATATATGATTGACAAGGTTCCAAATTGGATGATCTCGCTAGGGAATCTTAGTGTCTTAAATCTTGGTAATAGTTTGCTCCGTACGGGACCAGAAGACATCAGGATCCTGGGAGAAATGCCCGCTTTGGTTTCTCTGAAACTTGTGACCTGGTATGGCAGAAAGGGAAAGATCTTCGTCCGTAGTGGGTTCAGAAGCTTGAAACATTTCGACCTCTGTATCTATCATTGTGGGACGGGAGTAGAGTTCGAAGAGGGATCAATGCCTAAGCTAGAACACCTCATGCTGAAATTTGAGTCGCATAGGGAGGAGTGCATAAATTATGGTTATGATTTCGGCTTCCAGCACCTCTCCGCCCTCACCAAGCTGGATCTCGTTTCTGGTAGCGACCGTAATCACAATATTATACATAAAGTTATCGAAGCTGCGCTCGTGAAATTTCACCACCGTCCCGTGCTCTCATGGAAACGCAGAGGCAGCAGCGATTTTAAGTGTGTCAATTTTCAGAATTCCGTAAGTTCTCAGTTTAAGGCTATTTTTTCCTTCCATAGACAAATTCTGGGCCGACCGTTAAATTTTGTCAATTGTATAACATCTTTTTCTAATTTAGGTTTAATTTGTTCTCATTTATTTCTTGTGTTTGGGCAGATCCGAAGAAAGTTTAAAAGAAAATATGGGAAACGTGGTGACACTCGTTCTTTTTTGGATCTGCTACTCGAAGAGATTAAGCAAGATGCCCTGGTGCGCAAGAGGCTGATGGTAAGCTATTTCACGTTCCTTCCTTCCCATCCCGCAAAGCGATGGCAATTCACTGCATGCTGCTTTTTCAAATAGGACAAGGTGCGATCCCTGGACGACCTCGCTAAGTCCCTCCGCGCCGTCAGCCTTCCCTCCGCTGCCGAGTCGGCGGCACTCGCCTGTGCCTTTTCCGAGGTAGAACGCTCCATGGATAATTCCACCAAGGCCGTCGCTTCCCGCCACCTGTCCGACATTGCGCGCCACCTCCTCGCTTCACCTGCCGCGGCCGCTGCCGCGCCTGATGAACTCTTCGTCTACCTCGCGCAGGACCTTGTGCCCTACCTGGCGATCGGCAGCCCTTATGCCATCGCCGAGGCCGCATGCGTCATAGCCGCCTACCGGTCCATGGTTTTCCCGGTCCTCTTCAAGCCGCTGACCTCGTGCCTGGCGTCGCCCGATCCACTGGCGTCCACCGCGGCCGTGGCCGCCTTCTGCAAGGTCTCGGCGCCACCGGCTGACGTGGCTCCTTTCCTCCTGCTCAGGGATCACCTCTACAAAATTCTCACCACCTCCCACTCCAAATGTGCGCTCATCAACGTGCTCAAGGTGTTGGCTAGGCTCTTTCCTAGTCTGGAGTCGAGCCTCGTCGATGTTGGTCCAGTATTGCAGGTCCTCTCTCATTCTTCAGACATGTTGCTCACATTCCAGTGTATCCGCACGTTGCTAGTTGCACAGCCGGCGCACAGTGCAAGCCTCGCAATTGGTAAAGTCGAGAAGTTCCCTTCTGTTTCTCGTGATCCTAACCTTGGGCTCCTGGAACTTGGTATGCTCTACCCAGGATATGAGAATGAGTGCCTTGATGTGCTCGCCCTGTTGCTGAGTGATGTTGTTAACTCCAACATCCGTAGGAAGGTGTTGCACCTTCTCATGGAGATGGTCGACGGCCACAATATCATGGGCATTGCTGGCATACTGGTCCCTCAAGCCTCCAAGTCAGACCCAGAGTTTGCGAACGAAATTCTTGGAGCGGTTCTAGCAGCATGTTGCCGCAATGAGTATGAAGTGGTGACGAACTTCGACTGGTATGCCTCGCTCCTCGCTGATATTGCGAGGAGCTTGCGTTGTGCCTCGCAATTGGGGGATGAGATTGCCCGACAGCTTGTTGATATGGGACTCAGGGTGCGGGCTGCGCGGCCAGAGCTTGTCCGTGTGGCTAAAACACTCCTAACCGACCCTGCTTTGCTTGGGAACCACCTCCTCTGCCCTGTTCTTTCTGCTGCAGCCTGGGTTTCTGGTGAATATGCGGGATTCATCAAGGACGATCCTGTTGAACTTGTTGAGGCACTCTTGCAGCCAACGACCAGCAGTCTCCTGCCAGTGTCAGTTAGAGCCGTCTACATCCAGGCAGCACATAAGGTGATCACATCCTGTTACAGTATTTATCTTGAGAGGTCGGCTGATTCCAACAAGGTATTGGATATTAGCGGGGGAAGTGAGGGTGCAGTTGGTTCTGGTGAAGAAAAACAAATTGTTGACAAGGACTTCTTTTCAGAAAAATCAATACTTCACATGATTAAGTTGATTGAAGCAAAAGTTGGCCCACTTGTTGAGTGCAATGAAGTTGAGCTCCTGGAGAGAGCACGCAACCTGATAAGTTTTGTTCATCTCATAAAAGGGATTCAAGAGGCTAGTGATGATGAGAAGTTTACACAGGCTAGGGAGCTTGTTAAGAACATGCAAACAGTGTTCTCCGAAGAATTAAGTCCTGCTTCTGTGAATGCACAAAACCATCCTGATTTTAGGAGTCGGCATCATCAAGCTCCCTGCAATTCTGAGACAAATATCAGGGCGCAACCTTACATATCTGCTGGTAAATGAACGTACAAGCTTTTGTTTGATTCGTTCTGGTATTCTGTAGTTTATTTTGTTTCCCTTTTATCCAGTGCTGAAAGATGATAATAGTTCATATCTGTCGTTTTGCTTGAGTGTCGTTTCGAATGATGGTTCTATATTATTTCCCTGATATTGTTTTGTTTCACCGCAAACAAGTTTTTAAAGCAACCTGTCTTTGTCGTACATATACATGTTAGTTATGCATCTTATGCAACATAGAATTATTCTATTACATGTTTATTAAATACCACCTTTTGTTCTCCTGGGAATTTGGAGTTATGCACATGGTGCTACACAGGTTTACATACGAGTATTTAATGGCTCCTGTTATTCAATACAACTTTCCGAGTCCATCCATTTTAATGTATTTTATCTATTCCCCAGGTTACTATATGCAGATCCTGAGTGTGCTATCTTTTATTAAAGTTCATATCTGACCGGAAGTCTTTTATTCTAACATTGTCAGAGTAGAGATCATGGCTCGGAAATTGTAGTATTCTTTTTTTTACTGTATATGATCTATATTCTATGTAGTTTAGTTACATAATATAACTGGCCTAGTAGGTCGATGTAACTGATCTGTGCCTATGTCCGTTTGCAATACAAGAGGAGTTTATTTGTCCATGTGAAGTTTTGTAACATTTGTAACCAGTTCTACATTTTCTTCTCAGGAACCTTATCTTATTTTTGGGACGAACAAAGATTTGATTCTGTCTTCAACCTGAAAAGAAGAACCTTCGATTACATATGCTGCTTGGTTAAGCCTGTAGAAGATATCACCCTTCTTGATGGGAGGGTTCTGCTTTTACAGGATCAAGTAGCCATTGCTCTACGAATGTTCATATTTGGTGCGCCAGTGGAGACTGTATTATCTGATTGTGGTGTGAACAGATCAACCTTCAGGCTGATTTTTTGGAGGTTTGTTGAGGCTATGCTGAAACAAGGGAGTCATCACTTGTGCTGGCCAAGCTCCAAGAAAATGAAGAGCACCAAATCCAAGTTTGAGGTAATCCATGGTATGCCAAACTGCTGCGGTGTTGTAGACACAACTTGCATCTCTACAATGCCATCAGCTGAACCAAACTGCGACCATAAGAAGAAACACAGCATCACAGTGCAACTTGTTGTTGATACGGATACAAGGATCACAGATCTTTCTACTGAATGCGCAGATAGCATGTTGCAGAGGTCTGTTCTTTTCAAGGCGTGTGAGCAGGGTCAGGCGCTGAATGGTAGCAAGGTGAAGTTATCAGATGAATCAGAAGTTGGGGAATACATCATTGCTGATGCGGGATACCCTCTTCTCCCCTGGCTCCTCACACCTTACCAAGAAAAGTACCTCTCAGGTCCCAAACTGGAGTTCAATCGGAGACACTCAACAGCCAGGACGTTCGCTCAGAGAGGTCTGGCAAGGTTAAAAGGCACGTGGAAGTGGATGCATCTAGGTGAGTCGTGGGGGTTGTTCTCCCAAGAACTATTGCCTCTTTCGGCTAAGATAACCCACGTGTCCTGCCTGTTGCATAACATAGTGATAGACATGGAAGGTGCAACCTTGGAGGAGGAACACATATCGAGAAATCATAACATGGATCACAGAACCTGTCAAAATGTCCTATCCCAGTCCTTAGCAGATGAGAACGCTGTAAGGGTGAGGGATATCCTATCCCAGCACCTGTCTAACAGGTCATTGAAATTTGGAGGTAAAGTACACAACTGATCCATCTTAATTCATTCTAATACCCTGTCCTTTTGTGTATCACGAAATCAATTTTACATTTTCTTCTCAGGAACCTTATCTTTTCTCGAGGACGAACAAAGATTTGAATCTTTCTTCAAAATGAAAAGAAGAACCTTTAACTACATTTGCTGCTTGGTGAATCTTCTTGATGGGAGGGTGATGTGTCCGGAAGATAAAATAGCTGTTGCTCTGAGAATGTTGATATCTGGTGGGCCAGTGGAGACAGTAGCATACACTTTCAGTTCAAAGGAGTCGACGCTGGTAACTTTTAGGTTTGTGGAGGCTATGATAAAGCAAGGAAGGTACCACGTGCGCTGGCCAGACTCCATTAAAATGGAGATGATCAAAGACAAATTTGACTCGATCCATATGTTGACAAACTGCTGCGGTGTTATAGATACAACTTATATCTCGTCAGCTGAACCAAACCGCGACCATGAGAAAAATTACAGCATGGCAGTGCAAGTCATCGTTGACCCAGATATGAGGATCATCGACTATCGTGTGGAATGGTCAGGTACCAAAACCCAGTCGAGCATTTTGTACAGCTCTCTAATCTACAAGCAGAAGGGTGAGTGGCTGAATGGCGGCAAGGTGAAGTTATCGGATGGATCGGAAGTTGGGGAATACATAATTGGTGATGCAGGATTTCCCCTTCTACCCTGGCTTCTTACACCATACCAGGAGAAGGATCTCTCCTCAGATCGTGAAGTGGAGTTCAATAGGAGACTCTCCGCAGTCAGAGCCATCACTCTGAGGGGGTTGGCAAGATTAAAAGACACATGCAAGTTCTTGCATGGAGAGTTGTGGCGCCCAGAAAATCGACGTGCGTTTTCCAATATAATCGCTGTGTGCTGCATGGTGCATAACATAGTGATAGACATGGAGGGTAAAGCCATGGAGGAGGATTACGATCCAAACAGTTGCGACATGAAGTACAGTCAGGAAGCTGCGGAGGAACCAGATGAGGATTCTGTCAGGATGAGAGATCTAGTGGCGCAGCACTTGGCCAGTAGGCCATCGGGATGTGTAGGTATTAACACACAGTTTCCATCTTAATTATGTTTGATTACCCTGTACTTGTAATTTCCATTTTAATGAATTTCTCTGCTATTAATTCATCTTTGATCCATCTGTCTGGCTCAGCGGATGAAGAGGAACAGGTAGTTCCATCCGATGTAGGTAATGAGGGGGAACAAGAATCAAGTGTAAAAAAAGCAGGGGAAGAGACACACTGCTAGGAGACCGTCCTCGCCACATAGTTTGGTAGGCATGCTCCCCTTTCTAGTTTGGTACGATTTGATGACATGCTTTGAATTAACCTTGATGCATGTAAGCAGGTGGAATACCTTGTGCGTTGTGCCTGCATTCCTGCTTGTCGGTCATATCAAGCGCATGAATGGAGTGATGGAACCGAAATAAAGGCTGGAATGACCGGTGAATGCTCACCCTTGCATGCTGCAAGTTCATGTATGTGAGAAAAGGTTCATTGTTTTGTGATACCAGGTGATATGCAATTTGTGTGTTGATAATCTCTTCAGTTCAGAAGATGATAATGTAACATGAACATTGTATGCATATAGACTATTAGTGCATTGTAATGCCCAATGTATTGGCAATCTTAACCTTTTTATTTTCTGTAAAGAGGAGTGATATTAACTTTTGGAAGTGAGTATTATTCTTCAGATTCAGAATTGCCAATATCACAAAAAAGAGTGGCTTAACTGGAACGGCTTATGCTAAGTGAACTTTGTTGTGGAGATCCGTGCAAAAAAAAAGAAAAACTTTGTTGTGGAGAAATGTATGAAATCATGCTTGTGTCGATTGCTAGGCAACGGGATAGCAGAAGCGAAGCCCTGCCCAGGGTTATCAAGCATTTTATGTAGTAGTAACAAAACCGTCTGAAATCAGCTACGTCCCTAGGGACGTCAGATGTAATCCTACTTCTATCTCAGTTCTAGTTCATTTGAAGATTTTTAGTGTATTTCTTTCTCAAGATACGAAATACAAATCCTCAAATGGACTTGTAGTCGGATACTAATTAAGTGAGATCCCTCCTTATTCAGAAAAATGCCAGAACTTTTCATAATTCACAATGGAGGGTGTATGTATCAAAACCATCTGAAAGCAGCTTCGGCGCTTGGCACGTCAGATCTAATAAGGGGCGCGTAAGTGAGATCCTACTTGTATCTCACTTATACCTCATTTGAAGATTTTTAGTCTGTTTTTCTCAAAGTCGGGACTGCAAATTCTCAAGTCAAGAGCTGAGATCCCCTCTTGAGACCCTAGTTTTAATCCAAGAGAGTCGTGTCGATCTCAAACAACACCGTGGAGTATGTATCTGGTGCAATCGATGTGCCCAATCTTTGTAGCTCCGTGTAAGACTTGTAAAAAATCATACTTCATTCGTCTTAAAATAGATATCGTAGATGTTAAAATTTAGATGAATCTAACACTAATTAGTATATTATAAATTTATCTAAATTTTGATAAACTGCGATATCAATTTTGAGATAGAGGAGTATTTTTTTTAGAGCACAATGTAAAAAAGATATGTCCATCTATTAATCTATTAGTAATTATAAAAAAGTTAAACCGAAATTCAGAAGTCTCTGGGGACAAGAAGAAGAAGAAGCAAAAGTAGAGTGTGAATAATAGCTAATCCAAACAAATTAAACTGTTTTTCATGTTCATTTTAGCCACCATCTCTAAATTTATCTCTCTTTATTAGGCCATCCCAACGGAGGCCCGCAAACGGACTCTTCTCTTGGCACTACCTGAATCGGAGCAACACAACCCGCCGTTGGGTACACCGCGTAGCACAAATGGACAGCCGCGGTCCGATTTTGCCATTGCAGCCCTGCAATGCAAACAAACATAATAGGACATTTAGCGTGTCCGATTTGCCGAGGAGCTGTTGGAGTTGGGCTTACCCCCTCCACCTGGGTGTAGTAACATCACCGACGGGCCAAAATTTGCTCTTTCACCGGGTTAAGCCAACCCCAAAAGAGCCATTTAGTGCCTGTCAGTGAACATGGTTCACGAAATGGGTGATTCGAGGTAATAATTTGTGAGTGGAGAAAACCAGATAAATTATAGTTTAACTAATCAAATAATAATCCGCAAAAAACCATCAGAATTATTTTGCAATTTTTTTAATTAAATTTAGTAATAAAAGCATCAG
Source organism: Avena insularis (assembly GCA_023614405.1). Lineage (NCBI taxonomy): Eukaryota > Viridiplantae > Streptophyta > Magnoliopsida > Poales > Poaceae > Avena > Avena insularis. The sequence continues at coordinate 411,540,998 of CM042691.1, forward strand.
AATATATCCAGCAACCACCCATCGAGAAGCAGTTGGTATGCATGTATGACAACCTAAGAAAGGCCACCCATCGAGATTCTATTCCACTCGTGCCTGCGTGGCTCTTCCCTCTACCCAAACAGTATATCTCTTCAGTCGACCAATCCCAAAAAATATTCCCAATCAATCGGCCGGGTCGATCCATCTCCAGTATGCTAGTGCACATCCGCACACACGAATCAAATCAAAGCAACGCATACACATAGACACGTGAGAGGAAAAGAAAAGCGGATGGAGAAAGATTGTGAGTAATACTACTAGCTACTACTACGTAGCTTTTAGAAAGACGTTGTTGAAACTTTTTTCATACGTATACGTGTCTCAATTGTGCCTAGTTTTTCCCTGATGCTTTGCCCAGGGGTCGTACGTGTTTTGCCTAGCTTTTAGAAAGACGTTGAAACTTTTTACAATCGTACGTACGTGTTTTGCTAGCTACTTGAGAAATTAGGGAGACATTAATTTTCAGCTAGCGCTAGCGCAGCTTCTCCGGATTACACCGAAAAGATTATCCAAATTGATGGCCAAGCAATTCGATTGATATATCAAGCAGTGCTGGAGCCGAACATATACCTAGGGCAGAAACTTGCTTTGCTCATACATTTTCTATTGGTCGGCCGCCGTAACTCTGTTTGGCCTTTTCAGCCGTCTCCCGCCGTTGCCTAATTTCAGGTATGCGCCTGACATGACCTGACCTCGGTGTTGCTACCTAGTTTGCTACACGTCTCATGTTTAGTGCGATCCTTTCTGCAAGTATCTTTTCCCCTTTAGAAAATACGTAGATGTTGATGCAGGTTCGATGGAGCCACAAGTCCTGACTAATTGAGTAGGACAAGAACAGGACACCAAACCAGCCTTCCAAATACTAATCCTAAACAAATCACACAATTCACCAAACAGACGCGGTAAAATCAGATCGCTAACATTCACGCGAGCTCTCCTAATTTTCTGGTCTGGTGGGTGTAAATGTGAACAAACAGAGAAAGCGCAGAGTTACAGTTTATATAGTATATTACGATTTACGAATGAAATGGGGGGGTTGGCCGAAAGGTACGGATTCTTGGAGGAGGAAAGAAAGGGCGGTGTGCCCGTTGATCCAAATGTCTCGAATAATCCACTCCCTTTTTCTTCTTCTCGATCGGTGAATTGGATGTGGATGGCGACGAGCAGAGGCAATAAGAATTGGTCTGTCTCTCCGTGTGTCTTATTCTACGGTTTCTTGTACTTGACTTTTGTGGTAGGTGGTACTTACACTGTACATGTATGTACCACGTAGCTAGTTCCAGCCAGCCAGCCAGCTTGATCTACGATGGATTCATGGATGATTTCACTGTCCAAACAAGCTATAGCTAGAAGAATACCAGCGGTGTGCAGCGCCGGTTAGCTTCAGAGTTCAGATAAAATGAGCACAAGACAACATATGCAGTGTCGTCGTGTGTGAGTGAGCGAGTGGATCTATCTATGAGCGCGCGCGCGCACGCACGTGCACATCTGCTCCTGCCCATGACGTGGCCTCCTTGAATCTCTAGGTGGATGCCATCTCACCATCATCGTTATACTAGCTACCTAGCTAGCTAGGTGGTTTACGCAAACCAATATTGTAAAGCAAATTAATTAGCACAGGGAGAGCATGAAGATTTCTTAATTTGTACTACGTGTTGTACTGTGTTAGGAGAGTGGAGACGTGGTGCACATGTGAACCGGTGATCTCGCTTTAGAAAAAATCCAAAATCAAAAACCATAAAAAAATCATGAAAACAAATCCGGATGCAAACTAATAATAATATTGTAAAAGGCAAACTAGCACGGCGAGAGCCCGAGGAAGAACACACCACTAGATTGAGGACTCGCCAATTTCTTAATTTGTATTACTAATATGTGTTAGTGGGTATAATTAGATCGATGTCGGAATCTGCGCCGTGCCATGTATGTAGATCGCCTTTTTTTTGAAAGGGGTAGAGGTCTGGAAAGACCCCGATACTACAATTCATTACAATCGATGGAGGTACAAATGCAGGACAGCCCTCAGGAAAAGAGAAAAAACAACATAGCCATACAAATATACAAAGAAGACCCTAGGACAAAATCTAAAAATGCAATCGGGTCCCACACGTCTTTCTGCTCCTTCTCCACCACAGCTTCGTCGCTGCCGAGCCCGGCCATCTGCACCACCACCGGGCACTACGCCACTTGGAGTAGAACAGCGGGAGCACACCTTCTCGGAGCCGGAGAACCTCCGCGTCGGCATCATGGCCTGGAGGAATAAGATCCTGTGCCAGCAGCGTGGCAAAGAGGGAAGGAGTGGCCGCCCTACGGCCCTTGAGTTCGGCGACTGAGCGGAACCATGCCGATGAAGCGTCGCCGAAGAAGAACTCCCAGGAAAATGGAGCGGCTGCCCTTCAGCTGATGTGGTCGTCGGCGGCCCTGCCGACGAAATATCGCTCCAGTAGGGTGCAACACCAGTGCCTCCATGCCCGAAGCTAGCCACCATCGATGCCGACACCGCTCTCCAATCCTTCACCCTCTCCTTGGCCGGCCAAGAGAAGAAGCAGAACACCACCGCCAACAAGATGCAGCCAACATTGCTTATACAGAGGGCTCACTCTTGGGAGCCCCCCCGAGAACTTCCACCATGGAAGCCCCACAGATCTCACCCAAAGCAACTTCTCGACACCGCATGAGAGCGCCAGAACAGAAAATCCTCGCCCACCTCGCAGCCCACTGATGCCCCCGCTTGCCCTCATCCTCCCCTCGCCTCCACGGCAGGCCAGATCGAGAGAGCACAGCAGAGAGGCACCCCAGGTGAGAGGGAGCCCAAGCTTGACCTTATTGACGGAGATCCCAAAGGTAGAGAAGTCCACCTCCGCCTCCAACCACTCAAGAACAACGAGGAGAAACCACCTCAGGCTGCACCAGATCTGGCCAAGGGAGATCGATGCCCTACTCCAACCTACTGGCATGGCGCCAAGATCCCTAAAACTACTCTGTACAGAGAAACCCAGGCCACCTCCCCCATCCTTACTCGCAGCGGCGGCGCCGCCGGAGAAGAGCGGGAGGGGCGCCGGGCGCACACGAGTGACTCTCAAGGGGGAGGTGGAGGAGAGACGCGGAGCGGGGGAAGGCTGTCGTTGCTCCGCGCTGATTTCAACCATGTGACGTGTCCACGAGCACGCACACATGTGTGCCACGTCAGTAGTTGACTTGTATTTTGATAGCATGTGTGGTACCAGAGATAAATTAATAATAACTTTTAATGTACGAGCTCTTGAATATTAATATATTTCCTAGGTTTTTCGTTACATCGTCCTATTGATAAAATTGGCTAAAATTAGCTGTGTGCATAATTTTTTTAATCCGCGGCATACACCGAATCTATGCCAAGGACTAATATAGCCTAGACATGAAGGTGTTGAATATAAATACATTGCCTATTTTAATTTTATTAGATCGTTTTTTTTTTTGATAAAATTGACCAGTGCATGAGTTTGTATTTGGGAAGCAGACACAATGGGTGGAGGAAGTTTTTTTTTGTTTTGTTTTGAAAATGCAGGCATGAAAAGCTATATTAATTACATGCTAGCTAGTACTATCAAGTTCAGAGATTAGGGAGACATGCATGATCCGCGTACCATTGTTTCAGCGCAGCTTCTCCGGACTGAAATGTTCATGATTACACCGAAAAGGTTGTTCAAATTGGCCTAGGAATTTGTGCAAGCACTTGGATTTATTAGCATCTAGCTAGAGTATAGTAATGCATGGGATCGATTTGACCATTATGGCGTGAGTGAGCATGTATGCTTTGCTTGCTTGAGAGGTTGCGGGCATCTGTAGCATGTTCTACCGGCCGCCGTAACTCTATGGAAAGCACCTTTTCATCAGCCGTTGCTCTCGCCGAATTTCAGGTATGCACATGATCTACCTCGGTGTTGCTAGCTAGCTAGCTTGCTACACGTTTCAGCCTTTCAGGTTTAGTGCTTTTTCCCCTTTATTAGAAGGTAATAATACTAAATAAGTAGTACTAAATGTTGATGCAAGATCATGGAGCTGGAAGCTGCTGGAGCCTAGCTAGATACAAGTGGTGAGTACTGAGTAGTAGAATTAGCAATTGAGTAGGACAAGAACGGGCCGGACACCGAACCAGGCGTCGCATAGCAACAATTAACGAGGAAGCTGCTTCAACATGTGTGTTAAAAAGAGCTCTGTTGCCTGTTGGTGGTGGTGTAAATGTGAACTCACAAATTTATTAAAAATGATGAAGTTGGCCGAAAGGTACAGACTCTTGGAGGAAAGAATAAGAAGAAGAAAGGGTGGTGCCTGTTGATTGATCCAAATGTCTCGAATAATCTCCTTTATTTTTTGTTCTTCTTCTTCTCGGTGGTCTGGATGTGGATGGCGACGAGCAGAGGGTGGCAGAGGCAGAGCGGTGCGGTGGAGATTGGTCTGTCCGTCTCTACGTCTTATTCGGCAGCTTCTTGAGCGTGTGCTACTTGAATTTTTTTTTTTGTCTTAGCGTGGAAGATAGTTCCGGCCAGCTTGCTTGCTTGCTCTACGATGGATGGATGGTTTTAGTTTTTTTTTTAAACCAGGAGCGTCCCCGAAGGGACTGGAAGCATCGTGTTAATCCAAGCGGTGGAGGTACAAAGTATTACAAAGGACCCATAAAATAAGAAATAATACATAGATCTCTGGTAAATGTAGAAAATACCTCACTAAAAGATAGAAAACTGTAACCCGATCCTTCTCTTTCGTCACCGCCGAGCCGGAAGTCAGACTTGCTGCCGTCAAACTTGGAAGCGGGGACGAAACCACTTGCTTCCGTGCTGACGAGGAATGCGACCGCTAACCTCGAAAGGGGCCTCACCGAGGAGGTTAAACAATTGCCGGGACTCTTCGCCGGCTTCTGGATAGACCATGTTCTGGCCTTGGATGTCGGACGGCTGTCACCAGCCGCCGAGGTGGTGCTCAAGAAAATCGCTTCCCAACTCCACTGCTGCCTGACACTGTTGCTCACCAAATCAATGCCTCCAATTTCCGCAACCACTGCGCCTGCTGGAGGAAGAAGAAGAAATGAGGAGCAAAAGTGACCTGCAACAGTGGGCTCTTTACCAACGCCGGAAGTGATAACTGACCCGTCGTCAGACTCGCCAGTCCTGCCACGGGTGGGAGAGGGCGGGAAGAGAGGATCGGCCCTAGTAAGAGCCCCATAAGCAGGCTTATTAGACCAGCGGTAGTCAAAGGTCGTCGTCGAGGAACTCACCCACGGAGCTTCAAGGACCGACGAGTTCGACCACTCCAGCGGCGTGCCCGCACCGCCGCTAGGATAGCTACCGCAAATCCTCAACCAGTTGCCCGGCCAAGCACCAGGCCGATGAAACCTGAGGCCTTTCTCATCCTTCCGAACATCACCACGACCACAAGAAGGGGAAAAGAGTTGCTTTTCATCTCCATTGGCACCAGCGGGCAGAACCACCATCGGAGCGCAGCCAAGGACGTCGCACGAGGATGCTTCCCCTACTCGCCTCCACGGCCGGCCAGGGGAAAAACCACCACGCCTCGCACCACGAAGCTCCGTCCCTCCCCCTCGCCACCACTGTCGGCCAGGAGAGACATTGCTTCATAGCGCCTCGGCATCCCACCGCCAAACTTCTCCCCCACGCCACCACAGCCGGCCAGGAGGGGCAGGGCATCACCGCGCCTCGGCATCCCACCGCCAAACCTCTCCCCCACGCCACCACGGCCGGCCAGGAGGGGCATGGCATCACCACGCCCACAGAGGTGACAAGAATCGTTGAGGACGACACCGGGAGTAATAGATCAAACCGCCTCCTACCTCTAGCCTCCACCATGGCGGCTGAAATCGGGAGAACTCCCCCGAGCTTATTGAAGGGAGGCGCCAAGGAGTCCACCCCCTCCACCAACTCCGGCCACCGGAGCATTGAAGAGGATACCACCATGGCTAGATGGCCAGAGCTGCTCGACTGCATCGGCCCCCAAATCCACGCAAGACAAGGCAAGATGCCAACACAACATAGAGCCAAACCAACGAAGAGAAGACCTAGAGTATGCTGTACAGGGCACCGGCCTCCTCCCTCTCGTCTCCTCCGGCCGACAAGGCCACCAGAGAGGAGAGATGGAGGAGCAGTGAGGGACTTGGCGACTCTCAAGGAAAGTTCTGAGGAGGCAGGGGAACAAGAGGCTTTTTTTCCGGGGAGAACGAGTTATATGAGATCCGCTGCTTTTTCTTTGCATTATGGATGGTTTTTTTTAGGCAACTACGGCGGGCAAAAGCCGGCCTGAACCATTTTCATTAATCATTGAAACCGGATACAAACACAACAGCTACCACATGTAACACACAACACTCACACAAGAAACGGCACAAAAATAAATAGAAAAAGGGAAACCGGACAGGTGCAAAGCCTACAACACCACCAAGCATCATACTTAACACCCAACAACTCCAGAACAGACCATGAAGAACATGGACGAGTGTTGTTGGATCAATACAAAGGAATCCATAGTCGAGAGAACACTGAGAAAATGCAACCCGCTTGCAGAGCGGTCACTCTTCACCTTGCAGTACTAGGAGAGTCGCAGCCGCCATCGAAAGGCATCCCCTTGCCGAGGTCACCACCGAAGGGCAAGGTTCCGCCGAGAGAGCCAGTGCATCTCCTCTTGCCCTCGAACACGATGACCAACACCAAATGAGTGAACCAGACACAAAGTGAGGCCACAAGAACCCCAAACGCCATCGAAGGACCATGATCACCTAGACCTCACCGCTAGCACGAACCTCCCATAAAGAAGGTCAACCAAAGCGGCATGAAGTACCATAGAACTTATCTTGGCATGGAGACGGAGAGCATTACACGAAGACCGATGCTCACATAGCACGACCATGGCCGCCAAGAGAGCCAACACTAGCAGGGTAATTGGTCCCAAAGTGATGCTTCCAAGGAAGGGGACGACACCCACAGGTGCCACCATCACCAGCACAAATCAGTGCAGGGCTTTCGCCCGGAACCACAACACCCAGTACTAGATACCATAAGCACAGATCAAAAAGTATATGGCCGAGGTGAGCGGGGTTCCTTTGCGACGCCTCCAACGAGGTGCACGGCGCCCTCGGGCGTCGCCGACGCAGAGCATTCGCCCGTTACCCCAACAGCTGTCAAGTTTCATGCACTAACCAACGCAACCAAAAGTCCAAACTAATGGAAAGAGCTAGTATAATCCACTTATACACTTCAACACCCCCTCTTACGTGTGACGGGGAGAAGTCAACACGTGCAACCGGAAGAGAGCGACGGCGCGCGAAACTCACGTATGACTCAAGAAGCCTATACGTGGACATAGAGGGGTCAACAGCAATTTTAGGATAAATTGCGAAAGTCAGGACTCGAACTCGAGACCTTAGGCTCTGATACCATGTCAAGTTTCATGCACTAACCAACGCAACCAAAAGTCCGAACTAATGGAAAGGGCTAGTACAATCCACTTATACACTTCAACAACAGCAACCTCAAGGATACTCACCGATAGACCGGCAAGGCCGACTCATAGCTGCCCAACAAGGAACAACATGGAAGAGCATACCAATCCATATACCAGGAGCTGGCCGTGGGTAGGATCTTGGGGAAATTACCTCTTGCTAGCTGGAGCAGAACCGACGAGAGCAGCCGCAGCACCAGAGCGTAGCGGGATTCACACACAGGAGCCGGCATGGCCGGCCAATTCCTGGGAGGAAACTCCCGAAGCTGGCGGCGGATCTGGAGGTCGAGCATGAAAGAGTGGGGTGGGACGGGGGAAGATGTGGGCGGATTTGACAAACGAGCGACGAGAGGAGATGCACTGGATGGGCGCTAGGGGGGAGGGGGGAGAGTGGTGAGCGGCGAAGTGTGGGAGCTGCACGACGTCGTGGGGACGTCAGGGGAGCAGAACGTGCTCGATCTGAAGAAGGTCGAGCAGGAGAGAGTAGATCCCGCCGCCACCGGCCGCCGGTGAGCTTTGCCCAGCGACGTCAGCCGGCGGCGGCGGCGGGTTTCTAGGATTCCGCCCGTGTCACCTCACACGGAGACGACGCGGGGGCTCTCCCTTCGTCCCCTGGTCGAAGATTGTGATCAGTGCTATTCATTATGGATGGTTTTAGTGATCGATCATATAGTATATATATATGAACAGAAACAAATCCGATGGCATCTATCATGTTGTGCAGCGGCTAGTCTCAGGATGCAGATCGATGCAGGTCGATCGTGTGTGAGCTAGCGAGTGAATCTATCTATCTATAAGTGCGCGCGCACGTGCGCATCCGACAGCCGCCCATGATGTGGCAGGCAGCGTAGTACGTCGAATCTCTAGGAGGATGCCATCGCACCATCACAGTTAAGCTAGCTAGGTACTGTAGTTGATGATGCAAACCAATATTGTAAAGCAAATTAGTTCGGGGACAGTCCGAAGAACGCCACTAAACTAGTAAGGACTTTGCTAGTTTTCTACTGTTACTACAGTGTGTATAATTAGATGTTGGAACCTGTGCCGTGTGATGTAGACCGCGCGCCCAATAACGGGCTGATTCCACGACAGGGTGTACCTGGAGCTCCCTGCAGGTTCCATCGTTCGTTGGCTTTCGAGAACAAATAGTAATTAAGTTGATTTTGTCGCCAAGTCTCTGCTAGTTGGTCTTGTCTGGTAGGTGAGGACCCAAGAGCTACCGAAATTTCAACCCTGTGACATGTCACTCACGGACATGTGTGCCACGTCAGTGCAAAAAACAGAGCTAGCAGCTAGTCATATCGGTTTTGGTTTTGGCTTTGGCAGAGCGGCGAGGAAGAGGCCCCTCCTTCCTTCCAAAGTTCCAAGTTTAAAACCGCGCTAGCCCCTTCCTTCCTTCCGCGGTGGGCACACACACACACAGACAAGAATAAGTAGATCGCTAGGAATCATCATCACCGATCGATCGGTAGAACACCACCACCAACCCAACCCAAGAGCTCCAAAGCGACTGATAATCATGGCGTCTCTGCTCCTCAAGGGCGTGCACAAGCGCCTGGGCCTGCCGTCCATCAACATCTCATGCTCCTCCGCCGACGCCACCTCCGTCGTCTCCAGCACCAGCCCTCGCGGCGGCAGCAGCCGCATCATCGACCGCCACTCCCCGCGACTCCGCGACCCCCACCGCACCTCCACCTCCTCCAAGCCGCCAAGGCCGAGCTTCGGCAGCGGCGGCGGTGACACCAGAGACGACTCTTCTGCCTCCTCGCCCAGCTCGAACCCGCAGCACGGGCACGGCAGCAAGAAGAAGAAGAGCAGTACTACTGCCGGAGCTGCTACGAATGGTGGCAGGAGGTCTTCGGAGAAGAGGCTGGTCAGCCCGGCCACGTCCTCCAGGTTCCTCCTCAACTCCTCCCGGATGCAGTCCGACGACCTCGCCGTCGACATCCTCGAGCTCCCTCCTCCACCGCCGCCACCACCATCCTTCATCGACGTGCTCCCCGGCAAGGACGCAGCCCTGCCGGACTGGCCCGTGAACTTCACCGACGAAAAACCCTCATCGATGCAGCTAGCGGAGTCGTCTAGTTCATCGTCAGGGTCATCCTCTGCTTCGTCGTCGTCAGAGATCACACCAGTTGCGAGCAGCAACAAAGACGGCCATGACCAGGAAGAGGTGCTCAAGAAGTCGAGCTCCACGAGGCGAACACAGGCAGGCCAGGTACGTGACCAGGGCTCCAGGTGTCCTATACTACATGTCTTCTCATGAAACTCCATGAATGATGGATTTGACAGGAACAACCGACCGACTGAACTGTGTGCAGGTTGTGGTGCTGCGGGTTTCTCTCCACTGCAAGGGCTGCGCGGGCAAGGTGAAGAAGCACATCGCCAAGATGGAGGGGGTCACCTCCTTCGACATCGACATCCCCACCAAGAAGGTGACCGTGGTCGGCGACGTCACCCCGCTCGGCGTCCTCAACACCGTCTCCAAGGTCAGGCCCGCCCAGTTCTGGCCCGACCCTCCGGCGCCGGGAGCCTTTCCGCCGCGCGCCTCCGCATCTTTCTGAATAATGTAATTTCTCAAGAAGAATCATCGTCGCATCAGAACAACTCAGAGTAGTAGCTAGTCGTCAGTGTCCATGGTCGATGGATCTGAATCAAATCAAAGATAATCTAGTGTTTGAGGCGATTCTCGTTAGTGCCTCGAAGACTGCTGCCACCCACGTACGTTCTGTAATCTGCAGCGAACTCTGTCAGTATCTTTTTTTCTTTCTTTTTTTTTCTTGAAAGAAACGTAACTGAGCAGCTTTGTGATGCGCACCAATTTGCCAAGCCTGTGTTCCAGAAATCAAATTGCCGAACAGAACATAAACTACTCTCGGCGCACTCACACGGAATTCAACAAGATATATCTATTATATACTAAAAGCAATATAAGGGTGTTTTTCGAGGCACCACGTTGATCCACATCATCAAAATTATTTAAACTGTTAGATCTATAATTAGCGGACGAGATTAAAAGACCTAAAAGTTACGTACATACAAATATATAGTCCGGTTCATGTCATGCACCCTACAATGCACGGTAACAACGTGGTATAGCCTTTCCTGAAAGAAGACCAGGTGCAACACGAAACGGGTGGGCTTGACATGCTTATGTTGACATCATCAATGACATCAGCAGATCAATGCATTGGTTTTCAGTTAAATTGTTTCCTATCGGTGACTTTTAAAATATATATTAAAAAATTATGTGTATGGAGTATTCTACTAGGACTTCTAATCATTTTAAGAGCCTTTTGCTAACGTGTTTCTTCATAAAATTACAATCTACCGAATATAATATGTCTAACATGGGGTTTGACGTTGACAAATGATGATTTTGAGACAACCCAAAAGAAATGGTTGAGATCTAGAGATAAAAAACAATGGCTGAGATTTTAGTCATGGATGAATGAATAAAATATGGATAATGGCATAGAAATATAACTCATGATTTTTAAAATCTTCACATCGTACTCTTTACTTTATAAATCTTCATGTCGTACCCGTTACTTTTTATAAGACATAACACATGGAAGCTGCAACCATGCAAATTCTTTTGAATTCCAATTAGAAGGATAGAATAGCCACGAGGATGTGAAATGAAAAGAAAAACACTTTTAAGTAGTTTATAGAGATCTAAGTTTTATATACAAATAAAATAATTTGCCATCTCGCAATTATAAAAAATCAATTGTTCAGGTTAAGTTTAAAGGTTAATTACTATCACTAGCAAAAATTTAGCCAAGTTCACTTGATTAAAAATGTTGAGGTACCAACCTGGTTTAAGTCCTCTCGGATGTGATTTGATTTCTAATAATCTCTAAAAACAAAAAAAAATAAACAGTAGGATCCTACATCACAGTGTCCCTTTAATAAGACTCTACTAGGACCTATTGCTATTAACTGCATGTTTAATATTGTACTAGCATGTATACTTATGAGGTGGCATCACAAATTGTACAAGTCTAAGACATGATTTTAGGCTCTATAAGTGGGACACGTTCATCTTCAAATTACCATATGATTTTTTTTGTAAAACAAAAATGTAGCCAAACATGGTGGTGAGATATAAATCAAAAAATACGCAATAAAGTATTGTCTAATCATATTGAAAGCTTTTATGAAATGTGTTTTTCAAAAATATTTCACTCTATCGAATATAATATGACTAACACGTGGCTTGACATTGATAATAATGACTTTAAGAATGCACAAGAAATTGTTGAGATTCACAGGTAAAAAATAATGGTTGAGATTTCAGTAATGGATGAAGGAAAAAATGGATATTCACATGGAAATTTTCTTGAAGACTCATGCCGTGCTATAACACCTATTTTTTTTATCGAGGCATACACACTCATGAAGGAGTACAACCATGCAATTTCTTTAGAATCTAATTTAAAATCCAATCAGAAGGATGGAAAGGCCACGAGGATGAGAAAAAAACATTTTAAAGTATTTTATACAGATCTATTTTTTATGTACATATAGAGCAATTTGACACCTAGCAACTACAAAAGATCAATTGGTTGGGTTAAGTGTAAAGGTTAACTCCGGTCGTTTTGCCATTTCTATACGATTCAGGATACAGAAATAATATCTAAACTTTCGTGTGATGAATTTAACAATAGCAAAGAAGTAAGCCAAGGTCACTTAATTAAGAGTGGATATACCAACCAGGTTTAAGTCCTCATATATGCTATTTGATTTCTAATTCTCTTTAATAAAGCATTGTAGGATCCTCCGTTACTGCACCCCTTTAACAAAATAACACTAGCAACTAATTGTTAATCACCTGAGATGTTTAAAAATTCTTCGTGAATTTTGCAAGCTTATGGTACAAAAGAACTATTAAGTGGATACAATGATTTATATGTAATGAACTACCACATCACCATTTTAAGGAATGTACACTCGTAATTTTATTCGCTCATCAAATGTTAAAACTATTAATAAAGCATGCCCCAGAACAACAATGAAGGTCGGGACTAGGGTTTTCATCCTGAACTCAAGACTCGGTACTTAAACGGCACCATTGCAATCAAAATAACTATGATGTGGTATTTTGGGAATGACAAATTCATGATTCAGTGCCATTTTAAAGATGATTAAATATATTTTTGATAGAAGAAATAGTATATTTAGCTTTATGTTCATGGTGACAATACAATGTGTAATTTCCCGACACAAAAATGGGAATAACCATAAACTTACAATTTTTTCCAGAAACACTTTCAACACAATACAATGATGCCCTCGCAATTGCGAGGGCCACCATGCTAGTTCTTCTAAAAGAAACAAAGAAAGGAAGGAAGAAAAGAGGGAAAAGTTGAGTGGAAAAAGGGGAGAATCGAACTTATCCCGGCGGGTTTTGCCTGTTTGTCCTTGCATTGTTCAGTGCACATTTTGATTCTGTTCCGATGGACGATATCGGCCGCAAAGACGACTGGCCACATTTTGGATAATTATTCTGTCATCACTAGCAGCAGCAGTACCAGTGCAAAAGCGAAGGCATCGATTCCTCCAAAATCGATTTAAATCATTAGCGGTGTACATCAACAAGCAGTACTGGATTCCCCATTCAGAAAAAGAAAACATCGATCGGTATTGCATGGAAGAAGAGGAAATTCTACGCCAAAACACTCGCACACGTAAACAAATCAGGAATTTGGGCGCCCAATGGCGGCCGCAAGCTTGGACGTGAACATCACTCAGCAGGTCTGGTCTGGTCTATGAAAAAAACCAATTCTTTCCCTTTCACAGAGAGATCGACATGAATTCATTCAGATTAGTTTTAGTTTAGGTGGACGCGTCATGATTGATACGATAAGATCGGTCGGGAAAAACCAAGCCCCGTAAAAAAGGCAAGATCATACTCCTAAAAAAATACTACTAGTATAGACAATGGGCGCCTTTGCTGTATACTCCAGATCTCGCTGTCAAAGCGATTGACATGATACAGAGGATTAATTAACAGTATACTGATCACTCACTCGGAAAGATCCATCGGTAGCACGTACTGTACTTGCGTGGTAGCTTCGCACGGTTTTCCTACTTGGGTGTTAGAGACAGAGCAAAAGACATGGCTGGTTACACTGCTAGCTAGCTAACCGCCGACCTAGCGAGTTATTAACTGGTGTTTAGTCAAAATAATACTGCATTATTTGCCCAGCTAGCTCTGCAAATACAATGGTTCTCCATCCGTAGGTGAGGATTCTCTGGAGTTTTCCTCTTGTCAGCGTGCCGCTAGTTAGACCTTGGTCCAGACTCTAGAGTGGGTGGTGCTTCTGCGGCCAGAGAGGGTGCTGGCGAACGTATGCCGTGCACCTGATTTTTTGGAACATCTTGTATTTTAAAACGGAGCGAGTATATATATATATATATATATATATATATATTTATTGTTTGGACCTTGTATTTTATCCTCGGGTTTTCTGTCCTTTGTTTTCTTTTAGCCTTTTCCTTTCATTTTTCTTTTCTTTTCTTTTTCCCTTCCCTGGTTTGGGCTGTTTTCTCAACCACGTGTCGTTGATTGTCAAGGTAAGCGTCATCTAGGGTGGCTCATGAAGAGTAAAGAGGAATCATCTAGGGTGGCTCACGAAGAGTAAAGAGGAATTATGGGACGTGGAGTACGCGGAGACGAGACTGATAACAATGCTTGCCTCAAGTTCAGTCTCTGTTTCTGTGGTGCAGCTTCTATACTCTTCCTATGAGTGTATACACATGGAAGCATTTCGATTACAATGTCACCGACTTAGAAGGTTAGGCGATTGTGAACTTTAGATTGTTCGTGTCCTCTAAGGTTGCTTCGTGCCGTCTTATATGAGACGTCTGCTAGGGTTTTACATGGTAAGAGTCAGTTAGGCTATCCAGAAGTTCTAGTCTAACTCGGCTTGAGCTTCCCATAGCGGCGCTGCTCCTAGGGTCGCTGTAGGATCCGTATTTGATCATCCGTCCATCCAACTGGGAATCGGGCTTTACCTAGCAGTCTTGGGACGTCCAATGAGTGCACCAAAACAAACCCTTGTTGTCCGTCTCAGACTGCTATATTCTTTCTGAGTGTTAGGGCTACTTATTATGCATATCCCTGGCAGACTACTCACCGATTCGATGATGTGAATACCTCTCAATAGCCGTATTTCCTTTCACCCTTCGCTCGTATAGAAAGAAACAAGGATTATTTGTTTCACTCCAAAATCTCATAGCATATTAGTGTTAACTAGTGGAATAGGGACTACTCCAGGACTACACGTGTCCCTCTATAGCTCTACATAGCTAGCTAACTCACAACTGTTTGATAATGGTGGAAGGAAGACTCTTTGTGATGAAATATATATACATGCTAAAATATCCAGATCATCCCACATCCATGTATGTAATCATGTGTATATTGCTGCTCACATGCATGCAATTCATTTGTGCTAATCTTTATCCAAGCCTTTTCACATGAAGGATACATACATATGCACAAAATGTGTTTTTTTTTGCACGGAGATGCACAAGATATGTGTGAGTCAGACTTATTGGAAAAGGGCTTGGTGATATCAGCTGAGGAGCAGGAGATGGAGATGGGCCCAGCCACTTGTGCACGCCATGGATTGTCACTCAGCTGGTCTGGTCTAGCAAAAAACCAATTCTTTCCCTTTCACAGAGAGATCGACAGTAATTCATTCAGATTAATTTTAATTTAGGTGGACGCTTCATGATTGATACAATAATAAGATCGGTCGGAAAAAATCAAACTGTGAAAAAGGCAAGATCAAACTAAAAAAAATATTACTTCCTCCTATCCTAAATAAGTGTTGTTTTTTTGAACTAGCTCTAGTTCAAAACCACGACACTTATTTATAATCAGAGGGAGTAGTATAGACAATGGGAGCCTTTGCTGTATACTCCAGATCTCGCTGTCAAAGCGATTGATATGATATGATATAGAGTAGTACTTAACAATATACTGATCACTCACTCGGAAAGCTCTGTAGCACATACTACTGTACTTTCGGACGGGTTCCTACTCAGTTAACCGCCGACCTAGCGAGTTATTAACCGGTGTTTAGTCCAAATAATACTGCATTATTTGGCTAGCTAGCTCTGCAAATACAATGGTCCTCCATGCGCAGCTGAGGCTTCTTTGGAGCTTTCCTCTTGTCAGCGCACCGCTAGTATTAGTTAGACCTTGGTCGAGAGTGACTGGTGCTTCTGATGCCAAAGAGCGTGCTGGCGAACATGTGCCGTCCACCCGATTTTAACTACATGTATATTATTTTCATTTTATTTTTTGGGACTTTTATTTCCTTCTCGGGTCCTTTGTTTTCTTTTAGCCGGCCTTTTCGTTTTATTTTTCATTTCTTTTGTTTTTTCCTTTCCGGGTTTGGGTTGAGGATGTCCCTGTTTTCTCAACCACGTGTCATGGATATATTGTCATGGTAAGCGTCATCTAGGGTGGCTCACGAAGAGTAAAGAGGAGTCATGGGACTAGGAATACCCGGAAGCGAGATTGACAACAATGCTTGCCTCAAGTTCAGTCTGTGTCTCTGTGGTGCAGCTTCTATACTCTTCCTATGAATGTCTACACATGGAAGCACTTCGATTACAATATCGCCAACCTAGAAGGTTAGGCGATTGTGGACTTTAGATTGTCCGTGCCCTCTAAGGTTGCTTTGTGCCGGCTTATATGAGACGCCTTCTGTAGGGGTTCGTAGCATGGAAAACAAAAATTTTCTACCGCATGAATACACAATCAAGATCTAATCTATGATCAAGCCAAGATCTATCTACTAGATTGTATCAACGAGTCGATAGAATACTAACCCTCAAAGGTCCAAAGCGGTTAACGAGAGCAGATTCACGTAGACGATCCTTCTGGCGCTGCGTTCCGGCAGCGCTTCCGCAGTTGGTCACACGTTCGGTACTTGATGAAGACCTTCCTCTCCCTTGTTTCAGCAGGCAGCGGAGGTTGTAGCACTCTCCTCGTGATTCCGGCAGCACGACGCCATGCTATCGAAAGTAGAGGGGAGATCTCGCAGGGCTTCGCCTTAAACCGGAGCGAGTATGGTGGAGCAACAGAGGGGCCTTGGCAATCTAGGGTTTAGAAGCACCAAGGGAGGGGGCTTGGCCGGCGGCTAGGGTTTGGGGAAACCCTACTCGACGACTTGGGAGATCCCTAGGCGGCGGCTGCACTTGTGGTGGAGGCGCCAGGAGCTAGGGTTTTGGTGTGTGTGAGAGGGGCAGCCCTACCCCTCCTTATATAGGTGGGAGGGTGCGGCTTGGGAGGAGGGAGTCCTCCTCCAACTCCTCCTCCTTGGCCGGCGGGTGGAGGGAGGAGACTTCCTCCCCAAGTAGGTTTCCTACTCTCCCTCCACCAAGCAAACTTGCCGTTTGACTTTTTCAAATTGGCGTTTGACTATTAAACTAGGATTTGATTTATCTCTTTATTTTGCCCAGCCAAGTGACCTAGTACATGATGCAACCATTCCACATTGTCATGACACATTCATGTACCCTTCCCCTCCGGAGTGCCGGACCTTCCGGACGCTTCTAGAACATTCCCAATGAAAATACCGTAATCATTCCCCAACTCCGAAATAGGACTTTCCTTATATGAATCTTATTCTCCGGACCATTCTGGATCTCCTCGTGATATCCCAGATCCCATCCGAGACTCCGAACAACATTCGGTCTCTTACTCATCATTCCATAACTACTCAAGAACATCGAATCCTTAAGTGTGTCTCCCTACGGTTCGTGAATTATGCGGACATGACCGAGACACTTCTCCGATCAATAACCAATAGAGGAATCTGGAAATTCATATGGCTCCCACATATTACTACGATTACTTTGCGATCGAATGAACCACTTACATACGATACCAATTTCCCTTTGTCTCACGATAGTTTACTTATCTGAGGTTTTAATCGTCAGTATCTCTGCATACCTAGTTCAACCTCGTTACCGATAAGTACTCTTTTCTCGTTCTTGTGATATGTGATCCCTTGTGATCCAGTCACATGCTTGCAAGCTAATTGGATGACATTCCATCGAGAGGGCCCAGATTATATCTATCCGTCATATGGATGGACAAATCCCACTCTGGATCCATGTGCCTCAACCCATACTTTCCGAACACTCAATGCCACCTTTATAGCCACCCAGTTACGATGTGGTGTTTGATGTCATCAAAGCATCCTTCCGGTGATGGTGATTAACATGATCTCATGGTCGAAGGAATTAGGTTACTATATATCAGAAAGCTTATAGCAAATGAACTATATTAAATGACTTGATCTTTATGCTACGCTTAACTATAGGAGTATGTCCATCACATCATTCTCCTAATGATATGACCCTGTTGTTAATAACATCTCTATGTTCATGATCAGGAAACCATGATCATATATTAACCAACAAGCTAGTTTAACAAGAGGCTTTACTAGGGACTCTTTTATGTTTACAAATCACACAAGTATTAATGTTTCCGGTTAATACAATTATAGCATGGTATGTAAACATTTATCATAAGTATGAAGATATGATAATAACCACTTTATTATTGCCTCTTGGGCATATCTCCAACACCTTCTAGGGTTTTACATGGTAAGAGTCGGTTCGTCTATACAAAAGTTCTAGTCTAACTCGGCTTGAGCTTCCCATAGTGAGGCTGGTCCTAGTCTCGTTGTAGGATCCGTATTAGATCATCCGTCCATCGAACTGGGCGTCGGGCTTTACCTAGCAGTCTTGGGCCACCCGGTGAGTGCGCCGGAACAATCCCATGTGGGCCATCTCTATGTGCTATATTCTCTTCGAGTCTTAGGGCTACCTATTATGCATATCCCTAGCAAACCGCTCACCGATTCGATGATGTGAATGTCTCTCAATCGCCGTATTGCCTTTCAGTCACCAATTGTATAGAAAGAAACAAGGATTATTTTTTTCACTCCAAAATCTCATAGCATAGTAGTGTTAACTAGTGGAATGGGGACTACTCCATGACTACATGTGTCCCTCTATAGCTTTACATAGCTAGCTAACTCACAACTATTTGTTAATGGTGGAAGGAATACTCTTTGTGATGAACTATATATATACAAGCTAAAATATTCAGATCATCCTATATCCATGTACGTAATCATGTCTATATTGTTGCTCACATTCATGCAATTCGTTTCTTTTGTGCTAATGTTTATCCAAGCCTTTTCACATGAAGGTTACATACATGCACAACATGTGTAACTCAAACTTATTGGAAACGGGCTTGGTGATATCAGCCGAGGAACACAAGATGGAGATGGAGGGAAGGCCAAGCCTCATGTGCACACCCTTCAGATTTTTGACACTTTGGAAGCTTTCTGGTTGTGGGGGTCGGGGTTGGGTTGTTGCCAGAAGCATCTAGCAGACGCTTCAGCTACTCAATATCCTACTGAGTAAGGGAGATGGTAGTTGACGTTGATGGAGGACCACAGGACCCAGATGAAGAGACACACTTGCATAACTTTGTAAGGGAGATGGTAGTTAGACCTTGGTCCAGAGTGACTGATGCTTCTGTGGCCAAAGAGCGTGCTGGCGGACGACAACTACTCCCTACGTTTTAAAATAAAGACTGGATCCCACTTTTTGCTCTCTATTTATGCATTTGAGACACCCATTTAGTAGAGGTTGTACCCGAATGTTCTATTTAAGAAACTTTTGAGCATGATTTTGCCCCGTTTTAGCATTCAACACGTGTTCATGGATAAGGCCGACATGTTAGGACGATGTGCCACAATAAAATATGTCAAGATCGGAGAACGTTATTGCCGATCATATCTACCCTTCTCTGCACCAAATATTTTATTCTTTGTTTTCATCTCGATAATTTCGAGGTTCAATCGTCACCTCGCACCTTGCCCAATAGATATGCATCAGAAAATGAGGGTTTAAAGTTAAAAAAATGGTAATTTAGATGAATTTTCATTGGGGTAATTAGTGTCATAAATGCACAAATAAAGGGTAAACAGTGAAATTCACTCTCAAATATAAGATGTTTTACGTTTTTGAAGAAAATATATCTAGACTTGTTTTAGTGTATAGATTCACTCTAAACATGAGTGAACCTACATGCTAAAAGTAGTCTAGACACATTTGCTTCACAAAGCTAAAACATCTTATATTTTCAAACGGAGGGAGTACATGCATATTATTTTCATTTTATTTTTTTGGGCTTTTATTTCCTTCTCGGATCCTTTGTTTTCTTTTAGCTGGCCTTTTTGTTTCATCTTTCATTTGTTTTGTTTTTCCCTTCCCAGGTTTGGATTGACGATGTCCCTGTTTCAACCACGTGTCGTGGATTGTCACGGTATAAGTGCCATCTAGGGTGGCTCACAAAGAGTAAAGAGTAGTCATGGGACGTGGAGTACCCAGAAGCGAGATTAACAACAATGCTTACCTCAAAGTTCAGTCTCTGTGGTGCAACTTATATACTCTTCCTATGAATTTCTACACACGGAAGCATTTCGATTACAATGTCATCGGCTTAGAAGGTTAGGCGATTGTGGAAGTAAGATTGTTCATGTCCTCTAACGGTGCTCTGTGTCGGCTTATATGAGATGCTTGCTAGGGGTTTACATGGTAAGATTCAGTTTGGCTATTCAGAAGTTCTAGCCTAACTCGGCTTGAGCTTCCCATAGTGACGCGGCTCCTAGGCTTACTGTAGGATCTGCCTTAGATCCTCCGTCCATCCAACTGGGCGTCGGGCTTTGCCTAGCAATCTACAAGTTCTAGTCTAACTCGGCCTGAGCTTCCCATAGCGAGGATGGTCCTAGTCTTTTTGTAGGATCCGTCTTAGATCATCCGTCCATACAACTAGGAATCGGGCTTTACCTAGCAGTCTTGGGCCGCCCGATGAGTGCACCGAAACAAACCCTAGTTGGCCAGCTCGGACTGCTACATTCTCTCTGAGTGTTAGGACTACCTGTTAGGCATATCCCAGTTAGACTGCTCACGGATTCAATGATGTGAATGCCTCTCAATAGCCATATTGCCTTTCACTCACCACTCGTATAGAAAGAAACAAGGATTATTTGTTTCACTCCAAAATCTCATAGCATGGTAGTGTTAAAACTAGTGGAATAGGGACTACTCAAGGAGTACATGTGTCCATCTATAGCTCTACATATCTAGCTAACTCAACTATTTGGTGGAAGGAAGACTCTTTGTGATGAACTATATATATACAAGCCAAAATATCTAGATCATCCCATATTCATGTACGTAATCATGTGTATATTGCTGCTCACATGCATGCAATTTGTTTTGTCTGTGCTATTGTTTATAAATGCCTTTTCACATGAAGGATGCATACATGCACAATATGTGTGACTCAAACTTATTGGAAACGGGATTGGTGACATTAGCCGAGGAACACAAGATGGAGATGGAGGGAAGGCCAAGCCTCATGTGCACACCCTTCAGATTTTGACACTTTGGAATCTTTCTGGTTGTGGGGCTTGGGGTTGGGTTGTTGCCGGAAGCATCTAGCAGACGCTTCAGCTACGCAATATCCTGCTGAGTAAGGGAGATGGTAGCTGGCGTCGGTGGAGGACCACGGAACCTAGACGAAGAGACACACTTGCATAACTTCAGTTTACCTTACGCAACAATGTCATGAATATACTATACTTGACATCAATATGCTTTGTTTCTCATGGAACATTTGAGCCTTAGTAAGTTATATGGCACTTTAACTGTCAAAGGACAGATTAATGCAAGAACTATCTTCACAAAGTTTAGATGCAAACATTTCAAGCAAACAGACTCTTTGGAAACTTCATCAAAAGCCATGTATTTTGTCTCTCTCTTTTGCGGGCGATGATGGAGGTCTAGTACTCCGCTAGGCAAGGTTTGGCTTGCTTTGCTTGGCAGTTGCTTCACAGGCCAGGCGGGTGCACGGTCTCAGGACATGTGTGGATGTCGAAGCGGCGACTCCGGACTCCTCGCGGTTTGAGTGTCGTCCCTTCTTGCTTGGGCAGACGGGACGACGGCTCTTGTGGTGCGAGGCCTCGGGGCCGGTGTGTTTCGTTTGGGGTGTTTCGGTTCTTGCTGGTGTGCACGGTCTCAAGACTAGTGTGGACGTCAGAGCAGCGGTTCCGGAACTCTCTGTTTTGAGTGGCGCACCTTCTTGCTTGGAAGGAAGTGTTGTTGGCTCGTGTGGTGCATGGCCTCATGGTTGCTGTGTGGCGTTGAGTTGTATAGTTTTTCGCCAATTTCCTTTATAAACTGGCAATGTAGTTTCTAGGTATGTCCTTTAAAATACCTTTATGTATCGGTTTTTGACCGGTTTTCCTCTTAAATTGGCTAATTCGTTTTCTACTTTGTAAAGAGACCGACCGCACGTTTTCCTCCTGAACTGGCCAATTCTTTTTCTACTTTATAAAGAGACAGCCACTCTTGCGGGTTGTTCAAAACAAATATATAGATGTAGGTCGAAATCAGCTTGTTATTGGACGATCTACATGGCTGCATCCAACAGATTCCTGCGCTGTGTGTGTAATGTCACATTATTACTAGTATTCCCTCATGTCCATATCAATAACCTCAATTTCATCTAGATACAAATGTCTCTAGTCTAAATAATTAACTAAATATATACGAATCTACATACATAAAGCTAAGACCATTAATATAAACGGGAGGGAGGGAGTACGAAATTTTACTTGTACTATTCTGCGGACAAGCTGTTCAGGCTCTCTGTCTGTACAAGTATTAATATGCGTACTTATATGAATATGCATCAAGTAGGTAGGTAGTTTAAGGATGATGATGCTGAGACGGCATGTCATCGATCAACGAGGGCTAGCTGAGCTGCAGCTAGCAAGAGATTCGATGCATGCCAGCAGGTTTGCACGTGCTCGCACAGTACTGCACAGTAGCTAGAGTGTATATATAGGTTCGCTCAAAGGGTACTCATCTCTATCTGAACTATAGCCGATGCATGCGAGACAGATCACTACTTCCTTGTTGGAACCATACGTACGTGTGTACTAAACGGCGGTATCAGCTTGTCGTACGTGAACAGCTAGTCAAGTGCAACTAGTACACGCACGCACGCAGCAGACACGTAGAACAGGTTGTGGTATAAGACAAAATATGCATATGCACACATGGAGGGGAGATCAATTTACATCATACTGCTCTGCCTCTGCCCGTCCTTGTCACCATCTATCGTAATCGGCGAGAATGAGGAAAAGGACTCGAGGAAGATTCGAGACATTTTGTTCAACAGCTACCACGCCCTTTCTCTCCTCACAGAATCTATACCTTTGGGAGTAGCATTGTCGTGCACTTTATTTGATTTGTTCACATTTACCGATTTACCATTTACACTACGAACGAGTACGCCGACGGTCAAACGCCGGGGCTGTTGGCGTAGACCGTGACCAGGCCAGCTTCGCCAAGTAGCCGTTGGTGTAAAATTGTCCTCGGCGTATCCTATGCTACGCCGACGACTGTCTTTGGCAGCCCTCGCCATAGCTATTTTCTCTTTTACCTTATTAAACTTTGAAAAATCATAACTAAATTATTCTAATTCGGAAAAATACAAATAATATATTAAAATTTGCAGAAAAATAAGTTCTATCTATCTACACTCAAATATTACACATTTATAAATATAAATTAAGTGAAACATAAAACATTAGTACACCAGATCGATCACACGCTAACTTGCTAAGATAGAAGCCAGGGAAAGGCTTCTTTGGTCTTCCGTTCTTGTCTTTCGACACTGACGTGGTGACGCCTAAGGGTATCACATTTCCCTCTTAAGGGCGTTGGGTGTACCCATTTCCCTTTCACCTCCGCATGCGGGGGAAACTTAGGACATGTCCGAGCAGCAGCGTCGTCATCGTCGTAGTTCTTCTTGAAGGTGTTGCTTGATACATGACGTTTCAAAAGTTTAGGAGTGTGGTGGGACTTCGTCGAAGGGTGTAGCGATGGCGAGTCATCATCGTTTAGTCGATCTACCATTGTCGACATTGTTTTCTCTTTGTTTCTGTTTTTTTTGTTTGGGCTAGTCTGTGCTGAGGCCCCAACAGCTATATCATTGTATCACTGTATCAGGTGATGGCTATATTAATATAGCGGAGCCAAAGCCTGATTGAAGGAGGTATAGCATTTAGCAGCCTTTGCTTAGTGAATCGTATGGTTTCGTTTACAATTGATTGTTTCCATGGAAAGGATGCTTTGGTGTCCCGTTCTTGTCATACTCGATTACTCCTCCTAGCCACAACTCGTTTGTTTTTTTCCTTTTTTTTGAGAATATGTTTTTTTTCCTTTTGACATGTGATGCTACTCATGTACATGAACATTTTCCTTTTCTTTTCGTTTCTAAAAGCGGAAGTAAAGATATTTGCATGAACATTTAGTACTTAGCATTTTCTAACCAAGGGAAAACTAAAAGGGTTTGCACTTTGCACACTGAACATGAAACGTGTAGCAATACCTGAAATTCGGCAGCAGCAGCGGCGGCAGAAACGGCTAGAAAGGTGCATACACTTACGGCCGGCCTGCCGGTAGAACATGCAATGCACGGAACCACTGAAGCAAGCAAGGAAAGTATATATGCTCACTCGCTCGCATCACAAATGGTCGAATAATTGATCCCTTGATTCGTGCACCACGACTCCTTGTCCTTTCTTTCTTACTCACTCTGTCATGGTTTTGAGGGCGTCTTACAAAAACCTTGCGTTTTTAAAACTCCTCTCCTCCTAAACGCATTAGACTTAATCACATAATCAATGCTCCTCTTTTTTCTCCCCACTTTCTACTCCATGCAGCTAAGAAATTAATTCTTGCATGTAATTCCACCAATACATGCATCTAAACTCCTTGTTTTCATTGAGTAATTACGTCTAATAGGACGTCAAATAATTAATGGGCCTATTTCTTTCATATTTTTGGCACAAATCTAGCTCAATCAGCGTCCACCTAGGTCCCAACAATCTCTCTAAAACGCCCTCCAAACCGTGATAGAGGGAGTACCCACAATGGTCAATTGGTCATGCTAGACAAGCCAATTGCTTGTAATTGTTGCGCCAATACCTAGGCCAATTTGGGCTAGTTTTTGGCATTCTCGCGGGAAGAAGCTGCACCGAAACAATAATGGCTCGTAGAATCATGCATCATGTCGCCCTGATTTATGTACTTGCTACTCCCTCTGTTTGGGATTATAGGTCCCGCACGGTTAACTAGGTTGCTAATTTGATCAACAAAATATAAATAGAATAACATAAAAATTATACATTGAAAACTTTAGATGCTATATTTTTGAATGGTATAATTTTTATAATATATAACTTATATTTTATTAGTCAAATTAACAACCTAATTATACACGTAGGACATATAATCCCAAACATAGCATGCAACTACTATAGCCTTTTTTCGTGCATCTTTCATTTACAATCATGTTGTGGTCATGGGCGTAGCTAGCCTTATTTAAGGGTATGCGATAAATATCTAATATTTTTTGTAAAAATAAATCAGTGTATAAACTCATATACAAAGGTATATACGTATTGGTACCTTTCTCACGCATAGAACACAAGAAAAATCAAGACGGACAGACCCCTTTTGTCCCACGTTTTGTGTTCTGGATCTGGGCCTATCTGCACTTTCGGCTATTATCCTAGTTGGACACGCCGATCATTTTCTCAAAAAGGCCGGCCCAAATGCATAGAACGAGCTCTGCCTCTTCGTCAACTTTGTAAATTTTTTATTTTGCTAAAAGAACTATGTAATTTCCGATTCTCCCAGTTGGGAATAGATGATCAATAGATTGTATCTGTAGATTAATTCTAGCATAGTATTCAATGGGAATTTAAACAAAAAAATTATGTATATTGTTGATTTGTAGGTGTAAAAAGGAATATATATAAATTTTTATTTTGCTAAAAAAACTATGTAATTTCTGATTCACCCAGTTGGGAATAGATGATCAATAGAATGTATCTACAGATTAGTTCTAGCATAGTATTCAATGGGAATTTAAACAAAAACCTTTTTGTGTATATTGTTGATTTGTATGTGTAAAAAAGAATATATAAATTCTATTTTTACTCTTCTTGTATTGTAACTAAATAATTTGATCATTGTTAGGAGTACTATACATTCAATGAGAATTTCCAGTTCCATTGATTATTGGGTACTTTCGTATCCTATTGTAACTTCGCATATCCAATATGGAAATCCTGACTCCACCACTGGCTGTGGTCAAAATACAAGTCAACTTGGAGACAGGCACGGCTGAGCAAAAGCATCAAGGAAAAACTAGCTAAGCACACAACACGCAGGGGAGGTACAGTACGTAGTAGAACATTTCAACGTCTTCCTAAAAAGCTACTTCTCCATCTCCTTTTCTTTTCCTCTCGCGCGTGTATGTGTATGTCTACGTGGTGTGCTTTATTGATTCGTGTGGACACTACAATTTATTGGGAATATTTTTTGGGTTGGTCGACATGCATGAGAGAGATATGTTGGGTAGAGGGAGCCACGCGCCCACGCACGAGTATGACAGAATCTGATACGCTCATCTCTTTATCGGGTGGTGGTCTTTCTTTCTTAGTTTATTAATTGTCATATACTTGCATATTGCTTTTCTGCAATCATACTGTGGCTTGTGGAGATACTAGTTTGTTAATTTATAACTTCACATTCATGGGGTGCATACAATCTGATAAGTATTTTTTTGATTAAGAGTGAACTCCAGTATTTAACCTTTGTTTGTGATTTTTTTCCTTGAGAGTAACCGTTTGTGATTCTGTGAGACTGGTTACACCGTTTAATTTTTGTGCCACATTTTGCACCCAGTTATGAGAGTTTGGGCACACATGTCAGGCCGACGTGCATGTAGAGAGTCAGTTGCCGATTTAGAGGTGTCACTGGTGGAAAACAGGCCTCTAGTCCCGGGCCGTAACGGGCTCTAGTCCTGGTTTTGGGTCCGGGACTGCGAAAACGGGATTAGAGCCCCCCTCTAGTCCCGGCTCGCAACGGCCCGCGACTGATAACAGCCACGTGGCTGTTTCAGCGCCGCGGGGGCAGTAACCCTCTAGTCCCGGGCTGTAACACCATCTGGGACTAAAAGGTTTCCTGCCGCGGCAGAGAAACACCACATTTCTCTGCCGCGGCAGAGATTGTGTATTTCCTTTTTTTTTGCCATTTCGTTCCTTTTCCGTTTTGTGTTTCACTATAACAAACATATATTTCAGTATATATATTATACGCTACTACATACACACTACACGCCGATGCATTTATATAATTAATCGATCCCTTGCAAGCATACATATAATCAATCATATCAAAAGGAAGAAATGTTTTGAAATTACATGGTCATTGATGAATATATATATCATATGAGCTACATGGAGATGACTAAGGCAAATCGAGTTTCACGTCATCCGCATAATGCTCTCCATCTACATCAAGGACTTCCTTCTGTAGGGTTCGCAGCATAGAAAACAAAAAATTTCCTACGATGGGAACAACTATTTACCAAGATCTATCTACTAGATACAAGCAACGGGCGGATGTACATCCGTAGAGAACATACCCTTGAAGACCGACAAAGCTTAACGAGTCCAAACTCGTGGTTGATGTAGACGAGTCCAAACATACCCTTCAAGATCGAGAGGAAGTCCTAGCGCTGCAAAACAGCAGCGCATCCGTGCTCGCACACACATTCGAGGCACCGAGAAACCTCCGCCTCCTCGCTCCAGCGATGCAGCAGAAGCACAACTCTTTCTTGCCGAATAGCCACCTGAAACATGTATCTCGCTAGTCCGAGACCATGGGGGATAAATATTAGAGGGGGAGAGAGATCTTTCACGAGGAGGTGTGAGTGAGAGAGAGGGAGGGGGCTCCTTTTATAGGGAGAGGGGGGCACCCAAGGGGCCATGCGCCCAGCCATGGGGCTGCCCCCACCTCTTCCACATTCATGAGGGTGGACACTCCACTCACTCAAATGCCTTTCAATTCCCTCCACTCAAAAACACACTCAAATTCCCATTAAATTTCCACAAAATTTAATGCAAACTCTCATTAAATAAAACTCCTTTTATTTATTCAGAATTTTGTCAATTACTTTAATGAAAAACATTCACATATAACCCTTTGCTAGTATTTCATTTCACATGCAGAAACACTTTCTGCAATTTCACCCGAAAACCCGTTTCGGTATCTAGTGAAATAAATTCCTGCGCTTGTTATTCTTTTCGGCATGAAACTTTTGCTCCAAATGGATGTCGGTGTCTCTTATGTGTGTCACCCTACGGTTCGTGAATAATGCAGACATGATCGAGACCCCTCTCAGATCAATAATCAGAAGCGGGATCTGGAGACCCATACTGACTCCCACACATTCAACGATGACTTTCTTGTGATCGTCGGAACCTTTTACGCTAGTATCTTAATCCCTTTGTTTCACGATATATTACATGTCCGATATTAGATCATCGTTATCTCCATACCTAGTTTGATCTCATTACCGACATGCACTCTTTTCTCGTTCCCGTGATATAACATTCTAGTGATCAAATCACTTGCTTGCAAGCTAATCAATGTGATATCACCGAGAGGGCCCAGAGCATATCTATCCGTCATCGGGATGAACAAATTCCACTCTCGATCCATGGGCCTCAACATAACACTTTATTAGTTCTGAATCCATCTTTATAATCACCCAGTTACGGTGTGATGTTTGATGTTATCAAGAAACTCTTCCGGTGTTAGTGATTGACATGATCTCATGGTCTAAGGATTAGGATCACTTCGTAAGTTGTTATAGCAATATAAACTCAATGACTTTGATCGTAATGCTATACTTCGGATGAATGTTCATCACACCATTACACTAATGGTGTGACCTCGTTATTAACAACATTCAATGTCCATGATCAGGAAACCTTGATCATCTTCTTAATCAACGGGCTAGTTTATAAGAGAGGCATAACTAGGAACTTCCTTTTCTGTTTATTAAACACACATGTATTAATGTTTCCGTATTAATACAATTATAGCATGTAAAATAAACATTTATCATAAAGAAGGAATACGATAATAACCACTTTATTATTGCCTCTCGGGCATATTCCCTTTACCTTCATCATAAATCCCGCCAGCTCCTCTTGAATTGCTCTTATGCGTTGGTCTGGCTCTAGTTTCTCTCGTAAATCATAAATATAATGTGAGTCAACTTTACGCTCACTGGTCAACTCGCGGATGTACTCGCAGACGTAGTATCCACATAAATGAGTTCCCGGTGGCTGCTGTAAACTCTTCGCCATTTTATAAGTTAGCTCCTCTTTGAATGGACCTGGTATTTTACATGCGAACCGTGTCCAACACCTGCTCGGCAAAGAAAATGAACAAAGGAGTTATTAGTTACTTGATATCAGGAAATGAATGAAAGAGGACGATATATTGCGATAATGATTGAAATTACTTATGGAGCATTGCTTTCATGTCACTCCACTGCTCTTGGTCCCAACTTAATGAGTCGTGGACTTCAACTAGGGAGTTGTCAACTTGAATGTTTAGCAAGATCCAGTGGAATCTGCGGACATTTACATAAGCATACATGCATAGCTCATCCAGTAAGCAAAAATAAAATGTGAACAAGATATAAACACTTACTTGAAGTTGTAAGGAAATAGTATTTCCTTAACAAAATTATGCTCGGTTAAGAACCTGGACAGGTCTTCCTCCACGTCTTTGGGGTGATTCTTTAACGTATATTTATTAATGATATATGGGTCAATGAACCCAACATCGTATCTTCTAGCTCTTTTGCATTCAAGCATCTTCATTCTGCGGAATATAATATCATCATACAAAAGGATATATAGTTAGGATAATATATTAAATGCAATGAACAAGCTAAAGCTACAAACTTAATTATAGAAATAAATAACTTACAGATAGTAGCAACCAATGATAGATTTGTCGAGGGCTTGGTTGTATAACTGAAACAGTTCGGTCATTTGAACCTGTATCGAGTATGGTTTGAAGTGATGCTCCTTTCTAACGTCCACCGGAAACCAATCTTTATGATGCTTTTTTTCTGCTTGCGACATGTACCATTCATGCAGATTTCACATATGTGTGGATAGACGCGCGAGCTCCTCATTACTGACTAGAGGCTCCCCTTGGACATACTGCCGTACTATCTGACCCACTGGCGTATCTTCATAGCTTAAATATTGACCAAGAGACATATTTGCTTCGTTAGCAGGTGATTTGGCCTGCGATATAGTGATTCCCATTAGTGCAGTATTATTACGGGCTCTAGGGTCCATTATTTGCATGTCCATATCCATTTCAGCTCTGAAGGCCTTGTCGAGGTCTGAAATGACTTTGAGCGGGGCGACCGATTGATTCTTCTGTGCTCCGAGCTGGGCAACTTGCTTCCCACTTTTTGCACTTGTAATTTTTTTCTTCTGTGCTTGCTTAATAATCTCCCGGTCATAGTCTGATTCCAGATTTATCGATATCTGGGATGGTTGCTCAAGAAAGGACTTAGCCCACTTTTTGGTTTTTTCGTTATATACCGGCTTTGGCTCAGGCTTTTTGGGTGCAAAATGCGCCTTAACTTGGGCAGCCACATCCGCGTTAGTTTCCTCATCGGTCTTATCATAAGGTCTCTTTGGAAGAGCCGGCGGGATATCGACTATCTTCGGCGTTTGACCTTTCTTCGATGTGGGGCGCAGGGGACCGTCGAACTTCCGTTTCTTCGATGAGGTAGTAGTATTGCATGGAGGCGGAGGCGGATATCGAGTTGATGTACTCCTGCTGCGGCGATCGTTAGCGGGGCAGGGTGGACTTGGAGGTTGGCGATAATCAGGTTGGGGTGGACTTGGAGGTTGGCGATAATCGGGTTGGGGTGGACTTGGAGGTTGACGATATTCGATGCGGGGTGGATTTGGATTCCTTGGAGTCGGTGGCCTTGGCACCGAGCCTGGAAACTTGATGTACTTCTTATTCCATAGAATGATGTTGCGCTTGACATCTCCTAGTTTCGTAAGGCCTTCAGGCGTAGCGATTTCAATCTCTAGGTCCGAAAAATCCTCCACTATGTCATCCACCGTGACACGAGAATAGCCTGGTGGAATTGGAAGTGAATGGTGGAGTGCTCCAGGTAGACAAGGTAAAGCAGTGCCGATCGCCACCTTGAAGGACAGGTTGTTCATTGGCTGATGTAGCTCACATTGTGCCATCTCTCTGACATCATCCACGAGGTAGTGAGGAGCCGGTGCATCATCCAGCAGTGCTTGATCATCAGCACGGACCTCCGTGGAAGCCACGCTACTTCTCCGTTGGCTAAGATCCAATGCAGGATCATCAGACCGCGGGTGAGTTGACGACGGCAGCCTTTGGCTAATTTCATGCATGAGGTTCTTCAGATCAGCTAGGTCATGCTCTACCACGAGATCCGTCGCCTCCGGTCCTTCTTTCTCGACGGCTTCAGAATCGGCATCGTACTGAGGAAACCCTTTCTTCCACGAGACACCGGCGCCTTTGCCTCGTGTTCGTCCTCCCTTTTCAGGATTCCCTAGGGCGCGTGTCAGCTCGTCGTTCTCTCTCTCGGGGCGAAACAATCCCAATTGAGCATCGTTCATTCCTTGAATAAGGTTTTTGGAGGGTTTTAGAATTTTATCATGAAATAATGTCTTCCCTGTTTCTGGGTCCAAGGATCCCCCGTGCCCATACCACCAGTGCTTTGACCTCTCGGGCCATCCATCTGTACCAGGAGTGACGCCTCTAGCCCTCATATCCTTCTCCATAGTTTCCCACTTAGGGATGGCACTCTTGTAGCCACCTGTCCCCATTTTATGATGGTATTTCTTGTTGGCAGCATTTAACGCGTTCTTTGCCGACTTTGCCTTTGCTTTATCAGATTGCTTATACTGTACAAAATCGGGCCACTGTTCTCTCAACTTCTCGTTTACTCCTTTGAAGTCTAGAGTTTTCTTTTTCGCGACATATTTCGCGTATAAACTTTTCTTGTGGTTCCGGTACAGTTCAGCCATCTTGCTTAGTGCCCACTCCTTGACTTTCGCTCTATTTTCAAGCCCACCCGGCCTTGGGGTAATACCATCTACCTCAAATTCCTCATACTCTAGAGGTAGTATGAAATGCGCTATCAGCTTCTGTCAAAGGTCATCTTTGGCATCATCGGTGACATAGCTGTTGGATTCTTCACTGGCTTTCTTTGACTTATTCCATTCTTGGATGGTGATCGGCAGGTTGTCCCTAACAAGCACCCCACATTGATTTATAAACATCCTCCGGTGCTTCTCTGGAGCAATCGGTTCACCATCATCATCTATTTCTTCGATGGTGAACCTCTGATTACCATCCAACTTTTTGTTCGGCCCTCGTTTCGTTCGAGCTATCGATTGCTTCGATCCGGTGGGCTAAAATAAGAAGAGAGAGTGATTAATTTATATCTAGATCAGTTAATGAATAGAGGTAACACGAGACTTTATACATATACATATATATATATATGTACCTCGCCGGATCCTGTCGAGGGGCCATCATTATTGTTGTTATTTGTTTGCCCTTCGTCCATCTGGTCTTCCCCTTGGTACATTAGGTTTTCCTCTAGTCCATCACTGGATGGATTCAGATATGACGATATCTCTTCCTCGAGCAAAATATCTTCGGCACCGGTAGTAATATTAAGAGGAATTTCACCTCTTATCATGCCCTGAAGAAAACCTTCACCGATGCGACCAGGATCTTCGGATGGATCCATGACTTAATTATCTATAACAAAAAGAGAGTTAAACAGGTTAGAAAAAACAATAATCCTAATAACTAAAACAATATAATCCTAAATATAATAATCCTAATATTATTTGTGCTAAAACAATAATCATAATAACTAAAACAAAAAAATAACCCTAATCCTAATTCTAATCTTAATAAATAAAACAAAAAATCACTAAAACAATAATACTAATCCTAATTCTAATATTTTAATTAAAACAATAATCCTAATACTAAAACAAAAAACCCTAATATAAAAAAGCTATAAAAAAACTATAGAAAAAAAATATAACATTTCCTAACATTTCCTAATATTAATTATGGTAAAACCTAATATTATTTGTGGTAAAACAATAATCCTAATATTAATTGTGGTAAAAAAATATAATCATAGCTAATAACTAAAACAAAAAAATAACCCTAGCTAATTATAATTAAAACAATAATAAAAAAAAACCCTAGCTAATTATAATTAAAATAACCCTAGCTAACAATATAATCCTAATCCTAGCTAATTATAATTAAAACAATAATTAAAAAATAATATAAAACAGATTTGTATTTAAAAAATACAAAGAGAAAAGGAAAAACAGAAAAAGAAAAAAATTGTAAACAAAAAACAGTAGCCCGACCCCAACCAGGCCGGCCCATCTCTCTGAAGGGAATATGCCCTGAGAGGCAATAATAAAGTGTTTATTATGTGTATTCCAAGTATATGATAGATGTTTATTTTGCATGCTATAATTGTATTGATACGGAAACATTAATACATGTGTGTTTAATAAACAAACAGAAAGTTCCTAGTTATGCCTCTCTCATAAACTAGCTCGTTGATTAACAAGATGATCAAGGTTTCCTGATCATGGACATTGGATGTTGTTAATAACGGGATCACAACATTAGTGTAATGGTGTGATGAACATTCATCCGAAGTATAGCATTACGATCAAAGTCATTGAGTTTATATTGCTATAACAACTTACAAAGTGATCCTAATCCTTAGACCATGAGATCATGTCAATCACTAACACCGGAAGAGTTTCTTGATAACATCAAACGTCACACCGTAACAGGGTGATTATAAAGATGGATTCAGAACTAACAAAGTGTTATGTTGAGGCTCATGGATCAAGAGTGGAATTTGTTCATCCCGATGATGGATAGATATACTCTGGGCCCTCTCGGTGATATCACATTGATTAGCTTGCAAGCAAGTGATTTGATCACTAGAATGTTATATCACGGGAACGAGAAAAGAGTGCATGTCAGTAACGATACCAAACTAGGTATGGAGATACCGATGATCGAATCTGGGAGATGTAATATATCGTGAAACAAAGGGATTAAGATACTAGCGTAAAAGGTTCCGACGATCACAAGAAAGTCATCATTGAATGTGTGGGAGCTGCAGGGTCTCAGATCTGCTCGATTATTGATCCGAGAAGGGTCTCGATCATGTCCGCATTATTCATGAATCGTAGGGTGACACACTTAAGAGACACCGACATCCAATTGGAGCAAAAGTTTCATGTCGAAAGAATAAACAAGCGCAGGAATTTATTTCACTAGATACCGAAACGGGTTTTCGGGTGAAATTGCATAAAGTGGTTATGCATGTGAAATGGAATTCTAGCAAGGGGTTATTTGTGAATGTTTGTCATTAAAGTAATTGACAAAATTCTGAATAAAATAAAAGAGTTTATTTAATGAGAGTTCGCATTAAATTTGGTAGAAATTTAATGGGAATTTGAGTGGATTTTTTAGTGGAGAAAATTGAAGGGACATTTTGTGAGTGGAGTGTCCACCCACATGAATGAAGGAGGGGAGGGGCAGCCCCCATGGCCGGCGGCCACCCCCTTGGGTGCCCCCCTCCTCCTATAAAAGGAGCCCCTCCTCTCACTTGTCTCTCACACCTCCTCGTGAAGGATCTCTCTCCCCCTCTAGAATTTACCCCCCATGGTCTCGGACTAGCGAGATACATGTTCCCGGTGGCTATTCGGCAAGAAAGAGTTGTGCTTCCGCTGCATCGCTGGAGCGAGGAGGCGGAGGTTGCTCGGTGCCTCGAACGTGTGTGTGAGCACGGATGCGCTGCTGATTTGCGGCGCTAGGACTTCCTCTCGATCTTGAGATCGGCAAGAGATCGTCTACATCAACCACGAGTTGAACTCGTTAAGCTTTGTCGGTCTTCAAGGGTATGTTCTCTACGGATATACATCCGCCCGTTGTTTGTATCTAGTAGGTAGATATTGGTACATAGTTCCCATCGTAGGAAAATTTTTGTTTTCTATGCTGCGAACCCTACACTCTCCCCTCTTCCTTTCACCTTGCTTGCATGCGACAGCCTTAACACGCCCACCGCCGCCGCCCTTCCCCTGTCGCCCTTCGCTGTTGCGCCGGTGTGGCGCGCGACGCCCTCGCCGACCGTGTCCATCGCCGATCCGCGCTGCCGCCGCCCTGGAGAGCACGCCTCTCCCTCTCCCCTATCCTCTCATTCCCCCTAGGCTCGCTCCCTCTCTCGTTTCCTTCCCTGGCCGAACCCTAACCGTCGCAGAGGCACCGTCGTTGCGGAGCGATGGCAGCACGACAGAGCGGCACGTCCTGGAGAACCATCTCACCTGCGGAGCGGCGGCGGCACGACGGAGCACATAGGCACGGCGGAGCGGCGGCGGAATCGGACAGCACCTCCCCTACTTTCGTCTTCGTCTGTGCTTCGTCTTCGATGAGAAATGCGAAGTGTTGGGGCGCAGCACCTCCGCTGGCGCCACAATATAAAGGGACAGACCTTTAGTCCTAGGCTAAGCCACCGCCCGTGACTAAAGACCCTTTAGTCGCGGGTCATGGCTTAACCCGCGACTAAAGACCCCCCCTTTAGTCGCGGGTTAAGCCACGACCCGGGACTAAAGGGTTTTCGACCGCTTGCTGCTGCAGAACCCTTTAGTCCCGGGTCCAGCCACAACCCGCGACTAATTGTTTTTTTGTAAATTTACTTTTTTAATTCAAAACTAATATAAAACTTTGGAAAATCATATCTTTTATTGTAATAATCCAAATAAAACAAATAATATGTCTATTATTATCAGAAAAATATAAAGAATCTTAATATAATATCAATTTATCTGTTTGCATCATTTATAAAAATTTTCATTTGTAAATTTTCTTTTTTAATTCAAAACTAATATAAAAACTTTGGAAAATCATATCTTTTATTGTAATAATCCAAATAAAACAAATAATATGTCTATTATTATCAGAAAAATATAAAGAATCTTAATATAATATCCATTTATCTGTTTGCATCATTTATAAATTATTTCATTTGTAAATTTTCTTTTTTTAATTCAAAACTAATATAAAAACTTTGGAAAATCATATCTTTTATTGTAATAATCCAAATAAAACAAATAATATGTCTATTATTATCAGAAAAATATAAAGAATCTTAATATAATATCCATTTATCTGTTTGCATCATTTATAAATTATTTCATTTGTAAATTTTCTTTTTTTAATTCAAAACTAATATAAAAACTTTGGAAAATCATATCTTTTATTGTAATAATCCAAATAACACTAATAATATGTCTATTATTATTAGAAAAATATAAAGAATCTTAATATAATATCCATTTAGTCCCGATTGTAGTCACAAACCGGGACTAAAGATATTTTCCGCCATTTCCCATCGCTTCCCGCCAAGTTTTCCCGCCCTTTCCTTTCTACGAGAGCTTTTAGTCCCGGATGTAGTCACTAACCGGGACTAAAGATATTTCCCGCCATTTCCCAAAGTTCACGCCAAGTTTTCCCGCCCTTTCCCTCTATATTTAGGGCGATCACGCCATGGCTATCCACACATCCACACCTTCCTCTCTTAGAACAATGGACAACGCCTACTGGGCCATTCTGACCCTCGAGGAGACCGAAGCGCCAGGCGCCTCAACTACCTTGTGTGTTGGGCTACCGCCGCTACTAGATGTTGGCCGGAGGGTTCTGTCCCTCCTGTCCCTCAAGGTTCCGCACACCAGGCGGCCATCACAAACCACTTCTACCACGAGCTCACGCCAGAGTGCGGATGGATCCCAGTGGGATCCCGACAACTCGACACACAGAATGCCTTCTTCGCTAATAGGCGGAAAGGGAGCTCGCCAGTACGAGGGTGATGGCCGCCACGGTGAACCACAACGGCCGTCGTCTGTGGTGGGCGAACCGTACTATCATCGGAGTGATGCGCTACATCGCCGGGGGAGACCATCCTCGCCTGCGGTGCCCACGAGTCCACCCGCCACAGAGCCACAAAAAGGCCCCACACCGGCCCGGCGGTAGCGGCATCGTCTTCCAGGAGACCCCTCCCCCGCCCGCCGTGAATCCGAGGCTGGAATGGCCCCTGGTATATGCCATGGATGGGCTGAGGATCCCCGGAGTGGTAGGTGACGATGACGACGACGATGATGATGACGAAGAAGACCCTGAAGCTGCATACTATAGGACTAGGCATGATTATGACTAAAGGGGCGGCTTTAGTCCTGAGTGTTAGCTAGTCCCGGTTTGTCCCGGTTTTTAATATTAATAAATGTCTTGAGTGTTACCTAATAAATAGAGGGAAATGCCTATATAAAGAGAGGGAAACCAACCGCATCAAGGGATTGCGCATCGGGCCAGCAACAAGAATAATAGGGTGAGTGTCGACATCATGTCGTATGGTTGTACCGTGTCCCGGATGGTGTCACCGACCGGGACTAAAGATGAACCTTTAGTCCCGGTTGGAGACACCAACCGGGACTAAACATGAGTCAGCACTAATAATAGGGGTGAGTGTCGACATTATGTCGTGAGTGTCGACATTAT
The DNA here is from genome assembly GCA_023614405.1 of Avena insularis. NCBI lineage: Eukaryota > Viridiplantae > Streptophyta > Magnoliopsida > Poales > Poaceae > Avena > Avena insularis. Next base: position 411,578,210 of record CM042691.1, read on the forward strand.
GTCGAGCTGCTTGTACTATAAATAGGCATCCTTGTGAGTCCAGTCCTCCAGCCAGTTTGAGGCATCTCTAAGATGGTTTTTGAGAGGGACACCACTACGGCCAGTTTGAGGAGATGCCGACGAGCCCATCCTCGGCATCTCCGAGAAACTGGTCATAGAGGCACCCTAATATGTGAAATTAGTTAGCTCCTGGCGTATTGATCTAGTTAGAGAAGTTACAAGCTGCAAGATGGTTTTTGAGAGCAGGACACCACTACGGCCAGTTTCGGGAGATGCCAGAGCCGATCCTCCGGCATCTCCGAGAAACTGGTCATAGAGGCACTCCCTAATATGTGACATCACGCGTTTGGAGATCAGATATTAATGGTACGTATGAATCGGTACTAAAGGCCCTCCTTTAGTCCCGGTCCAGCCACAAAACGGGACTAACACACTCAAGATTGTTTGAAGACAACACTATAAAAATGGACACATGCATGGAGCATCTTCACTCATAAAATGTTACAATTATTACATATCATTTCTTCGCGTGTGTTCCTTTCTGATCCCGTCGTATCCATGGAGCATCTTCATTCATTAACATGATGCTTGGGTACCACGAAGGGCGGAATTTCATGAAACTTATCACAATATTCTGACATGTCTGTCTTGTCCTCCACTCCCACGATGTTTCTTTTTCCTGAAAGAACTATGTGGCACTTTGGCTCATCGTCTGATGTATTCTTTTTCTTATTTTTTTCTTTTTCTAGGTTTGGTAGACATGTCCTTCACATAGAAAACCTGAGCCACATCATTGGATAGGACGAATGGTTCGTCTAAGTACCCAATATTGTTGAGATCCAACGATGTCATTCCGTATTTCTTGTCTACCTCAACCCCTCCTCCTGTTAGCTTGACCCATTTGCACCGAAACAAGGGGACCTTAAAAGTAGGTCCATAGTCAAGTTCCCATATCTCCTCTATGTAACCATAATATGTGGTCTTTGACCCATTGTTGTCTGTTGCATCAAAGCGGACACCACTGTTTTGGTTGGTGCTCTTTTTATCTTGGGCTATCGTGTAAAATGTATACCCATTTATCTCGTACCCTTGGAAAGTCGATATAGTCGAAGATGGTGACCTAGACAACAAGTATAGCTGATCTCCAAGAGTGTTGTTTTTGATGAGATGTTGCAACCAACCGCCGAAACTCTTCATGTGTTCATCGCTAATCCAAGAGTCATGCTTTCTAGGGTTGTTGGAGCGTAAGATTTTCTTGTGTTCCTCGATATATGGGGCTGCCAAGATAGAATTCTGTAGAACGGTGTAATGTGCTTCGGTGTAAGAATGTCTGTCCCTACATATTATTGATTTCCTTCCTAGAGTACCCTTTCCACTCAGGTTCCCCTCATACCGCGATTGAGGAAGACCAATCGGCTTAAGGTCAGGAACAAAGTCAACACAAAATTCAATGACCTCCTCTGTTCCATAGCCCTTGGAGATGCTTCCTTCTGGCCTAGCACTTACATTTAACATATTTCTTTAAGATTCCCATGAACCTCTAAAAGGTAAACATATTATGTAGAAATACAGGACCGAGAATTGAAATCTCTTCGACTAGGTGAACCAGCAGGTGCGTCATAATATTGAAGAAGGATGGTGGGAACACCAACTCAAAACTGACAAGACATTGGACCACATCATTCTGTAACCGTGGTAGATCTTCAGGATTGATTATCTTCTGAGAGATTGCATTGAGAAATGCACATAGCTTCACAATGGGTACTCGAACATTATCTGGTAGAAGCCCCCTCAATAAAATCGGAAGCATTTGCGTCATAATCACGTGGCAGTCATGAGACTTTAGGTTTCAGAACTTGTTTCTACCATATTTATTATCCCCTTTATATTCGACGAGAAGCCAGACGGGACCTTAATACTGCTTAGGCATTCAAAAAATATTTCCTTTTCTCTTGTTTGGTAAGAGCGTAGCTAGCATGACCTTGAAACCATTCTGGATGCAGGCCATCTGGGTCTTTCATACGTTGATGGTCCTTTCGTGCTTCCGGTGTATCTTTTGTCTTCCCATACACGCCCAAGAAGCCTAGCAGGTTCACGCAAAGATTCTTCGCCACATGAATCACATTGATTGCAGAGCGGACCTCTAAGAATTTCCAATATTTTAGCTCCTAAAATATAGATTTCTTCTTCCACATGGGTGCGTGTCCTTCATCGTATTTTGGAACAGATTTTCCTCCAGGACCCTTTCCAAAGGTTACCAGTTGATCCAAATCTTTGACCATATCAAATATATCAGCACCAGTACGCTCCTTAGGCTTCGTCTGGTGACATGCCAGACCGTTGAAATGCTTTCCTTTCTTTCTTAAGGGATGCTTGGCCAAAAGAAATCGACGATGCTCATTGTATACATTCTTCTTACAATGTTCCAAATATATACTTTCAGTCTCATCTAAACAGTGTGTGCATGCATTCTATCCCTTGTTTGACTGTCCTGAAAGGTTACTAAGAGTAGGCCAATCATTGATTGTTACGAAAAGCAATGCTCGGAGGTTAAATTCTTCCTGCTTGTGCTCATCCCACACGCGTATCCCGGGTTCGTGCCACAACTGTAAAAGTTCTTCCACTAATGGCCTTAGGTACACATCAATGTCGTTGCCGGGTTGCTTCGGACCTTGGATCAACACTGGCATCATAATGAACTTCCGCTTCATGCACAACCAAGGAGGAAGGTTATAGATGCATAGAGTCACGAGCCGTGTCAGGATCGGAGCTCTGCTCCCCAAAGGGATTCATGCCATCTGTACTTAGACCAAACCTTAAACTCCTTGCATCATCTGCAAAGTCCGGGTACTTTCTATCGATTTTTCTCCATTGCGACCCATCAGCGGGGTGTCTCAACATCCCATCTGACTTACGTTCCTCTTTATGTCATCGCAACAACTTGGCGTGCTCTTTGTTTCTGAATAAGCGTTTCAACCGTGGTATTATAGGAGCATACCACATCACCTTCGCAGGAACCCTCTTCCGGGGGGGGGGGGGGCTCGCCCTCAACGTCACCAGGGTCATCTCGTCTAATCTTATACCGAAGTGAAGTGCATACCGGGCATGCATCTAAATTCTCATACTCCTCACCGCGGTAGAGGATGCAGTCATTAGGGCATGCATGTATCTTCTGAACCTCTAAACCTAGAGGGCAGACAACCTTCTTTGCTTCGTACGTACTGGCGGGCAATACGTTATCTTTTGGAAGCATATTCTTCATCATTTTCAGCAACTTTTCAAATGAGGAGTCAGGTATAGCACACTCAGCCTTCCATCGCAGCAATTCCAATTCGATTGTCTCTTTGCTTGACTATTCAGACCATTTTTGCAATTTGGGTACAACAACCTTTTGTGATCCTCTAGCATGTGATTGAACTTCTCCCTATCCTTTTCAGTTTGACAATCTCTTCGTGCATCGGCAATGGTCCGACCAAGATCATCAGCGGGTTCATCATGTGTCTCTTCTTCATCCTCCCCTTCAGCATCCCCCATGGAAGTATCTCCGTACTCAGGGAAATCATGATAGTTGTCATCCTCCTCCTCTTCTTTATTGTCTTCCATTATAACTCCTCTCTCTCCATGCTTGGTCCAACAATTATAACTGGGCATGAAGCCAGACTTCAACAGGTGGCTGTGAAGGGTTTTTGAGTCAGAGTAATCCTTCTAATTCCTACATCCATTACATGGACAGAATACAAAACCATTGTGCTTGTTTGCATCAGCAACACGGATGAATTCATGCACACCATTAATGAACTCGCCAGAGTGTCGGTCAGTACCGTACATCCATTCCCGGACCATCTGCATTATAGTAAAATTATATCAAAAACCATTACACAACATGATAAAATTATTACAAGTTATATTGAGAGCTTCTAGAGCATTAATTTTGAATTTTGAAAAATTTACATGCACCAATTTGTGAATTGGAGAAAACAATCAACATGATAAATGTGGAGTTTTTTATTATTGTTCTATCAGTGAAAACCTCATTCCATTCTAAGCTCTGAAACTCTAAAATTACACATTTCAATTTTTAGTAACTATGTGCATAATCAAATTTTTTACACATATATATCAAAATCCTTCTAGCTACTTCTAGAGCATGCATGCATTTGATCCATATCTCTATACTTCTAGAGCATTATAGAGCTAAAGTAGCAATAAGAGATGAAAGAATGAAGTTCTAACCTTTTAAAGCTTTGGATTTAGGTGTTGCAAACTAAATCTTGACAAATCTTGAGAAAAAAAATGGCATGAACTCTCTTGCTTCTTTGAGAAAAATCACCATATGCTTTAGGGCAGCTGGCCAGGGAGCTGTATATATAGTGATGGACAATTAGTCCCGGGCCGTGATACGACTCGGGACTAATAGTCCCCGAAAAGAGCTGTTGGCCCGCTCCAGCTTATTAGTCCCGTGCCGTATTACGGACCGGGACTAATGCTCTGGTCTAGCCCGGAACTAGTGCTTATGGCCATTTCTAGCCGTTGGAGGCCTCATGGCCCGGGACTAGTGCTAGCACTAGTCGCGGTTCGTGACGGGCCGGGACTGATGACGTTGTTCAGATCGAACCGAAGGCCTGTTTTCCAGTAGTGTGTGTCACAGTTTTTACATTTTCTTACCGATGCAAACTACTAGTGATGGGTCTGCCTTGTGTCGACCTTCGGTGGTGGTACAACTGACGAACCATAGTGATTTTATGTTGAACTCAAGTAGACGTAAATTAGGGAAATGAAACAAGTATACCCTTCGCCCTCTAAATGTAGGCCTAACACATTCCCTTCCCCGTCCAAATCCTACGGTGGTGGTGGGGCACCACCCTGTGCCGGCGTGCAGAACCCGACAACATGTCAGGGCTTCGGTGGATTGCGTTGGGCTTCGTCATTACTGCAAAGCCCTACAACTAAAACATGCACCTATAAGAATCTTGGGCTGTACTCATTTACTTAAACTCTGGAAGAGATTTATTATTAAACTGAATGAAGAATCAATGTAATAATGCAATGTTTTTTCTATCGATGCAAGCATGTTTGTAGCTATTGTGTAACTAAAGATGTCTACTGGTAGAAAAACCTTGAAACTATCTCCAGTAGCCGGTTAGACACTCATAACCGCCATGAAGCCTTTTGTCTAAATGCAATGTTGTACATGTTTTGACCTATCGTGTAATTAATGTGTATTTCACCTACAAACCTTGGAACTATCAGCATGAATAGGTTGTGCGCCGATAACGTCGATATTAAAGGGCCTTGAGCAAATGGTAGTTACTTGCGGAGTGGATTTCTACAAATGGACACCAGCACACCATTGGAGATCTACATCCATTTATGGGAGGCTTGTGACAGGCCACTTGCCAGTCACTGATGGGGGGTTAACGACATTAACTAAGGTTAGGATTTTGTACTGAGAGTAACAAGTGTTGTGTCCCGCCGCTTACTCCCTATACATACATAGGTGAGGAGGGTGGAGGAAAGAGAGATGACATACAAGTGAGCGAAGTCATCGCCTCCACCTCCCGCCCCAAGGCACCCGAAGCTGAGATTAACATATCATCGGAGCCATTTCAGATTGTACGTGTTGATATCATTAGAGACGCCACACTTGGGATGCTTGAGACAGAGAGTAAACCAGAATCGGAGAAGAAGAAGCAGGAGCCGGGGATGATCGTGGAGACGAGGGACACTAGGAGTACACTATCTTGATGCGCTACACAGGTTTCGCAACTACACGTTTAGTGGTAAAAACCATGGCCATCTCACCGAGCCGGATCTTGCCGTGTTGCGTTAGGGTAAAAAGTTTTTGATTCCAATCTTGCACCGACGTGGCCCAATAAAAAGCTTACGTCACACATGCCCATTATCATGCTATCGGTATAGACTTGTGGGTGGCTCTTTCTTCAGCAGAGTGATAAGCACGATTTTCCCAACCTCCATCCAAGAACGGCGAGGAGGCGTGGCACCGAGCCTCTAAACCGCATCACACCCTTTGCCAAACACCACCGTAGCACAACAAGACTCCGAAGTTTCCTAGACCAAGGTACCACTACATGTGCCTAGAAGATGAAGCGAGCGATTGGCAGGGACTGGCCGAACATGGGAAGGAGTCAGCTAGCGAGTTACATTGCACCCCGAAGACTCACACCTAGGGTAGTAGCCAACACCGGTGAGGCCATCATCTCAACAGACATGTATGTGTCGGTCTTCCTTTCTGGGCGAATTGCCTTGGTGTGTGTTATGGTCTCCATGAACATGTCGAAGGAGTTTTTTTTGCGAATCAAGGAAGCTTTACTCATTACTCATGGCTATTACAATCGTTCTCAAGAATAGTAACTAAAAACTGTGGTATATAGTTTAACCATAGGCACCTCCTTCTTACACTAGAAACTTTACTAGCTATACTATGGGCTGCTTGATTTGCCTGCCTACTAACATACGAGATATGAAAGCATCCCCAAGATCCTTCACTTCTCGACAAATACTGGCGATTTCTGACCTGCCATCTGTAGGGTCATTCAAAAGACTCACTACCTCCTGTGCATCGGATTCAATGTGCACGTTCTGGTAGCCCCTTTCAACAGCAAATTTAGTTGCATCCCGAATCGCTTCGGCCTCCATAATTCTAGTGCTTGCTGCCTCTTCATACCACAAAGCATGTGCACGTATCATAACTCCATTGTGGTCTCTAACAATTAGCCCCGTCCCCCCTTGCATATCGTCGCCCCGAAAACTCGCATCAACATTGATCTTATATATTCCAGGGCCAGGTTTCCTCCATCTAGCATTAACACGAGCAGGTTTCGGTATTTTGCTTTTCCCTGTCCGTGTAAGGTCAATTGTAGTGTCTAAAGTCCAGTTGACAGATTCAGTACGGAGCGGCCTTTATCACCATGCCACACTGCATTTCTCTCGGTCCAAACAGCCCAGCATCCACACAAAATCACACTTGCGGTCTCTTCTGAAGCCAGCCTCCCATCAATCAGGTCTATCGACCATGACATAGGGTGTAAAACCGGTAATTTGATTGCGGTAGCCTTCTTCAATTCTTGCCAGAACTGTCTCGCCCATGTACACTCAAAGAATGCATGAAAGATTGATTCCTCTTTTGCACCACACGTCTTGCAGTGTGCAATTTGATCCATATGCCTCTGTTTCAGAATTTGACGGCATGGAACAAAATTATGAATGACCCTCCACCAAAGGAGATCTTGAGCAGCCTCCACTTCAGCTGAATGCGTGGGGACTTGGCAGCCAATCTATACAACCGCCTTACTATGGGGTACACCCAAGAGGGGAGACTATGGATTGCAAATGTGCTCATTTTCCAAACAACTGCTCATTGGTTCTATGATACAATAGCCTTGTTGCTCGTCTAAACAAACGCTAGGCTTATTTGTTTTACTCCAACATCTCATAGCATAGTAGTAGTAGTGTTAAATAGTGGAATAGCTACTATATTGGGAATACGTTGGTCCATCGATGGCTCTAGATGGCATGGAAAAAGACTGTTCGGGATGGACTATATATATATACACACAAATGAGAATACCCAAATCATCCCATCTCCATGTATGTAATCATGAGTATATTGCTGCATACATGCAATGCAATGCAATTCGGTCATGCTATTGTTTCTCTTATTATCACACGCACCAGGCCTCTTCACATGAAAGATGCATGCATGCACAACATATGTGACTCAACGTTACTGGGCCAGGCCTGGGTGATATCACCCTGCTGCGTTTGGGCCTGAGGAAAAAAGTGCAAACTTTTTTTTGAAAACTAGGCAATAGGCTTGCCATTCATTGATACAGTAGAAGAGATATGGTCGGTTTATGAGGGATACCAGCCGAAAACCGATACAACATAACACCCCACACCGGCCCCGAGGCCGCGCACCACACGAGCCGAAGGCCTAGCCACCCAAGCGGCCAAGGCCGACACCCAAAACACCTCAAAACGCAACAAGGCGGAGGCAAAGACTCAGAGCCGCCGCTCCAACAACCACGCCGACCCCCGGGGCCGCGCACCACCTAGCCGAAAACGGGCCAAGTAAAAACCTGACAAGACAGACAAACCGAACACCAACACAGGAAAGGGCCTCCATAGTGATGCCTCCAACGAGGGAAGCGACGACCAAGAGCGCCACCATCCCCGGCATCGGCCGTGGCCAGAGCAGGGTTTTCACCCGGAGCACACCAAACCGAAGTCGTGTCCGCTAGACCGCCGAGACGAGGAAGCCCAACGACCCGTCGACGCCAGCAACCAACTCGATCCGCAAGTCCCTATGGCCGACGGAGCATCCAAGGCGAGGACCCAGGAGGCCAAACGACACAAGAAAGTGCCGCCCTCGCCCGATACCGCAAGGGATCAGGGTTTCCCCCGGAGAACCCGGGCGAAGGCGCAAGAACACCACCACGACAACGCCCCCAAGGAGGAAAACGGCGCCAAAAGGCGTCACCGCCGTCGGCTCCAGCCGCAGCTAGAACAAGACTTTCGCCCGACAGAGAGTCACAACCTCACACCCGCCACTCGAGGCCGGCCAGACCACCATCACCATCCCACATGCCCACCTCCGAAGCCATCGGACAGGGCAGCTGGACCCGGCCACCTGCATACCGCCACACCTAGGTTTCGTCAGCCGTTACCAGACAGATCATCACCGCTGCCCGCGAGTTAGCTGCCGAAGCAACCAGAGCAAACCCGGGCAGCTGTCGCCATAGACAGGAACGAAGACCACATCCACCACCATCCTCCACCTCGCACGCCGGTAACGCCAAAACACCGCACAACAGCCACCACCACCATCATACCAGACCGGAGAGCCCCACGACCACGGCCGCCATCAACCGCACCACGCGGAGAAGAGAGGCCGGGAAGCACCAGCCTATCGCCGAAGACGCACCGTTGAAGAGCACCGAGGGCACCGCCAGAAACCCAGGAAGAGGGGGGCGCCGACCGACATAGACGCGGGGCTCAAGGACAAACGCCGAAGGCCGCAGACACGAGCTCCCAGGACCCGCCGTCGCGCCGCCCACGCGGCCACCGCAGTCGCCGCACCACCGAGGAAATCCGGGGCCGCCGCCCCAGCGCCCAAAACTCCGTCGTAGACGCCACACCGTCCAGGATCGCTGCGCCGCTCCGGCCGGAGCTCCCGCCGCCCGATGGGAAGAAGCCCCCGTCCAGATCCCATCGCGCGAGAGGAGGGAGGCCAGCCGCCGCCGTCAGCCGCGCGGCCTTCGACCGGCGGCAGGCGGAGGTGGAAGGGGGAGGGGGTGGCGGTGGCGGGGATGGGGACGGTCGACCGAGCCGCCCCCTGGGAGCGACGCGGGGACGACGACGGTTCGGTTCCGCAAATGGTTTTAGATCTTGAATCGTTTCCAAAAAAAAGTGCAAACTTTGCATGCAAAAGATTATTGTGCCAACAAGTAGGCAACATGCATGGTTTCTCTAATTTAATTTTTTAATGAAAATGGTGTGCTCTCTCTATTTCATATTACTCCACATATTAAATTTGGTCAATGTCAAGATTTATAACGTTTGAGTTTTGACTATGCATTATAAAATATCAACATAGATAATACCAAATATATACTACATCAAAGTATATGTCATTATGCTTATAATTTAATTTTGTTTAGTTCTGTACATATTACTATTTTTTATCTATGACTAGCAAAATACCCGCGCGTTGCGACAAAAGAAGTTAGTATTTGTTGTGTCGGTGATAAGTTTTTTTAATCAGTGGCATGTCGCAGTATAGACAGTTTTTTTTACTTGCTCGGTGATAATTAGCCAACGAATTTAGTTTATTATCAGTGCGTTGCAGCGGGAGAGAAAATATTTAGATCACGGAACCTGACAAATTATATTGTCGCTAGTTTTTCTATATTCCTGTCCCATATCATATCCAGAAACAACGAACATCAATAAAACAATTTTCGACAATAATTTCGAGAAAGATTGCCCATTACAAAGTTCATAGACCCTGCAAAAAAAGAGCAAGGTTTGTATATATTTCTGAGTTCATCTTTGCAAGAACGTCTCAAGCGTAGAAAGTAACATGATCTCATGCTAACCGTCGTTGCTAGCTCTGCTTTGCTAGTAGTAATAGCCTAGTCCTGCTATCATGCCACTACTCGCTGCTCTGTAGTCGCTTCCACCTAAATTTGTGTAGTCTCTACAACCCAGCAATCTTGATCGATCGCGTTCCTTTCATGGCCTGATGGAGGGGAGCGCAAGAGTTCAGCACCGCCCGGGACCGCATGTCGCCTGGGAATCGTGTGTGTGCATCGTACCTGGCCACCTTCTGGACGTTCGTCTCCATGCATCACATCCGGGAACGTCTCGGGTCCTACTCCTGCAACGCATCAGGCCGCCGTCACATGTCATGGGTCCTACACTGTCAAGCTCTGCCTGATATTCTCCTCTGATGGAGCGCTCACCAGCCGTACCAATCTAACTCGCCGCCGGAACACAAACCCTATAGGAGTCTAACTTCCGTTGCGTCAATCGCCGCGTGGGATTTCTATCAAGAGGAGACAGGGGATGGTCACGGTCGCTTTTAGAGGACGCCCAGCTAGATTTTTTTACCGGTGGCGCGGGGTAATACGTGGTTGGGTGGAAGGGTAAACTTGTCTAAAAAAGTGTTGGACCGGGAGAAACACTTCGTGCTTTATTATTAGGTACTAGCAAAATGCCCGCGCGTTGCGGCGAAAGAAGTTAGTCGTTTTTGTGCCCATGGTGAGTTCCTTAAAAAAATGGCACGTCGTAGCATAGACGGTCTTTTTAACTTGCTCGGTGACATCAGCTCCTTAGTAAATTGATTGTTCCAATTCACAAACAGAATATTTCCTTTCTCCAAATCCCTCTTCCTCTTTCTTGATGTGCTTCCCTTTCATCTCCTCGTGAATACGCGCCGCTGGCGGCTCTGGCTGTCACCATCTCGTTTAATTGACCCACGTATTTAGTTTATTATCAGTTTACACAATCCCTCACAATCAGTCCCATTTAATTATGTAATCCATAGCTTCCTTTAAATCAACCCAGAATCCCTCCGCTTAGTGCACCTCCATGAGCATATGCTAGCTTCCAATATATTTTTCTCTGATCAAGCCCATGCAAAATTTGATCTGAGCTCTTCAAATTGCTAATGGCCATGCCACAAATTTCCTGTCGAAAACAGTACAAAAAGTAAAATTTAGCATGAACCTTGAATAGACCAATCAAGATGAAGAAATTACTACAAAGTTATGCTAAAACAGCCTTTTTTTATGTTATCTCCTTCATGTGCTCTATAATAAGAATCACTACAAATTTTCCTTGGGTAAGATCAATACAGCAAGAAATATCTCATTTGAAAGATCTTCAAGTACTATATATTAAACTCATATATCAGGGTTGGCTCGGTATGGAGATAACCTCTATCCCTGCAAGTGCGTATCAACTGCGAATCAACATACATATCAGGATGACAGTCTATATGCTCTTCTATGTCTTCCTAACCATCTACTTTCTCTCTCTTACTCCACGGTACAATGTAGAGCCCCATGTTCACACATGCACTGAACCCGACATGTTGCATATGATCCATACTCTGTATCTACATACTGACGAACATCTGTGAAAGAAGGCGGAAGGTGGCGCGGAACACCGGACCCTCTTGACCTCTTCTACAAGCAGTAGGTCAGCATCATGTAAGGATCCCTAACATGACCACCACACGACCTTCGGCGCTGTCCAAGGCACGCAGGGGTGTACTCAAATCTAGGCATACAACATCACATATTCCCTCTGACTCGCTCATTTGTAATTCTCCCATCTCTCTCAAGAAACCGAGCACATGAGCCCATCTTCTCTCTCTGTGAAGCCGTTCAAAACTTCAAAAAAAGTTGTGCCTTCCCACGGTCGCCACCAAACTCAATCTCCTCTAGCCATGTCTGCCAGATGGTGGAGTCAGCGGGTCTAATTGTAGTGATCCCTTCAACCTTGTTCCGAAGTGTGGAAGACGCAGAAATTGAGGTGTGCTCGGAGGAGACGGAGACGACGCAAACAATGGGCGCCAAAGCCCTTGCTGCGCACTATGATCTTGGAGGAAAGCGATGAAGCTTGTCAGACAAAACCTCGTCCCCAACGGGGCCCGACTTGCGGAAGATCGGAGGACGGGTCATGGAGCACGTGAGGATGACGTTGTAGATCATGGAGATCGCGGTGGAGATTGTGGAGCGCGACAACCAAAAGGGAAGGGCCTTTCATGCGCGTCCACGACAAGAATCAGACCAAGAACGAGTAGGTTCACATCGAGCAGTACCACACCTCGAAAGGTCACAGCGTCCATGGAACCTAGAGGGTGGCCCATCATGTCGGCAATCAGAATCAGATATATTCCCTCTTCATCCTCCTTTTCCATTAGACAAGCAGGGCATCCGTCCGGCGACGATGATCGCCGCGAGCCTGATCAGGGCCCCTTGTCCTTCTTTGAAAAATCGATCAACTACCAACGCAGGTAGCACGTTGAGCCTGATTTGGTCCTCATCTTCCGCGATCGGATCTGGTACCCAAGGTGAGGTGGCCCGTAGTCCGGGTTTTCCTGTTTGCACGGCTTCCTCTTTATAACGATGGATATATCGAGTCCTATTTGGAAGTCGAGCTTGATCGGCAAGGAGGCACGAGCAACCACGTCTTGGACATGTATTTTGAACTCGTTATCTTTTCCCGATTGCCTCACCCGGCTTCCGATCGGTTCCTGTCCGCGACCGGTTTTGGATGTACATAAGCAGTGGCAGTTATGGGTAATACATGGTTTTGTGGGAGGGCGAACCGGTCTAAAAAAGTGTTGGACCGGGAGAAACACTTCGTGCTTTATTATTTACTAGCAAAATGCCCGCGCTGCGGTGGAAGAAGTTAGTCATTGTTGCTCGGTGACATCCGCTCCTCGATCAATTGATTGTTCCAGAGTATCACCTTTCTCCAAACCCTCTCTTCCTTTGTTTAGTATGCTTTCCTTTAATCTCCTCGTGAAGTGCGTGCCACTGCTGGCTCTCTAGCTAGGACCGGGAGAAAAAATTGCGAAAGTAATTTCATTGAATACTACTTTCTAGGCCATGGAGAATTTCACTACTTGAATAGCGGATAGGGAGCGAATTTCTTGTCTAAATTGACCTACTCCCTCCATCTAGAAATAACTGACTTAGATTTGTCTAGATTTAAATATATATAATTAAAATGCGTCTCCCAACAATTACAGAACCAGAAAGATGCATGTATGGTTAAATGTGGGCTTCCAACAGGTACCGAATCAGAAAAATGTACTCCCTGATGTTTTAAATTTGTTAAAATTTAGATGAATATAAATACTATTTACTATATAGATTCATCTAAATTTAAAAAAAATTAAGACACCTATTTTAAGACGGAGGAGTATGATTAAATGTGAGTTACCCAAGCAGATACATGTGCAACAAGCATGGTTGTATTCACATGTTCCAGAAAACGTGCATTGATTTGTGGTATAAAATATAAGATATTTTAGCTTTATTAAGGAAATATATCTAGATTTATATTAGTGTATAGGTTCGGAGTGAACCTCGATAAACCTACACTAAAAATAATTTAGATATATTTTTTTATAAAACTAAAACATCTTATATTATAAAACGGAGGGAATACTTCTGAAGCTAAAGAATCTCTCCCGAGTATCCACACGTCCTCAATCCTCCTAGTCTCACCATGTGCTTTGGCAACACCACCATCAACCATGCATGGCTTCGCGCTCGAGTTACACGCCAACCTGGCTAGCAGGTTCGCTAGACGAATTCATCTTGTTCTGGGGTCCTCAACCTCAATGAAGAAACTCACAATAGTCGTTTGGTCGGCGGTGTATATATGAGCGATCGTATGTGCACGTTGACGTGGTGACCGGACTTGATACGCACGTGTACTCCGTAATCGTAAACGTCTAAGACTCTTATGCAATATTTGGATTTGCTCGCTAGGAAGACGGATCAGATCGACTCCACAAACTTTTTTTTTCGGGAGTGGGTATTTTCGATAATCCGGGTATTTACTTGTGGCATTGGTTGTAATATAGGATTTGGTGGGTTTAAAAGAGAACATCAAGAGCTTAAACATGGACAAAATAAATAGGAAGGTTTAAAATTAAAATAAAAAGCTGCCAAAGTGATAAGGTTCCATCGTGTGTGGTATTTTTTTTTTTTTGGAAGGATCGTGTGTGGTATAGAGACGTGAAATTCCTCAGGAGTGAGGAATCAATCGATTCGTTCCTCGCCATGCACAGCTCGAGCCAAGCGCAGGACGTCGCCTTGCGCATGAGGATGCCATGCCGGCGGGCGTCGCCTCCTTTCCCGTATCCCTCTGTTCCCGCCACCAGCTGGCCGCTAGGACGCAGGCGCCGAGCGTGGCCTGGCATCCTCGTCGCCGCAGAGAAGCCCCTCTCCTCCGCGGCCCCTCCTCGCCGGCCCGCGCTCAAGCCGCCAGGGTCCTGATGCTCCTCCGCCGCCCTCTCCTCCGGCCGCCCGTCGGCCTCGCCTTGCACGCGGCCACGCGCCCAAGTCTCCATAGTCCATAGTCTGCTAGTCTCTGCTGCTCTGCCATCTCTTTCCATTCTTCATTTAGATCTCCCTCTCCTCCGGCCGCCCGTCGGCCTCGCCTTCGTCTAAAAAAGTGTTGGACCGGAAGAAACACTTCGTGTTTTATTATTAGGTATAGAATATCTATGATCTATGATTGGTTAAAGTTTGTAAAGTTTGCCTCTGACTAAACCTGTCATCACTAGCAGAAGTAACAGTGCAAAAGCGAAGGCATCGAGTCCTCCAAAAATCGATTTAAATCATCGGCAGTGTCTACATCAACAAGCAGTACTGGATTCCCCATTCAAAGAAAAAAAACATCAATGAGTACTGTATGGAAGACGAGGAAATTCTACGCCAAAACACTCAGCACGTAAACAAATCGGGAATTGGGCGCCCAATGGCGGCCGCAAGCTTGGACGTGAACATCACTCAGCAGGTCTGGTCTGGTCTATGAAAAAAACCAATTCTTTCCCTTTCACAGAGAGATCGACATGAATTCATTCAGATTAGTTTTAGTTTAGGTGGACACGTCATGATGGATACGATAAGATCGGTCGGGAAAAACCAAGCTGTGGAAAAGGCAAGATCATACTCCTAAAAAATATACTACTACTAGTATACACAATGGGCGCCTTTGCTCTCTACTCCAGATCTTAACAAGCTGTGGAAAATCTCGCTGTCAAAGCGATTGACATGATATGATACAGAGGATTAGTTAACAATATACTGATCACTCACTCGGAAAGCTCCGTAGCACGTACTACTGTACTTGCGTGGTAGCTTCGCAGGGGTTCCTACTTATTAGCTGGTAGAGACAGAGCAAAAGACATGGCTACTTACACTGCTAGCAAGTTATTAAGAGCATGTCTAACAGACCCTTTAAAAGAACCAAACCCGTATAATAACCGCCGGAATACGGGTTTCGGTTCTACCCGGCCGTCTAGCAGACCCCGTAAAGACGGTCTCCGTTCCGATTTTTGCTGTTTTCGATTACGGGGCGGGTCTTCGTCCCCTACTTGTGCGGGGTGAGAGCAGGGATAGAGGGCCAAACCAGTATCCCATTTTCGAAATTGCGCGTGGACATTTCAGTTCCCCCCACCCGTTTTTCCCCGCGCGCCGCCGCAGCCACCCGCGCGCCGCCGCCGGAATCCGTCAGATCCGCGCCCTTTGGCCGCCCGCCGAGCCGCGCCGAGCTGCGTCGACGCCCACCGCACCTCCGCCGCTTCGCGAAGATCCGCATCCTCCACGCCGCCCGCGCATCACACGGTCTTCTCCGCCGTTTTCGCCGGTGAGTATTCCGCCGCGTTCTTCTTCGTTCTCGCCGGTAAAATGGACGTGTTTGGGGCTGATGTATGCTTCACCGTGGTAGATGGCTTCGGAGGATGCGCACATGGCGGATTTGTCAAACATTATTGTAATAATTATGACGATTATTTTGTGATGTAAAACATTTATTTTATGTGAATGTTGTGTTGGTTCTAATATCCAATTTGTCAAAAAACCCTGTTTTGAGGGGTTGAAAACTCGTCTGAGCTAGCAGACCCCGTATCCCCATCCCGTAAAACAGAAAAATATTCTGTTTTACGGGGTGGAGATACGGGGTCTGCTAGCTCGGACAAGTTTTCGGCCGGCGAAAAGTGAATACAGGACCCTCTACTCGCGTTTTAAGGGAGGAAAAAATACGGGGCATGTTAGACATGCTCTAACCGGCGTTTAGTCCAAATAATACTGCATTATTTGCCCAGCTAGCTCTGCAAATACAATGGTCCTCCATCCGTAGGTGAGGCTCCTTTGGACCTTTCCTCTTGTCAGCACGCCGCTAGTATTAGTTAGACCTTGGTCGAGAGTGAGTGGTGCTTCTGCGGGCCAAAGACGGTGCGGGCGAACGTGTGTGGTCCACCCGATTTTAGCTACATGCATATAATTTTCATTTTATTTTGTTTTTTATTTTCTTCTCTGGTTTTTTGTCTTACTTTTTCTTTAGCCGGCATTTTTTTTCATTTTTCATTTCTTTTGTTTTTCCCTTTCCCAGTTTGGGTTGAGGATGCCCCCGTTTTCTCAACCACGTGTCATGGATTGTCACGTGGTAAGTGTCATCTAGGGTGGCTAACGAAGAGTAAAGAGGATTCATGGGACGTGGAGTACCCGAAAGCGAGATTGCAAGAATGCTTGCCTCAAGTTCAGTCTAGTCTGTGGTGCAGCTTCTATGCTCTTTCTATGAATCTCTACACATGGAAGCATTTCGATTACAATGTCGCCGGCTCAGAAGGTTAGGCGATTGTGGCCTTTTAGATTGTCCGTGTCCTCTAAGGTTGCTTCGTGCCGGCTTATATGAGACGCCTGCTAGGGGTTTACATGGGAAGAGTCTGTTCGTCTAACTATAGGTTCTAGTCTAACTCGGCTTGAGCTTGCCATAGCGAGGATGGTCCTAGTCTCGTTGTATGATCCGTCTTAGATCAACCGTCCATCCAACCATGAATAGGGATTTACCTAGCAGTCTTGGGCCGCTCGATGAGTGCACCGAAACAAACCCTACATGGCCAAGTCAGACTGCTACATTCTCTCTAAGTTTTAGGGCTACATGTTAGGCATATCCCTGGCAGATTGCTCACCGATTCAATAATGTGAATGCCTCTCAATAGCCATATTGCCTTTCACTCACCACTCGTATAGAAAGAAACAAGGATTATTTGTTTCACTCCAAAATCTCATAGCATAGTAGTGTTAATTAGTGGAACAGGGACTACTCAAGGAGTACATGTGTCCCTCTATAGCTCTACATAGATAGCTAACTCACAATTGTTTGTTAATTGGTGGAAGGAAGACTCTTTGTGATGAAATATATATACAAGCTAAAATATCCAGATCATCCCATATCCATGTATGTAATCATGTGTATATTGCTGCTCACCTGCATGCAATTCGTTTGTGCTAATGTATATCCAAGCCTTTTCACATGAAGGATACATTTTTTTAGAAAACAGTATATATTAATATCACATGATACCAATTACACCCAGCCTCTGCAACAACGCATGCCCTAGCGGCTCTACGGATGCACACAACTTAGAAAAAAATTACAAAAAAGAAATGTCCCGCTACAGAGAACTAATCCTCAAAGCAACGATACTGACACCATCAGAACAACACCAGTAGTCCTCCACTCCAATAATAACGCCTTCAAGAAGGAAACAGTGCCCAAGTGTCGTCGTTGTCCGATCAAAGATCATAGGTTTTCATCCTGGAGAAAGTCCTTGCTCACAAAACAATGCCTTCAACAAGGTCATTGCCAGGCACAAACAGTTAAGGCCAGACCTTGGATTTTCAGCCTGCAAGATAAGACTGGAAACTCCCCCTGTGTTGTCTTCCCGCACCAACAGTCGCTGCAATGAGTCCCAGATCACGCAGCCAGTTCTTCGTCGCCACAAGAATAAAAATCTCCATCGCTACCCTCATATTTCCGCTTTCCTGACATTCTCCGCATATGACTTCACCATGGCTCTAAGAATGGCACTTGATGGGAACAAATAACAGAGCTTCGCAACGCTCCCGCTGAAACCAAACGGCCAGAAAAACAAGGTGCGCATGACCGAATACCTTCCGATCCAGCAATCTCTAGGCATGATACACCCATGGGAGTTCGCCGGAGGAACCTTCCGTAACCCGTCTCTCCAGACCAGATCAACGATGGTAGACATCAAGCAGATCTTCGTCTTCGTGCAAAAGAAACCAAAGGACCACCTCCTTTATTAGATCCGACACAACGATCCCCACACCGCCGACCGGTTTCCGGAGAACGGACCGAGCAGGAAAATAGGGATAGAGAGCCGATCTAGGTCTTCCAACGGAATCCCATCATCGGCACCTCCTCCACCAGATCGCCACCCGCCCCACTCCGGTATTGGCCGCCGCCTCCAGATCTGAGCTCCCACGAAGCCACCGCCGGCCGGAGCCGCGAAGGCCTCGATGGCGAGGGCCAGCCCGGCCGCGGCTCCCTCTGCATCGGCTGGGGCGGGGCCAGATCCCCATGACCATCACACACTGCAGGCACTAGGCCGGCTGCCTCAAGCGACGGGAGGGAGGGAGAAGGAGGAGTGAGCGGCGGTGGTAGGGGTTTGGCCCCCTGGGTGAGGGAGTCGCGAGGGAGAAGGATACATACATATGCACAACATGTGTTTTTTTTTGCACGGAGATGCACAACATATGTGTGAGTCAGACTTATTGGAAAAGGGCTTGGTGATATCAGCTGAGGAGCAGGAGATGGAGATGGGCCCAGCCTCTTGTGCACGCCATGGCTTGTCACTTTGGGAACTTTCAGGCTGTGAAAATTCTACGCCAAAACAACCAGTAAACAAATCGGAATTTGAGAGCTTGGACGTGAACATCACTCAGCTGGTCTGGTCTAGCAAAAAACCAATTCTTTCCCTTTCATAGGGAGTCGGCAGTAATTCATTCAGATTAATTTTAGTTTAGGTGGACGCGTCATGATTGATACGATAAGATCGGTCGGGAAAAATCAAGCTGTGAAAAAGGCAAGATCAAACTAAAAAAAATACTACTTCCTTCAATTCTGAATAAGTGTCATGGATTTGAACTAGGATCGGAGGGAGTAGTATACACCGACCCGTCTCCAGGATTTGGGGGGTCCCGGTGCGACATACCAAATGGAACCATATTTTTTGTTCAAACTCAATAATCTCAATAACTAGTGAAACTAAATCATATATTAACAAAACAATTCAAAAAATTGAACATGAATGGATGAGTTCCTGCGGTCATACCTTGACATATGAACTTTATTGCCAATCGGGCGGAGGCTCATCGGAAGAACGGCGAAGCTAGGACTGGCAAAGACAAGGGACAAGGTTTAGACGTTTAGTTCAGACAATTAATGAGACTTGGTCGATATCCTGATATGCTGTTTTCCGTATGTACTAGCCTACTAGGGTCCAGTTCAGAAAATCAGACCTCATCAAATTCTGTATGAAGGAAGCGGAAAGACATCAAAGGTTAGAGAAGGGTACGTAGTAGGTTGCTCGATCGACCTGCCAGCAAAGGAGTCAAGGATACTTCAGGATCAAGAACACCGATCGTAGATGTTGATCAGGGGGCAGCCAGCACTACACGAGCGAACACCTGCAGCCTGGAGGAACCCGGGCGTCGTCGCGTCGATGATCCATCGCCATCAGGAGATTGATCGATCCATGATAGCCAGATCTCGCTGTCAAAGCGATTGATATGATATGATATAGAGTAGTACTTAACAATATACTGATCACTCACTCGGAAAGCTCCGTAGCACGTACTACTGTACTTCGCACGGGTTCCTATTCAGTTCACTAGCGGAAAACGCCCCATTTGTCCCAGTTGATAAGGGGCATTAGTCCTGGTTACCCAACCGGGACGGGGCAATCGGGACTAAAGCCCTAAAGTCCGGTTGCCCACCAACCGACAAATGGGGTACACATGACGGCAGAGGACGAGGGAGGGTGGAGATCGTCGGTTAATAACCGAACCGGGACAAATAACCTTCTGCCGCGGCAGAGATTTAGCACATTTCTCTGCCGCGGCAGAGAATTCATTTTGGCAATTTTTGTTGCCGCGGCAGCATTTTGGCCACTTTTTGTGCCGCGGCAGAGAATTCATTTAGGTTGTTTTATTGTTTATTTAGTGTTTTGCACTCATCAATGAAGGAACCATTATATTACACAAGATCATCATGACAATATTACATTCGATACACGGATCGAGTTCATGCATTACATACAAAAGTTGCTCTTTTTATAATCCCTATTTTCTACACACAGCCGAATAGTATTCCTCTTTTGGGTTTAGGACTTCTGTATCCAAGAATCCCGCCAATTCCTCCTGAATTGCTCGTACGCGATCCTTTGGCGGAAGACCATCCCGTAGACGTTCGATCTGGTTTAAAAAAGGAGTCAGCCTATATGAATGAAACTAAACACAATTTGATTGTAATTAAAAACTATATAAATTGTTTACATACGTGGAGTTGCTCTAAATTTCTTCCCTTCTCATCGCACGTCTGCCGGATAAACTCGCAAACATAGTATCCACATAGATTGTTACCTGGTCCCTGCGTCAGACACTTTACGAGAACATAGTTCAATCAAAATAATAATCAAGCATGATAATAACTGTATCAAAACTAGAATTAAAGAGATACGCGGATATAGCTAGTGGTGCTTACATCTAGTGCTTCAAATGTAAGCTCCTCTTTTCAAACACCCCTAGCCTTGTTGGTGAACCGTTTCCAAGCGCTGCCCGGCGAAGAAAACGAATAAAATAAGTTATTAATTACTTGATATCATAAAATTTACGAACGTTGCCGATATAGTGTCGTAATGATTAGAATTACCGCTGGAGAAGCATCTGCATGTCCTTCCACTGCTCAAGGGGTTTATGTTTCGAGTCCATGACTAGTACACGCTCTTTGTCAAGTTGAATGATTAAAAGAATATAGTGGTAGATGTGAATGCATAACTAATCAATTATATACTTAACATCGAGTAAGCGAAATAGAAAGTGTATATAAGACAATAACACTCACTCGAAGTTGTAAGGAAAAAGTATTTCCCTTCTGGTTTCTTGAAACCTTAACGCGTGTACTATATTATTCTCCGTATCCTGGGGGTTTGTTTTGAGATTATCTTGATGAACCCAATATGGGTCAATGAAGCCAATGCCATAGATTTGTCCTCTGCTGCATTCGAGAATCTTCATTCTGCATATTACAGTATGATTATATACATGCAATAAATAAGGTGAGATAGCTGGAGACTAAATTAATTACAGAATTAGTACTTACAAACAATAGGCACTGATGATCGATTTGTCCAAGGCGTCTTGATTGAATAATTGAAATAGTTCATCAAATTCAATGGATATCATGTCATCTATATCTTTCCTATAATGCTTTTTTGTAACCTTCAGCACTATCCAGGTAGCCCCGACCTTTGTGGCATGCATGTACCAGTTATGCAATCTTCGCATTTTTATTGAAAGATTATTTACCTCGTCAGGTTTGACGAGAGGTTTGCCGTACTGGTATTTGTATGCTACTTCACTCACGGGGAAGTACTCTAACTGGGATAAGTACTGGGCAATACTCATAACTTGAGCAGCGGCAGCTTCTCCGTATTATACAACTACCTCTGGATCATACTGCTCTTTGGCCCCATATTTGCTCGACCCCCATTGGTTTGGTAAATCATCTTGAGAGGGGCGCAAGACTGTTTTGCTTGTTCTCCGAGCTGGGCAACAGATTTCTCACTTGCATCAGTACTGCTCTTCGAGGCTTTTTGTGCCGCATGTGACTTGAGAATAGAACGCTCATAGTCTGATGACAGCTTTGGCTCGGGTTGATGAAGAGTCTTTAGCATTTTCAACACTTTGGCTTTTTCTTCTTTGGTGCTGGGGAACTCTGGCTCTTTCGGCCGCCTCAGCTTAGCAAAAAACGCTATCGTTTCCGCATCAACGATCGCCGATCTCCTCTTGATCTGATCATAAGCTCTCTTGGGAGGAACCATTGGTACTTTTGGAAGAGGCTCTTGTTTATGTTTCGCGATCGCTACCACGACGTTAGTAGCGATACGCTTCGCTTTTTATCTGGCGCGCGGCGATGGCTGCCGCGGCGATGGCTGCGCCGGAGATTGGTGAGGCGACGTAGCCGGGTGAGGCGACGAAGACGGCTGCTGCGGGGTGACGACCGCACTGGATACGGGTGAGGCGGCGAAGATGGCCTTGGCGTGTGATTTTGAAGCACAATACATTCCTTTGGCCATAGAATGGTGACGTTTGTTGCTTCTCCCAGTACCACATCCCTTCACCTGCAGGTAGTGAAGATCCAAACTTCAAAGGTGGGCATGATTTCATCCACCGACAACAGTAGCCCTCTGGAACGGACGACGGTGGTAAGTTGGTGTGGGTCCAATTGGTAAGGCATAGCCGATCGCCACCTTCATTGATATGTTCACAACTTTGACATGTAGCTCGTAGTGTGTCATCTCGTGATATCATCCACTGGGTAATAGCAGAGCCATCGTCGGTGCACCATCGTCATCGCCATTGTCATCACCGGGACCTCGGTGGAAGCCACTGCGCTTTTGGATTATTCGATAGGCGGTAGCATCGAATGCGGTGTCTTGCTGAGATGGGCGGTAGTACTTTTGCTCTTTAAGTGCGTTAATTTCATCTTATTGTTGCTTTATTCATTCTTCAATTATCGCATTCGCTCTTTTCTGAATATCTGCTTCAACTTCCGTCTGTCCTTTCTCCTCGGCTTCTATCAGATATTTCTTCCTCTCTTTGGGAAACCCACCTCCATGGTTTGGAGCCTTGTGCCTCGTGTTCGTCCATCATGTTCCTTATTTCCAAGGGCGAGTGTGAGCTCATCATTCTCTATCGGAATGAAGTCCCCATCTTTAACAGCCTTCTTACCGCTTTTCTCATCTTCTCGATTGGCAAGGGGTCTTCTTTATGTATGTTATATATACACTTCCTTCCGAGTCCAACGTGCCCCATGCCCGTAAAACCAATTCCTTGCATGTTCTACCCAATAAATGCATCTGCTGGGGTGATATTTTTTAGCAGCTTATTCTCAAGTTTCTCCCACTTAGGAATGCCACCACAGCAGCCACCTTGCCCCATAGTATGGTGATACTTCTTGTTAGCGAGATTCAGCTTATTATTCTGAGACATTTTCTTAGCTTTTTCTGATGTCTTGTATTTCACAAACTCAGCCCAGAATGGTTTTATCTTCTCAAACTGAATATTCTTGAAATCGGGAGTCTTCTCTTTCATGACATAGTCAAGGTGCAATCTTTTCTTCCAGTAGGTGAAACACTGGCCATCTTCTTCAAAGCCCACTCCCTGACCTTAGACTCCATGGCTCTCCCATGTTCTAAGGCGTCCTCAACTGGATCCTCCGCATTTGGATCCAGCTCTATCTTCGGTAGTTTGAAATTAACCATGAGCCTCTTCCACAGTAAATCTTTGGCGTGGTTAGGGACAAATAAACATGTTCCCTCTTCTTCCGCATCAGCAGGCCTATTCCAATTTCGAATGGTGATCGGGATTATGTCCCTAACGATTACTCCGCATTGTGCCACAAATTTGTTTGCGACAACTTCGGGAGCCGTCGGTTTGCCGTCTTCGGCGACATCTTCGATCCTGAACCTCTCATGGTCTTCCAACTTTTTGGTTGGGCCTCGTCTGCTCTTTTCAGTAGATTTCTTCGATCCGAAGGTCTAAAAGAAGAAAGATCGTCGTTACTATTTCTATATAGATAGGAGATGATTAATTAATGAATTAATTATATTACATGCACCTCGCCAGAGCGGTCGTCTTCTCGATTACACAAGGCATCGCCTTCTCCCTCGCGGAAGGCATCACCTTCAACCTCAAACAAGTCGTCTCTTCCGGCAAAAAGAGGATCACCCTCACCGGAGTTGTTCAGAAACGTCGATACATCTAAATTTTCTTCCCCGTGGATCACACCTTGGATCAACTCTTCCTTTTCTTCGTCTCTGTCGTGTGGGTCCATATTTTCTGTGTAGGTGGAAAAACGGATAAGTTAAAACGGATAAACCCTAATTCAGAGAAACCCTAATACATGACAAGTTGAATTGCATTGAAATGAAACCCTAAAACTTGCTCGGCAATTTAAACGGGGTTCCAAGGGTTGAAAACCCTAACTCGGGAAACTCCGGAAACACATGACAGGGGTTGA
Source organism: Avena insularis (assembly GCA_023614405.1). NCBI lineage: Eukaryota > Viridiplantae > Streptophyta > Magnoliopsida > Poales > Poaceae > Avena > Avena insularis. The sequence continues at coordinate 411,602,591 of CM042691.1, forward strand.
TTTAGTTCTCTAATTAAACTTGTCATTAAAGTTGATTAGCAATGCATGATTATAGCTTAAAAAGGTAGAACTCATTTTTCTGAATATTTTGGTATATTATTTGTATTTTTCTGACTTATAAATAATAAGATATGAATTTTACGATATTTAGTCATTTTTTGGAATTATAAAACAATTTATTACATCAGGCTGACGTCATAAAGAACCTAGGGCTTTTGTTACCACGACTGAACCTACCCATAGAGACTGACTGGTGGGGTCGGAGCCACATCAGCAGCCCCACACGCAAAGTGGTGGGGGGGAGGGTTAGGGCGTTTCTCACCGGGGCTGGATCTAGCGGAGGGCTGTGAGTGGGCCCAGCCACTGGTCCACCCGTGGCCACGTCACTCATGACAGCACGCCATCGAGCGGGCGGTGGTCACCGGCGATGTTTTCGGCAATTCTAGGGAGCGCCGTTGGGTCTGTTTAAACCGTGCGAGCTAGAGGAACCTATCTAACCTAGCGCCGCTAGCTAATGGTCGCCGGAGCAAGCACGACGGCGAGTATCTGCGGCGGAGCTCTCGGGTGAACGGCGAGAAGCGGCTACGCGCGACGCCACGAAGAAAATACTGGATCAGGGAGGATCAGTGGCTTACCCTAAAGCGATTGGGGACGACGGTGAGGAAAGGCGAGGCTCGGAGCGCCGGCGAGGAGCGCGGCGGAGCTCGTCGGGGTCGAGGAAGAAGCAGCGCGTGGAGGCGCGACGGCGGGGCAGCGAGTGGAGTTCGACGGCGGGGCAGCGCGTGGAGGCCGATAGCGGGGCGGCGGTTGGGCAGCCTGACGGCGTCCAAGCGCTTGTCCTCGCGGTGGCGGCGGCGGCGATCTGTTGCGGGTGAGTGAAGAGGAACGGGGAAAAAGGAGAAGGAGAAGGGAGACCAGTTATAACCAAAGGACCTTTTGTCCCGGTTGGTGGCTCCAACACTACTAGGAAATTGGCTATAGGTAATCAGCACATCCGTGGCTCACATGATTGAAGTGCCCCACGGCTAAAATAGGCGTGGCTCACCTGTGGGCAGTGCCCTACTAAAGGGTCATACTTCCCGGTTGGAGCCACCAACCGGGACGTATAGTCCACTTTTTTTTTCATTAGCCCAGGGGCGCGCGCAGGGCTCTTTAGTCTCGGTTGGTGGCTCCAACCGGGACATATGAACCTGTTTTCAAAAAAATCCAGGAAATTTCTCTTTGTTCCCGCCTTATTTTTTATTTGGGGTTTAAATTTGTAATGTTTTTTAAATGATAATTACTTTGGAATTTAGAAAAACTTTAAACATAAAAAGTGTTTGAATTTGAATGACTAATTCAAAACCATTTTCTATTTTTAAAAATAATTAATGTAACCATTTAAACTATGAACCATTTAAAATTAAAAATGAATTAACTTATATTTTTTGAATATTAATTTGGAATTTAGAAAAACTTTAAACATAAAAAGTGTTTGCATTTGAATAAATAATTCAAAACCATTTTCTGTTTTTAAAAATAATTAATGTAACCATTTAAAATTAAAAATGAATTAACTTATATTTTTTGAATATTAATTTGGAATTTAGAAAAACTTTAAACATAAAAAGTGTTTGGATTTGAATAAATAATTCAAAACCATTTCTTTTTTAAAAAATAATTAATGTAACCATTTAAAATATGAACCATTTACAATTAAAAATGAATTAACTTATATTTTTTTGATATTAATTTGGAATTTAGAAAAACTTTAAACATAAAAAGTGTTTGGATTTGAATAAATAATTCAAAACAATTTTCTGTTTTAAAAAATAATTAATGTAACCATTTAAAATATGAACCATTTACAATTAAAAATGAATTAACTTGTATTTTTTAATATTAATTTGGAATTTAGAAAAACTTTAAACATAAAAAGTGTTTGGATTTGAATAAATAATTCAAAACCATTTTCTATTTTTAATTTGGATTTGAATTAACTTATTTTTTATATATTAATGGGCGGAAAAAAAGGACGGAAAATAATGGGCGGAAAGAAAATTTTATTAGGATAGAACTGGAATTAAAGTACATAATACAACTAACAAAAAGTTACATAGAAGAACTGAAAATTAAGATACATGGCCAGATTAAGCCACAATCGGCCGAACTTGTTTTGCAATGTTGGAGTGATTCAGTCATGCTCCTGCCTACACCTGTAATACTCGCCACTGTAGTCGTCATACTCGCCGCGGCCGTCGTCAGGATCGCCGTAGTTGAACCTTGAAGGTTGAGTACGAGTGGGCTGGACTTGAGGGTAGCGCAGGCGGGGCCTAGAGTCAGCGGCCGTGTCGTAGGCCATGACGCTCTGAAGAGTCCGACCGCGCCACCACAACCGACGGCCGGCCTCGTTGATGTTCGGAGGAGGTGGGCCATCCTCCTCGTGCCTGGCGAGCGCCCTCTCACGTCGATCCACGAAGAAGGCTTCCCAAGTCGGGATGCCATCTGGGATTCCTCCGCTGCTCCGGCGTGAGCTCGAAGTAGTAGTGGTTCGTGATGGCCATCCGACGCGCCACACCTAGAGGGACAGGAGGAACCGGCATGCCTCCGGCCAAAGATTCAAATTGACGGGGACACAGAGTCGAGGGGGAGTTCGGCAGCCGCCTGCCCCTCGAGTTAGCGGTGGAAGTCATGGGAAAGAGTGATGAGGTTGCAAATATGAGTCTAGAGATGTGCAATGACAATGGAGGCCAACCCTACATATATATATAGTGAGAAATGGCAGGAAGATAACTGGAGGGAAGAACTGGCGAGAAAAATTGGCGGGAGAAATGCCGAGAAAAAATGGCGGGAAGAAAAATGGCTCATTTAGAACTTGCATTGGATCTCTGAAGAAACCACATATTGCGAGTTTAAAAATGATTTTTTCAAAAAATCACGGGCGATAGATCATGTACGTGTAGTACAAACCGGACCCACTTCCTACCGATTCGGCAGATATTTGTCCTTTTTACCCGGGATGGACGAAAAGGTTTGAGATGTCCCGGTTGGGAGATAGTCCATGTAAGGTGGTCTAGTATTTTAGAAAAATGGGACGGTAGCATTCTGAAACGGCATTTTGGTGGTTACTTCACAAAACGACCCGTTTTTTGCGCTCGGAAAATGGAAAAGGGCTTTTCCGTGCGATAAAAAGGAAAACTTCCTCCTACAACATTGTTCTCCATACCAATGTCCACACGCATGCATAATATGGGCACAACATCACAAACTATGTCGTGATTCAGCACATAATATCGGTCATTTGGACCGAAAGCCATGAAACCTTGAACATGATAGGTCATTTTGTGAAGGTTTTTTCGAAATATGATTAATATACCAAGTCTGGTATTTTTCCTTTCAACTATGTCACATGATATGACACCACGCGAAGGATTTTCATTGTTCAGATTTTTTTTGAATTTATTATGCCCGTTTTGAATTATCTGAATTTCTAACTATGGTCGAACCGGTGTGCATGAAGATAGGGGACGAGCATCGTTAGAACTTGCATTGGATCTCTGAAGAAACCACATATTGCGAGTCTAAAAATGATTTTTTCAAAAAATCACGGGCGATAGATCATGTACCTGTAGTACAAACCGGACCCACTTCCTACCGATTCGGCAGACATTTGTCCTTTTTACCCGGGATGGACGAAAAGGTTTGAGATATCCCGGTTGGGAGATAGTCCATGTAAGGTGGTCTAGTATTTTAGGAAAATGGGATGGTAGCATTCTGAAATGGTATTTTGGTGGTTACTTCACAAAACGACCCGTTTTTGCGCTCGGAAAATGGAGAAGGGCTTTTCTGTGCGACAAAAAGGAAAACTTCCTCCTGCAACATTGTTCTCCATACCAATGTCTACCCGCATGCATAATATGGGCACAACATCACAAACTATGCCGTGATTCAGATCATAACATCGGTCATTTGGACCGAAAGCCATGAAACCTCGAACATGATAGGTCATTTTGTGAAGGTTTTTTCGAAACATGATCAATATACCAAGTCTGGTATTTTTCCTTTCAACTATGTAACATAATATGACACTAATGATAGAGGTGAGTGTCGACATTATGTCGTGTGGCGTTTACCTTGTCCCGGATGGTGTCACCAACCGGGACTAAAGATGAACCTTTAGTCCCGGTTGGAGACACCAACCGGGACAAAACATGAGTCAGCACTAATAATAGGGGTGAGTGTCGACATTATTTCGTAAGTGTCGACACTATGCCGAGCTTCTTGTACTATAAATAGGCATCCTTGTGAGTCCAGTCCTCCAGCCAGTTTGAGGCATCTCCAAGATGGTTTTCGAGAGCAAGGACACCACTACGGCCAGTTTCAGGGAGATGCCGATGGAGCCCAGTCCTCCGGCATCTCCGATAAACTGGTCATAGAGGCACTCCCTAATATGTGAAATTAGTTAGCTCCCAGACGTATTGATCTAGTTAGAGAAGTTACAAGCTGCAAGATGGTTTTCGAGAGCAGGGTCACCACTACGGCTAGTTTTAGGGAGATACCGACGGAGCCCAGTCCTCCGACATCTCCGAGAAACTGGTCATAGAGGCACTCCCTAATATGTGAAATTAGTTAGCTCCCAGGTGTATTGATCTAGTTATTGAAGTTACAAGCTGCAAGATGGTTTTCGAGAGCAGGGACACCACTACGAATAGTTTCAGGGAGATGCCGGATCCTGGGCCTCCCATCTCCAAGAAACTGGTCATAGAGGCACTCTAATATGTGACTGCGTTTGGAGATCAGATCTTAATGGTAAGTACGAATCGAGACAACTTCTTCATAGTCCCGGTCCAGCCACAAAACAGGACTAACACTCAAGACATTTATTAATATTAAAAACTAAGACTACAAAACCGGGACTAAAGGCCCCCTATATATAGTCCCGGTCAAGCCACAAACCACGAAAGATATCCTTCGGTGAAGCCACAAACCGTGAAAGACATGAACTAGAGTTACATAATATGAGCATGAACTTCTTGGCATATGTCCTTCCTTATGATTGCTTCAGACGTAACCATGGAGCATCTTCTTTACTTAACGGAATGCTTGGATCAGTTTTCAATGTGAAGGGCGGAATTTCATCAAACTTATTATAATCTTCTAACATGTCTGTCTTGTACTCGATTCCCACGATGTTTCTTTTCCCTGAAAGAACTATGTGACGCTTTGGCTCATCATATAATGTTTTCGTTTGCATATTTTTTCTTTTTTTCGGTCTGGAGGACATGTCCTTCACATATAAAACCTGAGACACATCATTGGATAGGACGAATGGTTCATCTCTATAACCAAGATTGTTGAGATCCACTCTTGTTATTCCGTACAACTGGTCTATCTTTACCCCTTCCCCATATCTCCTCTATGTAACCATAATATGTGTCCTTTTGTCCATTCTCGTCTATTGCATCAAAGCGGACACCACTATTTTAGTTGGTGCTCTTTTTATCTTGGGCGATCGTGTAGAATGTATTCCCATTTATTTTGTACCCTTGGAAATTCAATACAGTAGAAGATGGTGATGCGGCCAACAAGTATAACTGATCTCCAACAGTGGTGTCATTCAAGAGATGTGTCCGCATCCAACCACCGAAAGACTTCATGTGTTCATCTGTAATCAGTGATTCAGGCTTCCCCGGGTTTTTGGAGCGTAGAATATTCTTGTGTTCCTCGATATACGGAGCTGCCAAGGTGGAATTATATAGAACTGTATAGTGTGCTTTAGTGAAAGAATCCCCGTCCCTACATATCATTGCTTTCTTTCCCAGCGTGCCTTTTCCACTTAGTCTTCCCTCATGCCACGAGTCAGAAACACCAATCGGCTCAAGGTCAGGAATAAAGTCAACACAAAACTCAATGACCTCCTCTGTTCCATATCCCTTGGAGATGCTTCCTTTTGGTCTAGCACGGTTATGAAAATATTTCTTTAAGACTCCCATGAACCTCTCAAAGGGGAACATATTGTGCAGAAATACCGGACCGAGAATGGCAATCTCTTCCACTAGGTGAACCAGGAGATGCGTCATAATATTGAAGGATGGTGGGAACACCAATTCAAAACTAATAAGACATTGTACCACATCCTTCTGTAACCTTGGCAGAATATCTGGATTGATTACCTTCTGAGATATTGCATTGAGGAATGCACACAGCTTCACAATGGGTACTCGAACATTTTCCGGTAGAAGCCCCCTCAATGCAATCGGAAGCAACTGCGTCATAATCACGTGACAGTCATGAGACTTCAGGTTTTGGAACTTTTTCTCTGTCATATTTATTATCCCCTTTATATTAGATGAGAAGCCCGACGGCACCTTGATACTGTAAAGGACTTCAAAAAGGATTTCCTTCTCTGCTTTGGTAAGAGCATAGCTGGCACGACTTAAGTGACGCCCTTTATCCGTCTTGTTCTGTGTATGCATGTTCTTTGGGTCTTACATAATTTGTTGGTCCTCCCGTGCTTCTGGTGTATCTTTTGTCTTCCCATACACGCCTAGGAATCCTAGCAGGTTCACGCAAAGATTCTTCGTCACGTGCATCACGTCGATTGAAGAGCGGACACGCAGGACTTTCCAATATGGCAGCTCCCAAAATATAGATTTCTTCTTCCACATGGGTGCGTGTCCTGTAGCGACGTTGTTCGGAACTGATTGACCGCCGGGACCCTTTCCAAACATTACTTCTATGTCCTTGACCATACCAAATATATCATCACCAGCAGGGAGTTCAGGCTTCTTCCGGTGATCTGCCTCACCTTTGAAATGCTTGCATTTCTTTCTTACGGGATGATTGGTCAGAAGAAATCGTCGATTCGCCAGGTACACAACCTTCTTGCATTTATGCAAATATGTACCTTCAGTCTTATCTAAACAGTGTGTGCATGCCTTATATCCCTTGTTTGACTGTCCTGAAAGGTTACTAAGAGCAGGCCAATCATTGATGGTTACGAATAACAACCCTCGTAGATCAAATGGCTCCTGTTTGTTCTCATCCCACGCACGTACACCTGGTTTGCCTCATAACTATAAGAGTTCTTCAACTAATGGCCTAAGGTACACATCAATGTCGTCGCCCGGTTGCTTCGGGCCTTGGATGAGCACTGGCATCATAATGAACTTACGCTTCATGCACAACCAAGGAGGCAGGTTGTAGATACATAGAGTCACGGGCCAGCTGCTGTGACTGCATCTCTGCTCCCCAAAAGGATTCATGCCATCCGTACTTAGACCAAACCATAAGTTCTTTGCGTCACCTGCAAAGTCTGGGAAGTCTCTCTCGATTTTTCTCCACTGTGACCCATCAGCAGGGTGTCTCAACTTCCCATCTTTCTTACGGTCTTCTTAGTGCCATCGCAACAACCTGCATGCTCTTTGTTTCCGATGTTTCAACCTTGGTATTATAGGAGCATACCACATAACCTTAGCAGGAACCCTCTTTCGGAGAGGCTCTCCCTCAATATCACCAGGGTCATCTTGTCTGATTTTATACCGCAATGCATTGCATACCGGACATTTATCTAAATTCTCATACTCCTTACCGCGGTAGAGGATGCAGTCATTAATGCATGCATGTATCTTTTGCACATCTAATCCTAGAGGACAAAGAGTCTTCTTTGCTTCGTAGGTACTCTCAGGAAGTTCGTTATGTTTTGGAAACTTCGGCTTCATTATTTTCAGCATCTTTTCAAATGAGGAGTCGGTTAGACCACACTCTGCCTTCCATCACAACAATTCTAGTGTGGTACCGAGCTTTGTGCTGCCATCTTTATAATTTGGGTACAGCAATTTCTTGTGATCTTCTAACATGCCCTCTAACTTCAACTTCTCATTTTCTGTTTCACAGTCTCGCTTTGCATCAGAAATGACCCTACCAAGTTCATCAGCCGGCTCATCTGATGCCCGTTCTTCACCTCCTTCCTCTCCATTGTCTTCTATTGCAGTATCACTGTATTCAGGAAACATATGATGATAGTTGTTATCATCATCTTCTTCTTCACCATCTTCCATCATAACCCCTCTTTCCCCGTGCTTGGTCCAGCAATTATAGTTGGGCATGAAACCTTTCATAATCAGGTGGTCGCGAATGATTTTCGAGGAAGAGTACTCCTTGTTGTTCCGATATTGAACACATGGACAACGTATAAAACCATTCTCTTTGTTTGTCGTAACCACATCGATAAATTTATCCACGCCTTTCATATATCCGGCTACGCGCCGGTCACCGTACATCCATTTCCGACCGTTCATCTGCATCATATAAGTAAGTTTATTAAAAAACTGGACATCATAAATAGTGAAATGACCAATTCACATCGACACATGCATTGTATCAATGACAGAGAAAAGATAAGATTGCTAACCTCGATCGAGGAAAATAAAGAGAAAGCTCAAGTGCGTCTCGGACTCCTTCTATATTTTTATTTTATGAGAAATTGAACGGGATCATTCACTCAAACATTTCATCAAACACCTTGAATGCATGCATAGGGGAAAAAACTAGCACACCCCTCACACCTTCCACCAATAAAAAACAGAGTGAAGGCAGAGGGCTGGGGCGTTGCATTTATAGAGGGCGAGAGCAACACAAACCGGGACTAAAGGTGTGTGCCACGCCACGTGGCTGACGCCCAACCTTTAGTCCCGGTTTGTGTTACAAACCGGGACGTATGCTCCCTTACCAACCGGGATGCATGCCTCCGGCCCCGTGCCCGCTCGAACCGGGACGCGTGCCAGCATTAGTCCCATTTCGTGACGCAACCGGAACTAATGCTCTGAGGGGACGTGAACGGATGGCCTGTTTTGTACTAGTGGTTAACCGCCGACCTAGCGAGTTATTAACCGGTGTTTAGTCCAAATAATACTGCATTATTTGGCTAGCTAGATCTACAAATATAATGGTCCTCCATGCGCAGGTGAGGCTTTTTGGAGCGCACCGCTAGTATTAGTTAGACCTTGGTCCAGAGTGACCGGTGCTTCTGCGGCCAAAGAGCGTTTTGGCGAACGTGTGCCGTCCACCCGATTTTAACTATATGCATTTTTTAACAATAATATTATTTTCATTTTATTTTTTGGGGCTTTTATTTTCTTCTCGGGTCCTTTGTTTTCTTTTAGCCGGTCCTTTTGTTTTATATTTCATTTCTTTTGTTTTTCCCTTTCCGGGTTTGGGTTGAGGATGCCCCCGTTTTCTTAACCACGTGTCGTGGATTGTCACACGGTAAGCGTCATCTAGGGTGGCTCACCAAGAGTAAAGAGAAATCATGGGACGTGGAGTACCCAGAAGCGAGATTGACAACAATGCTTGCCTCAAGTTCAGTCTAGTCTGTGGTGCAGCTTCTATGCACTTCCTATGAATCTCTACACATGGAAGTATTTCGATTACAAGGTCGCCGGCTTAGAAGGTTAGGCGATTGTGGGCTTTAGATTTTCTATGTCCTCTAAGGTTGTTTCGTGCCAGTTTATATGAGACACCTGCTAGGGTTTTACATGGTAAGAGTCGGTTTGGATATCCAGAAGTTCTAGTCTAACTCGGCTTGAGCTTCCCATAGCGGTGTTGCTCCTAGGGTCGTTGTAGGATCCGTCTTAGATCATCCGTCCATCTAACTGGGAATCAGGCTTTACATAGCAGTCTTGGGCCACCCAGTGAGTGCGCCGGAACAATCCCATGTGGTCCATCTTTGTATGTGAATGCCTTGCAATAGCGGTATTGCCTTTCACCCACCACTCGTATAGAAAGAAACAAGGATTATTTGTTTCACTCCAAAATCTCATAGGATAGTAGTGTTAACTAGTGGAATAGGGACTACTCCATGACTACATGTGTCCATCTATAGCTCTACATAGCTAGCTAACTCACAACTATTTGTTAATGGTGGAAGTAAGTCTCTTTGTGATGAACTATATATATAATATATACAAGCCAAAATATCCAGATCATTCCATATTTATGTATGTAATCATGTGTATATTGTTGCTCACATGCATGCAATTCGTTTCGTTTGTGCTAATGTCTAACGATGCCTTTTCACATGAAGGATACACACATATGCACAACATGTGTGACTCGAACTTATTGGAAAAGGGCCTGGTGATATCAGCCGAGGAGCATGAGATGGAGATGGAGGGCAGGCCCAGCCTCTTGTGCACGTCCTTGAAAATCAGAGTCCAGAGGCGCCATGGATTGTCAGTTTGGGAGCTTGGGAGCTTTCAGGCTGTGGGACTCAGGGTTGGGTTGGTGGCACTCTGATGGATTGGTGATGATGATTCTCAGGCTGCAAGCGGGAGCGGGCTGTCCGCGGCGCCGCATATTCCAGCCCACAAAAACGGTTATGCGGGAGCCCGCGGATTGTCGATGGAAATATGCGGCATATGCGGGCTAGCCCGCGTATTTCACTTAGTACCACATATTCTCTCGTGCCATCAGAAGAAGTTTCACATCCATTGATAAGGGCACCGCCGAGCGCCGCCGGGCCAGCTCCGCCATGGCCGCCGCTACTCCTCCGGCTCCGGTGCAGCTACCACCCTCTTTCTCCACCTCTCCCTCCGTTCCAGAGCATCTGCTTCATGGTGGCATCGGGAGGGCAGCAGACTCGGGGCCATGGGAAGCGAGATCGGCAGGGATGGCGTGGCCGCGTGGGGATTGTGGGCGGCCAAGAAGATGTTCGATGGCGGCGACCCACAGGTGGGTAGGAACCACGTTGGGAAAGTCCAAAACCTGGAGGTGGAGCAGAGTCGGCGCAAGAAGCTGAACCGAGCTCTCTTGCCCCCAACATCACCAATGTAAGATCTTCAAGGTGAGATGGGCCTGGTCATCTATCGCAAGTAGTCTGCTTTCTGTCTGGTATGTGTCATGAGAACTAGTCTATCTGAAAATGTTCTTCACAAGAGAACAGTTGAAACTGATCTGTATGCGGGAGTGTTTTAATTCCTTCAGAACGTGCCTACTATTTCTTCAGAACTCACGCGGTGACAAATATAACTGAAAATGGTCTGCACAATAAAACATTTGGTACTGATATGTATGCAGCAGTATTTTAATTCCACTTCTCTCTAAAAACATGAAAACAGAAGACCTGCTGAAAACGAAACCATATTGAAGTCTGTCTTTGATCTTCAGACAGTTCTTCACTTTTGCCGTTGAATGCTATTAGCTTTGATTCCTTGATTAGATAGCTTTCCTGCTGTGATCCCTCAGTATTTTGCCTCCCATATGTGGGGTATGCAGGCCGCTGCGGACTGCCGCATAGATTATGTGGGCCGCCCGCATAACAATACTTAAATCAAGCCGACACATACTACGCATATACGGGCTCCCGCGTCATGGCCCGCTTGCAGCCTGAGATGATTCTCTCCTACTACTTGTTTTCTGTGTTCCCAAAGTAACCAGACCAACGTCTTTTAAACTGGAAAGAACAGAGGGGCCAAAGGCGATAGACTAGCTTCTTGCTTCTACTACCGACGTGGCAGGAACCGGCTCCTATAACATACTGAAAGATAGTTAGAGAACCGTAGCTTCTCTAACATTCCTTCTTAAAAAATAAATATGATTTTGGTCTAATATAATTCAAATTAATTTGTATAGCATGCGCCTATGGTATACAATCATTACATGAAATAAAATTATGATGTAGTAAAAAATTAAGTTTAGACGATTTATGCTACAGTAATATCAACAATAGTTACATACTCCTACATTAGGTGATGAACAGCCTCTGCTATTGTATCCTGACTTTCCTTCAGCAGCCATTTTAAACAAGCCGGTTCCGAATTGGCACACATATCCATGTGTGCTCATGGACAAAATGTCCCTAGCTCTTAGAGCAAGACTAGCAGTCCGTATCCTGCGGACCGTATTTTGTGAGTATAGGGCACTGTACTCTAGTTTAACGTGTGCAAAATTATCAACGTAGATCAGAACCCCTAAACTTAATCCATATTTTAAAAATTAAAAAACGCGGGAAGATTTATCGATCGATTAGTGCGATACTTTGCAGATTCTTGCATAATTTGCATAAAATTAGCAAAATAATCTACCCCTAACTACTCGGTGGAGACCGGCGTCAAGGAGCTCCGGCCGTCGTGCTTGTCCGCGCTTTTTCCCTCCACCTCCGTCGGTTTTACTGCAACCGACGGCGCTTGGCCGCGCGGGGGCGTGGATGGCTGCCGCGACCTCCTCGGCGTCGCGGAGCATCATCTTCGCCACCATCGCCTCGACGCAGCGATCGCCTCCACGAGGGTCGCGGCCTTCTCGGCGTCGTCGCGGGCGTAGCAGTCCCACGTTGGGACCCACGGCCGCAGCTGGCACGCGCAGTGGCGGCGCGTGGACGAGCTCGGGAAGCTCGTGGTAGTACCGCCTACCGGGCGCGTAGACGGTGGCGTCCGCTGCCCGCGGTTCGTCCACTTCTTCGCTGCGCGCTGACGGAGCGTATCCACGTCGCCCATAGCTCCATGTCTGCCACCGCGACCGCCAGAGCCGTCGCATCCGCCGATTCGTCCCTGCCAACCACCTCCTCCGTGGCCTCCTCAGATCCACCCCCCAGCCCGACGCGGGCGCTCATCTTGCGGTGAGGCCGAGAAATCGCTTGCCGAAGATGCTCGAAATGGGGACGGTGGCGCGAGGGAGGAGGCCGCAGTGATTTTTACACGGGCCCCGTAAAATTCCAATACAAGCCGGTCCGTTTATGATTTCTGCCATATACGCTTTTTCGAGCCAGACCCGTAAATTCACCGAATTTTCAATGGTCCGGCGGGTTAGTATGTCAGTTTAGTCAGTGTGCTACCGCAACTGGCCACTTCACCTAGGAGTACCAGACAAGACGAGCAGAAACGCATCAGGCGCAACAAAATCAAATTGTGATAAAAATATAGTACTCCACGTATTAACGTTTGAACGTGCGGCAGGTACACCATGCACGTAGGTCGGAATCAGCCCGTTAGCGACGGCAGTATGGACAAAATTGACCTAAATTATAAAGGAATTTACAAACTAAACTTATGCTGAAACTATTTTACTCCACTAACCTTTTTGTGTAGCGCCTAATGGAAAGGCTTTACACTACACGGTATAGCGTCTATGACAAAGGCGCTACACCCTTTGCCAGTGTGGCACGCGGGGCTCAGAGGCCGCTTCGGTAGCGCCTCGACGTAAAACGTTACAGTACAAAGCGTAGCGCCTAACAGATAGACGCTATACTAATGCATATATATTGTTCGCATCTCTTGTAGACAAAAGATTGTCATAGCCTAGATGGTTGAGCCTTTTATGTTAACTTGTAGGTCCTGGGTTCGACTCTACATGTAACTAATTTTTGATTTAATCTTTTTGAACTGACCTGTGCTGCATCGGGTTGAATCTTGTTTTAATTTTTCTGAGCTGGCATGTGCGTGAGAAACTGCTGCATCGGACTGAATCAAACATCAAGGCATGGACCAAAATCTTCTTAATTTACATTACTAGTATCAACTAGTACTACTATACTGTCTTCTCTATCCTATAACATCTCTCTTGGTGTTAATTACAAACTATCCGCAAATAACTGTACTTCTAGTCTTATGCTAAGTCAAACTAAGTAAACTTTCACTAACTTTATAAAAAATTAATAATATTTATGTCACTAAATTGGTATCACTAGATTTGTTTTCAAATTTAATTTCATAATATAAATTTCATCTAATATATGTTAATATATTTATCTATAACGTTGGTCAAATTTAGTAAAATTTGACTTAGACAAAATTTAAAAATAAACTTATAGAACGGAGAGAGTATGAGTTAGTACCATACTGGATAATACACGGACACCTAGCGCTAACACTGCATAAAAGCAGTATTATGGATCGAAATTTGCGCTGGCATTTGTCGTAATAAAAAATAAAAAAATCGAGGAGGCCTGCCTGGCTAGCTCCATCGTGACGAGCCAGTTTGTGCTGCACGTTTCCACGCCATTCAGCAGAGAGAGCAGCAGGACTTAGAAAAATTAAATAAAAAAGTTGGTGGGATATTGAGTCGAACTCAAAACCTGCTGGCCCCAATAATACAGGGCTCAACCATCTAGGCTATGACAATCTTTCATCTTATATAAATACACATACGTATATATGCATTAGTGTAGCGCCTATCTGTTAGGTGCTACACATTCTACTGTAGCATCTTACGTCGAGGCATTACCGAAGCGGTCTCTAGGACCCACGTGCCACGCTGACAAGGGGTGTAACGTCTTTTCAATAGGCGCTACACCGTGTAGTGTTAAAGCCTTTGCGTTAGGCCTACACAAAAGGGTTATTATAGTAAAATAGATTCAGCAAGAGTTCGGTCTGTGAATTTGTTTGCAAATTAGGTCAGTTTTATCCATACCGCCGTTAGCGACTACATGGCCACACCTCGCAGATTCCTGCGCTGTAACAAGCAGTTCAGGCTCTCTGTCAGGACTAGTGTTTTTTCTTCAAAATGGAGATAAAAGCCCCGGTCTCTTTTTCAGTACTATAGTAGTACGTACTAGTATTAATTTGCGTACACACACTGTGAATACGCATCAAGTACCTAGTTTAATGATGATGCTGATATGTGGCATCCACAAAGGGCTAGCTGCACCTAGCTAGAGATTCGATGCCAGCAGGTTTGCACGTGCTCGCACATACTCCAGTAGAAGTATATAGATTCGCTAGCTCAAAGGGTTTCTCATGATCTCTATCTGAATTCTAGCCGATGATGCGAGACGGAGTCCGGTGTTCACTACTGTCCTTGTTGGAACCATACGCACGTGTCCTTATGAAACGGCCGGTCATCAGCTTTTCGTATGTACGTACGGCTAGATAGAGCCACGTACGTACGTGCCTACCGACGTATGTTGGGTTAGATAGAACACGTACGAACACGCACGCAGACGTAGTCACGTAGGACAGGTTGTGGAATAAGACAAACATGCATATACGCACACAAGGAAGGAAATCAAATTACATCAGACTGCTCTACCTCTGCTCGTCCTTGTCGCCATCCATCGTACGTCATCGGCGAGAATAAAAAAATGACCTGAGAATAAAAAAAATGATTTTTTTAAGCAACCGGCAGGAGCTGTGTCCTTTTTAAATAGATAGAGAGAAAAACCGAACAGAGGAGCATGTTTTGGTTAACATGCCGAAATCACCAAAAACAGGAAAAAGCAAAAAAAAAACACCTAATCAGGTTGCGCCGGAATGGCCTGTTGGAATTTTTGTCTAAAATAGGCCCATCCCATTTATTATATGCCAATAAATTCCTGAAATCCTAGAGGCCCATTTGGCCCATTCATGCAAGGCAAGAGATGGGACAAATGTTTAGTCTCGCATTGCTAGTTGAGTGAAAGTTGGACCAGCTTATAAGGTGAGCTCTCCTACCACTTGGTAAAAGGATGAGAAGGAGAAGGAGAGTTCCACGCTCTTTCCTCCTCGTCATTTCGCCCTCATTCGGCTGCAAGCCCATGCTGGTTATGCGGTTATGGAATCTCACGAGCCGAGCTTTATTTTGCCACGCATGAATGGTATATGAACAGATGTACAGAAGCTGAAACGTTTGCTTTAAGAGAGAGAGGTCGCGCCTCCTCAGAGTCACACTGCCACACATCCTTTGCGCCTTCAGTTCCAGAGCACGGCGCTACCTAGATCTTCCCCATCCCGTCTTGCGGCGTGCACCGCGAGCCGGGACAGTAGGCCTCCGAGACCCCGCTGCTTCGAGTCCTGTACGGGAGAAGGGCGATAAGGTTTTTGGGGAGCGCTATCAGCGCGAGGTTTTTGGGGAGCGCTATCAGCGCGACTACTGGCGTCGTCACGGACTCCCTCACAGATAGCGACTGCGGTGACGTCTTCCCCGACGAGGACTTCTTCCCCGACATCAGCACCCTCTTCCTCGATGACATGAACAACGACGGTTCCAACGCCGACGGTTCCTCTTCTGCTACTGCCGTGTATATCTTCTGTCTCAATCTTGTTCTGATCATATCCAAAGTTTTATGCCTTGCAGTTTGTTTGGTTATATGTCTTAATATGTATTCGCTATTTCACATGATTAGTATATTGCCTATTATTCTAATCATGTTTTATCTAGCGTTTATTATAGATAATTCGCTTGGTAAATTGCTCTATTTTTCAACAATCCAAAAACCTTATTTCAGGCAATTTGCCCCAAGTGGCTTTGTTGCTTCTATGAAGCCACCTGTGTTTGAAGGTGTGAATTATAAACGATGGCGTGCGAGAGCAGTGCTCTGGTTTTAGACCATGAGCTGCTATAACGCCATCTATGGCGCACCTGAGGGGGAACTTAATCCCGCTCAGGAAGAGGCGTTCCAAAAACTTGATACCACTTTCAAGGTTGCCTTGATCAGCATCCTTGGCGACAATATTGTCGATTCATATCTGTCATTTAGCAATGGCAAAGATATGTGGGATGCGCTCGAGAGAAAATTTGGAGTCTCCGATCTTTGGCAAAGGAACTGTATGTCATGGAACAATTCTATGACTATAAGATGGTTGATGACCGTTCCATTGTGGAGCAGGCTCATGAGATACAGTCACTTGCCAGGAGCTTGAGCACTTCACTTGTGTGTTACCGAACAAGTTTGTTGCCGGAGGCATCATTGCCAAACTTCCCCAGTCATGGAGGAATTTTGCTACTTCTCTGAAGCACAAGAGACAAGAGTTTTCCGTGACGGATCTCATTGGGACTCTTGATGTGGAAGAGAAGGCGAGAGCAAAAGACACACGTGCTCGAGGTACCGAGGGAGGTTCTAATGCCAATCTGGTACAGAAAATGAACTTCCAGCCTCACAAGTTCAAGAACAAAGGCAAGTTTGACGACAAAGGAAAATTTGATGGAAAGAACAAGGCCTCTCAGTCCACCAGCTTCAAGAAGAAGACTGATAAGAGGAAATGTGCTTGTCATGTGTGCGGTGATCCTAATCATTGGGCTCCTGCTTGTCCCAACCGCTTTGACAAGCGCCAGCATGGGAAGGGCAGCAAGACTGCTAATGTTGTCATGGGCGACGTTGAGATGAAAGATATTGGGTATGGTATATTACCTCTCGTTTCTTTCATTATGTCATTCTCCTGATTGGTGGATTGACACGGCGCTAATGTACATGTCCATTCCGATATTTTCATGTTTTCTTCATATCAGGTCGAGGGACTCAAACCGTCTTGATGGGGAACGGCTCGCATGCTTCGCTCATGGTGTTGGTAATGGTCGATCTGAAGTTTACTTCGGAAAGACCGTATTTGAAGAACGTGCATCATGTTCCTCAATAAATAAAAATCTTGTTAGCGGATCTCTTCTGTGTCGAGATGGTTACAAGATTGTATTCGAGTCCAATAAATTTGTAATTTCGAAGTATGGAACCTTTATTGGTAAAGGCTATGAGTGCGGAGGCTTGTTCCGCTTATCTCTGTCAGACATTTGTAATAAAGTTGTTAATCATATTTACACAATTTTGAATCAAATGTCTGCACTCTCGCCTTTGTCATATTAATTTTGGTTGTATGGCGGCTAGCCAAAATGAATTTAATCCTAATTTCTCAACCGTTAAGGGATCTATGCCAAGTCCGCTTGCTTAAGCTAAACAACCTCGCAAGTCACATACGACTGCAGAAATGAGAAATTTAACACCACTAGAGCTCATACATTCTGATCTTTGTGAGATGAATGGTGTGTTGACAAAAGGTGGAAAGAAATATTTCATGACTTTGATCGATGACTCTACGAGATATTGTCATGTGTATCTTCTGAAATCAAAAGATGAGGCTTTGAGTTTCTTCAAAATCTATAAAGCTGAGGCAGAAAATCAACTTGATCGAAAGATTAAGAGGCTTAGGTCTGATCGTGGTGGAGAGTATTTTTCCAACGAGTTTGATTCCTTTTGTGCGGAACATGGCATAATTCATGAGAGGACGCCTCCCTACTCACCCCAGTCAAATGGAGTAGCCGAAAGAAAGAACCGTACTCTAACAGATTTGGTTAACGCCATGTTAGACACATCGGGTCTTTCTAAGGAATGGTGGGGGAGGCACTATTGACCGTGTGTCATGTCCTAAACCGAGTTTCCACAAAGAACAAAGAAATTACTCCATTCGAAGAATGGGAGAAGAAAAGATTAAAACTCTCTTACTTACGTACTTGGGGTTGTTTGGCAAAGGTTAATATACCAATCCCCAAGAAGCGCAAGCTTGGACCAAAAACCATTGATTGTATTTTTCTGGGCTATGCTTTTCATAGCATTGGTTATAGATTCTTGATAGTAAAATCTGAAGTACCTGACATTCATGTCGGTACAATCATGGAGTCGACTCATGCGACTTTCTTTGAGGATATCTTTCCAATGAAGGATAAATCTAACTCATCAAATCTGGAGATACCTAGTTCATCTAATCAGGAATTTGCTATATTCTCTAAACCTACCATTCCGATTGAACACTCTGAAAGTCCTAAGGAGGATGATAATGAAATTCCTAAAAGGAGCAAGAGACAAAGGACTGCAAAGTCTTTTGGTGATGATTTCATTGTGTACCTTGTGGATGACACTCCCACTTCCATTTCAGAAGCTTATGCATCTCCTGATGCTGACTACTGGAAGGAAGCTGTTCATAGTGAGATGAATTCCATCTTAGCTAATGAAACATGGGAGATCACTGATCGTCCTTATGGGTGCAAACCTGTAGGATGTAAATGGGTGTTCAAGAAGAAACTAAGGCCTGATGGCACTATTGAGAAGTACAAGGCAAGGCTTGTGGCCAAGGGTTATACCCAAAAGGAAGGTGAAGACTTTTTTGACACTTACTCACCTGTAGCAAGGTTGACAACCATTCGAGTACTACTTCCTCTAGTTGCCTCACACGGTCTTCTCATTCATCAAATGGACGTTAAGACGGCTTTCCTAAATGGAGAGTTGGATGAGGAAATTTATATGGATCAACCAGATGGTTTTGTAGTAAATGGTCAAGAAAGAAAAGTATTCAAGCTACTGAAGTCTTTGTATGGTATTAAACAAGCACCTAAGCAGTGGCACGAAAAATTTGATAAAACCTTAACCGCTGCAGGCTTTGTTGTAAACAAAGCTGACAAGTGTATATACTATCGCCATGGTGGGGGTGAGGGAGACATCCTTTGTTTGTATGTTGATGACATACTGATTTTCGGAACCAACCTTAATGCAATTAAGGAGGTCAAAGATTTCTTATCTCATTCCTTTGAGATGAAGGATCTGGGAGTAGCTGATGTCATCCTGAACATCAAGCTATTGTGAGATGACGATGGTGGGATTACATTGCTTCAGTCCCACTATGTGGAAAAGATCTTGAGTCGTTTCGGGTATAGCGACGTCAATTTTTCTCCTACACCATATGATCCTAGTGTGTTGCTTCGAAAGAATCGAGGAAATGCTAGAGACCAACTAAGATACTCTCAAATCACTGGCTCGCTTATGTATTTAGCTAGTGCCACGAGACCTGACATCGCCTTTGCTGTAAGCAAACTCAGTCGATTTGTCTCAAATCCAGGAGATGATCACTGGCATGCTCTTGAGAGAGTTATGCGATATCTAAAAGGCATCATGAAGCTATGGCATACACTATACCGGGTATCCGAGGGTACTAGAGGGTTATAGTGATTCAAATTGGATATCTGATGCTGACAAGATAAAGGCCACGAGTGGATATGTTTTCACACTTGGTGGTGGCGCTGTTTCTTGGAAGTCTTGCAAACAGACCATCTTAACGAGGTCAACTATGGAAGCAGAACTCACAGCACTAGACACGGCTACTGTTGAAGCAGATTGGCTTCGTGAACTCTTGATGGACTTACCTGTGGTTGAAAAACCTATACCCGCAATTCCAATGAACTGTGATAATCAAACTGTGATTATTAAGGTGAACAATTCTAAGGATAATATGAAGTCCTCAAGACATGTGAAGAGGAGACTGAAATCTGTCAGGAAAATAAGAAACTCTGGAGTTATTGCATTGGATTATATCCAAACATCTAAAAACTTGGCAGATCCCTTCACAAAGGGTCTATCACGCAACGTGATGCATCGAAGGAGATGGGTATGAGACCCACAATTTGAGCTTTCCACAGTGGTAAACCACTCTATGTGATCGGAGATCCTGTGAATTAGAATTGGGAGACAAGCTGTTGGTTAGCTGAGAGGAAAGTATCCCTACTTTAATAAACACCACTCCATAAAGATGCAATACTTACCTATTCTGCATGGGAGGTTGATTTATTATCTTAATGTGTTCTAAGTGGCTTATCCTAAGCAAAGATGGTGTCCTGCAGAACATCTTTTGAAGAACACACCTATATGAGTCTGACTGTTAAAACTTCGCAGTCTATGAGAGTAGGGTGCTCTCTAATAAACTCATGAAAGGTCATGGAGTATGACGTATAAGCTCCACCTGCGGGGAAGTCCCACGGTAGCCTAGTATCGGTCAAGAATTTTTATGAAGCTAGGTCCGCAGCAAACTTGCAGTTCAAGGCATATCCACTGTACAAGTTGCGGCCTAGTATAACATAAAGCTCTAGGTGGAAGTTCAACTTAACAGTCTCCACTACAGTACTGGTATATAAACAATGTTTTGGAACCAAAGGCAAACTTCATGTGCCTCTGGGATCTGGTGGGGGATTGTTGGAATTTTTGCCTAAAATAGGCCCAGCCCATTTATTATATGCCAATAAATTCCTGAAATCCTAGAGGCCCATTTGGCCCATTCATGCAAGGCAAGAGCTGGGACAAATGTTTAGTCCCACATTGCTAGTTGAGTGAAAGTTGGACCAGCTTATAAGATGAGCTCTCCTACCACTTGGTAAAAGGATGAGAAGGAGAAGGAGAGAGTTCCACACGCACGCTCCTCCTCCTCGCTCGCCTCGCCACGCCACGCCTCGCCTCGTCACGACGCGCGCGCGCCGCGGGTTGCGGGAATCTCGCCGAGCCGAGCTTTATTTTGCCACGCATGAATGGTATATGAACAGATGTACAGAAGCTGAAACGTTTGCTTTGAGTGGACTTTTAATACGAGTTAAATGAATACGAATTGAGTGGAGGCTGTCCGGTGGGCTGCCGCCTGTTCGCTTCATCTTCCGTCCATTCGTTTCATCTCCTGCGCAGTCTGTCTACCTTCCCCTCTGTGCCTATAAGAGAGAGAGGTCGCGCCTCCTCTCAGTCACACTGCCACACATCCTTTGCGCCTTCAGTTCCAGAGCACTGCGCTACCTAGATCTTCCCCATCCCATCTTGCGCGCAACCATGAGCCGGGACAAGAGGCCTCGAGACCCCGCTGCTTGAGTCCTGTACGGGAGAAGGGCGATAAGGTTTTGGGGAGCGCTATCATCACGACTCATCGCTTCCACGGACTCCCTCACGATAGCATCATGGCGACGTCTTCCCCGACGAGGACTTCTTCCCCGACATCAGCACCCTCTTCCTCGATGACATGAACAACGACGGTTCCAATGCCGGCGGTTCCTCTTCTGCTACTGCCGTGTATATCTTCTGTCTCAATCTTGTTCTGATCATATCCAAAGTTTTATGCCTTGCAGTTTGTTTGGTTATATGCCTTAATATGTATTCGCTATTTCACATGATTAGTATATTGCCTATTATTCTAATCATGTTTTATCTAGCGTTTATTATGGATAATTCGCTTGGTAAATTGCTCTATTTTTCAACATGGCCGGCCCAAAGGCCGCAAATGCGCGAATTCGCTGGAGGATATCCTCTCTAGCGATCTCCGCCACCTCGACGTAAGTCAGTCGCCGGTTAGTGAAAATGCGTCTGTTACGCTCTTTTCAGGCGTTCCACATAACATAAAGCAGCCGTCCACTTAATCTTCTTTTCTCGCTCGTAGGTCTTTGGGCAATCAGATTGTCCCACCAGTCCGTGAGGGAAAGAAAGCCTTGGCCATTTGTTCCTCTCGTGGCATTGTCCCAATCTTGAGTGAGGTTCCATATGGCCGTAGTGAAAGGGCAGTCTTTGCAGAGGTGGACGGCTGTTTCAGGCACGCTGAGGCATAAGGCGCAAATGGGGTCATGAGTCCACCCTCTGATGGCTAAGTTATCAGCTGTAAGTAGCTTTTCATGCATGGCCAGCCAGCCGAAGATCTTGCACTTAGGCTCGGCGTGGGCGGCCCATAATTTTTGGGCGATGAACTTGGGGTGGCTTCCAAGGAATTGAGCAAGGTAGGCAGAGCTGGAACTGTAGTTTGCGTCCGCCATCAAAGTCTAAACAATCTCGTCTTGTTCTCCTGGAATCAGCTGCGTGCCCTGAACCATGCCCCAAACTTTGAGGTAGTGGGCCAGCTGCACCGGCGTGGACATGGCAGATATGGCACGGATCCAATTTCCATCGGTTAGCTCTTTGGCCACACTTCTGCTTTTCCTTGTAGCGATATTGAAGAGGTCAGGCGCCCAAAGGTGAATGGGACCAAGATCGGACCAATTGTCAAGCCAGAATGAAGCCTTCTCGCCATCTCCAAGAGAGATCTTCGTGGAAGCTCTGAATAGCTCCATGTCACCTTTGTCACAGGTAAGTTTGGACCCGCCTAAGTCTTGTGTGGGTCCACTTTGGAGTCATGGCCATTGTAGCCTGAGGGCCCGTCCTGTCCACTGGAGGTGAGGCATCCCAAGCCCACCAAGATCTTTTGGCCTGCATAGTGTCGTCCAGCTAACTAGAGCTTTCCCTCTAGCCGCATGCTCGCCTTCATCACCGGCCCAGACAAAGTTTCTAGCAATGCGAGCAATCTTATCTCTAGCCCATTTGGGCAACGGAATGACTGTTGCGTGGTAGACGACAATGTCCATGAGGACGGACTTGGCGAGGGTAATCCTTCCAGGTCGAGCAAGGAACTTCCCCTTCCACCCAGGCAGCTTTCCAGCAATCTTGTCAAGGAGGGGCTGCAGGTCAACTTTATGGAGACGCCTGAAGTGCAAGGGTAGGCCTAAGTATTTTCCGGGGAAAGTGGCGATCTTTGCGGGGAAAACCGAAAGGATGGCCGCAAGGTCAATATTGTCACATCTAATCGGGAAGACCTCCGTCTTAATTAGGTTGGTGATGAGGCCGCTGGCCTTTCCAAAGCATTCGAGAATGTCAGAGATAGCCTTGAGCTCCTCTTTGATGGGGTTGACAAAAATTCCAGCATCATCAGCATAAATGGAGATTCTGCAACGTGGCTTGCGCGATCTGATTGGACTGAGAATACCTCGATGGCTTGAAATCGAGAGGATTCGCTGTAGCGGGTCGATGGAGAGGATGAACAACATGGGAGAGAGAGGATCGCCTTGTCTCAGACCCTTAGCATGCCAAAAAGGCCTTCCCGGGCTTCCATTTAGAAGCACTCTCGAGGATGCCGAAGAAAGCGAGAGGCACACCCAGTCTCTCCACAATTGTTCAAAACCGAGGACCGACAAAACCTCTAGAAGGTAGGCCCATCCCACGGAGTCGAAAGCTTTGGAGATGTCCAGCTTGATGAAGAGGCTAGCCGTCCTCGAAGAATAAAGCTCTTTGATGAGGTTTTGCACATGAAGGAAATTGACATGGATGCTCTTTTCTTAACAAAAGCGCTATGGCATTTGGAAACAAGGTTCGGAAGGATTGGAGCTAGCCGGTTAGCAAGGAGCTTGGAGAAAATCTTTAACATACTGTGGATGAGGCTGATAGGCCTATAGTCGCCAACCGTTGTCGCATCTTGCTTCTTTGGGATTAAGATGATGTTGTCCGAGCTTCTTTGGGAAAAAATGACCTTTTGGAGTAGTATTGCTGTGCACTTTCTTTGATGTGTTCACATTTACCGATTATTTACTTTTTAGTACACCAGATGATCACATGCTAACTTGCTAAGATAGAAGCCACGGAAAAGGCTGCTTTGGTGTCCTGTTCTTGTCATACTCGATTACTCCTCCTAGCCACAACTCGTTTTTTTTATCTCCTTTTGACATGTCATGCTACTCATGTATATATAGCTAGCTCCATCAAACTTGCATGAACTTTTTCTTTTTTTCCTTTTGTTTCTAAAAATGAAATTAAAGATGTTTGCGTGAACATTTACTACTTAGCATTTTCTAATAAATGGAAAATTCAAGGTGTTTGCACTAGTAAGACGCGCTGAACATGCATGAAACGTGTAGCAATACTCCTAAAATTCGGTGGCAGCAGCGGCGGCGGCGGAAAACGGCTAGAAAGGTGCATACACTTACGGCCGGCCTGCCGGCACTGGTGGAAACGGGGCTATAGGTCCCGGTTGGTACGGGGCTTTAGTCCCGGTTGCCCAACCGGGACGGGGCAATCGGGACTAAAGCTCTAACCTTTAGTCCCGGTAGCCCCACCAACACGTGGCGGCATCAGAGTGCGAGGGGGGTTGAGAACACGAACCGGGACTAATAACCTGCTGCCGCGGCAGAGATTTGGCCCATTTCTCTGCCGCGGCAGAGAATTCATTTTGGCACATTTTGTTGCCGCGGCAGCATTTTCGCCACTTTTTGTGCCGCGGCAGAGAATTCATTTAGGTTGTTTTATTGTTTATTTAGTGTTTTGCACTTATCAATAAAGGAACCTTATATTACACAAGATCATCATGATAATATTACATTCAATACAAGGATCGAGTTCATGCACTACAAAGTTGCTATTCGATGCTACCGGCCAATTCCTTCAAAGTTGCTATTTTTACAATCCCTATTGTCTATACACAGCAGAATAGTATTCCCCTTTCGGGTCTAGGACTTCTGCATCCAAGAATCCCGCCAATTCCTCCTGAATTGCTCGTACGCGATCCTTTGGCAGAAGACCGTCCCGTAGACGTTCGATCTGATTTAAAAAAGGAGTCAGCCTATATGAATGAAACTAAATACAATTTGTTTGAAATTAAAAACTATAGAAATTATTTACGTACGTGAAGTTGCTCTAAATTTCTGCCCTTCTCATCGCACGTCTGCCGGATGAACTCGCAAACATAGTATCCACATAGATTGTTACCCTGGTCCTCGCCGGGCACTTTACGAGAACAGAGTTCAATCAAAACAATAATCAAGCATGATAATAACTGTATCAAAACTAGAATCAAAGAGATGCGCGGATATAGCTAGTGGTGCTTACATTTAGTGGTTGAAATGTAAGCTCCTCTTTCCAACCACCCCTAGCCTTGTTGGTGAACCGTTTCCAAGCGCTGCCCGGCGTAGAAAACGAATAAAATAAGTTATTAAGTACTTGATATCATAAAATTCACGAACGTTGCCGATATAGTGTCGTAATGATTAGAATTATCGCTGGAGAAGTATCTGCATGTCCTTCCACGTCTCAAGGGGTTTATGTTTCGAGTCCATGACTAGTACACGCCCTTTGTCAAGTTGAATGATTAACAGAATATAGTGGTACCTGCAAATGCATAACTAATCAATTATATACTTAACATCGAGTAAGTGAAATAGAAAGTGTATACAAGACAATAACACTCACTGGAAGTTGTAAGGAAATAGTATTTCCCTTTTGGTTTCTTAAAACCTTAACGCGTGTACTATATTATCCTCCGTATCCAGGGGCTTATTTGAGATTAGCTTCATGAACCCAATATGGGTCAATGAAGCCAATGTCATAGATTTGTCCTCCGCTGCATTCGAGAATCTTCATTCTGCATATTACAAGATGATTATATACATGCAATAAACAAAATAATATAGCTGGAGACTAAATTAATTACAGAATTAGTACTTACGCACAATAGGCAATCGATGATCGATTTGTCCAAGGCGTCTTGATTGAATAATTGAAATAGTTCATCAAATTCAATGGATATCATGTCATCCTTTTCTTTCCCATGATGCTTTTTGTAACCCTCAAGCACTATCCAGTTAGCCCCTGGACGTGGCATGCATGTACCGCTTATGCAATCTTTGCATTTTTTGAAAGATTGTTTACCTCCTCAGGTTTGACGAGAGGTTTGCCAGATCGGTATTTGTATGCTACTTCACTCACGGGAAGAACTCTAATCGGGATAAGTACTTGGGCAATACTCATACCTTGAGCAGCGGCAGCTTCTCAGACAGCAACTACCTCTGGATCATACTGCTCTTCGGCCCCATATTTGCTCGACCCCACATTGGTTTGAGAAATCACCTTGAGAGGGGCGCAAGTCTGTTTTGCTTGTTCTCCGAGCTGGGCAACAGATTTCCCGCTTGCATCAGTACTTCTCTTCGAGGCTTTTTGTGCCGCATGTGACTTGAGAATAGAACGGTCATAGTCTGATGACAGCTTTGGCTCGGGTTGATGAAGATTCTTTAGCATTTTCAACACTTTGCCTTTTTCTTCTTTGGTGCTAGGGAACTCTGGCTCTTTTGGCCGCCTCAGCTTAGCAAAAAACGCTGTCGTTTCCGCATCAACGATCGCCGCAGTCTCCTCTTCAGTACAGTCATAAGCTCTCTTGGGAGGAACCTTTGGTACTTTTGGAAGAGGCTCTTGTTTACGTTTCGGCGATCGCCACGACGACAAGTAGCGGTACGCTTACGCTTTTTATCCTGAGGCGCCGGCGATGGCTCCCGCGGCGATGGCTGCACCGGAGATTGGTGAGGCGACAGAGCCGGGTGAGGCGACGAAGACGGCTGCCGCGGCGGCGACGACCTCGCTGGAGATGGGTGAGGCGGCGGTGAAGATGGCCTTGGCGTGTGATTTCGGAGCACGATACATTCCTTCGGCCATAGAATGGTGACGTTTTTTGCGTCACCCAGCACAGTCACATCCCCTTCACCAGCAGGGTAGTGAAGATCCAAAACTTCAAAGGTGGGCATGATTTCATCCACGCCGACAACAGCGTAGCCCTCTGGAACCGGACGACAGTGGTAAGTTGGTGTGGGTCCAATTGGTAAGGCATAGCCGACCGCCACCTTCATTGATATGTTCACAACTTTGACATGTAGCTCGTAGTGTGTCATCTCTGTGATAACATCCACTGGGTAGCCAACATGAGCCATCGTCGGTGCATCATCGTCATCGCCATTGTCATCACCCGGGACCTCGGTGGAAGCCACACTGCTTTTTCGATTATTCGATAGGCCGGTAGCATCGAATGCGCAGTCGTTGAGATGGGCCGTAGTACTTTGCTCTTAAGTGCGTTAATTTCATCTTGTTGTTGCTTTAATCGTTCTTCAATTAAACGCATTCGCTTCTTTCGACTATCTGCTTCAACCATCGCCTGCCCTTTCTCCTCTGACGGCTTCTATCAGGATATTTCTTCCTCTCTTCGGGAAACCCAGTCCTCCATGGTTGGGAGCCTCTTGTGCCTCGTGTTCGTCCATCATGTTCCTTATTTCCAAGGGCGAGTGTGAGCTCATCATTCTCTCTATCGGGAATGAAGTCCCCATCTTTAACAGCCTTTACTGCTTTTCTGATCCTGTCGATTGGCAAGGGGTCTTCTTTATGTCGTATGTTATATATACACCTCCCTTCCGAGTCCAACGCGCCCCCATGCCCGTAAAACCAATTCCTTGCACGTTCTACCCAATCGTCTGAGTCAAGTCAGAGAAAATCGAAAAAAAGAGAAAGCCAACCAAAGCGCAACCAGAGTTCTCCGCGGGGTGGAGCGCTAAGAAAGAGAAAGCGCATTCCATGAATGTTGTTTCATTCCCCCGAGGGGATTGTTTGTATCAGCACATAACGTCCGCATTAGAGCGCTGATTAGCAGTTACGGGTTGGCAATCGAGGCTTCGCGCAATAGTTCAGCAATCAATATCTGGGTAAAATAAATAAAATTGAGGATTTCCTTCGAAATGAAAGATAAAAGGCAGTCGGCCCATCTCTCCTCAACTTCCCCGGTCCTCGGCCCGAGCTGTATGAGGCAGAAACTCGTCCCACGTACGGTTCGGAGACCGCTGAGGTGATCTTTTTATCACGCAGTTCCTGCTCAAGTTTCTCCCACTTAGGAATGCCAGCCCTGTAGCCACCTTGCCCCATAGTATGGTGACACTTCTTGTTAGCAGCATTCAGCTTATTCGTTTTAGACATTTTCTTAGCTTTTTCTGATTTCTTGTATTCCACAAACTCAGCCCAGAATGGTTTTATCTTCTCAAACTGAATATTCTTGAAATCGGGAGTCTTCTTTTTCACGACATAGTCAAGGTGCAATCTTTTCTTCCAGTTGGTGAAACACTGGGCCATCTTCTTCAAAGCCCACTCCTTGACCTTAGCCTCCATGGCTCTCCCATGTTGTAAGGCGTCCTCAACTGGATCCTCCGCATTTGGATCCAGCTCTATCTTCGGTAGTTTGAAATTAACCATGAGCCTCTTCCACAGTAAATCTTTGGCGTGGTTAGGGACAAATAAACATGTTCCCTCTTCATCCGCATTAGCAGGCCTATTCCAATTTCTAATGGTGATCGGGATTAAGTCCCTAACGACATTCCGCATTGTGCCACAAATTTGGTTGCGACAACTTCGGGAGCCGTCGGTTTGCCGTCTTCAGCGACATCTTCGATCCTGAACCTCTCATGGTCTTGCAACTTTTTGGTTGGGCCTCGTCCGCTCTTTTCAGTAGATTCCTTCGATCCGGAAGGGTAAAAGAAGAAAGATCGTCGTTACTATTTCTATATAGATAGCAGATGATTAATTAATGAATTGATTTATATTACATGCACCTCACGGAGTGGTCATCTTCTCGACATACACAAGGCATCGCTTTCCTCATGGAAGGCAACACCTTCAACCTCAAACAAGTTGTCTATTCCGGTAAAGAGGATCACCTCACTGGAGTTGTTCGAAACGTTGATACGCCTAAATTATCTTCCCACGGATCACACCTTGGATCAACTCTTCCTTTTCTTCGCTCTCGACGTAGGGTCCATATTTTCTGCATAGGTGAAAAAACGAATAAGTCAAAGCGGCTAAAGGAGAAAGTTAAATACGGTGTTGAGAGATATAAACCCTAATTCAGAGAAACCCTAATATATACATACACAATAATAAAAATGAAGAGAAACCCTAAACCCTAAACCTAGCTACAAAAAGGAAACCGTGTAGTAGATAGGCGCATCGTCGAACCCACATGCACCTAAGTTGCTTGACAATGTGAATCGGGTCTGGGGCTACCCACAGTGACTGACCATTGGGGCCGAAGACCAATAATACCAAAGTAATTAATAAACCTAATAATACCTAACTAATAATAAACCTAATAATCGAAACACCGAAAAGAAAGGGAAACAATCAACACATGGCATCGATGCAATGCTCAAGCAAGTATGATGATATGACAAGTTAATTTGCATTGGAATGTAACCCTAAGACATGCTCGACGATTTAATCGGTGTTCCGAGGGGTGAAAACCCTAACTCGGGGAAACTCCGGAACATATGAGAGGGGTGCATTTGTTCTTCTAATTATACTTGTCATTTAAGTTGTTGAACAATGCATGATTATAGTTTAGATAGATAGGTTTCATTTTTCTGAACAATTTGATATATTATTTGTATTTTTTTGACTTATAAACAATAAGTTATTGATTTTACAATATTAAATCATTTTCTGGAATTAAAAAAAAGTCAAATAGTTTTTACCTTTGGGCCCCAGCCGTGAGATCGCAGAAGGGCCCCAGTGCCAACTCAGCCTCCACGCGTACAGATCATTTTTATACCATAGAAAAGCCTACCCATCGAGGTCGATCGATGGGCCTTAGGCCACATCACCGCCACGCAAAGCACGAGTGACGCCAAGACGACCACGCCGGCGGAGCTCCTGTGAAGCGGCAGCGGCGAGAAGGGCACCCCGACGCGCTGGATGGGCGCGAGAGAGCGATGCAGGGGAGAAAGGGAGTGGCGCGCCGCCTTGTTGGTCATCGAGTCGCCTCCGCCGAGCTCGAGCGGCGTCGGCTGCCGGGCACACGCGAGAGAGTAAGACAGAGGAGAGGAGAGAAAGAAGAACACCGTGAGGATCAGCAGCTCACCAGGAACACGACGGAGGTGGTGGCGAGGCCGGGCAAGCTCGGGAGACGCCGGAATCGACGGAGGCGACGCGCGGACGGAGCTTCCAATCCAGGCGATTGAGGTCACGCGAGGAAAAGTAGGGGCGTGGACGGAGGCAGGCGTGATGGCGGACGAACGCTGGTGGCGGCGAAGCTGGCGCCGGCTGGGTCGCAAGGCTCGGTGAGAAGCAGAGAAGTGAGATGGGGAAGAAGAAGAGGAGGCGCGCAGTTATAAACGAAGGGTTTTAGTCCTGGTGGCTCCAACCGGACTAAAGGCATACGCCCTGGTTGGAGCCACCAACCGACGATACTCCAATTTTCAGTAGCTGAAGGCGCTACAAGAAGTCTTTAGTCCCGGTTGGTGGCTCCAACCGACATATTCTGTTTTGAAATTTTTCAGTATTTTCTCTCTGTTCTACTTATTTTTTATTTTAGTGTTTTAATTTGTATTGTTTTTTAAATGATAATTAATTTGGAATTTAGAAAAACTTTAAACATAAAAAGTGTTTGGATTTGAATAAATAATTCAAAACCATTTTCTGTTTTAAAAAATAATTAATGTAACCATTTAAAATATGAACCATTTACAATTTAAAATGAATTAACTTATATTTTTTTAATATTAATTTGGAATTTAGAAAACTTTAAACATAAAAAGTGTATGGATTTGAATAAATAATCCAAAACCATTTTCTATTTTTAAAAAATAATTAATGTAACCTTTTAAAATGAATTAACTTATATTTTTGAATATTAATTTGGAATTTAGAAAAACTTTAAACATAAAAAGTGTTTAGATTTGAATAAATAATTCAAAACCATTTTCTGTTTTAAAATATAATTAATGTAACCATTTAAAATATGAACCATTTACAATTTAAAATGAATTAACTTATATTTTTTTAATATCAATTTGGAATTTAGAAAAACTTTAAACATAAAAAGTGTATGGATTTGAATAAATAATCCAAAACCATTTTCTATTTTTAAAAAATAATTAATGTAACCTTTTAAAATGAATTAACTTATATTTTTGAATATTAATTTGGAATTTACAAAAACTTTAAACATAAAAAGTGTTTGGATTTGAATAAATAATTCAAAACCATTTTCTGTTTTTAATGGGCGGAAAAAAAGGATGGAAAATAATGGGCGGAAAGAAAATTTGATTAGGATAGAACTGGAATTAAAGTACATAACGCAACTAACACAAAGTTACATAGAAGAACTGAAAATTAAGATACATGGCCAAATTAAGCCACAATCGGCCGAACTTGTTTTGCAATGTTGGAATAATTCAGTCATGCTCTGCCACACCGTAATACTCGCCATCGTAGTCGCCGATTTCACCGCGGCCGTCGTCGCTATCGCCGTCGGGTCGCCAGAGTTGAACCTTGAAGGTTGAGTACGAGTGGGTTGGACTTGAGGGTAGCGCAGCGGGGCTAGAGTCGGCGGTGTCGTAGGCCATGACGCCTGGAGAGTCCGGCGCCACCACACAGCCGACGGCCGGCCTGCTGAAGTTCGGAGGAGGTGGGCCTCCTCCTCGTGCTGGCGAGTGCCCTCTCACGCCGATCCACGAAGAAGGCTTCCCAAGTCGGGAAATAGTCAGGATGCCATCTAGGATTCCTCCGCTGCTCCGGCGTAAGCTCGAAGTAGTAGTGGTTCATGATGGCCATCCGACGCGCCACACCTAGAGGGACAGGGGAACTGCACGCTTTTGGCGCCAACATCCAAAGACGAGGACACAGAGAGTCTTGGCAAGGGGTAGTTCGAGGCGCAAAGCACCTCCGCCTCCCTGGGAGTTAGTGCTACGGTGGAAGCCATGGGAAAGAGTGATGAGGTTGCAGATATGAGTCTAGAGATGTGCAATGACAATGGAGGCCAACCCTACATATATATATAGTGAATAACTAGCGGGAAGAACTGGAGGGAAGAATCAAGCGGGAAAAATGACGGAAGAAAATGGCGGAAAAATGGCGCGGTCGACATTATGTCGTATGGTTGGCGTGTTTGTCCGGATGGTGTCACCAACCGGGACTAAAGATGAACCTTCAGTCTCGGTTGGAGACACCAACCGGGACAAAACACGAGTCAACAAAAATAATAGGGGTGAGTGTTGGAAAATGGAAAAGGGCTTTTCCGTGCGACAAAAAGGAAAACTTCCTCCTGCAACATTGTTCTCCATACCAATATCCACACACATGCATAATATGGGCACAACATCACAAACTATGCCGTGATTCAGCACATAACATCGGTCATTTGGACCGAAAGCCATGAAACCTCGAACATGATAGGTCATTTTGTGAAGGTTTTTTCGAAACATGATCAATATACCAAGTCTGGTATTTTTCCTTTCAACTATGTAACAAAATATGACACCACGCGAAGGATTTTCATTGTTCGGATTTTTTTTGAATTTATTATGCCCGTTTTGAATTATGTGAATTTCTAACTATGGTCGAACCGGTGTGCATGAATATAGGGGACGAGCATCGTTAGAACTTGCATTGGATCTCTGAAGAAACCACATATTGCGAGTCTAAAAATGATTTTTTCAAAAAATAACGGGCGATAGATCATGTACCTGTAGTACAAACCGGACCCACTTCCTACCGATTCGGCAGACATTTGTCCTTTTTACCCGGGATGGACGAAAAGGTTTGAGATGTACCGGTTGGGATATAGTCCATGTAAGGTGGTCTAGTATTTTAGGAAAATGGGACGGTAGCATTCTGAAACGGCATTTTGGTGGTTACTTCACAAAACGACCCGTTTTTTGCGCTCGGAAAATGGAAAAGGGCTTTTCCGTGCGACAAAAAGGAAAACTTCCTCCTGCAACATTGTTCTCCAGACCAATGTCCACACACATGCATAATATGGGCACAACATCACAAACTATGTCGTGATTCAGCACATAACATCGGTCATTTGGACCGAAAGCCATGAAACCTCGAACATGATAGGTCATTTTATGAAGGTTTTTTCGAAACATGATCAATATACCAAGTCTGGTATTTTTCCTTTCAACTATGTAACAAAATATGACACCACGCGAAGGATTTTCATTGTTCGGCAGACATTTAGTCCCGGATGTAGTCACAAACCGGGACTAAAAATATTTTCCGCCATTTCCCACCTCTTCCCGCCAAGTTTTCCCGCCCTTTGCTTTCTACTAGAGCTTTTAGTCCCGGATGTAGTCACTAACCGGGACTAAAGATATTTCCAGCCATTTCCCAAAGCTTCACGCCAAGTTTTCCCGCCCTTTCCCTCTATATTTAGGGTGATCGTGTCATGGCTATCCACACATCCACACCTTCCTCTATTAGAACAATGGACAACGCCATCGGGTCCATTCTCGACCTCGAGACCGAGGCGCTGGCGCCAACTACCCTTGTCCGCCACGGCTACCGCCTCGCCGATGCTGGATGCGCCAGAGGGTTCCTGTCCCTCCTGTCCCTCAAGGTTCCGCACGCCAGGCGGCCATCACAAACCACTTCTACCACGAGCTCACGCCGGAGCAGTGGATGGATCCCTAGTGGGATCCCGACAACTACGACACCTGGAATGCCTTCTTCGCTAATAGGTGGGAAAGGGAGCTCGCCAGGTACGAGGGTGATGGCCCGCCACCGGTGAACCACAACGGCCGCCGTCTCAGGGTGGGCGAACCGTACTATCATCGGAGTGATGCGCTACATCGCCGGGGGAGACCATCCTCGCCTACAGTGCCCACGAGTCCACCCGCCACAGGCCCCACACTTTCCCGGCGGTAGCGGCATCGTCTTCTAGGAGACCCCTCTCCCACCCGCCGTGAATCCGAGGCTGGATTGGCCCCTGGTATATGCCATGGATGGGCTGAGGATCCCCGGAGTGGCAGGTGACGATGACGATGATGATGACGACGACGATGAAGACCCTGAAGCTGCGTACTATAGGACTAGACATGATTATGACTAAAGGGGGCGGCTTTAGTCCTGAGTGTTAGCTAGTCCCGGTTTGTCCTGGTTTTTAATATTAATAAATGTCTTGAGTGTTACCTAATAAATAGAGGGAAAATGCCTATATAAAGAGAGGGTTCATATTTAGTCCTGGTTGGAGAAACCAACCGCGACTGAAGGGATTGCGGCAGAGTGGGCCAGGCAACACTAATAATAGGGGTGAGTGTCGACATTATGTCGTGTGGCTTGTACCTTGTCCCGGATGGTGTCACCAACCGGGACTAAAGATGAACCTTTAGTCCCGGTTGGAGACACCAACCGGGACTAAAGATGAGTCAGCACTAATAATAGGGGTGAGTGTCGACATTATGTCGTGAGTGTCGACATTATGCCGAGCTGCTTGTACTATAAATATGCATCCTTGTGAGTAGTCCTCTAGCCAGTTTGAGGCATCTCCAAGATGGTTTTAGAGAGCAGGGACACCACTACGCCAGTTGTGGATATGCCAGTGAGCCAGGTCCTCCGGCATCTCCGAGAATGGTCATAGAGGCACTCCCTAATATGTGAAATTAGTTAGCTCGAGGCGATTGATCTAGTTAGTGAAGTTACAAGCTGCAAGATGGTTTTAGAGAAGGGACACCATCATGGCCAGTTTGAGGAGATGTTGACGGAGCCCAGTCCTCCGCATCTCCGAGAACTGGTCATAGAGGCACTCCTAATATGTGAAATTAGTTAGCTCCAAGGCGATTGATCTACTTAGTGAAGTTACAAGCTGCAAGATGGTTTTCGAGCGGGGACACCATCTGCCAGCAGTTCGAGGAGATGCCGACGGAGCCAGTCCTCCGCATCTCCGAGAAACTGGTCATAGAGGCACTCCTAATATGTGAAATTAGTTAGCTCCGAGGCGTATTGATCTAGTTAGTGAAGTTACAAAGTGCAAGATGGTTTTGAGAGCGGGGACACCACTCGACCAGTTTCAGGGAGATGCCGACGGAGCCCAGTCCTCCGGCATCTCCAAGAAACTGGTCATAGAGGCACTCCCGGTCCAGCCACAAAACGGGACTAACACTGAAGACAATTATTAATATTAAAAACTGAGACTACAAAACCGGGACTAAAGGCCACAAACCGCGAAAGATATCCTTCGGTCAAGCCACAAACCGCAAAGACATGAACTAGAGTTACATAATATGAGCATGAACTTCTTGGCATATGTCATTCCTTATGGCCGCTTCAGACGTAACAATGGAGCATCTTCTTTACTTAACGGAATGCTTGGGTCAGTTTTCACTGTAAAGGGCGGAATTTCATCAAACTTATTATAATCTTATGACATGTCGGTCTTGTCCTCGATTCCCACGATGTTTCTTTTCCCTGAAAGAACTATGTGACGCTTTGGCTCATCATATGATGTATTCGTTTGCATATTTTTTCTTTTTTCGTCCGGAGGACATGTCCTTCACATAGAAAACCTGAGACACATCATTGGCTAGGACGAATGGTTCATCTCTATAACCAAGATTGTTGAGATCCACTGTTGTCATTCCGTACAACTGGTCTATCTTTACCCCTTCCCCATTCAGGTTGACCCATTTGCAGCGAAACAAAGGGACCTTAAAAGAGACTCCATAGTCTAGTTCCCATATCTCCTCTATGTAACCATAATATGTGTCCTTTTGTCCATTCTCGTCTATTGCATCAAAGCGGACACCACTATTTTGGTTGGTGCTCTTTTTATCTTGGGCGATCGTGTAGAATGTATTCCCATTTATTTCGCACTTTGGAAATTCAATACAGTAGAAGATGGTGAGGCGGCCAACAAGTATAGCTGATCTCCAACAGTGGTGTCATTCAAGAGATGTGTCCGCATCCAACCACCGAAAGACTTGATGTGTTCATCTGTAATCCATGATTCAGGCTTCCCCGGGTTTTTGGAGCGTACAATATTCTTGTGTTCCTCGATATACGGAGCTGCCAAGGTGGAATTATGTAGAACTGTAGTGTGCTTTAGTGAAAGAATTCCGTCCCTACATATCATTGCTTTCTTTCCCAGCGGTTTTTCCACTTAGTCTTCCCTCATGCCACGAGTCGTAAACACCAATCGCTTAAGGTCGAATAAAGTCAACACAAAACTCAATGACCTCCTCTGCTCCATATCCCTTGGAGATGCTTCCTTCCGTCTAGCACGGTTATGAACATATTTCTTTAAGACTCCCATGAACCTCTCAAAGGGGAACATATTGTGCAGAAATACCGACCGAGAATGGCAATCTCTTCCACTAGATGAACCAGAGATGCGTCATAATATTGAAGAAGGATGGTGGGAACACCAATTCAAAACTAACAAGACATTGTACCACATCCTTCAGAACCTTGGCAGAATATCTGGATTGATTACCTTCGAGATATTGCATTGAGGAATGCACACTTCACAATGGATACTCGAACATTTTCCTAGAAGCCCCTCAATGCAATCGGAAGCAATCGTCATAATCACGTGATCATGAGACTTCAGGTTTTGGAACTTTTCTCCGCCATATTTATTATCCCTTTATATTAGATGAGAAACCCGACGGCACCTTGATACCGTAAAGGACTTCAAAAAGATTTCCTTCTCGCTTTGGTAAGAGCATAGCCGGTACGACTTAAGTGACGCCTTTATCCGCCTTGTTATGTGTATGCATGTTCTTTGGGTCTTTCATAATTTGTTGGTCCTCCGTTGCTTCGTGTATCTTTTGTCTTCTCATACACTCCTAGGAATCCTAGCAGGTTCACGCAGAGATTCTTCGTCACGTGCATCACGTCGATTGAAGAGCGGACATGCAGGACTTTCCAATATGGCAGCTCCCAAAATATAGATTTCTTCTTCCACATGGGTGCGTGTCCTGTGCGACGTGCTCGAACTGATTGACCGCCGGGACCCTTTCCAAAGATTACTTATGTCCTTGACCATACCAAATACATCATCACCGCGGGAAGTTCAGGCTTCTTCCGGTGATCTGCCTCACCTTTGAAATGCTTTCCTTTCTTTCTTACGGGATGATTTGTCGTAAAAAATCGTCGATTCGCCAGGTACACATCCTTCTTGCATTTATGCAAATATGTACCTTCGGTCTTATCTAAACAGTGGGTGCATGCCTTATATCCCTTGTTTGTCCATCCGAAAGGTTACTAAGAGCAGCCAATCATTGATGGTTCTGAATAACAACCTCAGAGATTAAATGGCTCGCTTGTTCTCATCCCACACACGTACACCTGGTTTGCCCCACAACCGTAAGAGTTCTTCAACTAATGGCCTAAGGTACACATTAATGTCGTTGCCGTTGCTTCGGCCTTGGATGAGCACGCATCATAATGAACTTACGCTTCATGCACAACCAAGGAGGCAGGTTGTAGATACATAGAGTCACGGGCCAGGTCTTGTGGATCGTAGCTCTGCTCCCCAAAAGGATTCATGCCATTCGTACTTAGATCAAACCATAAGTTCCTTGCGTCACCTGCAAAGTCCGGGAAGTCTCTCTCGATTTTTCTCCACTGTGACCCATCAGTAGGGTGTCTCAACTTCCGCCTTTCTTACGGTCTTCTTTGTGCCATCGCAACAACCCGGCATGCTCTTTGTTTCGAACATGCGTTTCAACCTTGGTATTATAGGAGCATACCACATAACCTTAGCAGAACCCTCTTCCGAGGGGCTCTCCTCAACATCACCAGGTCATCTTGTTCGATCTTATACCAAGCAACGCTGCATACCGGCATTTATCTAAATTCTCATACTCCTTACATGTAGAGGATGCGATCATTAATGCATGCATGTATCTTTTGCACATCTAATCCTAGAGGACAGAGAGTCTTCTTTGCTTCAGAGGTACTCTCGGAAGTTCGTTATGTTTTGGAAACTTGCTTCATTATTTTCAGCATCTTTTCAAATGAGGAGTCATTAGACCACACTCGCCTTCCATCGCAACAATTCCAAGATGGTACCGAGCTTTGTGCTGCCATCTTCACAATTTGGGTACAACAATTTCTTGTGATCTTCTAACATGCCCTCTAACTTCAACTTCTCATTTTCTGTTTCATAGTCTCGCTTTGCATCGAAATGACCCTACCAAGTTCATCACCGCTCATCCGATGCCCGTTCTTCACCTCTTTCCTCTCCATTGTCTTCCATTGCAGATCATCAGATTCAGGAAACATATGATGATAGTTGTTATCATCATCTTCTTCTTCACCATCTTCCATCATAACCCCTCTTTCCCGTGCTTGGTCCAGCAATTATAGTTGGGCATGAAACCTTTCATAATCGGTGGCGCGAATGATTTTCGGGAAGAGTACTCCTTGTTGTTCCGACATTGAACACATGGACAACGATAAATCCATTCTCTTTGTTTGCCGTAGCCACATCGATAAATTTATCCACGCCTTTGATATACCCACGCTACCGTCACCGACATCCATTCCCGACCGCTCATCTGCATCATATAAGTAAGTTTATCAAAAACAGACATCATAAATAGTGAAATAACCAATTCACACCGACACATGAATTGTATCAATGACCTAGAAAAGATAAGATTGCTAACCTCGATCGAGGGAAATAACGAGGAGAAAGCTCAAGTGCGTCTCGGACACCTTCTATATTTTTGTTCTATGAGAAATTCAACGGGATTATTCACTCAAACATTTCAACAAACACCTTCAATGCATGCATGATAAAAAGCACACCCCTCACACC
The DNA here is from genome assembly GCA_023614405.1 of Avena insularis. Taxonomy (NCBI): domain Eukaryota; kingdom Viridiplantae; phylum Streptophyta; class Magnoliopsida; order Poales; family Poaceae; genus Avena; species Avena insularis. Next base: position 411,641,245 of record CM042691.1, read on the forward strand.
TTTCACCATTCGAAAAACAGAGGGAGGCGAGGGGCTGGTGCATTTATAGATAGCGGGGAACTGTCGGTTGGAGCCAACAACGGGACTAAAGGTGCGTGCCACGCCATGTGGCCGGCCAATCTTTAGTCCCGATTGCTGGCTCCAACCGGGACGATTGCCCTTACCAACCGGGACGATGCCCTCGCCCTGCGTTCGCTCCAACCGACGGCGTGCCGATTAGTCCCGGTTGGTGGCGCAACCGGGACAAATGCTCTGAGGGGTCGCGAACGGATAGCCCTTTTTCCACTAGTGCGGTAGAACATGTAATGCACGGAACCACTGAAGCAAGCAAGGAAAGTATATATGCTCACTATTATCTCCATTCCGGTTTATAAGGAAGATACCTATTTTTAAAAAATAGTTTAACCACAAATTTGGTCAATAATATATGAATCATATGTCACAAAAATTATAACATTAGAAGCGTATTTTAAATATAAATCTAATGGTATAATTTTTGTTAAATATAATTTGTATTTTATTGACCAAATTAACATAGAGTAGTAACATGCATATGTTGCTAGTCTATATTACTACCTTTATAATGGATACTAACATGGGTGTGGTGTCATACAAATGGTTATTTATTAGATTGTAGACTCATTTCATCTTGATATGTGTGATATTATAGTAACTAGATATCTGACAGTAGCTAGATATGTTACTCCGTCTATCTCTCTCCACATTAACTCACTGCCACATAAGCAATTTTGCTGAGTTGGACCCTTAGTTACTACTGAAGTTACTTGATGGTCATAGTGGGAGTATCATAATACTAGTATCATGCATATGATACTAGTCTATGATACTATGTCTCTAGTGCATTATATCATAGTAGTGATATATTTATTGATTTATAGAATCTCTATGTAAAATGTGTGTACAAGATTTATTTGTCATTATGATTTTTAGTTTTACGTGCTATGATACGGTATCTACCTATGATACTCTAACCACCTCTCTCTTTATTAATTATGACGCCACATCAGATTTTTGCCAAGTTGGCATGCCTGATACACCTTACGATACTAGCATTAGGACCAGCCTTATAGACCGGAATGGAGGTAGTATCTCAGATCACTATGACTAGACTCACAATGGTCGAATAACTGATCCCTTGATTTGTGCACCATGACTCCTTATCCTTTCTTTCTTACCCACAATGGTCAATTGACAAGCCAATTGGCCTCACTACAAGACGCACGCGCTAGCCGAGGAAAAAAAGTCGTCGGCGTAGGCCAAAATTCTCTCGGCTTATGCTACCCGATGGCTGCCCTCGGCGTAGCCTTCTCGGCAAAGGTCTTCCTTGGCGGAGGCACTTTTGTCCATCGACGTAGGTCTAACCATTGGCGTATGCTACACCGACGGCTTTGCCCTCGGCATAGCCCCGTCGGCATAATAACGACAGGTTTTAAAAAAGTTCAAAAAAAATCATTTTTTTGAATTTTCCTCTCAACTTTTTAAAATCTTTGAATTGTTTGAATCATTAATCTCTCACCTGGAACATTTTTAACACTAATTATATTTAATCTTTAATTAAATTGCAGTCTTTATCAAACTTTCTGCTCAGTCACCTATCTTAATACTACTCTAACTCCAGCACGCTTAACTTCTCAGTTCCTTCCGAATTTGAAACTACAAACACTTATTTAAGTACACAATAATGAATAAGTAAAAATATTACTGATTCAAATAAAAATACTATTGAATTCAAATAAAAATATAATAATTTTACTTTTTTGTATTTTCTATTTAATATAGAATAATTAATATCTTTAAATCCGTAAATCAGAATTCAATAAATAATATGTCTAAAATGATTAAAAAATGAAAGGAATCTAATTATGATATCCATATCAATTTATCACAAACCCCCATTTTTGAATTATCTATTTGGTGGTTGCTTCACAAAATCCTCTTTTTTGCGCTCGAAAAATGAAAAATGGATTTTTGGTGCGACGAAAAGGAAAACTTCCTCCTACAATATTGTTCACCATCCCATGATGCACATGTATGCACAATATGGACATATTATCATAAACTATGCCTTGATTCTAGCCATAACATTGGTCATTTGACCCGAAAACCAAGAAAACTCGAATAAGATAGGTCATTTTGTGAAGGTTTTTTTAGACATAATCAATATAGCAGGTTTGATATATTTCCTTCCAACTATGTCACATAATATGACATCACGTGAAGGTTTTGCATTGTTTTGATCGTTTTTGAATTTTTTATGTCCGTTTTAAACTATCATCAAACTTTGTCGAATGGCGGGCATGAAGGTTCTTAGCTCGGGGCCGAGCCTCGCTAAACTTGCATTGGATCTTTGATAAAATAGCATATTCTGAACCTGAAAATGATTTTTGTAAAAAATCATGAGCATTAGATCATGTATCTATAATTCATATCTAACCTACTTCCTGCCGATTCAGCAGGAATTTGTCTTTTTCACTAGGAATAGACATAAAGGTTTGAGATCCCTATGTTAGGACATTTTTCATGTAAGGTGGTATAGTATTTTGTAAAAATGTGGTGGTACCATTTTGAATTAGCCACTTGGTGATTGCTTCACAAAACCGTCCATTTTTTGCACTCGGAAAATGGAAAATGGCTTTTTGGTGCGATGAAAAAAAAACTTCCTCCTACAACATTGTTCGTCATCCCATGATGCACATGTATTCACAATATAGGCACATTATCACAAACTATTCCTTAATTCTAGCCATAACATTGGTTATTTGACCCGAAAGCCAAGAAACCTCGAATAAGATAGGTCATTTTATGAAGATTTTTTGAGACATAATCAATATACCAAGTTTGATATTTTTTCTTCTAACTATGTCACATAATATGACACCACACGAAGATTTCGCATTGTTTGGATCGTTTTTGAATTTCTTATGCCTCTTTTAACTTATATATAATGTTTTATGTTTCACTTAATTTTTATTTACAAATGTGTACTATTTGAGTGTAGATAGATAGATCTTATTTTTCTGCAAATTTTGATATATTATTTGTATTTTTCCAAATTAAAATGATTTAGTTATGATTTTTCAAAGTTTAATGAGATAAAAGAAAAAATAGCTACGCCGAGGGTAGCCGTCGGCGTTGCATAGGATAGGGCAATTCTACACCGACGGATACTTGGCGGGCTGGCCTAATCACGGTCTATGCCGACGGTCCCGACGTTTGACCGTCAGCGTAGGGACCGGCTATCGGCATATTCATCCATGCCTGTAGTGCCTTACTTTTAGGTCAATTGAAACCTAGGCCAATTTGGGCTAGTTTTTGGCATACTCGTCCGGAGAAGCTGCACCGAAACAATAATGGCTCGCGGAATCATGCATCATGTCGCCCTGATTTCTAAACTAGCTAGTACTACCTCTGTTTGGGATTATAAGTCCCGCGCGGATAACTAGGTTACCAATTTGAACAAGATAATATAAATATTATAGCATAAAAATTGTACCATTAGATACTTTAGAGGTTATATTTTTTAATGCATAATTTTTGTGATATATAAGTTATATTTTGTTGGTCAAATTAACAACCTAGGTATGCGCGTAGAAACTATAATCCCGAACAGAGGGAGTAGCATGCAACTACTATAGCCTTTTCCGTGCGTCTTTCATTTACAAGCATGCTGTGGTCAAAATAGAAGTCAACTTGGAGACGGGCACGCCTGAGCAAAAGCATCAAGGAAAAACTATCTAAGCACACAACACGCAAGGGAGGTAGGAGTAGAACATTTCAACGTCTTCCTAAAAGCTACTTCTCCATCTCCATTTCTTTTCCCTCGGGCGTGTATGTGTACGTCTACGTGGTGCTTTATTGATTCGTGTGGACACTATAATTGATTTGGAATATTTTTTGGGTTGGTCGACATGCATGAGAGAGATATGACAGAGTATGACAGAATCTGATACGCTCATCTATTTATCGGGTGGTGGTCTTTCTTTCTTAGTTTGTCATACCTGCATATTGCTTTTCTGCAATTATACTGTGGCTGGATACTAGTTTATTAATTTATAACTTCACATTCATGGGGTGCACATATTCTCTGATAAATATTTTTCTAATTAAGAGTGAACTCCACTATTTAACTTTGTTTTGTGGTTTTTTCTGAAGTAAATGTTTGTGACTCTGTGAGACTTGTTACCCCGTTTAATTTTTGTACCACATTTTGCCCCTGGTTATGAGAGTTTGGGCACACATGTCAGGCCGACGTGCATGTAGAGTCACTTGTGTTGGAATATTAGGCATAATTTTCACGATTAATTTCAGAATATAAATCATGACAACAGCAGCTACAATCACGTGAACCTCTAATATACTAGATGTATTGATCAACATGAAGACTATACGCACTAATAGTCATAGTAGAACAACAAATCTGATAATGGTGTACGTACTGATCGGTTGTCGATGTAGTCGCCTTTGATGCAGTAACTTGTCGAAGAAGTCGGCGTTGAAGACGACGCGCACGAGGTCCGGCTTGACGATCGGGAAGACGCGCCGTGATGACGAACTTGAGCAGTCGCGCGGAGCGCTTTTCAAAAATCTTATTCGCCCTCTCCCGTACAGGATCGCAAAGGCGAGTGATTCCGGAGACCTGCTCTCCCGACCACCGGTGCACGCCGGCAAGCGGGGTGAAGTAGACTACGGTGGCGGCGCAAGCAGAGAGGATGATAAAACCCTAGATTGGTTTGGTGTCGTTCGTTGTGGAAGCCGCACGGGCGTTTATATAGAGCAGCTCGGAAATCCCATATAGGACACAAAGTGGACCAAGCCTACGTCGCGCACGTTCGGGTCGGTTAGAGATAGCCCACGATTCGGGAGCGACCCGAATCCGCTAACTGTTGACACGTCTGTCTAACCGCACATATTTTCCTGAGCAGCAAAATAAAGGCAAGATTCCCACATCGCGTCGCCTCGCCTAACGCGGCGTCGGAGGAGGAGGAGGAGCACGTATAGCTCTCTTAATGTCATTCACTTACAAAGTGGTGCAACACTTCACCTTATAAGGTGGTGCAACTCTCCTTCAACTTTCCATGTGGGACTAAACTTTAGCTTACACTACTCTTGCCACACACATGTGCGCTGCCACCAACTTGGGCCAAATCACATATAGGCTTCCACATACAAGGGCTTTGAGATTTAAGGAAAATCTGAAATCTCACGTGGGTCTAATGATTTAGCCCATTATTTCTAACAAGTTGCCGATTCAGAAGTGTGTCACATTTTTACATTTTCTTACTGAGCCAGACTAGTAGTGATGGGTCTCTGCCTCGTGTCGCCCTACAGTGGTGGTACAACTGACGAACCATGGCTCCAACCCGCTAGTGATTTTATGTTGAACGTACTCAAGTCGACCTAATATAAATTAGGGAAAATAAAACAAGTATACCCTTGGCAATCTCACTGAGCCGGATCTTGGCGTGTTGTGTCAGTAATTTTTTTTTTTTTTTGCTTCCAATCTTGCCCCGACGTGGCCCAACAAAAAACTTACCACACACCGTGCCCATTATCGTGCTATCGGTATAGACTTGTGGCTCTTTCTTCAGCAGAGAGATAAGCACGACAATCATGCTATTTTCCTTGCCCTCATTGCCGCCATCTTCTACCTTCCGCCTCTCCGCGTCAACGAGCCGCTGCACGAACACATGCCTTCTACTACTTACAGGCGCAAGGACCTTTTCCTTGCGCCATACACATCGAACCAGTGCAGTAGCGGAAGGTAGTCCCACATGCTGGTAGTGCCGAGATGCTCTCAATCTAGCCGAGCATCTTGCTGAACTCTTGTGCCTCAACAGACATGTATGATGGTCTCCATGAGCATGCCGAAGAAGATCTTGAACCGCCTCCGCTTCAGTTGGATGCGCGGGGACTTTGCGGCCAATCTATACAGAATTGGCGGCCAATCTGTACAACCGCCGCACCATGGCGCACACCCGAGCGCGGAGAGTATGGGTTGCAAATGTCCTCATTTTCCAAACAACTGCTCATCGGTTCTATGATACAATAGCCTGGTTGCTCGACTAAACAAACGCTAGGCTTATTTGTTTTACTCCAGCATCTCATAGCATAGTAGTAGTGTTAAATAGTGGAATAGCTACTATTTCGGGAATACATGCGTCCATCGATAGCTCTAGATGGCAGGAAAAAATACTGTTCGGGATGGACTATATATATACAAACCAAAATACCCAAATCATCCCATATCCATGTGTGTGATCATGAGTATATTGCTCCATACATGCGATGCAATGCAATTCGGTCATGCAATACCCAAATCTTATGGCCTCTTCACATGAAAGATGCATGCATGCACAACATAGGTGACTCAACCTTACTGGAAACGGGCCAGGTGATACCACTGCCTGCTGCGTTTGGGCCCGAGGAACAAAGTGCAAACTTTGCATGGAAAAGATTATTTTGCCAACAAGTAGGCAACATGCATGGTTTCTCTAATTTAATTTTTTAATGAAAATGGTGTGCTCTCTCTATTTCATATTACTCCGCATATTAAATTGGTCAAAGTCAAGCTTTGTAACGTTTGAGTTTTTTTTTGCGGGTGTAAAACGTTTGAGTTTTGACTATGCATAATAAAATATCAACATACATCATACTAAATGTATACTAGTATATCAAAGTATATGGAATTACACTTATAGTAACAGAAAATCTAGATAGCGACCGGTCTGAAAAATTTCGAATCCGGCGGTGCGCCGTATAGTGCACTATCCGATGCCCGCATGCCACTAAACAACAACCGAATCAAAGCCAGCTAAGGAGCAAATCGAAAATTCAAAATGTTTTTCAGATCAAACCATTTGTTCGATTTAGGATCCGTTTTCACCGTTGGGCTAGTCGCGATGAGATCTTCGAAACTAGATCCCATGTTGATATGTTTCGATGAAAAAAAATTCGGACCAAAAAGTTATCAACCCTTAACACGTGAGCTATCCATGTCATGCTATGTAAGTTATCCACCCTAAAACATATAAGTTATCCAACAAATAAACGGGTTGGATCGAAACGTTCTCGCATTTCTCATGTGGTAAATTTTGTATCTTTCTCGCCTCATGAAACCTCGATTATCCTATATATTTTAGTACAGTTAATTAAATATAAGCTACGAGCTAGTTTAATTGGGACGCGGTAGGCTAGATGTTAGGGTACCGAGAATTCGTGTTAGGGCATCGACGGGCGGTGAAGGCTTGATACCCTAACACCCTTCAAGACTTTGTCACCCGTACGCCACACCAGTCGGCGACGAGAGATGAAGCCGGGCCATTAGATTACTGATTGCGTGTTCTATTTGTTCACTATAACTTAAGATGGTAGATTGGTGAGGGATAAGAGCCCATTTATTATATTATTGTATGCAAAAGAAAATAAGATTTAATTCCTTTAAAGAATTATGCTTGATGTTTGACACATTAGCTTCGAGGCTGAGTCGTCCGTATGTCGTTCACGGCGACGGACAATGAAACCGAGCCATTATAATAATTTTTATATTTTATCCGTAGGTAATTTTTTTGTAGTGATTGATAATTACATGGTATTGGGTGGGTAACTTAAATGCTGAAGTATGGATAACTCTAGTGTTACTAGTGGTTAAGTATTGTACAATTCATGGATAACTTTTATTTATATCTATGGATAACTTTGTGTAATTCTTAGAATATGTTTAGTTCTCTTTGTGGCCATTATATTTTTAATCCCTAATTTTCTCCATTTTAGCTAATTAAATATGCGATAGATTTATTTGATTTAGACATGATAGCCTAGGATAGCGAGACTCTGTCACCGTCGACTTGGTGAAAGCGGATCCGAAATCTGAAGAGTTCACATTTATGTTTTTTGTATGCATCCAAAAACTCAAACACACAACATGTTCGTAGGGGTGAATAACTTATGTGTTAATTTATGGATAACTTATATAGTACAGTCTGAATAACTTATGTGTTACGGGTGGATAACTTTTACGTGAAAAAGAAAAGTTATCAAAACATATCAACATGAGATCTACTTTCGAAGATCTTGTCGCGACTAGTCTAATGGTGAAAACGTAATGATGAAAACGATTCATAAATCCGATAAACGGTTTGACCTATAAACCATTTTGAATTTTCTAATTTTGCATTTAATTTCGATGACATTATTTATTTTGTCTTTTATGTTTAACACTAAACTCACTTCCTATTTTTGGCAGTAACACAAGCAAAGGCACGCTGGTGCACGTGGAGGCGCGCTGGTGCACATGCCCGCCAGGATTTGCAATCCAGAGACTGATCTAAACATAGCACAATCCTATAGTAATATTTGTTTAGTTCTGTAAATATTAATATTTTTTATCTATGATTGGTTAACTTTTGTAAAGTTTGCCCCTGACTAAATCTTATGCGGAGTAATATGAAACCTAGGGAGTATATTACTCATTCAAGTTTCAGTGACGAGCCACGGTTTTCCTCCCTCTTTACGATCTTGGCTATAACACTGTTATGTTTTGAAATTACATGTCAGCTTCCACAGCGTCTGCACTCATCATCCTCATCTGGTTTGCTGCAAACAGGATTTGGCCGTTGTCATCCCTTGCAAATAGCTCCCACCTTGGTAGGTTTCTTCCCTTTTCTGCTATGAAACCTGCATTTCCTGAACTAGTCTGATTGCTCATCCAAATTTTTGCACATTATTTCTGAACCTGATTTGTTTCTCTTCCGTGTTCAAGATCTGGATAGCGCTGCAAGAAATCATATACACTTCTCAGGGAAGAAACCACACAAGGATGATTTCATACATTTCTCCAGAATTAAAACAAAAACCAGCTCCAGACCAAAGGAGTGGGGCTCATCTTTTTTTTCGGATCAGAAGCCACTCTTGGTGATATTGGCAATTCTGAATCTGAAGAAGAATACTTTCTTCCAAAAGATAAGATTACTAAAACATTGGGCATTTATGAACAAAAATTCTATATCCGTGCATGTTCATGTTACATTGTCATTTTCTGAATGTCCACCTGCTTACATGCATCAAGGTTAACTGAAAGCATGTCATCAATACGAGCAAAGGTTTATTTAATGTTTCCATGTACTTCCTCTGTTTGGGATTATAAGTCCCGCACGGATAACTAGGTTGCTAATTCGAACAACAAAATATAAATAGTATAGCATAAAAATTATATCATTAGAAACTTTAAAGGTTATATTTTCTAATAGTATAATTTTTATGATATATAAATTATATTTTATTGGTCAAATTAACAACCTAGGTATGCGCGTAGGACCTATAATCCCGAACAGAGGAAGTATCACTGTTAACATCATGTATGCTACTGAATAAATAAACCAGAAAGGGGAACATGAGTACCAAATTAAGTGGCTAGGATGGCCTCCTGGCGGTTTGTCTCTTCATCTGCTTTTCTTCCGCTTGATTCTTGTTCCTCCTCATCACCTGCATCAGATGGAACTGTCTGTTCTTCTTCATCCCCTGAGTCAGACAGGGGATGAAAGATGAATTAACAGGAGAGAAATTAATTAAAAATGGAAATTACAAGTACAAGGTAATCAAACAAATTAAGATCGAAATTTTGTGTTAATACCTACCTACAGATCTCGATGGCCTACTGGCCAAGTGCTGCGCCAGTCCATCTCTCATCATGGCCAGTCCATCTCTCATCATGATACAATTCTCAAATGCAAGCTCCTGCACTTCCTGACTGTAGCTCGTGTCGCAACTGTTTGGTACGTATTCCTCCTCCATGGCTTTACCCTCCATGTCTATCACTATGTTATGCACCATGCAACACACACCGATTATATTGGAAAACACATGTGCATTTTCTGGGCGCCATAACTCTCCGTGCAAGCACTTCCACGTGTCTTTTAATCTTGCCAACCCCCTCAGAGTGATGGTTCTGACTGCAGAGAGTCTCCTATTGAACTCCACTTTGGGATTTGAGGAGAGATCCTTCTCCCGGTATGGTGCAAGAAGCCAAGGTAGAATGGGAAATCCTGCATCACTAATTATGTATTCCCCAACTTCAGCTCCATCTGATAACTTCACCTTGCCCCCATTTAGCCACTCACCCTTCTGGCGCTCCATCATGATAGGAGAGCTAAACAAAATCATCACTGATTTTTGGTACCTAACCATTCCGTATTATAGTCGATGATCCTCATATCTGGATCAACGACGACTTGCACGGCCATGCTGTAATTTTTCTCATGGTGGCAGTTTGATTCAGCCGATGAGATGTAAGTTGTATCTATAACACCGCAGCAGTTCGGCAACATATGGATAAAGTCAAATTTGGATTTGATCTTCTCCGTTTTAATGGAGTCTGGCAAGCGCACATGGTAGCTTCCTCGCTTCATCATAGCCCCCGCAAACAAAAAAGTTACCAGCGTGACGGTTGACTCCTTTATACTGAACTCAGATGCTACGGTCTCTACTGGCCCACCGGATATCAACATTCTCATAGCAACAGCTACTTGATCTTCCCAACACATCACCCTCCCATCAAGAACGGTGTACTTGCTCCCATCTTCCATAGACTTCGCCAAGCAGCAGATATAGTTAAAGGTACTTCTTTTCATTTTGAAGAAAGATTCAAATCTTTGTTCGTCCTCGAGAAAAGATAAGGTTCCTGAGAAGAAAATGTAAAATTGATTTCGTGATGCACAAAAGGACAGAGAATTAGAATGAATTAAGATGGATCAGTTGCATATTTTACCACCAAATTTCGATGACATGTTGGCCAATTGCTGGGAAACGATATCCCTCACCCTTACAGCATTCTCATCTGGCAACTGGCAGGCTTGCTGCCTATAATCCATATCCATGTTATGATTGCTCGGTATGCGCTCCAAGGTTGCACCTTCCATTTCTATCACTATGTTATGCAACATGCAGGACACATGGGTTATCTTAGCCCAAGGATGCAACAGTTCTTTGGAGAACAAGCCCTGCGACCCACCTAGATACATCCACTTCCACGTGTCTTTTAACCTTGCCAGCACTATCCGGGCGTTGATCCTGGCTGCGGAGTGTCTCTCATTGAATTCCAGTTTTGGACCTGAGAGGTCCTCTTCCTGGTAAGGTGTGAGGAGCCAGGGGAGAAGAGGGTATCTTGCATCACCAATTATGTATTCCCCAACTTCTGCTTCATATGATAACTTAAGCTTGCTACCATTCAGCCTCTGACCCTTCTGACATGCCCTGAAAAGATCAGAGCTCTGCAAAATGCTATCTGACCATCCCATAAAAATATTTGTGATTTTTGAATCCGGATCAACAACAACTTGCACTGCGATGTTGTGGTTGTTCTCATGGTCGCAGTTTGGTCCAGCTGGTGTAGTGATGCAAGCTGTATCTACAACACCACAGCAGTTTGGCATACCATGGATCAACTCAAACTTGGATTTGGTAGTCTCCATTTTCATGGAGTCTGGCCAGCACAAGTGGCGACTCAGTTGTTTCAACATAGCCTCAACAAACCTCCAAAAGATCAGCCCGAAGGTTGACCTGCTCAGACCAACATCAGATAATACGGTCTCTACTGGCAGACCACACATGAACATTTTCAGAGCAATAGCTACTTGATCCTGCAAAAGCAGCACCCTCCCGTCAAGAAGGGTGATATCTTCTATGGACTTCACCAAGCGGCATATGTAATTGAAGGTTCTTCTTTTCACTTTGAAGGCAGACTCAAATCTTTGTGCATCCGCAAAATTAGATAAGATTCCTGAGAAGAAAATGTAAAACTGGTTACTAAACTGCATATGGACAAATCAACTCGTCCTGTATTGCAAACCGACATAGGCACATAATTACATGGATCTACTAGGCTAAACTACACATAGTAAACAAAGAATCCTACAATTTCCAAGCCATGAGCTCTACTTACAATGTTAGAATAAAAGAGTCCTGGTCATATGCGAAGTTTAATAGTAAAATATAGCACTGAGGATCTGATATAGTAACCCAGCTGAATAAGTAAAATACATTAAAATGGGTGAATTCAGAAAGTCGTCGTATTAAATAACAAGCCATTAAAAAATCGTATGTAAACCTATGCAGCACCATGTGCATAACTCCAAATCCCTGGAAGGAACAAAAGGAGGTATCTGATGAACATGTAAATAATTCTATGCTGCAAAAGTTGCATCAGGTGTCGTAGCATGTATATGCATGACAAAGAAAAATGCTTAACTTGTTTGGGAAGAAAGAAAACAGAATCATCCATCCCCTTCTAGAATATATATTTCAGAACTTGCAAGACTACCCTTGGTCAAAATGTCTTTTGTTAGATATTTGTACTTCACAAAACAAAAACATGTAAAGTCTTGTAACCGGTAATATCTTTTGTTTTGAAGAAAGGTAAGAATTTCTTTTCCACAACAACTACCGGCTGTCTTGGGCAAAAAAAAAAAGAAAACAGCGAACCTAACGTTTGGCCATCTAGCGAGTTAAAAACCTATAAATAGCTATCATCCAAAGCAAGAAGATCCAATGGATCACATTCAAACATCTCATAGGGAGTTTCCACTTGCATGTGTATCTACGCTGACATTACAATCATGTATGTTTTCTTGTCCTATTCATCCTTCCAAACGACCCACTCAAGCAAAATGACAGATATGAAAGGTTGGAAACAGACTAAACTACAGAATACCAGAACGAATCAAACCAAATAAGCTTGTATATTAATTTACCAGAAGATATGTAAGGTTTCACCCTGAATTTAGTCTCAGAATCGTAGGGAGCTTGACGATGCTGACTCCTAAAATAAGTATGGTTCTGTGCATTCACAGAAACAGGACTTAATTCTTGGGAGAATACTGTTTGCATGTTCTGAACGAGCTCCTTAAACTTTTCATCATCAGTAGCCTCTTGAGTCTCTTTTATGAGATGAACAAAACCTATCAGGTTGCGTGCTCTCTCCAGGACCTCAACTTCATTGCACTCAACAAGAAGTGGGCCAACTTTTGCTTCAATCAACTTAATCATGCGAAGTATTGATTTTTCTTAAAAGAAGTCCTTGTCAACAATTTGTTCTTCTTCACCAGACCCAGTTGCAGCCTCTCTAACACTTTGATCAATAGCTAACCATTTAAATACCACATCCAATTCCATGTTGGAATCAGCTGACCTCTCAAGATAAATACTGCAACAGAATGTGATCACCTTATGTGCTGCCTGGATGTAGACGACTCTGACTAACATGGGCAGGAGGCTGGTCCTTGGCTGCAAGAGTGCCTCCAAAAGTTCAGCAGGATTCTTAGTGAATTCCACAAACTCACCAGAGATCCATGCAGCAGCAGAAAGAACAGGGAAGAAGAGATGGTTCTCAAGCAAAGCAGAGTTAATTAGGCGTGTTCTGGCTAAACGGACAAGCCTTGGCCGTGCATCCTGCACCCTGAGTCCCACATCAACAAGCTGCCGGGCAATCTCATCCCCCTGGGCACAATTCAGGGTCCTTGACGCATACCCGAGGACCCCGACATACCAGTCGAAGTTCATCACCACTTCATACTCATTGCGGCAACATGCTGCTAGAACAGCTTCAAGAATTTCGTTCGCAAACTCTGGGTCTGACTTGGCGGCTTGAGGGACCAGTATGCCAGCAATGCCCATGATATTGTCGCTGTCGACCATCTCCATGAGAAGGTGCAACGCCTCCTTACGGATGTTGGAGTTACTGACATCATTCAGCAGCAGGGCGATCACATCACGGCACTCATTTGCATATCCTGGGTAGAGCATACCAAGTGCCAGGAGCCCAAGTTTAGGATCACGAGCAACAGAAAGAAACTCCTTGACTTTCCCAATTGCGAGGTTCGCACCATGCACTGGCCGTGCAGCCAGCAGGGTGCGGATACACTGGAATGTGAGGAACATGTCTGAAGAACGAGCGAGGAGCTGGCATACTGGGTCAACAACGAGGCTCGACTCCACCAGAGGAACGAGCCTAGCCAACACCCTAAGCACACTGATGAGCGTCCAGATGCAGCGGGAGGTGGTGAGCAGGTTGCAGATGTGAGGCACGAGTGGGAGGAAAGGAGCCGCGTCAGCTGGCGGCGCCGAGAGCTCGCAGAAGGCGGCTGCGGCCGCGATGGACGCCCTTGGATCGGGTGCCGTGAGGCACGAAGTCAGCGGCTTGAAGAGGACCGGGAACGCCACGGACGGGGAGGCAGCCAGAATGCGCGTGGCCTCGGCGATGGCATGGGGCCTTCCGCTTGCCAGGTGGGGCACGAGGTCCTGCGCGATGTGGACGAAGAGGTCATCGGGCGCGGCGGCAGCCGCGGCGGGTGAAGAAAGGAGGTGGCATGCGATGGCGGAGAGGTGGCGGGAAGCAACAGCCTTGGTAGGACCGTCCATGGAGCTGATCTCGCGTTGTATCTCAGAATGGGCGCAGGCGACAGCAGCCGACTCGGCGGCAGCGGGGGAGGCAGCGGCGCATAGGGACTTAGCGAGATCGTCTAGGGAGCGCAGCATGCCCTGTTTGAAATTGAAATAGCAGCAGTGAATTACCAAGACAGGAAGGATGTATGTGAAGGAAGGTGAAATAGCTTACCATCACCCTCATGCGCGGCTGAGCATCTTGCTTAATCTCTTCGAGTAGAAGACCCAAAAAGGAAGAAGGGCCACCACCTTCCCCTTCTTTTATTTCCCGCTCCATTTCTTCTTCCCACTCTTGTTCGATCTGCCCAAACACAACAAATAAAATGAGAACAACTTAAACCCAAATTAGAAAAGGATGTTATACAATTGACAAGAAAAAATGGCCGGCCCACAATTTGCGCTATATAAGAAAAAATAAATAACTTGCACTGAGAACTTACACAAGTCTCAAAACGCGAACACACTCTGTCACCTCGGCAGTCCAATGAGAGAGTGGGACGGTGGCAAAATTTCCCGAGAGCAGTTTCGACAAGTTTATGTATAATTGTGTCATTGTTGGCACCAATACAGAGATCTAGCTTGGTGAGGGCAGAGAGGTGCTGGATGCCGAAATCAAGAGTATAATTCACGCAATCCTCCTTATGCGCCCCAAATGCAAGCTCGAGGTGTTCTAGCTTAGGCATTGATCCCTCTTTGAACTCCACCGCAGTCCCACAACAATTGATATCAAGGGAGAAATATTTCAAGCTTCTGAACCCAGTACGGACGAAGATCTTCCCGTTTCTGCCATACCAAGTCATCAGTTTCAGAGCAACCAAAGCAGGCATTCCTCCAAGGATCGTGATGTCTTCTGGTCCTGTACAATAGATATCAGCAAGATGTAACATACTAAGATTCCCTAGCGAGATCATCCAATTTGGAACCTTGTCAATGCTATAGTCATAGATGCAGATCTTCCGTAATGAAACAGGATTTACAGGCCGCCATGATTCTAGTGACAAGAGGCATTGTCTTACACAATTAGCATCGTAGCTGATAGTAAGATGATGAAGATTGGACGAAGATATTAGAGTCCCTAGAAACCTTACATTATCCACCTTTCTGCTCAACTTTGAACGTTCCACATATACACTCAACGTCCTTAACTTGGTTAGCTGACCCAGTTCTTGCAGAAACTTCTCCAGTTCGGTCTCAGAGACATCAACATGCTCTAGCTCTTCTAAGCTCTGCAGCTGTCCAATTATTCCATCCGAAAAACAAGAAGGTTCGAAGTTAGCATACAGACGGGACAACCTTTGAAGCTGCGTCATAGTTGATGGCACTTTTCTAATTGTGACAGGGCGCATGTCCAGTGTTTCTAAATACTTCAGTTTTCCAATTTCTTCTGGGATCTCAGTGATTGAACATGAAGCTCCAAGGCGCAAGTACTTGAGAAGAAGAAACTTTTCAATATTTGCCAAATCACGGCATCTTTCTATGTCCAACACACGAAGAACTGGAAAATCACACGCAAAATTCTGCCAGGCATACTCTAAAACAGAAAGTGATCGAACATGGGAGAGATCCCCTGGCACGGTAGCCATTCCATTGTCACGGCTCATGATAGAGATCCTGCGAACCTTGTGCTTTCCCCCGTGCTCTGCATCACCAAATGATGTCATGAAGTTCTCTTCTTTGGCCTTGCATGTGATGAAATCATGAATAATGTCATGAACACGGCATGCCATCACCTCGCCAAACAGCTCCAGGTCATTGAAGTGATTTAACCCAGCCGGTTGGATCAAACTTCTATTGATGAAATCATTAAAGTAACCCTCACCTACTTCAAATGTACTCTTCCCTTCTACTTCACGGACGAAACCCTCAGCCATCCATTTATGTATCAGGCTCTTTTTCTCGATGATATCATCTTCTGGGTATGCACTCAAATACAGCAAACAAGCTCTCATATAATGTGGAAGATCAAAATAACTCAAAGATAATATCTTTGTCATGTCACCAACACCTTCTTCCCTTGAAAGCGAAGAACCAACAGCAGCTAGCGCCTTGTTCCATACTTCTTCTGCAGTTTGATCAACAAGCTAACTAGACATGGTAATAATAGCCAATGGAAGCCCGTCACATTTTTCCAATATCCGTTCAGATACTTGTTTCAGATTAGGGGGCAATAAATCCTCAGAACGGAATGCTCTTCCAAGAAACAGTCTTCTGGAGTCAACTAGACTGAGGTGTTCCATTCTATAAACATAGCCGCCTTCAGTGGAACAAAATAATGCAACTGCACTGTTGCGTGTTGTAGTGATAATTCTGCTCCCGTGCTCATTATTCGGTAACGCGTCTTTAATAGTTTTCCATGCTTCTGTGCTCCATAGATCATCGATCACCATAAGGTACCTGCCATATGATTTTAAAAAAGATATATTTAATATTGAAGCCATGTAAGATTTAACAAAGATACATTCATGGTGGCTAGCTATTACTAAAATATTACAGCAGATTATTAAGACAGTGACAGCCAGCTTTCGACACAAAGTCTTCGTCATTATGCAATACGTCATTACTCTTGCTGTGATTCTGTTATGACCAGCCTGTCATATACTAGGAGGGGGCCCGACCGTGGGCCCAATTAGGGGCTTAGCCCATTTATTTTTATCTATTCTCATCTCATAAATACTAGTTGTAATGAGACGTGATCAATCAAGCAATAATTATATCATTATTGCCGACTCCCAAAGGAGTCGGCCTCTCCTAGCCCTAGCAGCCGCCGCCTCCTTGCGCCGCCGCCACGGCGCCCTGTCGCCGGCACCCTCCTCCTCGGCCGCGCCAGCTCTCCTCCTTCCCCTACAACCTACGCCCTAGACACGGTAGAACCCCAGCTCCTACCAACTTGGTATCAGATAGCTCTTGTTCGATCATGTCGTCACCATCCCCCCGCGTCCACCACGCCGGCCGGCCCGCTGCCCGCCACTACGGCCGCCGCCACCACCGCCGCTGCCATCGCGTTGCCTTCGGACCCGCCGCCGACTCCCGTCGTCTACATCCCCGAGCAGATGAGCGGGGCCATCAACGACCTCGTCACCGCCGTCCAAGGGATCCGGCTATTCCTGATCAGCTCCTAGGGGCCACCGGCGCCGCCGCAGCCGCCCGCCGCCACCGTCCTGGCGACTGTGCCCTGGATACCGGCGCTCCCCGGCGTGCAGCTACTGCCACCCCCACCACCGGTCCTGCCCTGGCCGGCGTGGCCGCCGCCCCTCACCACAGGGCCAGCCTCCACCGCCACGAGCGGCGTCCTTATTCAGCAGGTCCGCTTCCCCGTCGCTATCTTCGCCAAGCTTGACTTCGCCACCTTCGACGGTGAGGACCCCTCACCGGATCAACCGGTCGCGATCAGTTCTTCGCCAGATGGCGCACCCTTGCGTCCGCACTTTTTTGGGCCTCCTATCACCTCCGGGCGCACAGACATGGTACTACTCCCTCGAGCAGGACAAGGGCGGCATGCCTCCGTGGGACCGCTTTCGGGAGCTCTGTCTCCTCCGCTTCGGGCCGCCGATTTGCGGGAGCCGACTGGCTGAGCTTGGGCGCCTGCCCTTCACTACCAAGGTGCAGGACTTCGCCGAGCGTTTCCAGGCCCTCGCTTGCCATGCCTCGGGCGTGACAGGACAGCAGCTCGCCGAGCTCTTCATTGGGGGACTTCCGGACCACATCCGGGTGGACGTGGAGCTTCAGGCCCCCCAAGACCTCCAGACGACGATGCACTATGCCCGCGCATACGAGCGTCGCGCACAGGCGATGCAGCACGGACCATCGGGCCGCGGAGGCCACCCGGCCATCACCGCCTGCAGCACGGCCGGACCAGCCGAACCCGGCCACGCCAGCGGCCAACGCCCCGGTCGCGACACGTATGTTCCGGCGGCTTACCCCGGCCGAGCAGCTCGAGCGCCGCCGCCTCGGCCTGTGCTTCAACTGTGACGAGCCCTATGCACCTGGTCACATCTGCCCGCGCCTCTTCTACCTGAAGACAATCGACGACTTCGACGCGGACACACTCGCCGAAACGCCAGCGTCGGCCGAGCCCGTCACCACGACCACGCCGGCCACTGCTTTCGTGGTCTCGCTCCACGCGTTGGCCGGTATCCGCCACGAGCGCACTATGCTCCTGCCGGTGACGATCCGAGGCGAGCACCTGGTGGCCCTCTTGGACATGAGCTCTGCGCATAACTTCCTGCCGGCGATCATCTCCGCGTCACGGTGGCTAACGGTGACCGCCTTCGGTGCCATGGCCTGGCGCAGCACGTGCCTCTCACAATCAGCGACGAGCACTTCACCATCACATGTGCCAGCATCAACTTGGGCTATTTCAACTTCATCCTCGGCGTCGACTTCTTGTGGACCCTCGGCCCCATCCTGTGGGACTTCGACACCCTCACGATGACCTTCTGGCGCCAGGGCCGCCGCGTCCGGTGGGAGGGCATTGAGGGCACCGCCCCGGCACCACAGCTCCAGCTCGCCACGACCGACACCGAGCACCCCCTCCTGACACACCTCCTGCAGCAGCACGGCGACCTCTTCGACGAGCCGCAGGGTCTACCGCCTGTCCGGGTGTACGATCACCGTATCCGCCTCTTACCGGACACGGCACCGGTGGCCGTGCGGCCCTACCGCTATCCACAGCTGCAGAAGGATGAATTGGAGCGGCAGTGCGCGCTCATGCTCGCCGCCGGTATCATCCTGATCTCCACGTCACCATTCTCGGCGCCGGTCCTCCTCGCCCGCAAGTCGGACGGCACGTGGCGTTTCTGCATCGACTACCGTGCCCTCAACGCGCTGACGCTCAAGGACAAGTTCCCTATTCCGGTGGTTGACGAGCTCCATGGGGCGTGCTTCTTCACCAAGGTCGACTTGTGGTCGGGCTACCATCAGGTGCGCATGCACCCGGAGGATATCGCCAAGATGGCGTTCCGGACGCATCACGGCCACTTCGAGTTCTTGGTGATGCCCTTTGGCCTCACCAACGCCCCAGCGACGTTCCATAGTGCCCCAGCGACGTCCTTCGCCCCTACTTGCACCGGTTTGTGCTTGTTTTTTATGACATTCTCATCTACAGCACCTCGTGGGCGGAGCACCTGCAGCACATCGCCATCGTCTTCAACGAGCTTCGAGCGCATCATCTTCACCTTAAGCGCTCGAAGTGCTCGTTCGGGACGTCAACGGTCGCCTACCTCAGCCATGTCATCTCTGCCGAGGAGGTGGCCATGGATGCGGACAAGGTGGCCGCCATCGCGGCATGGCCGGCACCGCACTCGCCGTGCGCCCTTCGCGGTTTTCTGGGCCTCGCAGGATACTACCGAAAATTTATCTGGGACTACGGCCTCATCGCAGCACGACTCACGCGCCTGCTGCGTCGCGACGCCTTCGCCTGGGACAACGAGGCCACCGCGGCATTTGAGGCCCTGAAGGGGGCCCTCACGACGGGCCCGGTTCTCCAGATGCCAGACTTCACCCGGCCCTTCATCCTGGACTGCGACGCCTCCGGGGTGGGGTTCGGCGTTGTGCTGCACCAGGGCGACGGGCCTCTCGCCTACTTCAGTCGCCCCTTCGCCGCACGCCATCTCAAGCTCGACGCTTACGAGCAGGAGCTATTGGCTTGGTGCAGGCCGTGCGCCACTGGCGCCCATATCTTTGGGGGCAGTCGTTCCGAATTCGCACGGATCATTACAGCCTCAAGTTCTTATTGGACCGATGGTCACAATCAGCGATCAGTGGATCAGCAAGCTCTTTGGCTTTGATTTCACTGTCGAGTATCGCCCCGGGCGCCTCAACACCGTAACGGACGCCCTGTCCCGCCGCGGCACAGACCATGCTGAGGCGGACGGTGCCTCCGAGGGGGCGGTGATGTGCCTCCGTTCGGGGCCCTCCTTCGCCTTCTTCGACGCCATTCGTCGGGAGATCGAGGCGGCACCCGACGCCAAGCTCCTGCAGCAACAACTGGAGACGGGCGAGCTGGCCGAGCCATGGCGCTTGGCGGACGGCTTGCTCTTGCATGAGCGCCGCATTTTCGTGCCCGACCACGACGACCTCCGCCATCAGGTGTTGTTGATGGCCCATTCTGCAGGTCACGAGGGCATTCAGAAGACCCTCCACCGTCTCCGCGCCGACTTCTATATACCCGGTGATCGGGCCTTGGTCCGGGACTGGGTGCGCTCTTGTGCGACGTGCCAACGCAACAAGACTAAGACCCTGCGGCCGGCAGGGATGTTGCAGCCGCTAGAGGTGCCTTCCCAGGTCTGGGTCGATATCTCCATGGACTTCATTGAGGGCCTCCCCAAGGTGGGCGGCAAGTCGGTTATCCTCACGGTGGTCGACCGCTTCTCCAAGTATGCACACTTCATCGCGCTCGGCCACCCATACACTGCTGCGTCCGTGGCTCGTGCCTTCTTCGACGGCATCGTCCGCCTCCACGGGTTTCCGGCTTCAATCGTCAGTGAACGCGACCCCGTGTTCACGGGGCATGTGTGGCGCGACCTCTTCTGGATGGCGGGGGTGAAACTCTGGTTTAGCACCGCTTTCCACCCTCAGACGGACGGCCAGTCGGAGGTGGTCAACAAGGTGATCGCCATGTACTTGCGTTGTGTCACCAGGGATTGTCCGCGCGCGTGGGTGGATTGGCTTGCATGGGCAGAGTACTGCTACAACACCTCCTATCACTCCGCCCTGTGCACCACGCCATTCGAGGTGGTCTACGGCCGTCCAGCACCGCCCATACTGCCAGTGGACTCAGCGACGGCTCGGACAGAGGTGACGGGGGAGCTCCTTCGTACCCGCGATGAGGGGTTGGCCGAGGTGCGGCAACGCCTCGTGCAGGCCCAGCAGTTGGCCAAGCATTACTACGACGGACATCATCGCGAGGTGGAATACGCGGTCGACGATTGGGTGTGGCTGCGCCTCCTGCATCGTTCCACTCGGTCACTGGACCCACGTGCGAAGCGCAAGCTGGGCCCCCGCTACGCTGGACCCTTCATCATCTTGGAGCGCGTGGGGACGCTCGCGTACCGCCTTCAGCTTCCAGCCGGTTCCCGCATCCACGATGTCTTCCATGTGGGGCTGTTGAAGCCTTACCGCGGCGAGCCGCCTGCTGCGACACCGGCGCTTCCTCCTACTGCTGATGGGCGTCTTTTTCCGAGTCCTGCAAAGGTGTTGCGGGCTTAGCTACGTCGCGGCGTCTGGTACTTGTTGGTTCAGTGGGAGGGTCTTCCAGCGGAGGAGGCCACTTGGGAGCAGCGCGATGACTTCTGCCTCCACTACCCAAACTACCAGCTCGAGGACGAACTGTTTGCGCAGGCGAGGAGAGATGTTATGACCGGCCTGTCATATACTAGGAGGGGG
This sequence comes from Avena insularis, assembly GCA_023614405.1. NCBI lineage: Eukaryota > Viridiplantae > Streptophyta > Magnoliopsida > Poales > Poaceae > Avena > Avena insularis. The sequence continues at coordinate 411,663,082 of CM042691.1, forward strand.
CCCGACCATGGGCCCAATTAGGGGCTTAGCCCATTTATTTTTATCTATTCTCAGCTCATAAATACTAGTTGTAATGAGACGTGATCAATCAAGCAATAATTATATCATTATTGCCGACTCCCAAAGGAGTCGGCCTCTCCTAGCCCTAGCCGCCGCCTCCTTACGCCGCCGCCACAGCGCCCTGTCACCGGCGCCCTCCTTTGCCGCGCCAGCTCTCCTCCTTCCCCTACAACCTACGCCCTAGACACGGTAGAACCCCAGCTCCTACCAGATTCCATCCCAGGCATGCAGCCAAGTTAGTTCGACAGCTAATAAAAAAGTAGCTCAATTTTTTTAGCGTATTGATAAATATTTTATAACATTTTTATAATTTCTTTGAACCATTCATATCTGGATCCAGTTTTGTGTCTAAATCAAGTAGTATAAGCAAATTTCGTAGGGATGACATCCCAAAGAACAACAACTGAAATATAAATTTATAATTCCATTCTTCCAAATAACTATGAAAAATCAATAAAAAATTAGAAACACACTAATTATGGAATCTCACAATCCTAAGAATTGATAGTTCTTGATTAAAAAAAGTATTGACAGTTTGGTACCGTAATAAGAAGCGCTTGTACAGAGTGGCGGATGTACATCGGGCAGAAAACAAATCTTTGCATAACAGCAATTTTTCACCACATGTGCACTCCCCAAAATTTGTTTTTCCTCTGTTTTGGCACCAGTAGGCACCCTGGTGCTATATTCTCTAACTCCGCTACTGATTGTACATACAAGCGTTGGTGCAAACGTGCGAATAGATTTTAGAAAATGCGGAGTCCTTCGCCAACTTAATATATGGGGATAAATAGTTCTTTGTGAGTCCAAATAATGTCTATTCATAAGAGGTTATGTATACATTGTAATCGATTGACCTTTTTTTGCAAACTGACTGGAAATTTCAGTTTTTGCCACTTTGCTATTAATTTAACACATGACTTTTGTTACAGTTAGTCGCCCAACTAGAGTAGGAAGTAACTCAAGCTAGCCTCTGAATCAAACGTATTGCTAGGGAATGGATTTTTAGGAGTTCACAATGAAGTTTATGTTCCTCTGTTTGGATGGGTGGCACGTGCTACCAAATATTGCAGGTTGTACCAGTGGATTTATTACCAGAGATCACGCTAAGTGGTGCCGTATACATTTTCAAGGCCACCTATTTCATGTTGGAGTATTTGAGAAATAATCAGTAAAACTCTTAGAAACTAGACAGATGTAGAGTGGTACATTAGGCTTACTTCTTGTCTTGGAGATGCTTTCTTAGGCTATCAATAAGCCACTGCTCGTCAGCATTAGAAGGGTACTGATCCATCCCCACCCTTGTAGCAATGTCTTTTAGAAGACTTTTCATGTTAGGCTTTCGAGAAACCGACATAAAAGCTTTGCACGAGAATTCCTCTTTGATGGTTTGGAAGACTGCATTCCCAAGAGTAGTCTTACCAAGACCACCAGGGCCAACAATTGACATCACTCGAAGCTGTGTAGAAGAACCTTCATTCTTGAACCAATCAATGATCTGCTTCTTAGGACCTTCGATGCCAACAAGTTTTTCGACCTCCACATAAAGCGCGTGCAGCCTGGGATCAATGTCACAGCTGGTAGAGTCAGGTGTTGAGCGGTCAAGTTTATACCTCTTGTGCCTCTCGCTTGCCTCAATAGCCCGAGCCTTGAGCTCTTTGATCTCACCGGCAATCTCATGGCGAGGTTTGAGCTTCTTCAGCTTGTCAAAGAACCCCTTCAAGCCCTTCTGCCCATCTTGCTTGCTGTCAGCACGAGCCATGAAGTCATCGACACAATCCTCCATGTCAAAGGACAGCTCGCGGACTTCATCCCTCCATTCTATCATCTCAGGGTCGAGTTGCTCAGCTTCCGCTAGCGCCTCTAGGGCAGCCTTCATGCTGCGCATCTCAGCTCTTGTGGATTCAACTTCACGGCGCACGCCTTTGAGCTTGGCATAGTCCTTCTCCAGCAGATTGGAGAGCTTGGACAAGAGTGGCTTCATCGCCCCAGTGCCAACGCCCACAAGAAGGGCACCTTCCATTGCTTGGTAGCTGCTACTATCTGATATTTCTGGATCTGAGAGCAAGGAAAGTGGTGTGAGTGGAGCGGGAGGTTTTGCTTGAAGGCCTAGTAGGGTGTACCTCGCAGTCAATCATGGGGAGTTCCTATCAGTAAATGACAGTGAGAGGATGGGTTTAGACAAAACTGAATACCTTGAGGGATCAAACAAAAAGTGGCACAAAGGCATTGAGCAGATCAAAAGTTTAAGTAGCTAGCACACTATTGGTATTGGTATCTGGAGATGGACTAAAATTTAACTCACCAAACGAGGAGCATCTTGTGCCAGCCCAATGTTGTCCATCTGATGGCACATGGGAGGACCATTGATCAAATAAAAAAAATGTTTCAACCAGAGAGATCAATACAAATAATTGATCAAATAAGTAAGTGCAAGTACTAGGGTTACTACTTTCCTGTATTTGTGCCAAAACTATTAATTTTTTTTCTTTTGGAGAAAAACTATTTATTTGAAGCAACCGCATATGTTTTTATTTTAGCATGTAGTTGTTGCTGCATTTTTGTTTGAAGTAATATTTTGGTGCATTGGCGATGCACAGAATTGGTTTTTAACTTGTTTCATTACTACAAAAGTTCTTGCACAAACACAAGAACGGAAATCACCAGCTTACCTCGGTAAGTGCTGGTGACATAAGTTCTCTTTGCATCGTTTTACCCCACAGATAGCTCATATGCAAAGTGCTTGTGTAAATCAAATTAAAGTACAGGTCGTTGCTGAATTCAATCAAATAGAATTGTCCCCAAAACAGCTACTAATTGATGACGTTATATGTTCATAACTTGTTTCATGATACATGAATGACATTAGCATTTGTAGTACTGCGGTTCATTAACGAAACAGAGGTTCTGAAAATTGTACTGAATTGTTTATCCAGAGCTATTCAAGTGAAGAACTCCTAATCATCCTCAGCCATGAAGATGGCTATCAGCCTAAAAGGTGAGCAAAGTAGCAGCTGCCCATCTTTAGTTTGCAGCTTATAATAGTGTACTTAACATAGAATCAATCACATCTTATACATGGGGATATATAGATAGAGAAATTGTGGATAACACTGAAGATGAGCCTCGTAGGCAATAAGAATCATCACAGTACCAATGCTTAAGCTAATGGCCACTTCATTGGTAATCTGAAGAGGGACTAAAATACAACTCCACTAAGAGCACCACGTGCCTGCTTCCCAATGCTATCCATGTGAATGGAGAAAACAAAATGTGTCGATCAGAGTGAATGAATACTTTAGCTTTGTTTGCACCGTGGTACCATACAGATAAGGATTAGGCTGATAAGAGAATCTCATTAGTAGATCGAGTTGAGCCCAAAATAAATGATTATCTGAATATAGATTGTACTAACTAAATTCAGGGATTAGTCTGAAACAAAGACGACACAGAGGGGCTCATATTTACCTCACCGCCCTCTCTGTTTCGGAGATCTTGCCCTCTGCCGCCTAGCTAGGTCCTGCCGCGCCGTGAGCTCGCCCATCACGAACTCTTCCCCGGCCTCCTGCCGCGTGAGACCACATCTCGCCTTACTGAACCTCCAATTTGTCTTCTCCGCCGCCGGTCTCCACCACCGCCCGCCGTGGGGGAGAGGGAGCAGACTCGGCGGGCGAGGACAGGCAGCAAAGTACTGCGGCAGATCCATCCTGTCCCGACGGAGCCCTTTCCAATGCCGCCGCCGCCGCCTCATCGATCGACATCATCAGACTTTTAGGAAATGTAAAATGTAAAATTAACGGCAAGCCCAAGCGTCCCAAGGGGAAATTTTTTTGAGCTGAGCCATCGGGCGAACGTGCCCGCGCGTGCGCGCGCGCGCGACTGTGCAGCTGGCCGCACGATTCCGATCCAGTGGTGTCTGAAAAAACATAAAGAAGACCAAAAGAATAAAAAATGTCATGTAAAAAAAATACCTGGCAATTTACGTTTATCCGTGCTCCGAGAGACTAGGGAGAACACGTTTTCTTCTTAGATTTTGAATTTTTTATGAGGGAATTTTTTATGAACAGTAAAAGTCCCAATGGACCATGAATCTGTGTTAAAAAATCTACTCCCTCGGTTTCAAATTATAACATGTGGAGTGTATCTAGCTCTTTTAATGTGTAGATTCACTCCGAATTTACATGAATCTATACACTAAAAGGGGTCTACATATACTTTTTTTAGAAACCAAAATATCATATATTTTGAAACGGAGGGAGTACAATTTTATAGAAAAGGCATGAGCGGCTAAAAAAATCGTGTTCACGAAAGGCGATCTGAGTCCTTGAGCGTCGCCGCCTAGTCTTCAGATGCAGCCCTTTCCATTGCTGTCACGATGCTTGTGCGCCTGAACCACGTCGTCTCTTGGATGCTTCTTACAAGGACGCGGACTCCAAAGACCGCCTCCACCTCCTAGCTACACATATCGACGCGCATTGCCTCCTCCTCTCGCCTCCATGTGTCGTGGTGGTATCACGGCATATGCCATGGGTAGGCTAAAGTTGGGGCCGATGAACGTGGAGGAATCTGGGGAGGGATGATGCAGTAAAGACCGCACTCGTATGAACAAAGAGAAATACAATGTATCTAGGATTGAGGCTCTCATGTGGAGATAACATCTCTTTTTCTACATCTAATCTCTTATAATCTTGCCATACTTGTGGCTACAATCATGCTCCTTAAGTTGTATTTCCTATGCCTCTATCTAGATCTCTCTGTAAGAGTGGAGGAGGAAGAAGAAGGAGAGCTCCTAGTGAGCAGAGAGGAGAGAAGCCCTTCGGGGGCCTCTCTGAGAACGATCCCCTGGTGCTCCTTATAAAGGGGAGCCCATGAGACAAGACTTGTTCCCCACGCTTGGTATCTGCATAGCATATTCCTGGCATCTTCTTAGATGCTCAGCATATGCCTTGCCATCTTTAGAGATGCCAGGGCATATTCTCTAGCATCTTCTTGATGCCAAGGGCATATTCCATATGCCCACGTGCCAGTCTGATCCAGGAGCATCTCAAGACTGGCACGGGATTGGTTGGCCTTGTCCTGACTCGATGGTGAATCGTTGTAGAGGTTGTGGATGCATTTAGAGACGTGCAATGTGGTGTCCCGAATGATATTAGTCGGTCCAAATGACCTAAGCCATGTTGTGATTCGGCCTAGAATGAAACACTAGAGGAGAACCTGGCCAGGGTATGGGGCAGAACAGCTGCCTCTATGCCCTAGTCGGGCTAAATCTTAATTCGTCCTGGGCTGGTTGAGTCGGTTCCAGCCCACCCGGGGCGGGTCTGGCTGAAGCTGATAGGTGCTATCCCGCGGTGGGTCAGATAAGGCATCTGCCGGCCCACCCGGATCGCACTGGTGGCGAGGTATTTCCTCTGTCGAGGTGGAGTGGTCCGTGGTGGGCCGATCTGAGCTTCCGGCCCACCCGGGCGTGGTTTGTTGGGGCGGCGTGGTGACTAAGCCCGCGGTGGGCCGTGAGGTTGGCGCCGGCCCACCCGGGGCTGCTCGATGGCGAGGTTGGCGGGGCGAGCGCAGGGTGATTCGACCGGAGTTGGCTTATTCGCGGGAGTTGGTTTATTCGGCGGGAGTTGGTTTATTCGGCGGGAGTAGGCGACTCAGTGGAGAGGAGAGATGGTCGTAGCTCCATGGGCCGAGTTTGGTGTATGTCGGCCCACCTGGGTGAGATCTGATGGCATGTTCAGGCTAATAAAGGTAATCCGGTTTTGGCCGAATCTGGTGTGCCGTAATATGATATGAGGCCGAATTTAGTCTAATTCGGCCCAGAAAACCTTTTTGCCTTTTCTTTTAAGGTTGCTCATTTTGTGTCTTATATCTTATTACATTTATTCTTTATATCCTCATATTCTTTTATAGAGATTTCCATCACTCTTTCCTTTAGCTCCGGGGTACCGGTGGTCATATCACCGACACCATGGCTGGTCAGAAGAGAAAGAAGAACGCATCAACTCTACGGTTGGAGGTGGCCCGCAAGCCTTTAATTTAACTGAAGAGCTCTAGGCTAGTTATAGTGGGAAGTAACATAACGTAGAATCAAGCATATGACACTTCTCTATATGTTACTGTCCTCGTAGTGCATAGAAATCTAGTGGTAGTGACTTAGAATAACTTATCTATTAGCCCATAGTCTCATATTGTTTTGAAATATGTGATGTTATGATAACATAGCTAGTTACCATAACGCTCTCTTTTCTTATTAACTGATATGCCATGTCATCAAAACGTCTAGTTAGCATTGCATGTGGGTGTATGTTATTATCTAAATTACTTTCACTATAACTAGCTTTAGGGAAGTTCAGGTCCGTCCGCCACCCACCATGGACTCTAGTAGGAGAGCCGATATACCACCTAATCCCGGCTGCGTCGTGCACTCGCCGAGGAGAAGCTCTGAGGCAGCCCGAAGCCACCTCCCTGCCAAACTCCAGAACTTGAGGGAACGTTGTCGCTCCCCCACTTCCCCTCGTCGTCCTGGCCGTCCAAAAGAGGAATAATCTCAGCATCGCCACCCGAGCTCGAGCGTTAAACATCGCCCTTATTCAAGGGGCCTCCAACCTCACCAACCCCTTCATGAATCTCCTACCACGGGGGACCCGCCCACAAACTCCATCTCCCCTGTCCGTCTTGGCCGGCAGAGGACAAGAGGAGCGGTGCCAAGACGTTCATAGGCGACTGTCAAAGGGCGGGAGAGTATTTTCGAGGGGATTAAAGCCCCCAATCCTAGTTCAACAGCCTGACACGTGCACTTTTTATCCCAAAAATCCGCTTTGCTACTACTCCCTTGGTTGCAATATATACACGGTTTAGCAAGCTGTGTTAAAACGTCCTATATTTTGCAACCCAGGAGTATGTAGCAAAAATAGAGTTTGTCCACGGAACAAAAATAAAAATAAAGGCTTGCAAAAATCCTCATCTAAAATTTTATAGTAAAAAAGTTGTGCTATTGTAGAAAAAACCGACTTCGCCGAACCCTCCAAAAGCGCCGGAGGAGGAGCAGCAAAGGAACATTATTTGTATAGATAAAAATAAATACTCACGTGTTTTTAAAATATGTTCATGTGACACAATAAACCTATAAAATTAAAATATGTTCATAACAAATGTTTAGAGTTAGATTAGGGGTGTCATATGAGATCCCACTTATCTCATTTAGTTTAGAGTTAGATTAGGGGTGTCATATGAGATCCCACTTATCTCATTTAGTTTAGAGTTAGATTAGGGGTGTCATATGAGATCCCACTTATTGGAACTTGTACCACTTTTGTATCCCTACCAGCCGAGGCATTAGCACCGACTAAAACCCCCTTAAGTGGCAACACTATATTATCCGTGATTTAGATCCATCCACGACATGGACACTGACGACTAGCTACACCTACATGGTGATTCTTCAGAAGTATGGGTAGGCGCGAGGTGGGCAAGTTGGAGGTTGCGACGGCCTCAGCGAGCTTGACCTTGGAAACGCTGTTGAGGATGCCTAGTGCCTAGAGGTGTGGTGTCACACACACCATTGTGACCTTCTTGGTGGTGAGGTCGATGTCAAAAGAGGTGACACCTCCCATCTTCGCGATGTGCATCTTCATCTTCCCCTGCACAACCCTTGCAATGTAGCAACGCCGGAGGAACCACAACCTGCAATTTGTTCATTTAGTTTCTATGGGATCAAACTACATGGAAGTTTGATCATAGAATGTGTAGGCTAGGTAGACACATACTAGGACCGTTAAGGATTATAAGGCCAGAGGACAAAATTTGCAAGGACAACCTTTTAAGAAATGAGAAGCCTCATGGTCCCTAACGGAGATAGTAACCTACTCCCTCCATCCCAAGGCTTAAGGCATATACTTTTTTGAAAAGTCAAGTCATGTAAAGTTTGACTAAACTTTTAGAAAAAAAACTATCAAGAACTATTATATTATATAGATACCATGTGAAAATATGTTTCATGATATATGAAAGGATATGAATTACGTATTGTAAATATTAATATTTTTCTCTAAAAACTTGGTCAAATTTTACTTTTGAAAAAAGTTAGCAGCTCTCTCTGCTAAATTTTGTCCCTTTTTAATGGATTTACCCTAGGAACCGAATGCTCAAACCAGAACTGCTAGAGGAACGAATTTTCAATAGCATAACTTGGGCTCCTAGAATATGGCGCCCTTGGGAAAAATCTATTTGACTGCAGGGTTTTGTTTTGTTCCAAAGCAAAGATATCTAGGGGGCAGTTCGTTCATCCTATTCTGCTATTCAGTACAAAGAGGTACCGGATTTTCTTTCGAATATGTCCTGAAAGGAGATGAAAGGCTAAAATGCCAAAAATCTCTGTCTATTCTCTATATGTCTTAAGCCTTGGGACAGGGGTAGTAGTCTGCATGTGTACTTCTCATGGTGCACGACCTCTTTCCGATCATTTCAACCGTCTCTATCCACATGCATGTGTGTAATCTCTGACAAGGATGAAGCAGAGGATGACATCCATGAAGACTACGGCTCTACTAGCTACATCATTGACTACTTTTTTCTCAAGAAAGTGCACGGCCACGCCGGCATGGTTGGCACCTTACCGGGTAACACGTCAATGAAAGCCAGCGAGATGTTGACGGCGATGTCGTTGCACTGCATTCGGTAGGAGTTGAGGAGAAACCTCGACGAGGGGCAATGCAATCCCCCCCCCTCCCATAGGAGGGCCTCGGCACTATTTCTACTCTTCATTTGTTAGAGATTTGTGCTATGTGTTTTACAAAATAACCCTCCCACCTTATATATTAGGTCTCTTACAGTTTTTCTATCCAACCCCCTAGTGTTGTCGGATATTCTATATTTTTTGTCATTGATTGTCTCCTCATAACCGAACCTGTCTTCTACAAGTTTCTATTTCTTTTTCACCTTATTTTTTCTTTTAAAATTTCAGAAATATTCAACAATGTTTTTATATACATTTTTTATTCTGAAAATGAAACATGCATAATTTGTTTTTTCAACAATCTCATTTGGCAATTTTTATTCTTGTACTTTTTATTTAATAATATTTAGACACGCTTACTTTGTTTCGTCCTAGATCCAGAAGTTTCATACAAGATTCACATGTTTTACAAACTTGTTTCTGCAAAGAGATATTTATATAAAATTTTCACAGAATACATGCATAATTTCTGTCTTTTATTTAACTCATTTTTTCTCGTAAAATTTCAGGAATATTCAACAATTTTTTATGTACATTTTTTATTTTAAAAATGAAACATGCATAATTTATTTTTTCAACAATCTCATTTGATAATTTTTATTTTTGTACTTTTTATTTAACAATATTTAGACACTCTTACTTTGTTTCATCCTAGATTCAGAAGTTTCATACAAGATTCACACGTTTGACAAACTTGTTTTTGCCAAGAGATATTCATATAATTTATTTACAGAATATTCTAACAAATTCTATATCTGTTTCACTAAAGTTTGACACTAAATCCATACATGATCATGATAAATTCGACGATCCATACCAGATTCGGAGAGGTTTCATATATGGTTCATATAATTTTTCTGAAGATTATGAAATCCAGAAGGTTTCACTCAAGTTTCACAGCAAATCCATAAAAAATTCAACGATACATACAAGATTTAGAGTGGTTTCATATAATTTTTTTCAAAGAACATTCATACAATTTCTATACATATTTCACTACAGTTTGACAGCAAATCCATACAAGATCCATCATAAATTCAATGATCCAAGTAAGATTCAGATCAGTTTATCAAAGGAAACGTAAAGATACATCATATATTCGTACACCAGATTCACACAATATTCGTACATACGATTCACACAATATTCATACACAATGCATCATTCATATTTTAGCAAAGGAAATGTAGAGATACATTCAACATCCATAGAATTTTTCATGGAATTACAAGATACAAGGTAGTATACACCCCGTTTGATACAGAACAAAAAACATGTCCGAATAAATAAGATCCATACACGGAGGAGGCCACGGATCCAAGCAAATCCACAAATCAATTTGGGAAGGAATTGATCCCGAACATAAAATCCAAAAAAACATGGAGGAGGCCACGGATCCAAACCCTCCATGCCTAGATCCACCCCAATAAATCCCAGAACCAAGGGGTATTTGTCCAGATCCTTCAAGGGGGCGGGGGGCAGCTCACCGTGTGTGCCCTGACCATGGGAGATCCATGGCCGCTCGGTGTAGGAGGTCGCGACGAGGACTTGTGGTCGATCTAGAGAGGTGTAGGAGGAGCCAGAGAGGTGTATGACTTGTGTTCCTCCATGGCCATGGTGCGGCAGCAGCGCGTGGTCTTGGGGCAGCCGCCGGCAAGAAGGAAGATTGGGGAGGAGGAGACGGGGTGGAGATGTCCCTGATCCAGATCTGGAGGAGAACGACGTGTTTTGATTGACTTTGATTTGGGGCTGGGTGGTCATGCTCTCTCCTGGGCAGAGGGTTAAATCCGAAATAGAAGGAGGGTCTAAATGCAAATGTTCAGCGGACGATGACCGAGTTGACTCCGCATGAATATTCAACAAACGGACGACACTGATGGTGCCGGGGGCCCAACTTACGCTGGGGAAATCCGCGTTGCTCGACGAGGGCTAAACAACCTCTCTTCGAAGACCTCCTATGACCATTTGTTGCAGCTCTTGCAGTACTGCTCTTCTTACTACCGACCATGATGCTGGTTTGAGTTCGGGGACGAGGTAGAGGAGTATTTGATCTTGTCAAGGTCGACCTTTGGCTGCTTGGTGTAGGTTGAGGTGCAAACGTGTTGTGGGGGTCATAGAGGTGTGGGGAGTGTCGGTCGATGATCCGGCTGCCAGTGCAACCGCATCCTTTAGACGTGTGACTCGGTGTTTAAAACAATTAGGGCAAGCATGCACTATTGTAGTATTGAATTATGTATCGCTTTCCTTTATTCATACTCGTGTTTACAACCCAAAAAGCCAGATGACCTACGCCATGATTCACACACTTGTCGCGCTATACAACAACTTGAATCGTGGTGTCACACACTTGTACACACACATATTATATAGTGCCATGCAAAGCACTTTACAAAGGGATAATAGTAAAGTAAACTGCAAGATGAAAATATGACACATATACACCAAATACATATATTGGTAATAAGAAGGTGCTACATGCATGCATGGTATGTACTCCTTCCTACCTCCAGTTGAGTAGGAGGCCGGAGAAGAGCCTGATTGATCGAGAACAATTCATGCAATGATGTATACACCAATTGCGTCCAACAAGTCGCCAGAGCGTCCAAAGAAGCCGACTATCCTCCCCCCATCAAGCACCGGAATGTGAAAAGGAGTTCCGTTAGGTGTACCGAATGTCTTGGGATCTTTGTCATTGACGGTGGCAATCTTAAGAGATGTTACGATGTTGTTGTCATAAGCTATACCAAACGTTCCCGAGATATCCGTCACATAGTCCGTAGGGTCGAGAGTAATCTGCATCAAATTCATGTAGTATAAGTACGGTAGGTATATAAGAACATGTAGGTATAGTAACCAAAACTAGTTGGTGACAAGCTGAAAATAAAATACCATAATTAAGAGAAATTAAGAAAAGAAGAAGAATTCCACACACCGTGCTTTCCGTGTTGAGAGTGCGACCCCATGGGCCCTCGGAGTATTGAATGTAATCGCTGCCCATGTAGGTGAAGGAAATCCCGTCGATTCCTTCTCCGCTATGGATGGTCACACTAACCAATCGACGAGGCATCGCCTGGACATTTCTCTCGTCGCCACCCGCTCCACCCCATGGCCCAATCTTCACAGGCTTGCCCTGGATTGATTTACAAGCAAGTATACCATCAATTTAATCAATGTAAATGAAAAACATTTTTTTTCAAAAAAAAACAAAAACTTGAATGAGGGGATGGAACACACGTACCATTTTTGCTCCGGCTGTATCCAACCAATGCAAACCAGTTGCAGTATATTTGGGTGAGATTGGGTGTTGAAGAAGATTGCAACGAGCTGGATGGCTTTCTTCAGCAGTCCAGAACCTCCTATATATAGCCACTATATGAGGTAAAAAGTACATGCTAGTGGTGCACCATGGATGCGACTCGCTAGCTGTAAGTACGCAGGTTTAGCCGTCTATGGGCCGATTTTGCTGAGTGCGGTGGAAAGTGGTAGCAAATACATGGTCACATGCACACTGTATTGTTTTTAGACCATCTCGAGTCAGGTCAAGAACACAGCCCATGTGCATTGACTCGGACAATAAATAAATAATAGCTGCTCGTGTAGATAGTGTAGCCGGCTAGGAGAGTGGTGTTATGGAACCAGGGCTCTAGTGAGCCCGGTTTTTGGAACTTAAAAAAATTGAATTCAAAAGTTTCAGAAAAAGTTGAACAAATACATGCATGTAGCTAACTATATGTTCTAGCAGAGGGCAGATTCTTAGTTCGAATTAGTTTGTATTTTTGTCTAAAAAATGACAACTTGAGTTTTTATTCGTCGGTGAACAGTACCTACAGTGGAGATTCTGTCCTTTTTGTTGAGCCAAAAATACCAGTGTTTTGAGATGAAAATTTGCATACCACTAGAGCACACAGTTGTCTACATGCCTGTATTTTGTTTGACTATAAGACAATGCCACCTAATCTATAACCAGTCATTTAGCTAATACGTACAATAGTTAGCTATAAAGATAACTATAAAGATATACGTGATCCTCACAAAATGTTTATGAGCATGTGAGCTGTCTCTTAGTTTATAGTCGGCTTATCTTCTCTCTCCTTTTTATCTCTTTCAACTTGACACAAATATAATATTTTAGCTCTTAGAAGCAGCTGATACAACTCTATCGTACTCCCTCTGTCCTAAAATATAAGGCGTATAAGGACTGGTCAAAATTTAAATCTTACTAAATTTGACCAAATATTTAGAAAAAATATGTACATCTACATTATGGAATGGACACATTAAGAAAATATACTTTATGATAAATCTATTGATATTAATTTGGTATTGTAAATATTTATATTTTTGTGTATAATCTTGGTCAAATTTAGAAAACATTGACTTTTGACTAAACCTTAGGCGCCTTATATATTTGGATGGAGAGAATACTTGCTCTTAACAAACAAATGCTAAGCCTCATAGGGCTAGGGCCCTTGTTTTTTTAATAACTTCGAAGCGGAATGTTGGTGTAAGTGTATTCAGGCCCACATAACACAACCAATGTTGGTGTTTTCTTAAGAGAATGAACAAACTCCACTTTCACATGCATATGAAAGGCCTAGTGTCTATTATTTTAGGGAAACAATCTCTACTCGCGATTGCATATATAGTGTATATGGTGAAGGCTGAGAATGTTACCCATCAATCCTTGGTTAGTTGTTTTATTTCTATTTTTTGTTTTCCTTTCTCATGTCTATTATTTTCTTGATTTATTGTTTGAATAATATTTTTGTAATTAATTTCGTATGGCTTTGCTCTAAGTTAATTCTTGGAGAAGATGCTCTTGGATACACAAGCCCACGGTAGTCCAGGGGCACTCTTCTGAAACAATGCACTCGAGAGGGTGAAATGCTAGGAAAGTATACAATTTGTAGAGATCTAACACATTATCTTACGGAATGGATCAGCTAATTTCTGCAAGGAAATGAACATTGGCCTTGAATCCCTCCTTGTTGTCAAGAACATGACTTGCTTCTTTCACCGCTTCCACCAAAGATGGTGGTCAGTTCAGGGTCTATGAGGAAATGATCACCGTTGTAACCGATGTCGAAGGTCAGAAGGTTACACCCGTTGATTAGGTGCTCACTCCCGGTAAAATAACCATGAGTTTGGGTTGTGCATGTCCTCATTTTCCCAGCAATTTCTCATCGTTTTGATGAAATAGTCATATTTCCTCTTACTCGCTACTCATATAGACAAACACTCGGCTTATTTGTTTTACTCCGTCATCTCATAGCATAGCAGTGTTAGTTAGTGGAATAGCTACTACACATGGACTACATTAGTCCATCGATAGCTCTAGATAGCTAGCTAACTCACTATTATTTATTAATGGAAGGACGAGAAACTTTTTGCGGTGGAATATATATACACTAGCCAAAATACACAGATCATCCTATATTCATGTATGTAGTCATGAGTATATTGTTGCACACATATATGCAATGCAATTGTTCGTTCTACTGTTTCTCTTATCATGCACCAAGACTCTTCACACAAAGGATATATGCATGCACAACACATGTGTGACGACTCAATCATACTGGAAATGGCCAGGTGATACTAGCATGCTGCGTTTGGGCCCGAGGACGAAAGTGCAACTTTGCATGCAACCATATTATTGTGCCAACAAGTAGACATCTTGTTTCTCTAAGATTTACTTTGGAGGGCATCAAATGTTACCCATAAAAGGTTTGTTATATAACGTTGATCTTCAGATACTTCAGAAATGTATGTGGAGGCACATGATAGTTCAAGACTGAGATTTGCTCCTCCGATGATGAAGATATACTTTCCAGACTCTCTTGGTATTACGACATCAATCATCGTCTGGCCAGACAAAGATTCATGTTATCACGAGGAAATCAGAATATGTAAATGAAAAAAGAGAACAAACAGGTAACAATGATAACTTGGTATTGTGATCAAAGTATTGGTTCACATGGATACCTAAATATCTCGCCTCGGGTTTTGTTATGTATCGTGAAGTAAAAGGAAGCATGTATGTAGACAATAGGTTCGCTCGATACATTTGTTTATGCGGGAGTAAATACAGATGTCTAGATCTCGCTGTTGACTATTGACCGGAAAAGTGTTTCGCGGTCATGTCCACATATCACCAAACCTATATAGGGTCACATACTTAAGGAGTCTTTGATTTGTTGAGTGTTCTTTGCATATATGTATGAGAGAATTATATTAGAATAGTTCTAGACAATCAAAATAAGCTTCAAAGAGAAACCGAAAGCCGTTTCAGGGGCTGAGATAGTTTCATAGTAGTCCTACACATGAACATATTGTCGATACACATGAACATTTCTATTATGCAACGCATACACTTGTTTTCTTTTCGGGCAGCACTAGGGATCGGACGCCGATTCTTTGCTTCCCATCGGACTAGCAGTACGCCATACGATTGGGTCTTTCTAACCCGTGGGATTGGCCTAGAAAATGAGCGCCCCGGTGGTAATTTATATACGGATTAACTGCTACCGCTAATCACGTCACATTAAATGTTAGTACTAATGACATGGAATTAATTTCCGAGAACACTTCATTTTTACTTTTATAAAAGTAATTACGGATTCGAGGAAGCCATTTAATCAAGCAAAACCGAATTCCCAGTTTTCATATTATTCAACTTGCTTCCTTAGAAAACACATATTGTTTCCAATGTTATGCAAATAATTAATTCCCAGTTTTCATATTATTCAGCTTGCTTCCTTAGGAAACACATATTGTTTCCAATATTACTCAAATCTGCTTCGACACACGCCTCTAATGTTTGCCAAATCTGCTTTCTATGAAACAGATTTTGCTTCAGATACACCAAAACTGTGCTTCCTTACAATGAAGAATCTGCATCCATGGGAATGATATTATTTGCTTCAATATAATAAAAATATCCATATAGTTTTGCTTCCATATGAACAACATTGTATTTCCAATGTCATCTTAAGTTGCTTCCTACCAAACTAAACTTTTCTTCTCAATACATGTGTTTACATTGTTCCAGCTAGTACTTGCTTCCTAATAGGCGGATAGAGTTTCCTATTCCTATTTACGTCAAACTAAGTTGGCAGAAAAGCTAGTCAACGCCGTCCTTGTTGTTTGATTTGTCGTAACCCTTGACTGGCAAGGCTGCACCATGCTAGTCTCTTGACGATCGCCGGCCGAAGAATGCACCACATGTCGATGTCTCGACCACGAAAATAGAGCTGGTGTGGTCCGTGGTGCCCCAACCTTCGGCGTGCATGGGATGGTTGCCGATGAACACCCATCATCCATGATGAAGATTATCTGTTATATAATAAGAACACATGTGAAATACATAGGAGCATGTTAGGCATTGTGTGAAGCAGAATGTATGCACAATAGAAGCATAGGAGAAGGAAGCAATGTATGTGTAGAAGAAAATATGCTACTATGAAGCACTCTAATCCTAGCTTGTGGGAAGAAAATATGTGTTGTACGTTGTAGAACGAGGAAATATGTTTCACACCGTGCTTCCATAAAACAAAATTCTATTTGAATATGTATTGATGTTTGCTTCCACTGCAAGTTTTATTCAGTGCGGCCATGAGATCAACATGACAAGCAGAGCGAGGCTAGCAGTCACAAGGAGCTAGCATGTGTATTCTCAAAAAGAAAAGGAGCTAGCATGTGGAGCAGGACGCACTGCCAAGGAGAAGACTGGGTCGCAATTAGAAATCTGAGTTTGGTCGCACGCTCACGGCCGCGTCGACATGGTGGCCCTGGTCGGCGAAGCCGCCTGTGCGTAGTGCACTTACCGGAAGAAGCCTCCATATGCCGATGCTACACTAACTTGGAATCACCACATGTGACGGAGCTCCAAGGACACCGGCCTTCCCAGCCTCCATCGTCGACGTGGTAAGGTTCAAGGCAAGGCTCATCTTGAGCGATCAAGCGAGTGTCGACGGCTGAGTCCCTGCGGCACCGTGCGCCAGCGGTGGGGGAGGAGAGCGTTGTGAGGGAGCAATGATAGAGGAAGCAGAGCGATGTAGGGGGAGGGGAGATCGGAGTCACGCTGCGTTCGCTAAATTAATGGAGGCGTTTTTTTTACTTAATAGAGGCGTTTGGAAGTAAGAGTAGAAGAATCAATATACGTAATTAGGGGACGGGGGCGGATGAAAACCAGTCGTCCGATTCTAGATTAGATCAACGATGTCGAGAAGGTCCGGCGATATCGGACACCGATAGTTAGTATTTACCTCTTCTTTATTGTTCAAAGATCTTTTAATAACCAAATAAAAAAGGTTTCGAGATTCATTAAAAAAATGTATCTGCTAAATGGGCTGCACGAACTGGAGAGCCTCGAGCGCGTTAGAGCCCTGGCGTAAAAAATGGGAGCTCCTTTGGGCAGGATCGGATATGTTGTAAATACATATACTATTGTTGTATGGCCCAAAAGAAGGACACAGTGACATCTTTTATTTCTCGATCAATTATTCATCATTCATCCTTGTACAAATCAAGATAGGACACGGTGACATGATAATCAAGGAGTACTACTTTAGGAAGTAATATATGGTAATTAAGCAGCAGATTGTTGAGGAGCGGCTGCGACATGAGGAGGAGGAGGCGGGCCCGGGGGCGGCAATGGCTCCGTCGGGATGCCGGGAGGGGGCCGCCACTTTCTCGCTGCCGAAACGGGATCCCCGGCTGTCCTCGTCACAATACTCTCTGCCGAAACGGGATCCGCGGCGGCTGCATCTGCTGGCAGCGCAGCGCCGTGCTGCATGAGCAACACAGCTACCATGGCAACAGCGAAGACCAACCGACGATGAGACACCGCCATCTTCGCCTCGATGATTTCTCCGAATCTTCTTAATTGGGAGGGAGACTGCTCTGGGTCGATGGGAATTGTATTTGATTTGCAGGAGAATGAACGGAGCGGTTTATATAGCCAGCCAAGTGAAGGGTTTAGGGTGAACTGGTGATTAATTTGCATATATCCGATTGTACAAATTAATTTGGCAATTAAAACTTGCGATTTATTAGCAACGTTGCCAACTCATTGCGATGCCATTTAATTCCCAGTAGGACTGATTTTTTTTGTAGAGTTTGCAAGCTTAGTTACTGACGGAGGCATATATTCCGGAGTGTTGAGTTCTCAAAGGCTTCACCTGCGAATGTAACAATGCATCTTATGCCTAGAGTTTATTGGACCGCGTGGTATTCGATCGTGCACACTCATACTTTTATCCCAACAGTTTGGTTCCGGAAGGAGCGGCACAAAGCCCTTTTCCGTGTTGCCATCGGATGAATTCTGAATTCTGTTTCATGGTGAAATCAGAGGTGGAGAATACCATCAGGGCCGTTGATGGGCCTGAGCGAGGTGCATGACCGCTCAGGGCCCCCATTTTCTTGGGGCCCTCAAATTTTTAGGCCTAGTATACATCATGTAGTCAATCTCCGATCGGGCCACTACCTGTGGTGTTGCTGCGGCGCAACTGCAGTCCTCCTAACGTCACACAACAAGTTCCACTGGACACTTCGTGGTCGACCAACCTGTCAAAAAAATCTTGATCATGATCGTCCTGCTCCCAGCCTATTCTCTGTCCGACCAATCGTTTTCCTACCACTCCCTCTTTGCCTCCATTGCGCACTGATGGAGGAAAAAGGAAAAGGGCCACTCTACCCTTCATCATTCTCTTCATACGCTGATTTGCTGGTCGCATGATTGCATTGACACGGCGGCCGGAGATTAGATTTAGGGCGCAGCAATTCGGGAATAGTGGACTGCATCGTCGGACGTAGCACAGAAGGGCCTTTGTGAGTCTTTGTCTCTTCAAAACATAATCTAGATCGATCGGAAAATTTGGGTTGTGTACTTGTGTGTTCTGCTATTCGTCCGAATATTTGTGGCATTGTATGGACTATTTTAGCATTTTTCTATGATTTATCTGCAGTTAAATTATTTAGACTCACTCAGTTATATTATTTTCTTGATTTATTTATAACATTGTATAGAATAACACATTTTGAAGTCGCATAATTTAGTAAACATATAATTTTATTTTACTATTTATTGAATTTGAATAAAAAATAGGGTCTCATTTTGTAAGCCGCGCCGGGGCCCCCAAATCCTGGAGACGGGCCTGAATACCATAAAGGCTGGATCGGAGCACTAGCAATGGAGGTTCGAGTCTTTGTGCTGTTGAGGGACTTGCTTGGTGTTATAGGCTTCGCAACAACAGTATGATAGTGGGAACATCATCACATGTGAAGTTAGAGTCTTGACTTTCAGGGTGAAAATTTAAGGTCCGGCCTTAATTGGTTGTCCCTAGGAATGACCTTATTGAAGGCATTGTTTTGAGAGCGTAGACTATCTTCAGGGTGAAAACCTGAGATCTTCTGATCGGGCGACAACAGCGCTTGTGCAATGTTTGCTTCTTGGAGGCGTTGCTTTTGAAGAGCCTGGATTTCAGGTGTTGTCTTGGTGATGGATGTATTGTTGCTGCTAGAGCTGGAATACCGTAGCCGGACTTTTATTTTATAGTTTTCTATGTCTTTTTTTAACTGTGCGCATCCGCACTTCTATTAGGATATTGTGTTATTGTAGAGACTGGGTGTAATTGATATCTAATATATGCTTCTTTCCAAAAAAAAGAATCCTTGGCAAGCTCCGCCGCTATATGATGTGACATTTCTTTTGAGAAAGTGACTCTAATGTAAATAAGATTTCGAAAGCCCATGTAGCATCCTGTTTTAGCTAAACCTATTTAGGGATTTGATTCATGCATCATGAGCATCATTCTATTTTACCAAGGAAAATGCATCAAAGAAAAAGATAGCCAAACTCTAATTTTTTGACTATTTTACTCCTTATTTTAAATGACTTGGAAAACACTTCAAAATTTGCTAATAAAAATACATGGTTCTTCTATGGTATTTTAAGAAGAGTTGGTTAGTTTCAAAAGTTTCAGATAGTTCAAATCTTCAAATGAAACTCAAAACAGAAAAGGTTTTGAAAACAACAGAAGGGGTTTGAAAAATGGAGAAAGAAAATAATATTCTGGAAAAAGAAAATGTTTTTGCCCCTCTCTCTCCCCCTGGCTCCTTCTGACCGGTTACCTCTCTCACCTTGCGCCCAGCGCAATAACCCGGCTATCTGTGGCCCAAACAGCCTCAGCCTCGCCTGTCATCATCGTCGTCTTCCTCGCGTGTGCAAGCTGCTCGGTGTCGCTATCACTGCCACCCTTCTGCACTATGATGCGTGGCACCATCATAATGCTCGCTACCGACGTCCATCTGTTTATGAATCCTTTTTGCCGCAGCCCAGAGGAACCCTAGACAAAATTTCCCATTTCTTCTTCTTCTTCTTCTTCTTCTTCTTCTTCTTCTACTACTACTACTACTACTCGTAGTCGGTGTTCAACACCGCCTTGCAGGCCTCCCCGAGACAAGCCGATCACGCCACCACCTCTGTCGAGAAGCCCCACGTCTCCTAGCCGAAGGAATCACCTGGGGGAGACCACAATTGAGTGAATCGGCTGCGTCTTCCTCGCCTCCAACCGAGCTCCACCATCATATATGTCATTGCCCTAGACTTCCCTGTATGAACTGACCCCACATGCGCGATCCTAGTGAGCTTCTGGTCCTCCTCTACCTCCCGGTTGTCCCTAAGCCTGTGCAAACCCGGTTTGACTGGTTTGGCCGGTTTAGGTTAGTTCAAATTTTTTGCACCAATTTAAAGTTTGGATTTTATTTGTGAAAAAATGAACTAGGATGTATTTGGCCGGTCTAGATGGTTTGACCGGTTTCATTTTTTGTACACCCTTAGTTGTCCCGTCTCACTCTCTGTCTGCCGCCATGTGCCCTCATCGGCCACAGGAGCTCGTCACCGGCATAGCTCCAACGACCAAATAAAACCAAGGGGCACATCCTCTTACGGTTCAGCGTCTCACGCTTCTTCGAACACCACTAAACCCGCATGCCTGCGCGCTCCCAATCGTCATATCCATCATCACCCTGGGACATCATCCATTGATGATGTTAGCAAGCGTCATGTTTTTCTCCTTTACTGAAATTAATTTCCTAAATTATTTTCTGAAATTGATAAATCCCTAACGTGTGGGCCCTATGTTAGAAATTTAAAATTTTCCTAAAATGTTTTCTTTATTTATTAAAATGCTGACATATGGGTCTGTTGGAAAATATTTTATATATCCCAATACTTTTTTTAAATGGTTTGAAATGAATTAATATTGTAAAGTTCATGAATAATTCATTTTAAATTAGAAAAATGATACTAATAATAATCAAAATGTTCATAAAATAAGATCTATATTTTTGTATTAGAATCATGCATTTATAAGCAACTCCAACTACAACTACAAGTTATTTTTGTTTATGCCCTAAATGTCCTCTGATGCTTAGGGTTTAATTTCAGTATCTTTTAACTTTCATATCATTCATTTTTGATTGAACATTGCATCAATGTCATGTGTTGAATGTTGTTTTCATGTGATTTGCTTCTTCTCGGTAGAATTCAAGATCGAGCCCGAGATCAAGACCGAGATCAACAACATTGAAGAGCAATACTTGATCATCGATGAAAAATTCAAGCATATGAACTCTAAAGATCTAGTTTGACTATAAACGAACAAGGCATGCGTAGCCCCATCATCACTGAACCTATTTTTCAAAGTATTTAAGATTACACTATTTACGGCATACCATTCGAATGTGGTATTTTATCGATAGATAAAGTATCCTATCTACTGCATGATACATAAATGTAGCATACAATACATTATCTGATGCTCCTAAGATAACTAGGGTTTGGCTTGTGAGCATTGCTAGACCTGTTGTATATCGTTCAGGCTTAGCCATACTTAGATGTTGACATTTGGTCCATCTCGTTGATGAATAAGAGATACGAATGAACTTAGTATGGAAGGAGGATGATATGTGAGCAGCGATGTGAGTTGAATGTGCTAACGTTTGTATGGTGGCCATGTTGGGTTGTGGTTTTTGTAGTCCTATGCTTGCCAATCCTAGGACCCGAGTTCTCGCCTCTTGAACCAAGATCGATATACGGGGGCTTGGAAACTCCCTCACTAACTTTCCTAATAGATTCCATGAGTCACCTAGTTTGGGCGTTTCATTTGGCATACACATTAAAATATTTGAAGAAGTGCATAACACACAGTAGGGCATGGTTGAGATTTCTTGAGGCAGACCCTCTAGTAAACCATCCTCGCCTCACATCCTTAAGGAATGACATAGGGACTTGGTCCGTTATGGCGAAACAATCCTTAGGGCGTGACTCATGGTCTAGGAAAAGTTGCATGGATTGCTAATATTAACTGTCGAGTAGGTTGGTATGTGTTGCGGTGTTAAATCTTTGTGAAAAGTTGTTTCCAAAGTTACGTACAACTTGGGAAAGGATTATGATGTTCATAAAGAACTTTAACCTAAAATTGTAAACCTTGGCAGGTAAAGTGTAAATAGGGATGCTTCCTCAGATTGAACGAGAGGGTGATCCCTAGTGGAATAGTTTAGCTAATAATGATTCGGTGGACACAAAATGTGATATATTAAGTTGTAGATATCCTTCTCTTATTCCCTTTTAACTGTTCTGGTTAGGAGATCATGTCCTCTTACCTGTTCACAAAGTAATTTTGTTTTACGCAAAAGTACCTCCAAAGAAAGCCTCTGAGACTAGAGCATGTAACTAATAGGTTATCTAGTTTTTGCGGTGTACATCCCGTGCTCAGCCTTATTTTATTGATAGTTTTGCAGCAGATTAAGTTTTTCCTCGAAGAAGAGTTATGTACAAACATCAACAGCGACGAGTAGTTTGGGGTTCCCATGTGCTTCAGATCACTAGGACATTGGTTAAGTTTGCTATGTATTATAGCATAATTTCGCTTTCGTTGATTGATGTATATGGTCGCTGACCTCTATGTGTAATATTTTTCCTCTTTCCTATGTTATGAGCTTTTATTACTTCCTTGAGTTTGTTGTGTTAAACGTTCTCTCACCTTATGCTCACGAGCTCTAGGGTAGGCTTATACCGTAAGAAGGTCGTGGTGTTGTCTAGCCCTGATTCTAGGGTGTCACAGCCTAGAAGAGAGCACATCCAAGTAGGGTAGGGTAGAGAGAAAATTGCAATTAGCTACCATAGTTGGGGTTCAGGTTTCAAAAAAACTACCTGTCTTCAATTTTTTGGCAAAAAAAACTACCAGTCAACCCTCTATTTTTTTCAAAAACACTGAATTCCTAGTTTAGCTCATTTGACGATGTTTCTGAGCCTGGCGTGGCAAATATGTAACAGTCAAATGAGAAAAACGTCAAATTGGTTATGTATTTTGGGATTTTCTATATATAAAGCTGTGAGGACCAACTTGTTAGTCCCACTCTCCTCTCTTCTTTCTCTCTCCCTGCCAAGCAGACCCTATATATATCTTTTAGCTCTCTTCTTTCCCTATATATATCTTGCCAACGTTTGCAACAAGGAGGGTGCCCAGAGGCGCGGTAGGATGCGATGCACGCGACCACACCGTTGGCTGACCTCCTTCATACCAGAGACGGGCGCGCTCGATAGCGCGGCCATGGCGTCATCCCCGGGAACGGCGCCGCACGCGGCAGCGTTAGTATTTATAGTGTTCCACGCAAAAATATGCACGGACGTCGTGCCAACTCGGGCAGACATTGGGTACATCCTGTCAGAAACTCAAACGATCTAAATTGGACAATCAGTATTTTTTGAAGAAAACAATAGTGCCGATTGGTAGTTTTTTGATACTGTATTTTTTAAAAAACCTATCCGTGATGGCGGTAGCAATTTACAATTTTCTCTACGGTAGAGGATATTCCCCACACAAAGCGCTTGGAGCCAGAGAAGTTTACTTAATCATACAGTTCGAGAAAGTTTGACAATAGTTTAAAACATGTATATAAGAAATTTAAAAACAATCTAAACGATACGAAACCTTCGCGTGGTGTCATATTATGTGATATAGTTGGAAAGAAAAATATCAAACTTGATATATTGATTATGTCTCAAAAAAAAACCTTCACAAAATGAGCTATCATGTTCGAGGTTTCATGGTTTCGGGGCAAATGACCAATGTTATGGCTAAAATTAAGACATAGTTTGTGATAATGTGTCAATATTGTGCATGTATGTGCATCATGGGATGAAGAACAATGTTGCAGGAGGAAGTTTTCCTTTTCGTCGCACCAAAAAGCCATTTTTCATTTTCCCAGCGCAAAAAATGGGGATTTTTTGAAGCAATCATCAAATAGATAATTCAAAATGTTACCACCCCATTTTAAAAAAATGCTAGACCACCTTACATGGACAATTTACCTACATGGGGATCTCAAACCTTTTCGTCCATCCCTGATGAAAAAGACAAATTCCCGCCGAATCGGTAGGAAGTGAGTTCGATATTAACTGCAGGTACATGATCTGATGCTCATGATTTTTTTCAAAAATCATTTTTAAGTTTATAATATGCTATTTTATCAAAGATTCAATGCAAGTTTAGCGAGACTAGGGTTTCGCTGAAAAACGGCTGCCAAAGGGCCGGAATCCCACCAAAACTTGCAAGTGGCCAAACCACGTAATTATATTGTGGTGGATAAACCACATAATGAACTGTCCATAGATGCAATATGGGTGATATTTGAGATAAAATATATGCTAAAATAAAATGGTGGCAAAACGAGGGAGAAAAAATGGAAAAAACAAAGCTTTGCCGTGTGCTTTTGTGCATGGTGCGCCACAAGGCCATCTTTGTCTTTTAAGGCACACAACAAAGATTGTGCAAAAAATATTGCATTTCCTTTTGTTGAATAATTTCGACGGGCCATTTTTGGGCATTATAAAAATAAATGACGGAAATATTTTGCGTGTAAATAGATTTTGCAATTCAAAACTTTGCCGTGCCTGACGGTGAGCCACACGGCAAAGCCCTGCCATCACCACGGCCCGTCAATTGCGCCTAAATGGTGGGCCCACGAGATGGTGTGTCGTCCAATTTCTTTGCCATAGGCTGGTTTTGGCCTTTGTCATGAGTGTTATTTTTTTGCCGTGTGTTTTTTTAGGCTTTGCTGTGTCATTTTTCACTGCCGTGTATTCTGAATCGTGCCGCCGTGTAATCCTTCTTTGCAATGCGTCTTTCAGTGCACGACAATGCCAAATTTTCCCTTAGTGACGGTAGAGGATATTCCCAACACAAAGCACTTAAAGCCGGAGAAGTTTACTTAGACCCGGTTCTTTTGAGGCTTTTAGACAGCTTAACTATGAAAATAAGCCTAAGCTCAAAAGAACTCAATTTTAAGCTTTTTTTGCCACAGCCGGCTTTAGCAATTTCTTCACGATTTGAAGAAGCCGCACTACCCCAGCTTCCCGCAGCTTCTCGCGAAACCAACGAAGCGGTATATGATGGTACACCTTGTTTTCGCGCTATTTACCTGGTAATGCCATTGCGCTGCTGACTTGTGAGAACCAACGAACCGAACACTTTTCAGAACAGAGGGACACACACGACGCTTGTTTCTTTTCTCTTTTACAGCCAGCTAGGGTTCCTCCCTGCCGCCGCCAGATCCTAGACCGCGCCGCCGGCCGCCAGCTCCGCCGCCCGTGCCGCTAGAAAACGATCCCCGTGCCACCCCCCGTTGGATTTCATTGGATAATTGCGGGCTGTCCCGTCGACGACCAGGATTGAGCTCGAGCTCTTTATCGGCGATTGTGTGCAGTGCGACCGTCCACCGGAGCCGCGTGCCGAACTGGATCTCTGGATTCGCCGGCCTACTGAACTGTCGCCTGCTCAACCTCCGGCCGATTTTGTGTTAATATGTACTGATCTGGACAGAAACAGAATCCATAAATCGAAGCCAAAAAAACAGATTTGCTGCCCCGCACTTCACGCCCAGGAACTACTCTGTTTCTGTCCAGTACACTTCGATTCAGTACATGTCGATTTTGGCTTCTCCTGCTAGCTCGATTCAGTACAGTTCAGTACGTACAAGCTAAGTTTTTTTACAGCTGCTAACCTCGATTTATGGATTATGTCCAGTTGCTCTGCTAGCTCAAATGAATAGCGACCATGTTCAATACATATGGTTGATCTGCTAGGTCAAATGAATTCCTATGTATGCATTATTTTCTAATTCAAATGGTGTTCTGAAGTTGAATTCAAATGGTGTACTGAAGTTAAGGTATTTGTTTTATAGAGATGCCCAGATGCGGCCAAGTTTCGACATGCTCTCAAGTTTTTCCCTCTTCCGTGAACCTTGAGGATGATGAACTTTCGTGAAGAAAATGTTGCAATATCCTTCTTTCAAATTGGGTTGTAATAAACTAACAACAAATTCCTATTTTAATTGTAATATTAGCACTTTATCATGTTCGGAATATTAACTTTATGATCACATATGCGGACACAAAATGTTTCAAAACAGTTTGTCAGAACACAAAATTTATCACAAGGGCGTTACAGCCTTTTCATGATACAACTCAGACAATAAGCTAGGACTAGAGAAGCCAAAAGAACTGGACTGCAATTTCTAAATAGCTTATTTTCACAGTTGGTTTCTCTGGACAGCTGTTGGCAGGATGGCTTATGCATAAGCCGAAGCTGAAAAGAACTGGGCCTTAATTAGGCGAGCAGGGGGGCCACCCGCAGCACAGTATGGAAAGCAAAAATCAAGGAAAATGATATAGTCCCCCGGAGGATTCGATCCCCCGGTTCGCTGTCGTGCACGTGTTCACTGACTTCCTCCGGACTCAGTGCGCGTATGTATTTCGGTCCATGTTAAACCAAAGCAGAAGCGTACGTGATGTACTGGCCAACATTCAGCCTTATCTCTTCCAGGGTGCTTCTCCTCCACTCATTTTTCTCCTCTCATCTTTCTCCTCTCTCCCATCTTTCACAGCAAGTCAGGCGGCCATGGCACCACACCTTGCCTCCTGCTGATTTCGCTGCTGCTGCTACCTATGTATGGCACCACACCGCTTCTTGTTGGTTCCGTCAGTTGCTGCTACCTACGCGCAAGGTAGGTGCTGCCATGACCCTCCCGCCGTGGCTGCTGCAAGATTCTACTTTGCTACATGCGTGAGTGTTGTTGCTACATGCGGCGAGAGACGTTGCTATCTGCGGCAAGCAGCGTTGCTATCAGCGGTCAAGTTCTCTAGCAAGGCCTCTCGTGAAATCGGATTTGCTAAATTAGCAGATTTTTTGCTACAATCTTTTACTGATTTTGCTATAATAGCGTATAGTTTTTGCTACGGGGTCTTTTTGCTATGGATCTTAGGCGATGTCTCCGGCAAAGTTAATTTTTTTGCTACATATGCTGAACTTTTTTGCTACAATTGTTCTCAGGTTTTGCTACATTAGCACAATTATTTTGCTACATAGTTTTTGACGAGGTCTCCGGCGAAAGCCTTCGGCAAGTCTCCGGCGAGGTCAGATATGCTATGTTAACACAACTTTTTTGCTACCCGGTCGGCGGCGAGGTCTCCGGCGACATCTCCGGCGAGGTCCAGTGTGTTTTTCTATTTTCGGGACCGAACCGTTTTTTGCTACATATAGCAAAAGCGGGACTATTTGTAGCAAAAGCGAGAATGTTTATAGCAAAAACGGGAAATTTGGGACTTTTTGAGGAGACGTGTCAGTAGGAGGACCCCGGGATATTTGAGAATTATAACTTCTCCTAAGTCCTAACCACGTACGGCAACCCATAAAATGGACAGCATCAATTATCGTATCACGCAAAGTGATTCCTTTCCCCGGTGATCCCTCCCTCCCTTCGCCTCCCCTCCTTATAAAGCCGAACGTACGGAGGCATAGCACTTGACCTAACAATCACCATACGATCGACGTGAGGGGAGTTCAGGTAGAGAGATCGAGTCCATTTTTTGAAGTAGAGAGATCAAGAAGGAGAAGGGGCTATAGCGGCAATGGCGGCGGTGGAGCTCCGGATGGAAGTGCACTGCTACAAGTGCGTGAAGAAGATCAGGGATGCCCTAAGCAACCTGCGCGGTACGTACTAGTACTACGATTTATGCAATTTATTATCTTGACATACATACATCGGAATCGATCTGAGACATGCGTGCTTCGGTGTTTGCATCCAGGGGTGAAGAAGGTGTGGGCGTCGCCGGAGCAGGGCCTCGTGGTGGTGCACGGGACGGCCCTGGACGCGTATGCTCTCAGGCGGCGCCTCGAGCACAAGATGGACAGGCCCGTCACCGTCGTCGCGGCGCCCTACTACCGCTACCCTGCGACGATGGCGGCGCCGCACTACGGCCCGCCGCAGCCGCCGGCGCACGCCTACTACGCCCAACCGCCACCGCACGCCTACTACCCGCCTCAGCCGCCGCCGCACGCCTACTACCCGCCTCAACCGCCGCCGCCACCACCGCCGGAGTACAGGTACGGCGCCGGCTGGAGCGATCCGGATCCCTATTACGGCTACGCTGAGCACCGCACGGAGCCGACGTGCTCCATCCGTAGTATGATGTGCTCGTTGATATTACTTTTTGGCATTACTACACTACTATGATGTGCTAGCATGCACAGTAGTATAGTAACTTTTTATCGATCTTGTTAAACTCAAGTTGCACTCTTTTTTGGGAGCATTCTTTCAGCGTTATCAGTTCTCGATCTGTACTTATACATATTCATGGTGCGCATGTAAACTCTCTGAAAAAACGAAAGTAATGTTCCTTACCGGACAAATTTAAGCAGTTCAAGTGTTCCTTACCGGACAAATTTGTGGCTGGTGGCATTATTGCCAAGCTTCCTCCTTCGTGGAGGAACTTTGCTACTTCTCTGAAACATAAGAGACAAGAGTTTTCCGTTACGGATTCATTGGGTCTCTTCATGTGGAAGAGAAGGCGAGAGCAAAGGACAAAACTGCTCGAGGACTTGAGGGAGGTTCTACTGCCAATTTAGTGCAGAGGAAAAACTTCCAATCCCACAAGTTCAAGAATAAGAACAAAACTGAAGGAAAGGGAAAGTTCGATGGCAAGAACAAGGCCACGCACTCAACCAACTTCAAGAAGAAAAATGATAAGAGGAAAGGCTCTTGCCACGTCTGTGGTGATCCTGATCATTGGGCTCCTAGCTGCCCTAATCGCTTTGACAAGCGTCAACATGGAAACAGCGGCAAGACCGCTAATGTTGTTATTAGCGATACTGAGATGAAGGATGCTGGGTACGGTATTTTACCTACTATCCTTTCAGTATGTCATTCTCCTGATTGGTGGATAGACACGGGTGCTAATACACATGTATGTTCTGATATTTCCATGTTTTCCTCTTATCAGGTCTCAAGGACCTCTTCCGTGCTGATGGGAAACGGCTCACGTGCTTCTGTTCATGGCGTTGGTATGGTAAATCTGAAGTTTACTTCGGGGAAGACCGTACAGCTGAAGAACGTGCAGCATGTTCCCTCCATCAATAAGAATCTCGTCAGCGGATCTCTTTTATGTCGAGATGGCTTTAAGTTGGTTTTTGAGTCCAATAAAGTTGTAATTTCTAAGTATGTACAATTTGTTGGAAAGGGTTATGAGTGTGGAGGTCTGTTCCGCTTGTCTCTGTCAGACTCATGTACTAAAGTTATTAATCATGTTTGCAATGATAATGAGTCCAATGTTTGGCATTCATGACTCTGTCATATTAACTTTGGTTGCATGACGCGGCTAGCCAATATGAGTTTAATTCCGAAATTTACCACTGTCAAAGGTTCTAAGTGCCAAGTTTGTGTGCAAGCAAAGCAACCCCGCAAGTCTCATACGACTGCGGAACCGAGAAACTTAGCACCGCTAGAACTTATACATTCAGATCTTTGTGAGATGAATGGTGTGTTGACAAAAGGTGGAAAAAGATACTTTATGACGTTGATTGATGACTCCACTAGATACTGCTATGTTTATCTTCTGAAATCTAAAGATGAAGCTTTGAACTACTTCAAAATCTATAAAGCTGAGGCAGAAAACCAACTTGATCTTAAAATCAAGCGGCTAAGGTCGGATCGTGGTGGAGAGTACTTTTCAAATGAATTTGATTTATTCTGTATGGAACACGGTATTATACATGAGAGGACGCCTCCCTACTCACCTCAGTCAAATGGGGTGGCCGAAAGGAAGAACCGCACTCTAACTGATTTGGTTAACGCCATGTTAGATACATCGGGTCTTTCCAAGGAATGGTGGGGGGAGGCGCTAATGACTGCGTGTCATGTCCTAAACCGTGTTCCTGTAAAGGATAAAACCATGACTCCATTTGAGGAATGGGAAAAGAAAAGGCTTAAACTCTCTTACTTACGAACTTGGGGTTGTTTGGCGAAAGTCAATATTCCAATACCCAAGAAGCGAAAGCTTGGACCAAAAACCGTTGATTGTGTTTTTCTGGGATATGCTTTTCATAGCATTGGCTATAGATTTTTGATAGTAAAATCTGAGGTATCCGACATGCATGTTGGTACAATTATGGAGTCAAATGATGCGACTTTCTTTGAGGACATCTTTCCTATGAAAGGCATGTCTAGCTCATCAAATCAGGAGATGACTAGTTCATCTAGTCAGGAACTTTCTATAATTCCTGAACCCACTATGCCGATAGAACACTCTGATGATCATGTGGAGGATGACAATGAAGCTCCCAAAAGGAGCAAGAGACAAAGGACTGCAAAGTCATTTGGTGATGATTTCATTGTGTACCTTGTGGATGATACTCCCACTTCTATTTCAGAAGCCTATGCATCTCAAGATGCTGACTACTGGAAGGAAGCTGTCCGAAGCGAGATGGACTCCATCTTAGCTAATGGTACTTGGGAAATCACTGATCGTCCTTATGGGTGCAAACCTGTAGGATGTAAGTGGGTGTTCAAGAAAAAGCTTAGACCTGATGGTACTATTGAAAAGTACAAGGCACGTCTTGTGGCTAAGGGGTATACCCAAAAGGAAGGTGAAGACTTCTTCGATACCTACTCACCTGTAGCCAGATTGACCACTATTTGAGTACTACTTTCCTTGGCTGCCTCACATGGTCTTCTCGTTCATCAAATGGACGTTAAGACAACTTTTCTAAATGGAGAGCTAGATGAGGAAATTTATATGGAGCAGCCTGACGGATTTGTAGTAGATGGTCAAGAAGGAAAGGTGTGTAAGTTAGTGAAGTCTTTATATGGTCTTAAGCAAGCTCCTAAGTAGTGGCACGAGAAGTTTGAAAGAACTTTAACTGCTGAAGGCTTTGTTGTAAACGAAGCTAACAAATGTGTGTACTATCGCCATGGTGGGGGCGAGAGAGTTATTATGTGTCTCTACGTTGATGATATATTGATATTCGAGACCAACCTCACTGTTATCGAGGAGGTCAAAGAGTTCCTATCTCGCTGCTTTGAGATGAAGGACTTGGGAGTGGCTGATGTAATCTTAAACATCAAGCTACTAAAGGATGACAATGGTGGGATTACATTGCTTCAGTCTCACTATGTGGAAAAGATATTGAGTCGCTTTGGGTATAGCGACTGTAATTCTTCTCCAACGCCGTATGATCCGAGCATGCTACTTCAAAAGAATCGAAGGACTGCTAAAGATCAATTGAGATATTCTCAAATTATTGGCTCGCTCATGTATTTAGCCAGCGCTACTAGACCTGACATCTCCTTTGCTGTAAGCAAACTGAGTCGATTTGTGTCAAATCCTGGAGATGATCATTGGCATGCTCTTGAAAGAGTTTTGCGTTATTTGAAAGGCACTGCGAGTTATGGTATTCACTATACTAGGTATCCTCGGGTACTTGAGGGTTATAGTGATTCAAACTGGATATCTGATGCTGATGAGATTAAGGCCACAAGTGGATATTTGTTTATACTTGGTGGTGGCGCTGTTTCCTGGAAGTATTGCAAGCAGACCATCTTAACGAGGTCAACAATGGAAGCAGAACTCACAACATTAGACACGGCCACTGTTGAAGCAGAGTGGCTTCGTGAGCTCTTGATGGACTTACCTGTGGTTGAAAAACCAATACCCGCCATCCCGATGAACTGTGATAATCAAACTATGATCGTCAAAGTAAACAGTTCTAAGGATAATATGAAGTCATCAAGGCATATGAAGAGGAGATTGAAATCTGTCAGGAAACTGAGAAACTCCAGAGTTATTGTGTTGGATTGTATCCAAACATCTAAGAATCTGGTAGATCCCTTCACAAAGGAACTATCACGCAATGTGATAGATAATGCATCGAGGGAGATGGGTTTGAGACCCACGCTATGAGTTGATCCCAGTGGCAACCCACTCTATGTGATCGGAGATCCCGTGAATTAGAGCTGGGAGACAAGCTGTTGGTCAGCTAAGAGGAGAGTATTCCCATATTATATTTACATCTCCATAAAGATGCAATACTCTCTTAATCTGCATGGCAGGTTGATATTTATCTTAATGTGTTCCAAGTGGCTTTTTATAAGCGAAGATGTTGTCCTGCAGAACATCTCTTGAGGAACACACCTATATGAGTCTGACTGTCAAACGTCACAGTCCGTGAGAGTTGGGTGCTCTCTAATAAACTCATGAAAGGCCCTGGAGTATGACGCATAAGCTCCAAACCGCGGGGAAGCCGACGGTAGCCCTGTACCGGTCTAGATTTTATGTGAAACTAGCGCACAGAAAACTTGTAGTTCAAGGCATAGTCCACTATTCAAGTTGCAAGCTAGCGTAGCATGAAGTTCAATGTGGAAGTTCAACTTAACAGTCTCCACTACACACCGGTATATAAAACAATGTTCTGGAAGAAAAGTGTTGTGATGTGCCAATGAGACTTTGTGGGGGATTGTTGGAATTTGGTGTATATTAGGCTGTTGGCCCATTAGACAAATTCTGAAATTCTCTTTGGCCCACTTGTACATGGCAGCATATGGCTGTGCTAGTGGTGCTAAATTTTAGTCCCACATTGCTAGTTGAAGGGGAGTTGGACCACCTTATATAGTAGAGTGTTGCACCACTCACTAAGGTGTGACAAGAAGAGTAGCCCTCAAGACTCCTCCCTCCCGCCACGCCTCGCCACGCCTCGCCTACGACGCTGCGTCAGCTGGTTATGGTTGGAATCTCGCCGAGCCGAGCTTTATTTTGCTGGTTGGGAAAACTGATTATGAGTCATTAACGGACGCGTTAATTATAGCTGTTTCCAGTTTTTATGGACGTGGACTGTTACCGACTCGGACGTGGGCTGAGCCCACGATCCTCCTAACCTGCACTATATAAGCGTCCGGGGCTAAACCTAATCGGTACGGAATCAATCCACACACGCGCCTACCTCCAGAACCTTGCGCCGCCGCTTTCGTCTTCCTCATCCGGCTTGCGGCGTGCACTGCAGATCGGGACAGTAGGCCTCCAGAACCCCGCCTCTCGTGAACCTGTACGGGTGATGGGCGATCAGGTTTTTGGGGAGCGCTCAGCGCGACTACTGGAAACCACGACGTCGTCCGGCGACGAGTTCCCGAACGACGACTTCTTCCCGGACGTCAGCGACCTCTTCGACAACCTCAACATGGGTGACGCTGCTGCAACCGCTGCGGCTGCTATTCAGCCTACACTGTACGTGATCCTCAATTGTCTTTTTCGGATCATGCTAGAGTTCTTTGTTCTAGCGTTTGGTGTAGATGTGATAGGTTTATCTCCTATAGATGTAATCTGTTCATCTACTTTGTTGATCTGCATAATTAGTTTTAGTACCGTTTGTATGATCATGTTTTATCAGTTTATTATTCGGATTAAATCATATGGATTATTGCTTATATTTCCAATAATTACACCTACTATACAAGGGCCGGTCACCGTCCCTCATCCCCTCCGATTGGCGAGATTGCAGGGAGGATGGAGGTAGGAGCCTGGGACTCGTGGCTTACTCTCAAGAGGGAAAGAGCAAGAGCGGTCGGGAGAGGGAGGAGACATGCCCTTCTTGATTTTGTTGTATGTGATGAAAAAATTGCTAGTGTGTGTTGATTTGTGTGCTTCTCGATGAACCATTTAATGAACTATTTGTATCGTGTTGCAATAATTAAGTACTATTGAAGTTTTATTTGTTTAAATTAATATTATATTAGCTATAATATATTTGTTTGACATATGTATTCAAATGTGCAAAGAGATAGAACATGTGGCATGGCAGCCGTGCCCTATTTCAAGACAGTCGTGCTGCAAAATATATGGTAAAGTGCCAGCTGTTTTCGTTCCATATATCTCAAAAATAACTGCAGGCTAACCAATATGTGGTGCCGTATTTTACGGTTTCAGTTAGCATCTTCACTCGTTGGGCGAACCTAGGCCGAAATTCGGATCTTTTTTTGGCCGGACGGAGCTTGATTTTGGCCTGGGTACGCCCAGGTTTCCACTCGCGTACCCAGGCGAGTTCCCGCATTTGGCTAAAATTTAACAAATTTCGGCAAACTTTGGGCGAATATAAGCGGTTTTGGACGAATATGGTCGATACAGACGAATTTTGGGCGAATATGGGCGATATTGACGAACTATGGGCGAACTTTGGGCGAATATGGGCGATACGGACGAACTTTGAGCAAATATGCCTGAATTTTGGGTGAACTTTGGGCGAATCTGGTCTATATAGACAAAATTTGGGCGAATATGGTCGATACGGGCCAACTTTGGGCGAATATGTTCGAATTTTGGGCGAACTTTGGGCGAATCTGGTCTATGTGGATGACTTTGGGCGAAATTTGGACGAATTTGGGCGATACAGACGAAATTTGCACTAGTGGGAACAGCCCCATTGGTCCCGGTTGGTAAGGGGCATTAGTCCCGGTTACCCAACCGGGACGAGGCAATCGGGACTAAAGCCCCAACCTTTAGTCCCGGTTGCCCCACCAACCGGGACAAAAGGGGGTACACGTGGCCGCGGCAGAGGGCGAGGGGGGGTGGAGCAACCGTCCCGGTTCGTAACACGAATCGGGATAAATAACCTTCGCCGCATGCAGATTTATACATTTCTCCGCCATGTGAGAATTCATTTTGGTAACTTTTGTTGCCGCGGCATCATTTTGGCCACTTTTTTGCCGCGACAGAGAATTCATTTAGGTTCTTTTATTGTTTATTTAGTGTTTTGCACTCATCAATAAAGGAACCATTATATTACACAAGATCATCATGACAATATTACATTCGATACACGGATCGAGTTCATGCACTACATACAAAAGTTGCTCTTTTTACAATCCCTATTGTCTATACACAACTGAATAGTATTCCCCTTTTGGATTTAGGACTTCTGCATCCAAGAATCCCTCCAATTCCTTCTGAATTGCTCGTACGCGATCCTTTGGCAGAAGACCGTTCCGTAGACGTTCGATCTAATTTAAAAAAGGAGTCAGCCTATATGAATGAAACTAAACACAATCTGATTATAATTAAAAACTATAGAAATTGTTTACGTACGTGGAGTTGCTCTAAATTTCTGCCCTTCTCATCGCACGTCTTCCAGATGAACTCGCAAACATAGTATCCACATAGATTGTTACCTGGTGCCTGCGTCAGGCACTTTACGAGAACATAGTTCAATCAAAATAATAATCAAGCATGATAATAACTGTATCAAAACTAGAATCAAAGAGATGCACGGATATATCTAGTGGTGCTTACATCTAGTGCTTCAAATGTAAGCTTCGCTTTCCAAACACCCTTTGCCTTGTTGGTGAACCGTTTCCAAGCGCTGCCCGGCAAAGAAAACGAATAAAACAAGTTATTAATTACTTGATATCATAAAATTCACGAACGTTGCCGATATAGTATCGTAATTATTAAAATTACCGCTGGAGAAGCATCTGCATGTCCTTCCACTGCTCAAGGGGTTTATGTTTCGAGTCCATGACTAGTACACGCCCTTTGTCAAGTTGAATGATTAACATAATATAGTGAAAGCTGCGAATGCATAACTAATCAATTATATACTTAATATCGAGTAAGCGAAATAGAAAGTGTATACAAGACAATAACACTCACTCGAAGTTGTAAGGAAAAAGTATTTCCTTTCTGGTTTCTTGAAACCTTAACGCGTGTACTATATTATCCTCTGTATCCTGGGGGCTTGTTTTGAGATTAGCTTGATGACCCAATATGGGTCAATGAAGCCAATGTCATAGATTTGTCCTCTGCTGCATTCGAGAATCTTCATTCTGCATGTTACAGTATGATTATATACATGCAATAAACAAGTTGAGATAGCTGGAGACTAAATTAACTACAGAATTAGTACTTACAGACAATAGGCACTGACGATCGATTTGTCCAAGGCGTCTTGATTGAATAATTGAAATAGTTTATCAAATTCAATGGATATCATGTCATCTATATATTCCCATAATGCTTTTTTGTAACCTTCAGCACTATCCAGTTAGCCCCCGCCTTTGTGGCATGCATGTACCAGTTATGAAATCTTCGCATTTTTGTTGGAAGATTATTTACCTCCTCAGGTTTGACGAGAGGTTTGTCGTACTGGTATTTGTATGCTACTTCACTCACGGGGAAGTACTCTAACTGGGATAAGTACGGAGCAAAACTCATACCTTGAGCAGCGGCAGCTTCTCCGTATTGTGCAACTACCTCTGGATCATACTGCTCTTCGGCCCCATATTTGCTCGACCCCACATTGGTATGGGAAATCACCTTGAGAGGGGTGCAAGACTGTTTTGCTTGTTCTCCGAGATGGGCAACAGATTTCTCGCTTACATCAGTACTGCTCTTCGAGGCTTGTTGTGCCGCATGTGACTTGAGAATAGAACGCTCATAGTCTGATGACAGCTTTGGCTTGGGTTGATGAAGAGTCTCTAGCATTTTCAACACTCTGGCTTTTTCTTCTTTGGTGCTGGCGAACTCTGGCTCTTTCGGCCGCCTCAGCTTAGTGAAAAACGCTGTTGTTTCCGCATCAACGATCGCCGCAGTCTCCTCTTCAGTACAGTCATAAGCTCTCTTGGGAGGAACCTTTGGTGCTTTTGGAAGAGGCTCTTGTTTACGTTTCGGCGATCGCTTACCACGACGCAGAGTAGCGGTACGCTTACGCTTTTTATCCTAAGGCGCCGACGATGGCTCCCGCGGCGATGGCTGCGCCGGAGATTGGTGAGGCGACGGAGCCGGGTGAGGCGTCGAAGACAGCTGCCGCGGCGGCGACGACCTCGCTGGAGACGGGTGAGGCAGCGGCGAAGATGGCCTTGGCGTGTGATTTCGAAGCACGATACATTCCTTTGGCCATAGAATGGTGACGTTTGTTGCGTCTCCCAGTTCAGTCACATCCCCTTCACCTGTAGGGTAGTCAAGCTTCAAAACTTCAAAGGTGGGCATGATTTCATCCACCCCGACAACAGCGTAGCCCTGTGGAACTGGACGCCAGTGGTAAGTTGGTGTGAGTCCAATTGGTAAGGCATAGCGGACCGCCACCTTCATTGATATGTTCACAACTTTGACATGTAGCTCGTAGTGTGTCATCTGTGTGATATCATCCACTAGGTATCCCACAGGAGCCATCGTCGGTGCACCATCGTCATCGCCATTGTCATCACCCGGGACCTCGGTGGGAGCCACACTGCTTTTTTGATTATTCGATAGGCCGGTAGCATCGAATGCAG
This sequence comes from Avena insularis, assembly GCA_023614405.1. Lineage (NCBI taxonomy): Eukaryota > Viridiplantae > Streptophyta > Magnoliopsida > Poales > Poaceae > Avena > Avena insularis. The sequence goes on from CM042691.1 coordinate 411,700,529, forward strand.
TGTGCTGCTGAGATGGGTCGGTAGTACTTTACTCTTTAAGTGCGTTAATTTCATCTTGTTGTTGCTTTATTCGTTCTTCAATTATACGTATTCACTCTTTTTGAATATCTGCTTCAACTTCCGCCATGTCCTTTCTGTTGGAATTATGCCCTAGAGGCAATAATAAAGATGTTATTATTATAATTCTTTTTCATGATAAAGTTTATATTCCATGCTAGAATTGTATTAAGCGGAAACTTTAATACTTGTGTGGTTTGTGAACAACACGGTGTCCCTAGTATGCCTCTATGGACTAGCTCATTGATTAATGATGGTTAAGGTTTCCTAACCATAGACATGAGTTGTCAATTAATAATGAGATCATATCATTGGGAGAATGATATGATGGACAGACCCAAACTAAGCGGAGCAATTAGATCATGTCATCGTGTTCATCTTTGCGAAGCTTTTCTTATGTCAAATATTGTATTCCTTAGACCATGAGATAATACAACTCCCTGGTATCGGAAGAAAGCTTTGAGATCATCAAACGTCATCCTATGAGAGGATGATCATAAAGGTGTCTCTCAGGTGATCGGAAAGTACCTGTTGGGTTGTATGTATCGAGATGGGATTTGTCCCTCACAAGTCGGAGAGATATACTTCGGGCCCACTCGGTAATCGATATCAACACCGCTTGAAAGCATGTGGTTAAGGAGTTAATCACAAAGTGATACCGGATTACGAAACGAGTAAAGTACTTGCTGTGAATGAGATTAAACTAGGTATGACGGTACCGACGATCGAATCTCGGGCAAGTAAAATATCGCGAGACGAAGGGAATATATATATGGGATTGATTGAATCCTGGCATCGTGGTTCATCCGATATGATCATCAATGAATGTGTGGGAGTCAATATGGGTTTCTAGACCCCGCTATTGATTATTGATATAAGATCATGTCTGCATATTCTCGAACCCGAAGGGTCACACACTTAACGTGTCTCGACGCTAAGATAGATTGGATAATTGGTTTATGAGTTTTTGTTCGGAGTCTCGGATGGGATCCGGGACATCACGAGAGGTTCCGGAATGGTCCAGAGAATAAGATTCATATAAGGCAGTGCAGTTTTTGGAGTTCGGAATTGTTCCGGGTTAATCGGTATTGTACCGGAAGCTTCTAGAACCTTCCGAAAGGGGACCAACGTGGTCCCACCTGTCGGGAGGGGGCATGGGCCTATGTGGGAGTGCGCTGGCCGCATTGGGCCAGGGGCACAAGGCCCCATAGGGCCCAGCCGGCCAAACAAGGGGAAACCCTAGTTTGGAGCTTCTAGAAGGGGGGGATTACTTGCCCCCCACTCCTCCCTCCTTGGCCGCCGGCCTAGGGCTTGGGGGAGGGGTTAGGGCAGGCGCCCACCCCTCTATATATAGAGGGATGGGGCGCACCACCCTCCTACACCTCCTCCTCAACCCTAGCCGCCCTGCTGCCCTCCTCTCTCTCTCCCTCCCGACTGCGTGTAGGCGAAGCCCTGCTGTAGAAACTCTCCACCACTTGCACCGCGCCGTCGCGTTGTAGATCCAATCTGTCTCTCCACCATACTTGCTGGACCGAGGAAGGAGGAGACGTCGAGGTGCCGCACGTGTGCATGTCTCTTAGATATCGCCACTTGCGGTGTTAGATCGGATCGGATCGCGAGGAGGAGAAGCGAGTACGACTACATCACCCACGTTCCGACGAACGTTCCGCTGTGCGAATCTTCAAGGGTATGAAGATCTCATCTAATCCCTCTTGTTGTTTTACATCTCCTAGATTAGATCATGGCTTTCCTCTATTCGCATCCGTATAAATTTTTTATTTACTATGCCGTGAAACCCTTCAGTGGTATCAGAGCTAAATCTATGCGTAGATGTGTTTCACGAGTAGAACGCAACATGGTTGTTGCGGGCGTTGATGTTTTCTGTTGCAAGCCTCTTGTTTGTGTTCTTCTTATGACGCGGGATAGTGAGATTGAAGCGGTCCAGGCCAACTTTACGTGACGTCGTTCGCGAGACCGGCTCCACACTTGACGTGTGTCTTGTTCCACACATGCGGCTGGTGGATGCCTGTTTCTCTCACTATAGTTGTCATGGGATTTACACCGGAGTTTGGCAACCATAATATCACCGTTGTGGCTTTGCGTAGGTAACAATCGTTCTTAGCTTGCTACTCCCATAAGCCACGTAAAACATGCAACAACAAAGTAGAGGCGTCTAACTTGTTTTTGCAGGGAGTGTTTTCTGTGATATGGTATGGCCCAAGATGTGATGTGTATGTTGTATGCAATGATCATGTTTTTTAATGTTTCACGACTTGCATGTCGATGAGTACACAACCGGCAGGAGCCATATGGTTGTCTTTATAATTCTGTATGACCTGTGTGTCAACTTCTTATACGCCATGTAATAGTTTCACTTTATCGCTAAGTAGTTAGCAATAGTTGTAGTTGATATTCGTGGTGGAGGCAATCATGGTGGAGTGATGGAGATCATGCCGGCACGCACAAGATGGAGATCATTGCGCGAAGATTGGCTATACCATGTCACATAAAGTTATATGCATGTGATGTTTATCCTTTTATGTATCTTATTATGCTTAGATCGCGACTGTAGCATTATAAGATGATTCCTCACTTAAAAGATCAAGATAAAACTGTGTTCTCCCCATGTATGCACCGTTGCGAAAGTTCGTCATGTCGAAGCATCACGTGATGATCGGGTGCTATAGACTCTACGCTCACATACATCAGGTGCAAGCCAGTTTTGCACATGCGGAAATACTTGGGTTTGACTTGACGAGCCTAGCATGTACAGACATGGCCTCGGAACACAAGAACCGAAAGGTTAAGCACGAGTCATATGAATGATACGATCGACACTTCGTTGTCCACCATTGAAGCCACATCTCTTCTCGTGAAGATCGGATTAGGTGTGGTGAATTTGGATCATGGTCACTAAACAACTTGAGGGATGTTGAATTTAGTGGGAGTTCATCTCGTAATTTGATTAAAAGTTGAACTAGTTATCATGAACATAGTCTAATTTGTACTTGCAAATATTGTAGATCAAATGGCTAAGTCCAACTTCAACTTCAACATTTTTGCTGAGAAGGAAAAGCTTAGAAACAATGGGTCTAACTTCACCAATTGGTTCCGCAATCTGAGAATCATTCTCTCTGGCGGTCAAAAGGACTATGTCCTTGAAAGTGCGCTAGGTGACGCCCCTGCTGTAAATGCGTCGGTTGATGAGAAAGTTGTTTATCAGTTGCGCAAAGATGATTATGGTGTGATTAAGAGCACCATGTTGTTTGCTATGGAATCGGACCTTCAAAATCGTTTTGAAGACTATCCCGGGCCCTTTGAGACTCTTGAGGAGCTGAAAACCATGTTTCAGACTCAGGCCCGTTCTGAGAGATATGAGATCTCTGAGAAATTCTTTAACTGCAAGATGGAGGAAGGGAGTTCCGTTAGTGAGCACGCCATTAAGATGTCGGGCTACACTCAACGCCTTGAGCAACCGGACTGCAAGATTCTAGAGGAGCTCAAGATTGACAGGGTTCTGCAATCACTCCCTCCCAGCTACAAAAGTTTTGTAGTGACTCATAATCAGATTGGTTCCACTGATACGATCACCGAGCTCTTCGCAAAGCTGAAGGCTGCGGAGGTGGACATCAAAAAGGATAATCATGTGTTGATGGTCAACAAGCCCACCTTCAAGAAAGGTAAGGGTGCAAAGAAGCTCTTCAAGAAAGGCGGCGGCAAGCGCGTTGCCCCTGCTGAGAAGAAGCTCAAGTCTGGACCCAAGCCGGACACTGAGTGCTTCTATTGCAAGGACAAGGGTCACTGGAAGCGCAACTGTCCGAAGTACTTAGCGGACAAGAAGGCTGGCACCATCAAAGGTATATTTGATATACATGTTATTGATGTTTTCCTTACTAGCCCTCGTTGTAGTGCCTGGGTATTTGATACTGGTTCAGTTGCTAATATTTGTAACTCGAAATAGGAGCTACGGAATAGACGGTGGCTTGCGAGGGATGAGGTGACGATGCGCGTTGGCAACGGATCAAGAGTTGATGTGATGGCCGTCGGCACGCTCTCCTTAGTTTTACCTTCGAGATTAGTTTTAAACCTTAATAAGTGTTATTATGTGCCTGCGTTGAGCATGAACATTATTTCTGGATCGTGTTTATTGCAAGACGGTTATTCATTTAAATCGGATAATAATGGTTGTTCTATTTATATGAGTAACATCTTTTATGGTCATGCACCTACTATGAATGGTTTATTTCTTCTGAATCTCGAAAGGGATGAAACACACATCCATAACATTGAGGCTAAGAGATGCAAAGTAGATAGTGATAATACTACTTATTTGTGGCACTATCGTCTAGGTTATATTGGTGTAAAGTGCATGAAGAAACTCCATTCTGATGGACTTTTGGAGTCTCTTGATTTTGAATCATTTGACACATGCGAACCATGCCTCATGGGCAAGATGATCAAAACCCCGTTCTCCGGAATGATGGAGCGAGCAACGGACTTGTTGGAAATCATACATACCGATGTATGCAGACCGATGAGTGTTTTGACGCGCGGTGGATATCGCTATTTTCTCACTTTTACCGATGACTTAAGTAGATATGGGTATATCTATTTGATGAAACATAAATCTGAAACATTTGAAAAGTTCAAGGAATTTCAGAATGAAGTGGAGAACCATCATAACAGAAAAATTAAGTTTCTATGATCCGATCGTGGAGGTGAATATTTGAGTTATGATTTTCTCACGCATATTAAAGCAAGCGGAATCGTTTCGCAACTCACGCCACCCGGAACACCACAGCGAAATGGTGTGTCTGAACGCCGGAATCAAACCCTATTAGATATGGTCCGATCGATGATGTCTCTTACTGATTTGCCGTTATCATTTTGGGGTTATGCATTAGAAACCGCTGCATTCACTTTAAATAGGGCACCATCTAAATCCGTTGAGACGACACCGTATGAACTGTGGTTTGGTGCTAAACCTAAGTTGTCGTTTCTTAAAGTTTGGGATGCGGCTTACGTCAAGAAGTTGATGTCGGACAAGCTCGAACCCAAAGCGGAGAAATGCGTCTTCATAGGATACCCTAAGGAAACTATTGGGTATACCTTCTATCACAGAACCGAAGGCAAAGTGTTTGTCGCAAAGAACGGTTCCTTTCTTGAGAAGGAGTTTCTCTCAAAAGAAGTGAGTGGGAGGAAAGTAGAGCTAGACGAGGTTGTTGAACCTTCTCTTGAGTTGGAGAGTAGCGCAGCACCTGAAATTGTTTCGGTCACCGCACCAACAATAGAGGAAGCTAATGACAAGGATCATGAAGCTTCGGACGATGCTGCTACTGAACGTCGCAGGTCGACAAGGTCGCGTGCCCCTCCTGAGTGGTACGGCAACCCTGTCTTGACTGTCTTGTTGGTAGAAGACAGTGAACCTACGAACTATGAGGAAGCGATGATGAGCCCAGACTCTGAGAAATGGCTAGAGGCCATGAAATCCGAATTGGGATCCATGAGCGAAAACCAAGTATGGACTTTGGTAGACCCTCCTAGCGACCGAAAGGCCGTTGAGTGCAAATGGATTTTCAAGAAGAAAACGGATGCGGATGGTAATGTTACCGTCTATAAAGCACGGCTTGTCACGAAAGGTTTTCGACAAGTTCAAGGTGTTGACTACGATGAGACTTTCTCTCCCGTAGCGATGTTTAAGTCCATTCAGATTTTATTAGCAATTGATGCGTTTCATGATTATGAAATATGGAAGATGGATGTCAAGACTGCGTTCCTCAATGGAAACATTGATGAAGAGTTGTATATGATGCAACCCGAAGGTTTTGTCGATCCTAAGGATGCTGATAAAGTATGCAAGCTTGAGCGTTCCATTTATGGACTGAAGCAAGCATCTCGGAGTTGGAACCTTCGTTTTGATCAAGTGATCAAGAGCTTTGGATTTGTTCCAAATTGCTACGAAGCTTGTATCTACAAGAAAGTGAGTGGGAGCTCGGTGACATTTCTGGTACTATATGTGGATCACATATTGATTATTGGAAATGACATTAACATGCTTAACAATGTGAAGAGTTATTTGAACAAGTGTTTTTCAATGAAAGACCTAGGTGAAGCTGCTTATATATTGGGCATCAAAATCTATCGACGCCTGATAGCTTTAAGCCAGAGTACATACCTAGACAAAGTTCTGAAAAGGTTCAGAATGGATAAGGCAAAGAAAGGTTCAGTGCCTATGTTGTCAGGTAAGATATTGAGCAGGGCTTAGTGTCCAGCTACGGTAAATGATAGAGAAGCTATGAGCAAAGTGCCTTATGCCTCGGCCATAGGTTCTATCATGTATGCCTTGCTGTGTACTAGACCGGATGTGTCCAATGCTCTTAGTTTGACGAGCAGATACCAAAGTGATCCAGGAGTGGAACACTGGACAGCCATGAAGAACATCCTAAAGTACCTAAATAGGACTAAATAAATGTCCTTAGTCTATGGAGGTGATGAACAACTCGTCGTAAAGGGTTACGTCGATGCTAGTTTCGACACCGACAAGGATGATTCTAAATCTCAGACAGGATACGTTTATATTTTGAATGGAGGAGCTATGAGCTGGAGAAGCTGCAAGCAAAGCGTGATCGCGGGATCTACAGTGGAAGCGGAATACATGGCTGCTGCAGAAGCGTCAAGTGAAGGAGTTTGGATCAGGAACTTCATCACTGAGCTTGGCGTGGTTCCAAGTGCATTGGACCCACTGGAGATATTGTGTGACAACACTGGCGCCATAGCACTCGCTAAGGAACCAAGATATCATCCAAAGACCAAGCATATCAACTGCAAGTTTCATATAATCCGAGATTATATAGCAGATGGAGATCTGAAGATTAGCAAAGTACATACAGATCTGAATGTCGCAGATCCATTGACTAACCCTCTTCCACGTGCAAAACATGATCATCACATTAGTGCCATGGGTGTTAGATTGTTGCCAGATGTAAACTAGATTATTGACTCTAGTGCAAGTGGGAGACTGTTGGAATTATGCCCTAGAGGCAATAATAAAGATGTTATTATTATAATTCTTGTTCATGATAAAGTTTATATTCCATGCTAGAATTGTATTAAGCGGAAACTTTAATACTTGTGTGATTTGTGAACAACACCGTGTCCCTAGTATGCCTCTATGGACTAGCTCATTGATTAATGATGGTTAAGGTTTCCTAACCATAGACATGAGTTGTCAATTAATAATGAGATCATATCATTGGGAGAATGATATGATGGAGAGACCCAAACTAAGCGGAGCAATTAGATCGTGTCATCGTTTTCATCTTTGCGAAGCTTTTCTTATGTCAAATATTGTATTCCTTAGACCATGAGATAATACAAATCCCTGGTATCGGAAGAAAGCTTTGAGGTCATCAAACGTCATCCTATGAGAGGGTGATCATAAAGGTGTCTCTCAGGTGATCGGAAAGTACCTGTTGGGTTGTATGTATCGAGATGGGATTTGTCCCTCCCAAGTCGGAGAGATATACTTCGGGCCCACTCGTGTCGATATCAACACCGCTTGCAAGCATGTGGTTAAGGAGTTAATCACAAAGTGATATCAGATTACGGAGCAGTAAAGTACTTCGTGAACGAGATTGAACTAGGTATGACGATACCGACGATCGAATCTCGGGCAAGTAAAATATCGCGAGACGAAGGGAATATATATATGGGATTGATTGAATCCTGGCATCGTGGTTCATCCGATATGATCATCGATGATTGTGTGGGAGTCAATATGGGTTTCCAGACCCCGCTATTGATTATTGATATAAGATCATGTCTGCATATTCTCGAACCCGAAGGGTCACACACTTAACGTGTCTCGACGCTAGGATAGATTGGATAATTGGTTTATGAGTTTTTGTTCGGAGTCTCGGATGGGATCCGGGACATCACGAGAGGTTCTGGAATGGCCCGGAGAATAAGATTCATATAAGGCAGTGCAGTTTTTGGGGTTGGGAATTGTTCCGGGTTAATCGGTATTGTATCGGAAGCTTCTAGAACCTTCCGGAAGGGGACCAACGTGGTCCCACCTGTCGGGAGGGGGCATGGGCCTATGAGGGAGTGCCCTGGCCGCATTGGGCCAGGGGCACAAGGACCCATAGGGCCCAGCCGGCCAAACAAGGGGAAACCCTAGTTTGGAGCTTCTAGAAGGGGGGGATTACTTGCCCCCCACTCCTCCCTCCTTGGCCGCCGGCCTAGGGCTTGGGGGAGGGGTTAGGGCAGGCGCCCACCCCTCTATATATAGATGGCTGGGGCGCACCACCCCCCTACACCTCCTCCTCAACCCTAGACGCCCTGCTGCCCTCCTCTCTCTCCCTCCCGACTGCGTGTAGGCGAAGCCCTGCTGTAGAAACTCTCCACCACTTGCACCGCCCCGTCGCGTTGTCGATCCAATCTGTCTATCCACCATACTTGCTGGACCGAGGAAGGAGGAGACGTCGAGGTGCCGCACGTGTGCATCTCTCGGAGGCATCGCCACTTGTGGTGTTAGATCAGATCGGATCGCGAGGAGGAGAAGCGAGTACGACTACATCACCCATGTTCCGACGAACGTTCCGCTGTGCGAATCTTCAAGGGTATGAAGATCTCATCTAATCCCTCTCGTTGTTTGCATCTCCTAGATTAGATCTTGGCTTTCCTCTGTTCGCATCCGTAGAAAATTTTGATTTACTATGCCGCGAAACCCTTCACTTTCTCCTCTGACGGCTTCTATCAGGATATTTCTTCCTCTCTTCAGGAAACCCATTCTTCCATGGTTTGGAGCCGCTTGTGCCTCGTGTTCGTCCATCATATTCCTTGTTTCCAAGGGTGAGTGTGAGCTCATCATTCTCTCTATCAGGAATGAAGTCCCCATCTTTAACAGCCTTTACTGCTTTTCTCATATTCTCGATTGGCAAGGGGTCTTCTTTATGCCGTATGTTATATATACACTTCCCTTCCGAGTCCAACGTGCCCCCATGCCCGTAAAACCAATTCCTTGCACGTTCTACCCAATCGTCTATCTCTGGGGTGATATTTTTAGCACGCAGTTCATTCTCAAGTTTCTCCCACCTAGGAATGCCAGCCCTGTAGCCACTTTGCCCCATATTATGGTGATACTTCTTGTTAGCAGCATTCACCTTATTCGTTGCAGACATTTTCTTAGCTTTTTCTGATGTCTTGTATTTCACAAACTCAACCCAGAATGGTTTTATCTTCTCAAACTGAATATTCTTGAAATCCGGAGTCTTCTCTTTCACGACATAGTCAAGGTGCAATATTTTCTTCCAGTTGGTGAAACACTGGGTCATCTTCTTCAAAGCCCACTCCCTGACCTTAGCCTCCATGGATCTCCCATGTTCTAAGGCGTCCTCAACTGGATCCTCCGCATTTGGATCTAGCTCTATCTTCGGTAGTTTGAAATTAACCATGAGCCTCTTCCACAGTAAATCTTTGGCGTTGTTAGGGACAAATAAAAATGTTCCCTCTTCTTCCGCATCAGCAGGACTATTCCAATTTTGAATGGTGATCGGGATTAAGTCCCTAACGATTACTCCGCATTGTGCCACAAATTTGTTTGCGACGACTTCGGGAGCCGTCGGTTTGCCGTCTTCAGTGACATCTTCGATCCTGAACCTCCCATGGTCTCCCAACTTTTTGGTTGGGCCTCGGCTGCTCTTTTCAGTAGATTTCTTCGATCCGAAGGGCTAAAAGAAGAAAGATCGTCGTTACTATTTCTATATAGATAGCAGATGATTAATTAATGAATTAATTATATTACATGCACCTCGCCAAAGCGGTCGTCTTCTCGATTACACAAGGCATCGCCTTCTCCCTCGTGGAAGGCAACACCTTCAACCTCAAACAAGTCGTCTATTCCGGCAAAAAGAGGATCACCCTCATCGGAGTTGTTCAGAAACGTCGATACATCTAAATTTTATTCCCCGCGGATCACACCTTGGATCAACTCTTCCTTTTCTTCGTCTCTATCGTGTGGGTCCATATTTTCTGCATAGGTGGAAAAACAGATAAGTCAAAACGGATAAACCCTAATTTAGAGAAACCCTATTATATACATACACAATAATAAAAATATATACATACACACTATATAAACATACAAAATATATACATACACACTAAAAGGGAAGGGGCGGCTGGAGCGCGTGGCGATGGACGGAGACAGAGGCGCTGTGGCGGTCGGGAAGGAGGGATAGGCGGAATTCTCAAACAAGGATGATGACATGACAAGTTTAATTGCATTGAAATGAAACCCTAAAACTTGCTCAGCAATTTAAATGGGGTTCTGAGGGTTGAAAACCCTAACTCGGGAAACTCCGGAAACACATGAGAGGGGTTGATTTAGTTCTCTAATTAAACTTGTCATTAAAGTTGATTAGTAATGCATGATTATAGCTTAAAAATGTAGAACTCATTTTTCTGAACATTTTGATATAGTATTTGTATTTTTCTGACTTATAAATAATAAGATATAAATTTTACAATATTTAATCATTTTTTGGAATTATAAAACAATTTATTACATCAGGCTGACGTCATAAACAATCCAGGGCTTTTGTTACCACGACTGAACCTACCCATAGAGACTGACTGGTGGGGTCGGAGCCACATCAGCATCCCCACACGCAAAGTGGGGGGGGGGGGGTCAGGGCGTTTCTCACCGGGGCTGGATCTAGCCAGAGGGGCTGATTGGTGGGACCTGGCCACGCAAGCAAGCCACGTGGACCTCGCCGGAGCACGGCCAGATAGCGAAGGCTGGCGGCGCTAGGGGGCGAACGGAGATGCACGGGTAGGCCTAATTAATCAGGGCGTCACCACGAACCTAACTAGGGCGGCGCCGCTAGGTAGAGGTCGCCGGAGCAGGCCGCACGACGATGGCTAATGGCGACGCATGCAGATGATTGCGATGGCGTCGTGTATTGAATTGAAACCCTAAAGCATGCTCAAGCAGGGATGATGATATGACAAGTTAATTTGCAATGAATTGAAACCCTAAAGCATGCTCAACAAATTAATCGGGGTTCCGAGGGGTGAAAACCCTAACTCGGCGAAACTCCGGAATCACCTGTGAGGGTTACTATGTTCTTCTAATTAAACTTGTCTTGAAAGTTGTTGAACAATGCATGATGATAGCTTAGATAGCTAGGTTTCATTTTTCTGAACATTTTGATATATTATTTGTATTTTTCTAACTTACAGATTAAAATTTATTGAATTTTCAATATTCAAAACAATTTCTGAAAATAATTAAGTCTGGAATTATTTTTTACACCCAGGCAAACTATACACACAACAACTGACAGATGGACCCTGTGCCACATAGGCAGCCACGTGAGCAAAGTGGGACAGAGGGGGCCGTTGGGTGTTTTTCACCAGGGCAGGGTTTACACACTACCACTGACGAGTGGGCCTGGTCCACGCCAGGCCAGCACCTGCCGCCACGCCACGCCAGCCAGCACCCTCCGCACCCTCCTTCAACACCTACCGCCATGCCAGCACCCTCCGCCGCCACGCCACCCGCCGGCCGAGTCCGGCCAGCAGCACCTTGCCCCGCCGCCGCACCACGCCACGTGCGAGAAATCCCGTCGGTGCCTACCGGCGGTGACAGGGGAGAGGGAGGAGGGGGATGGAGGCAGGCTAGAGAGGGGGACGCACCTTCTGGCGGCGATGACGCACGGTGGCGGTGGCGCTGCTGGCCGGGGACGACGACGCACGACGGCGGTTGGAGGTGGCGACGGACGCGCTACTGGCCGAGGACGACGACGACGGCGAGCGCTCAAGGACGGAGGCGACAACGAGCGCTCAAGGACGGAGGTGACGGCGGGGCGGCGGCGTCTCCCTGTGTTGTGTGCGGGCGCAGAGAATAGAGATGGGAAGAAGAGGAACGGACGCGTCGTGTATAAAGGGGAGGGAGAATACGTCCCGGTTGGTGGCTCCAACCGGGACTAAAGGGTCATACGTCCCGGTTGGAGCCACCAACCGAGACGTATACTCCACTTTTTTCAGCAGACCAAGGGTTGGCTCGCGCAGGGGTCTTTAGTCCCGGTTGGTGGCTCCAACCGGGACATATGACCCTATTTTCAAAAAAATTCAGGAATTTTCTCTCTGTTCCCGCCTTATTTTTTTATTTTGGGGTTTAAATTTGTAATGTTTTTTAAATGATAATTACTTTGGAATTTAGAAAAATTTTAAACATAAAAAGTTTTTGAATTTGAATAACTAATTCAAAACCATTTTCTGTTTTTTAAAATAATTAATGTAACCATTTAAACTATGAACCATTTAAAATTAAAAATGAATTAACTTATATTTTTTGAATATTAATTTGGAATTTAGAAAAACTTTAAACATAAAGGTGTTTGCATTTGAATAAATAATTCAAAACCATTTTCTATTTTTAAAAAATAATTAATGTAACCATTTAAAATTAAAAATGAATTAACTTATATTTTTTGAATATTAATTTGGAATTTAGAAAAACTTTAAACATAAAAAGTGTTTGGATTTGAATAAATAATTCAAAACCATTTTCTGTTTTAAAAAATAATTAATGTAACCATTTAAAATATGAACCATTTACAATTAAAAATGAATTAACTTATATTTTTTAAATATTAATTTGGAATTTAGAAAAACTTTAAACATAAAAATTGTTTGGATTTGAATAAATAATTCAAAACCATTTTATTTTTTTAATTTGGACTTGAATTAACTTATATTTTTTATATATTAATGGGCGGAAAAAAAAGGACGAGAAATAATGGGCGGAAAGAAAATTTTATTTGGATAGAACTGGAATTAAAGTACACAACGCAACTAACACAAAGTTACATTGAAGAACTGAAAATTAAGATACATGGCCAGATTAAGCCACAATCGGCCGAACTTGTTTTGCAATGTTGGAGTGATTAAGCCACCTGTAATACTCGCCACTGTAGTCGTTGTACTCGTCGCGGCTGTCGTCGCTGTCGTCGTCGGGGTCGCCGTAGTTGAACCTTGAAGGTTGAGTACGAGTGGGCTGGACTTGAGGGTAGCGAATGCGGGGGCTAGAGTCGGCGGCCGTGTCGTAGGCCATGACGCTCTGGAGAGTCCGGCCGCGCCACCACAGCCGACGGCCGGCCTTATTGAAATTCGGAGGAGGCGGGTCGTCCTCCTCGTGCCTGGCAAGCGCCCTCTCACGCCGATCCACGAAGAAGGCTTCCCAAGTCGGGAAATAGTCGGGATGCCATCTGGGATTCCTCCGCTGCTCCGGCGTGAGCTCGAAGTAGTAGTGGTTCGTGATGGCCATCCGACGCGCCACACCTAGAGGGACAGAGGAACTGCACGCCTTGGCCAGATCCAGTCGACGGGGACACAGTCTCCTGGCGGACAGGGGTAGTTCGAGGCGCAAAGCGCCTCCGCCTCCCTGGGAGTTAGTGCTATGGTGGAAGTCATGGGAAAGAGTGATGAGGTTGCAGATATGAGTCTAGAGATGTGCAATGACAATGGAGGCCAACCCTACATATATATATGTATATAGTGAGAAATGGTAGGAACATAACTGGAGGGAAGAACTGGCGGGAAAAACTGGCGGGAAGAAATGGCGGGAAGAAAAATCGCGGGAAGAAAAATGTCGGGAAGAAAAATGGCGGGAAGAAATGGCGGGAAGAAAAATCGCGGGAAGAAAAATGGTTCATTTAGAACATGCATTGGATCTCTGAAGAAACCACATATTGCGAGTCTAAAAATGATTTTCTCAAAAAATCACGGGCGATAGATCATGTACCTGTAGTACAAACCGGACCCACTTCCTACCGATCGGCAGACATTTGTCCTTTTTACCCGGGATAGACGAAATGGTTTGAGATGTCCCGGTTGGGAGATAGTCCATGTAAGGTGGTCTAGTATTTTAGGAAAATGGGACGGTAGCATTCTGAAACAGCAATTTGGTGGTTACTTCACAAAACGACCCGTTTTTTGCGCTCGGAAAATGGAAAAGGGCTTTTCCGTACGACAAAAAGGAAAACTTCCTCCTGCAACATTGTTCTCCATACCAATGTCCACATGCATGCATAATATGAGCACAGCATCACAAACTATGCCGTGATTCAGCACATAACATCAGTCATTTGGACCGAAAGCCATGAAACCTCGAACGTGATAGGTCATTTTGTGAAGGTTTTTTCGAGACATCATCAATATACCAAGTCTGGTATTTTTCCTTTCAAATATGTCACATAATATGACACCACGTGAAGGATTTTCATTGTTCGGATTTTTTTTGAATTTATTATGCCCATTTTGAATTTTCTGAATTTCTAACTATGGTCGAACTGGCGTGCATCAAGATAGGGGACGAGCATCATTAGAACTTGCATTGGATCTCTGAAGAAACCACATATTGCGAGTCTAAAAATGATTTTTTCAAAAAATCACGGGCGATAAATCATGTACCTGTAGTACAAACGAGACCCACTTCCTACCGATTCGGCAGACATTTGTCCTTTTTACTCGGGATGGACGAAAAGGTTTGAGATGTCCCGGTTGGGATATAGTCCATGTAAGATGGTCTAATATTTTAGGAAAATGGGACGGTAGCATTCTGAAACAGCATTTTGGTGGTTACTTCACAAAACGACCCGTTTTTTGCGCTCGGAAAATGGAAAAGGGCTTTTCCGTGCGACCAAAAGGAAAACTTCCTCCTACAACATTGTTCTCCATACCAATGTCCACATGCATGCATAATATGGGCACAGCATCACAAACTATGCCGTGATTCAGCACATAACATCGGTCATTTGGACCGAAAGCCATGAAACCTCGAACATGATAGGTCATTTTGTGAAGGTTTTTTCGAGACATGATCAATATACCAAGTCTGGTATTTTTTCTTTCAACTATGTCACATAATATGACACCACACGAATGATTTTCATTGTTCGGATTTTTTTGAATTTATTATGCCCGTTTTGAATTTTCTGAATTTCTAACTATGGTCGAACCAGTGTGCATGAAGATAGGGGACGAGCATCGTTAGAACTTGCATTGGATCTCTGAAGAAACCACATATTGCGAGTCTAAAAATGATTTTTTCAAAAAATCACGGGCGACAGATCATGTACCTGTAGTACAAACCGGACCCACTTCCTACCGATTCGGCAAAAAATTGTCCTTTTTACCCGGGATGGACGAAAAGGTTTTAGTTGTCCTGGTTGGGAGATAGTCCATGTAAGGTGGTCTAGTATTTTAGGAAAATGGGACGGTAGCATTCTGAAACAGCATTATGGTGGTTACTTCAGAAAACGACCCGTTTTTTGCGCTCGGAAAATGGAAAAGGGCTTTTCCGTACGACAAAAAGGAAAACTTCCTCTTGCAACATTGTTCTACATACCAATGTCCACATGCATGCATAATATGTGCACCGCATCTCAAACTATGTCGTGATTCAGCACATAACATCGGTCATTTGGACCGAAAGCCATGAAACCTCGAACATGATAGGTCATTTTGTGAAGGTTTTTTCGAGACATGATCAATATACCAAGTCTGGTATTTTTCCTTTCAACTATGTCACATAATATGACACCACGCGAAGGATTTTCATTGTTCGGATTTTTTTTGAATTTATTATGCCCGTTTTGAATTTTCCGAATTTCAAACTATGGTCGAACCGGCGTGCATGAAGATAGGGGACGAGCATCGTTAGAACTTGCAATGGATCTCTGAAGAATCCACATATTGCGAGTCTAAAAATGATTTTCTCAAAAAATCACGGACGATAGATCATGTACCTGTAGTACAAACCGGACCCACTTCCTACCGATTCGGCAGACATTTTTCCTTTTTACCCGGGATGGACGAAAAAGTTTGAGATGTCCCGGTTGGGAGATAGTCCATGTAAGGTGGTCTAGTATTTTAGGAAAATGGGACGGTAGCATTCTGAAACAGCATTTTGGTAGTTACTTCACAAAACGACCCGTTTTTTGCGCTCGGAAAATGGAAAAGGGCTTTTCCGTGCGACAAAAAGGAAAACTTCCTCCTGCAACATTGTTCTCTATACCAATGTCCACATGCATGCATAATATGGGCACAACATCACAAACTATGTCGTGATTCAGCACATAACATCGGTCATTTGGACCGAAAGCCATGAAACCTCGAACATGATAGGTCATTTTGTGAAGGTTTTTTCGAGACATGATTAATATACCAAGTCTGGTATTTTTCCTTTCAACTATGTCACATAATATAACACCACGCGAAGGATTTTCATTGTTCCATTTTTTTGAATTTATTATGCCCGTTTAAATTTTCTGAATTTCGAACTATGGTCGAACCGACGTGCATGAAGATAGGGGACGAGCATCGTTAGAACTTGCACTGGATCTCTGAAGAAACCACATATTGCGAGTCTAAAAATGATTTTTTCCTAAAATCACGGGCGATACATCATGTACCTGTAGTACAAACCGGACCCACTTCCTACCGATTCGGCAGACATTTGTCCTTTTTACTCGGGATGGACGAAAAGGTTTGCGATGTCCCGGTTGGGAGATGGTCCATGTAAGATGGTCTAGTATTTTAGGAAAATGGGACGGTAGCATTCTGAAACATTATTTTGGTGGTTACTTCACAAAACGACCCGTTTTTTGCGCTCGGAAAATGGAAAAGGGCTTTTCTGTGCGACAAAAAGGAAAACTTCCTCCTGCAACATTGTTCTCCATACCAATGTCCAATTGCATGCATAATATGGGCACAGCATCACAAACTATGCCGTGATTCAGCACATAACATCGGTCATTTGGACCGAAAGTCATGAAACCTCGAACATGATAGGTCATTTTGTGAAGGTTTTTTCGAGACATGATCAATATACCAATTTTGTTATTTTTTCTTGCAACTATGTCACATAATATGACACCATGCGAAGGATTTTCATTGTTCGGATTTTTTTGAATTTATTATGCCCGTTTTGAATTTTCTGAATTTCTAACTATGGTCGAACCGGCGTGCATGAAGATAGGGGACGAGCATCGTTAGAACTTGCATTGGATCTCTGAAGAAACCACATATTGCGAGTCTAAAAATGATTTTTTCAAAAAATCACGGGCGATAGATCATGTACATGTAGTACAAACCGGACCCACTTCCTACCGATTCGGAAGACATTTTTCCTTTTTACCCGGGATGGACGAAAAAGTTTGAGATGTCCCGGTTGGGAGATAGTCCATGTAAGGTGGTCTAGTATTTTAGGAAAATGGGACGGTAGCATTCTGAAACAGCATTTTGGTAGTTACTTCACAAAACGACCCGTTTTTGCGCTCGGAAAATGGAAAAGAGCTTTTCCGTGCGACAAAAAGGAAAACTTCCTCTCGCAACATTGTTCTCTATACCAATGTCCACATGCATGCATAATATGGGCACAACATCACAAACTATGCCGTGATTCAGCACATAACATCGGTCATTTGGACCGAAAGCCATGAAACCTCGAACATGATAGGTCATTTTGTGAAGGTTTTTCGAGACATGATTAATATACCAAGTCTGGTATTTTTCCTGTCAACTATGTCACATAATATAACACCACGCGAAGGATTTTCATTGTTCGGATTTTTTTTGAATTTATTATACCCGTTCTGAATTTTCTGAATTTCTAACTATGGTCGAACCACTGTGCATGAAGATAGGGGACGAGCATCATTAGAACTTGCATTGGATCTCTGAAGAAACCACATATTGTGAGTCTAAAAATTATTTTTTCAAAAAATCACGGGCGATAGATCATGTACCTGTAGTACAAACCAGACCCACTTCCTACCGATTCGGCAAAAATTTGTCCTTTTTACCCGGGATGGACGAAAAGGTTTGAGTTGTCCCGGTTGGGAGATAGTCCATGTAAGGTGGTCTAGTATTTTAGGAAAATGGGACGGTAACATTCTGAAACAGCATTTTGGTGGTTACTTCACAAAACGACCCGTTTTTTGCGCTCGGAAAATGGAAAAGGGTTTTTCCGTACGACAAAAAGGAAAACTTCCTCCTGCAACATTGTTCTCCATACCAATGTCCACATGCATGCATAATATGTGCACCGCATCTCAAACTATGTCGTGCTTCAGCACATAACATCGGTCATTTGGACCGAAAGCCATGAAACCTCGAACATGATAGGTCATTTTGTGAAGGTTTTTTCAAGACATGATCAATATACCAAGTCTGGTATTTTTCCTTTCAACTATGTCACATAATATGACACCACGCGAAGGATTTTCATTGTTCGGATTTTTTTTTAAATTTATTATGCCCGTTTTGAATTTTCTGAATTTCAAACTATGGTTGAACCGCGTGCATGAAGATAGGGGACGAGCATCGTTAGAACTTGCAATGGATCTCTGAAGAAACCACATATTGCGAGTCTAAAAATGATTTTCTCAAAAAATCACGGGCGATAGATCATGTACCTGTAGTACAAACCGGACCCACTTCCTACCGATTCGACAGACATTTTTCCTTTTTACCCGGGATGGACGAAAAAGTTTGAGATGTCCCGGTTGGGAGATAGTCCATGTAAGGTGGTCTAGTATTTTAGGAAAATGGGACGGTAGCATTCTGAAACAGAATTTTGGTAGTTACTTCACAAAACGACCCGTTTTTTGCGCTCGGAAAATGGAAAAGGGCTTTTCCGTGCGACAAAAAGGAAAACTTCCTCCTGCAACATTGTTCTCTATACCAATGTCCACATGCATGCATAATATGGGCACAACATCACAAACTATACCGTGATTCAGCACATAACATCGGTCATTTGGACCGAAAGCCATGAAACCTCGAACATGATAGGTCATTTTGTGAAGGTT
The DNA here is from genome assembly GCA_023614405.1 of Avena insularis. NCBI lineage: Eukaryota > Viridiplantae > Streptophyta > Magnoliopsida > Poales > Poaceae > Avena > Avena insularis. The sequence continues at coordinate 411,719,467 of CM042691.1, forward strand.
TTTTCGAGACATGATTAATATATCAAGTCTGGTATTTTTCCTTTCAACTATGTCACATAATATAACACCACGCGAAGGATTTTCATTGTTCCGATTTTTTTGAATTTATTATGCCCGTTTAAATTTTCTGAATTTCGAACTATGGTCGAACCGACGTGCATGAAGATAGGGGACGAGCATCGTTAGAACTTGCATTGGATCTCTGAAGAAACCACATATTGCGAGTCTAAAAATGATTTTTTCCAAAAATCACGGGCGATACATCATGTACCTGTAGTACAAACCAGACCCACTTCCTACCGATTCGGCAGACATTTGTCCTTTTTACTCGGGATGGACGAAAAGGTTTGCGATGTCCCGGTTGGGAGATAGTCCATGTAAGATGGTCTAGTATTTTAGGAAAATGGGACGGTAGTATTCTGAAACAGCATTTTGGTGGTTACTTCACAAAACGACCCATTTTTTGCGCTCGAAAAATGGAAAAGGGCTTTTCCGTGCGACAAAAAGGAAAACTTCTTCCTGCAACATTGTTCTCCATACCAATGTCCACATGCATGCATAATATGGGTACGGCATCACAAACTATGCCGTGATTCAGCACATAACATCGGTCATTTGGACCGAAAGCCATGAAACCTCGAACATGATAGGTCATTTTGTGAAGGTTTTTTGAGACATGATCAATATACCAATTTTGGTATTTTTACTTGCAACTATGTCACATAATATGACACCATGCGAAGGATTTTTATTGTTCGGATTTTTTTTGAATTTATTATGCCCGTTTTGAATTTTCTGAATTTCTAACTATGGTCGAACCGGCGTGCATGAAGATAGGGGACGAGCATCGTTAGAACTTGCATTGGATCTCTAAAGAAACCACATATTGCGAGTCTAAAAATGATTTTTTCAAAAAATCACGGGCGATAGATCATGTACATGTAGTACAAACCGGACCCACTTCCTACCGATTCGGCAGACATTTTTCCTTTTTACCCGGATGGACGAAAAAGTTTGAGATGTCCCGGTTGGGAGATAGTCCATGTAAGGTGGTATAGTATTTTAGGAAAATGGAACGGTAGCATTCTTAAACAGAATTTTGGTAGATACTTCACAAAACGACCCGTTTTTGCGCTCGGAAAATGGAAAAGAGCTTTTCCGTGCGACAAAAAGGAAAACTTCCTCTTGCAACATTGTTCTCTATACCAATATCCACATGCATGCATAATATGGGCACAACATCACAAACTATGCCGTGATTCAGCACATAACATCGGTTATTTGGACCGAAAGCCATGAAACCTCGAACATGATTGGTCATTTTGTGAAGGTTTTTCGAGACATGATTAATATACCAAGTCTGGTATTTTTCCTGTCAACTATGTCACATAATATGACACCACGCGAAGGATTTTCATTGTTCGGATTTTTTTTGAATTTATTATACCCGTTCTGAATTTTCTGAATTTCTAACTATGGTCGAACCACTGTGCATGAAGATAGGGGACGAGCATCATTAGAACTTGCATTGGATCTCTGAAAAAACCACATATTGTGAGTCTAAAAATTATTTTTTCTAAAAATCACGGGCGATACATCGTGTACCTGTAGTACAAACCAGACCCACTTCCTACCGATTCGGCAAAAATTTGTCCTTTTTACCCGGGATGGACGAAAAGGTTTGAGTTGTCCCGGTTGGGAGATAGTCCATGTAAGGTGGTCTAGTATTTTAGGAAAATGGGACGGTAACATTCTGAAACAGCATTTTGGTGGTTACTTCACAAAACGACCCGTTTTTTGCGCTCGGAAAATGGAAAAGGGCTTTTCCGTACGACAAAAAGGAAAACTTCCTCCTGCAACATTGTTCTCCATACCAATGTCCACATGCATGCATAATATGTGCACCGCATCTCAAACTATGTCGTGATTCAGCACATAACATCGGTCATTTGGACCGAAAGCCATGAAACCTCGAACATGATAGGTCATTTTGTGAAGGTTTTTTCGAGACATGATCAATATACCAAGTCTGGTATTTTTCCTTTCAACTATGTCACATAATATGACACCACGCGAAGGATTTTCATTGTTCGGATTTTTTTTTAAATTTATTATGCCCGTTTTGAATTTTCTGAATTTCAAACTATGGTCGAACCGGCGTGCATGAAGATAGGGGACGAGCATCGTTAGAACTTGCAATGGATCTCTGAAGAAACCACATATTGCGAGTCTAAAAATGATTTTCTCAAAAAATCACGGGCGATAGATCATGTACCTGTAGTACAAACCGGACCCACTTCCTACCGATTCGACAGACATTTTTCCTTTTTACCCGGGATGGACGAAAAAGTTTGAGATGTCCCGGTTGGGAGATAGTCCATGTAAGGTGGTCTAGTATTTTAGGAAAATAGAACGGTAGCATTTTGAAACAGAATTTTGGTAGTTACTTCACAAAACGACCCGTTTTTTGCGCTCGGAAAATGGAAAAGGGCTTTTCCGTGCGACAAAAAGGAAAACTTCCTCCTGCAACATTGTTCTCTATACCAATGTCCACATGCATGCATAATATGGGCACAGCATCACAAACTATGCCGTGATTCAGCACATAACATCGGTCATTTGGACCGAAAGCCATGAAACCTCGAACATGATAGGTCATTTTGTGAAGGTTTTTTCGAGACATGATTAATATACCAAGTCTGGTATTTTTCCTTTCAACTATGTCACATAATATAACACCACGCGAAGGATTTTCATTGTTCCGATTTTTTTGAATTTATTATGCCCGTTTAAATTTTCTGAATTTCGAACTATGGTCGAACCGACGTGCATGAAGATAGGGGACGAGCATCGTTAGAACTTGCATTGGATCTCTGAAGAAACCACATATTGCGAGTCTAAAAATGATTTTTTCCAAAAATCACGGGCGATACATCATGTACCTGTAGTACAAACCAGACCCACTTCCTACCAATTCGGCAGACATTTGTCATTTTTACTCGGGATGGACGAAAAGGTTTGCGATGTCCCGGTTGGGAGATAGTCCATGTAAGATGGTCTAGTATTTTAGGAAAATGGGACGGTAGCATTCTGAAACAGCATTTTGGTGGTTACTTCACAAAACGACCCGTTTTTTGCGCTCGAAAAATGGAAAAGGGCTTTTCCGTGCGACAAAAAGGAAAACTTCCTCCTGCAACATTGTTCTCCATACCAATGTCCACATGCATGCATAATATGGGTACGGCATCACAAACTATGCCGTGATTCAGCACATAACATCGGTCATTTGGACCGAAAGCCATGAAACCTCGAACATGATAGGTCATTTTGTGAAGGTTTTTTGAGACATGATCAATATACCAATTTTGGTATTTTTACTTGCAACTATGTCACATAATATGACACCATGCGAAGGATTTTCATTGTTCGGATTTTTTTTGAATTTATTATGCCCGTTTTGAATTTTCTGAATTTCTAACTGTGGTCGAACCGGCGTGCATGAAGATAGGGGACGAGCATCGTTAGAACTTGCATTGGATCTCTGAAGAAACCACATATTGCGAGTCTAAAAATGATTTTTTCAAAAAATCACGGGCGATAGATCATGTACATGTAGTACAAACCGGACCCACTTCCTACCGATTCGGCAGACATTTGTTCTTTTTACCCGGGATGGACGAAAATGTTTGAGATGTCCCGGTTGGGATATAGTCCATGTAAGGTGGTCTAGTATTTTAGGAAAATGGGACGGTAGCATTCTGAAACAGCATTTTGGTAGTTACTTCACAAAACGACCCGTTTTTGCGCTTGGAAAATGGAAAAGGGCTTTTCCGTGCGACAAAAAGGAAAACTTCCTCCCGCAACATTGTTCTCTATACCAATGTCCACATGCATGCATAATATGGGCACAACATCACAAACTATGCCGTGATTCAGCACATAACATCGGTCATTTGGACCGAAAGCCACGAAACCTCGAACATGATAGGTCATTTTGTGAAGGTTTTTCGAGACATGATTAATATACCAAGTCTGGTATTTTTCCTGTCAACTATGTCACATAATATGACACCACGCGAAGGATTTTCATTGTTCGGATTTTTTTGAATTTATTATGCCCGTTTTGAATTTTCTGAATTTCTAACTATGGCCGAACCGACGGGCATGAAGATAGGGGACGAGCATCGTTAGAACTTGCATTGGATCTCTGAAGAAACCACATATTGTGAGTCTAAAAATGATTTTTTCTGAAAATCACGGGCGATACATCGTGTACCTGTAGTACAAACCGAACCCACTTCCTACCGATTCGGCAGACATTTGTCTTTTTTACTCGGGATGGACGAAAAGGTTTGAGATGTCCCGGTTGGGAGATAGTCCATGTAAGGTGGTCTAGTATTTTAGGAAAATGGGATGGTAGCATTCTGAAACAGCAATTTGGTGGTTACTTCACAAAACGACCCGTTTTTTTGCACGAAAAATGGAAAAGGGCTTTTCCGTGCGACAAAAAGGAAAACTTCCTCCTGCAACATTGTTCTCCATATCAATGTCCACATGCATGCATAATATGGGCTCATCATCACAAACTATGCCGTGATTCAACACATAACATCGGTCATTTGGACCGAAAGCCATGAAACCTCGAACATGATAGGTCATTTTGTGAAGGTTTTTTCAAGACATGATCAATATAGCAAGTCTGGTATTTTTCCTTTCAACTATGTCACATCATATGACATCCCGTGAAGGATTTTCATTGTTCGGATTTTTTTTGAATTTATTATGCCCGTTTTGAATTTTCTGAATTTCTAACTATGGTCGAACCGGCGTGCATGAAGATAGGGGACGAGCATCGTTAGAACTTGCATTGGATCTCTGAAGAAACCACATATTGCGAGTCTAAAAATGATTTTTTCAAAAAATCACGGGCGATAGATCATGTACCTGTAGTACAAACCGGACCCACTTCCTACCGATTCGGCAGACATTTGTTCTTTTTACCCGGGATGGACGAAAATGTTTGAGATGTCCCGGTTGGGATATAGTCCATGTAAGGTGGTCTAGTATTTTAGGAAAATGGGACGGTAGCATTCTGAAACAGCATTTTGGTGGTTACTTCACAAAACGACCCATTTTTTGCGCTCGAAAAATGGAAAAGGGCTTTTCCGTGCGACAAAAAGGAAAACTTCCTCCTGTAACATTGTTCTCCATACCAATGTCCACATGCATGCATAATATGGGCATAGCATCAAAAACTATGTCGTGATTTAGCACATAACTTCGGTCATTTGGACCGAAAGCCATGAAACCTCGAACATGATAGGTCATTTTTATGAAGATTTTTTCGAGACATGATCAATATACCAAGTCTGGTATTTTTACTTTCAACTATGTCACATAATATGACATCACGCGAAGGATTTTCATTGTTCGGATTTTTTGAATTTATTATGCCTGTTTTGAATTTTCTGAATTTCTAACTATGGTCGAACCGGCGTGCATGAAGATAGGGGACGAACATCGTTAGAACTTGCATTGGATCTCTGAAGAAACCACATATTGCGAGTCTAAAAATGATTTTTTCAAAAAATCACGGGCGATAGATCATGTACCTGTAGTACAAACCAGACCCACTTCCTCCCGATTCGGCAGACATTTGTCTTTTTTACCCGGGATGGACGGAAAGGTTAGAGATGTCCCGGTTGGGAGATAGTCCATGTAAGTTGGTCTAGTATTTTAGGAAAATGGGACGGTAGTATTCTGAAACATCGCTTTGGTGGTTACTTCACAAAACGACCCGTTTTTGCGCTCGGAAATAATGTCGACACTTACGAAATAATGTCGACACTCACCCCTATTATTAGTGCTGACTCTTGTTAGTGCCGACTCTTACGAAATAATATCGACACTCACCCCTATTATTAGTGCTGACTCGTGTTTTGTCCCGGTTGGTGTCTCCAACCAGGACTAAAGGTTCATCTTTAGTCCCGGTTGGAGGGATTTCGGCATAGTGTCGACACTTACGAAATAATGTCGACACTCACCCCTATTATTAGTGCTGACTCGTGTTTTGTCCCGGTTGGTGTCTTCAACCGGTACTAAAGGTTCATCTTTATTCCCGGTTGGAGGGATTTTGGCAGGCTGGGCCAGGCACCACTAATGATAGGGGTGAGTGTCGACATTATGTCGTGCGACGTGTACCTTGTCCCAGATGGTGTCACCAAACGGGACTAAAGATAAACTTTTAGTCCCGGTTGGAGACACCAACCGGGACAAAACACGAGTCAGCACTAATAATAGGGGTGAGTGTCGACATTATTTCGTAAGTGTCGACACTATGCCGAGCTGCTTGTACTATAAATATGCATCCTTGTGAGTCCAGTCCTCCAGCCAGTTTGAGGCATCTCCAAGATGGTTTTCGAGAGCAGGGACACCACTACGGCCAGTTTTAGGGAGATGCCTACGGAGCCCAGTCCTCCGGCATCTCCGAGAAACTGGTCATAGAGGCACTCCCTAATATGTGAAATTAGTTAGCTCCCAGGCATATTGATCTAGTTAGAGAAGTTACAAGCTGCAAGATGGTTTTCGAGAGCAGGGACACCACTACGTCCAGTTTCAGGGAGATGCCGCCGGATCCCAGTCCTCCGGCATCTCCGAGATACTGGTCATAGAGGCACTCCCTAATATGTGAAATTAGTTAGCTCCCATATGTATTGATCTAGTTAGAGAAGTTACAAGCTGCAAGATGGTTTTTGAGAGCAGGGACACCACTACGACCAGTTTTAGGGAGATGCCGCCGGATCCCAGTCCTCCGACATCTCCAAGAAACTGGTCATAGAGGCACTCCCTAATATGTGACCGCGCGCGTTTGGAGATCAGATCTTAATGGTAAGTACGAATCGGGACAACTTCTTCATAGTCCCGGTCCAGCCACAAAACGGGACTAACACTCAAGACATTTGTTAATATTAAAAACTGAGATTACAAAACCGGGACTAAAGACCCCCTATATATAGTCCCGGTCAAGCCACAAACTGTGAAAGATATCCTTCGGTCAAGCCACAAACCGCGAAAGACATGAACTAGAGTTACATAATATGAGCATGAACTTCTTGGCATGTGTCCTTCCTTATGATCGCTCCAAACGTAACCATTATAATCTTCTGACATGTCTGTCTTGTCCTTGATTCCCACGATGTTTCTTTTCCCTGAAAGAACTATGTGACGCTTTGGCTCATCATATGATGTATTCGTTTGCATATTTTTTCTTTTTTTCGGTCTGGAGGACATGTCCTTTACATAGAAAACCTGAGATACATCATTGGCTAGGACGAATGGTTCATCTCTATAACCAAGATTGTTGAGATCCACTGTTGTCATTCCGTACAACTAGTCTATCTTTACCCCTTCCCCATTCAGGTTTACCCATTTGCAGCGAAACAAAGGGACCTTAAAAGAGACTCCATAGTCTAGTTCCCATATCTCCTCTATGTAACCATAGTATGTGTCCTTTTGTCCATTCTCGTCTATTGCATCAAAGCGGACACCACTATTTTGGTTGGTGTTCTTTTTATCTTGGGCGATCGTGTAGAATGTATTCCCATTTATTTCGTACCCTTGGAAATTCAATATAGTAGAAGATGGTGACGCGGCCAACAAGTATAGCTGATCTCCAACAGTGCTGTCATTCAAGAGATGTGTCTGCATCCAACCACCGAAAGACTTCATGTGTTCATCTGTAATCCATGATTCAGGCTTCCTCGGGTTTTTGGAGCGTACAATATTCTTGTGTTCCTCGATATACGGAGCTGCCAAGGTGGAATTATGTAGAACTATGCAGTGTGCTTTAGTGAAAGAATCCCCGTCCCTACATATCATTGCTTTCTTTTCCAGCGTGCCTTTTTCACTTAGTCTTCCCTCATGCCGAGTCGAAACACCAATCGGCTTAAGGTCAGGAATAAAGTCAACACAAAACTCAATGACCTCCTCTGTTCCATATCCCTTGGAGATGCTTCCTTCTGGTCTAGCACGGTTATGAACATATTTCTTTAAGACTCCCATGAACCTCTCAAAGGGGAACATATTGTGCAGAAATACCGAACCGAGAATGGCAATCTCTTCCACTAGGTGAACCAGGACATGCGTCATAGTATTGAAGAAGGATGGTGGGAACACCAACTCAAAACTAACAAGATATTGTACCACATCCTTCTGTAACCTTGGCAGAATATCTGGATTGATTACCTTCTGAGATATTGCATTGAGGAATGCACACAACTTCACAATGGGTACTCGAACATTTTCTGGTAGAAGCCCCCTCAATGCAATCGGAAGCAACTGCGTCATAATCACCTGACAGTCATGAGACTTCAGGTTTTGGAACTTTTCTCTGCCATATTTATTATCCCCTTTATATTAGATGAGAAGCCAGACGACACCTTGATACTGTAAAGGACTTCAAAAAAGATTTCCTTCGATGCTTTGATAAGAGCATAGCTGGCACGACTTAAGTGACGCCCTTTATCCGTCTTGTTCTGTGTATGCATGTTCTTTGGGTCTTTCATAATTTGTTGGTCCTCCCGTGCTTCTGGTGTATCTTTTGTCTTCCCATACACGCCTAGGAATCCTAGCAGGTTCACGCAAAGATTCTTTGTCACGTGCATCACGTCGATTGAAGAGCGGACACGCAGGACTTTCCAATATGGCAGCTCCCAAAATATAGATTTCTTCTTCCACATGGGTGCGTGTCCTGTAGCGACGTTGTTCGAAACTGATTGACCGCCGGGACCCTTTCAAAAGATTACTTCTATGTCCTTGACCATACCAAATACATCATCACCAGTAGGGAGTTCAGGCTTCTTCCGGTGATCTGCCTCACCTTTGAAATGCTTGCCTTTCTTTCTTACAGGATGATTGGTCAGAGAAATCATCGATTCGCCAGGTACACAACCTTCTTGCATTTATGCAAATATGTACCTTCAGTCTTATCTAAACAGTGTGTGCATGCCTTATATCCCTTATTTGTTTGTCCTGAAAGGTTACTAAGAGCAGGCCAATCATTGATGGTTACGAATAGCAACCCTCGTAGATCAAATGGTTCCTGTTTGTTCTCATCCCACACACGTACACCTGGTTTGCCCCACAACTGTAAGAGTTCTTCAACTAATGGCCTAAGGTACACATCAATGTCGTTGCCCGGTTGCTTCGGGCCTTGGATGAGCACTGACATCATAATGAACTTACGCTTCATGCACAACCAAGGAGGCAGGTTGTAGATACATAGAGTCACGGGCCAGGTGCTGTGACTGCAGATCTGCTCCCCAAAAGGATTCATGCCATCCGTACTTAGACCAAACCATAAGTTCCTTGCGTCACTTGCAAAGTCTGGGAAGTCTCTCTCGATTTTTCTCCACTGTGACCCATCAGCAGGGTGTCTCAACTTCCCGTCTTTCTTACGGTCTTCTTTGTGCCATCGCAACAACCTGGCATGCTCTTTGTTTCTGAACTTGCATTTCAACCTTGGTATTATAGGAGCATACCACATAACCTTAGCAGGAACCCTCTTCCGGAGGGGCTCTCCCTCAACATCACCAGGGTCATCTCGTCTGATCTTATACCGCAATGCATTGCATACCGGGCATTTATCTAAATTCTCATACTCCTTACATGTAGAGGATGCAGTCATTAATGCATGCATGTATCTTTTGCACATCTAATCCTAGAGGACAGAGAGTCTTCTTTGCTTCGTAGGTACTCTCGGAAAGTTCGTTATGTTTTGGAAGCTTCGGCTTCATTATTTTCAGCATCTTTTCAAATGAGGAGTTAGACCACACTCGCCTTCCATCGCAACAATTCCAGGTGGTACCGAGCTTTGTGCTGCCATCTTCACAATTTGGGTACAACAATTTCTTGTGATCTTCTAACATGCCCTCTAACTTCAACTTCTCATTTTCTGCTTCACGTCCACTTTGCATCGAAATGACCCTACCAAGTTCATCACCGCTCATCGATGCATGTTCTTCACCTCCTTCCTCTCCATTGTCTTCCATTGCAGTATCACTGTATTCAGGAAACATATGATGATAGTTGTTATCATCATCTTCTTCTTCACCATCTTCCATCATAACCCCTCTTTCCCCGTGCTTGGTCCAGCAATTATAGTTGGGCATGAAACCTTTCATAATCAGGTGGCCGCGAATGATTTTCGAGGAAGAGTACTCCTTGTTGTTCCGACATTGAACACATGGACAACGTATAAAACCATTCTCTTTGTTTGCCGTAGCCACATCGATAAATTTATCCACGCCTTTCATATACCCGGGTACGCGCCGGTCACCGTATATCCATTCCTGACCGTTCATCTGCATCATATAAGTAAGTTTATCAAAAAACAGGACATCATAAATAGTGAAATGACCAATTCACATCGACACATGCATTGTATCAATGACAGAGAAAAGATAAGATTGCTAACCTCGATCGAGGAAAATAAAGAGGAGAAAGCTCAAGTGCGTCTCGGACACCTTTTATATTTTTGTTCTATGAGAAATTGAACGAGATCATTCACTCAAACATTTCATCAAACACCTTGAATGCATGCATAGGGGAAAAAAACTAGCACACCCCTCATACCTTCCACCAAGAAAAAACAGAGTGGAGGCAGAGGGCTGGGGCGTTGTATTTATAGAGGGCGGGAGCATACGTCCCGGTTTGTAGCACAAACCGGGACTAAAGGTTGGGCATCAGCCACGTAGTCCCGGTTTGTGCTACAAACCGGGACGTATGCCCCCCTACCAACCGGGATGCATGCCTCCGGGCCCCGAGCCCGCTCGAACCGGGACACGTGCCAGCATTAGTCCCGGTTCGTGGCGCAACCGGGACTAATGCTCTTAGGGGGCGCGAATGGATGACCTGTTTTCTACTAGTGTTGGGCGAATATGCCCGTTTTGGGCCAACTTTGGGCGAATATGGTCTATATGGACGAACTTTGGACGAATATGGTCTATATGGGCGAACTTTGGGCGAATATGGGCGAACTTTGGGCGAATATGGGCGAACTTTGGGAGAATATGGACGAACTTTGGGCGAACTTTGGATGAATAAGGGCGAATATATGCTGACTAGGTGGGTCCACTCACCGAATTCGCTTCGTCCGGCGTTCCCAGGGCGTACCCAGGATCCTGGGTTCGGCCTGGGTAGGCCGGACCAAAACACGCCGAAATCCGAACGAAAACAGGTCCTTGGGTACGCGACTGGGCCAATTTTCGGTGTCCGGACCGAAATTCGGCGTCCGGGTCGGCCTCATGGGTATGCGAGTGGAGATGCTCTAAGGAGGAGACAATGTTCGCGGGTTCAACTCCCCACCAACACGCTTATCTTTAGCTAATTTTCCTAATTTGATATGTACAGTGTCAGTTAGTGGGGTCACATGTGAGGTCGTGTAGAGTAAGGAAAAATTTAACACATAGACACGACACGCATACGCAACTGCTGACGTGACTGTCATATCATTTGAATATATCATAAATTAATAGTTACTGTGATCTAAAATGTTCGTAATCACTTACAAATAAGGTCCTAAGATTTCGCACCCAGGTTATCACGATTTCCTATAGAAAAATTACGATGATTTTGACAAAGATCATCATAATTATCTAGAGTTTTGACCTCTCTTAATGGCTTACAACCATTTAGAGCAAAATCGCCAAAACCCTAAGTTTAGGACTCTTTCCTGCAGCCCGGTCAACGCTCACAGTCGCCTTCTTCTCTGCATCGTCGCCAGCTCAGCTCGGCCATGGGCATCGTGGCGAATGCACAAGAGAGAAAGGCGTAGAAGAATATCCAGGTGTGCAACTTCAATGTTTGACAATGTGAAACTACACATATAAGCCACCAAATAAAAAACAAATGATAATGCTTAAATAGAATCATATGAAAACAAATAGCAATGCTGAAAAATGGAAGAAGTGCCTGTGTAGTATTTACAAATGTGCAACTAGATACATAATTAAATAGAAAGTAATTAAATGAAAAATTAAGAGGAAAATAAGTTCCCCAAAAGTACAGAAGAACAAAATGTCCCGATAACCATCTGAACAATTTCCTAAAAGCCACATCTATCGGTTGCTTCGGTGCCGACCTAGTCACAGAGCAAGCTCGCAACTAATTCTAGACTGAAGCATCAAACGACCTGGGTGCAGTATAAAGCTCTCACGTACGATGTCATAAGCCTCCATGGATCTTGCTGTCTAACATGAGCGATTCGACAGATTTGGATTCCTTTTCTATATACTCACTCATGTGGTACTTCATCATATGATTCATATAAGATCCATCCGTCTAGAGATCGTCATATACATCTAGAAAGCCATATGCTTTGGAAAAAGCTTGTACAGTTTGGGAAGGGGTTTTTGAGAGAAAAGAAGAATCTACTTCAACCGATATGCCCTTAGGCACGGCCATGCATAACATAGAAATCACACGTGAAAGGGATGGGCAATTAGCTAGAGCAGCAGGTGCTATAGCGAAACTGATTACAAAAGAGGGTAAATCGGCCACTTTAAGATTACCATCTGGGGAGGTCATCGGTGCTGAAATCATCAGTGTGGTCTTCATCTTCTTGGCTGCTTATCGATTCAATAGTACAGATAATTCTCGGTAGCCGTATTGCCTCTTACTCGTTGGTTGTATAGACAAAAGTTTGGGCGTATTTGTTTCACTCCAGTATCTCATTGCTACTACCGGACTACGTGTGTGTAGCTATATATATCTAACTTATTACTGAAGAAGGAAGACTCTTCACACGAGTTGATTGCCTAATATAAATCATCCAATAGCCATGCATGTAACCGTTTCTCTTATCATGCACCAGGACTTTTCACACGAAGGATGCATGCGTGCACAACATCTATTACTCATTTCAGGTTTCCTGCCTTCACATATGTAGATATGTAGGTTTCACATGTGTAGTCTGTTAAACTTGAATGCTACTAAAATTACGACTGGCTTTTTCTGGGTGTTGTGGGTGTACATACAAAATTTGAGAATAAGAAAAATATACGAATTAACTAATAATGTAGTCTCTGAAAATATTCAACTACATATAACCTACGAGAAACTTTAATACTAGTGAATATAAAAAGCAAATGACATCGATGCTACAATATTAGAAGGAATGCAAACACACCAAACTTTATGGTTTAGAAAGGTGAAACTAGATACAAAATACTCTTGTAAACGTACGAGAAACTTAAATAGATATGCCAAGGAGTAACCAATAAGGAAGTGAATACACTACGGGAAAACGAAATTTTGCTGTGTATTTAAAATACACAGCACAAGCCAAAAAACACTCGGCAAAAGTTTACCGTATATTTACACTCGGTAAAGGCCACACAACATACACTGTGCCGGTAAAGAAACTGTGCCGAGTGTTGAAACACAAATACTCGGCAAAAGACATTTGTTGTGTGTCTGTAGGTGGAACTCGGCACAAAAAAGCATGACGACGTCGGGAACGGTTAACGGCAGCAAATGTTTACCGAGTGTTCTACACTTCACACAGCAAAGTATTTTCCCTAGTTAAAACAAATAACAAAAGAATACAGCAGCTGGAAAGGCCAGTTGCCGAGTGTTTGACTGGGCACTAGGCAAAATTTCTGAACGACAACAAAAAAGACGCCGGCGCCGGAACGAGCCCCAGCAGAACGTCCTCAACCACGACGGTTTCGTTGCCATGTACGTATCCCTCCTGAGCATGTTGGCGCGCGGCGCCAGCGTGCCCGCGGTCGTCGCCTCTGAACCCTCATTTCCGGGGGCGGTGGTGCGCGGCAGCGTCGACCTCGCCGGCGTGCCCGCGGTCATCATCTTGGAACCCTCCCTCCTGGGCGCGGTGGTCCGCAGAAGCCCTGCCATGGCCGCCAGCCTATTGGGCGTCGACCACGACGGCGTGCAGTCCTTGCCGGACACCTCCTATTGAGCGCGGATCGCCGGAGATGTGGCCGGAGCTAGGGCACGAAGGACGAGTGCGACAGGCGACGCGGTGGTCCGGCTACCCTCCTTGCGACTAAGAGGCGGAGGTCGGCTTCAGTGAGGCTCTGCGGGCGGCGGTGGTCGGATGTAGTGACGCTCTGAGGGCGGCGGCGGTCGTCTTCTGGCCCGGCGAGAGGCCTGGCGGCGGCAACAGCGAAAGCTCTGGCGGTGGAGGCGGTTTTGCACGGGGAGGCCCTGGTGGGGCGGAGGAGAAAGGGTGCGAACGGCGGAGGACTCCGCTTGGGGTGAAATCGATCTAGATGGATGGATATGGTTTGAGCGTTGCTTTATTTTTTGACCTATCGTCTCCAGCTTTTGGAGGATCCAGAATTCACGTGGGTGGTTGGAGATAGAGGTAGGAGGGAGAGGAAAATAGGATATGGACCGTCAGATCTTGGAGGATCCAACGGCGCGGAGACACAATCCGCAAGAATCATGTCCCAACCAATCAGAACGCAGCAAAGATATGGGGCTTTGCCTAGTGCATTAGAAAAAAGGACAACTATTTTCACCTGATTTTGAAATGCCTATATCAGACTCAAAAACATAAGAATGTAAAACTTCCGTATAATTTATGTGTAATAGCTGCATAAAAATAAACATCTATTTTAACATATTTTGTAAAAATACTTTCGCAAAACAAATATGATGATTTTTTTATTTTTCTATTTAATATGGAACAAATAATATCTTTAAATTTGTAAATCGTAATTCGACAAATAATATGTCTAAATTTATCAGAAAAATGAGAGGAATCCAAATATGCTATCAACATAAGCTTATCACAAACTATGCGGTGATTCTAGCCATAGTTTTATTTGTTATTTGGTGGTTGCTTTACAAAACCGTCCGTTTTTTGTACTCGGAAAATGGAAAATGGTTTTTTGGTGCGTCAAAAAGGAGAACTTCCTCCTTCAACGTTATTCGCAATCCCATGATACACATGTATGCACAATACGGGCATGAAGATTCTTAGCTCGGGGCTGATCCTCGATAAACTTGAAGTGGATCTCCGATAAAATAGCATATTGTGAATCTAAAATGATTTTTAAAAAAAATTATGAGCATCAAATCATGTACCTATAGTTCATATCTGACCCACTTCCTGCCGATTTGGCAGGAATTTGTCTTTTTCACCAAGGATAGACGAAAAGGTTTGAGGTCCCCATGTTAGTACATTGTCCATGTAAGGTGGTATAGTATTTTGGAAAAATGTTATGGTAGCATTTTGAATTAGCCATTTGGTGGTTGTTTCACAAAACCGTCCGTTCTTTGCACTCGGAAAATGGAAAATGACTTTTTGGTGCGAGAAAAAGGAAAACTTTCTCCTTTAACATTGTTCGCCATCTCATGATGCACATGTATGAACAATATGGATATATTATCACAAATTATACCTTGATTCTAGCCATAATATTGGTCATTTGACCCGAAAGCCAAGAAACCTCGAATGAGATAGGTCATTTTATGAAGGTTATTTTTAGACATAATCAATATACCAAGTTTAATATTTTTCATTGTAATTATGTCACATAATATTACACCACGCGAAGGTTTCACATTGTTTGGATCGTTTTTTAATTTCTTATGCCCATTTTAAACTATCGTCAAACTTTGCAGAATAGCGGGCATGAAGATTCTTAGCTCGGGGCTGATCCTCGAGAAACTTGAAGTGGATCTCCGATGAAATAGCATATTGTGAACCTAAAAATTATTTTCGAAAAAAATCATGAGCATCAAATCATGTACCTATAGTTCATATCTGACCCACTTCCTACCGATTCGACAGGAATTTATCTTTTTCACCAGGGATAGACGAAAAAGTTTGAGATCCCCCTGTTAGTACATTGTCCATGTAAGATGGTATAGTCTTTTGTAAAAATATGGTGGTAGCATTTTGAATTATTCGTTTGGTGGCTGCTTCACAAAATCGTCAGTTTTTTGCACTCGGAAAATGGAAAATGGCTTTTTGGTGCGATAAAAAGGAAAACTTTCTCCTTCAACATTGTTCGCCATCTCATGATGCACATGTATGAACAATATGGATATATTATCACAAACTATGCCTTGATTCTAGCCATAACATTGGTCATTTGACCAGAAAGCCAAGAAAACTCGAATGACATAGGTCATTTTATGAAGGTTATTTTTAGACATAATCAATATACCAAGTTTGGTATTTTTCATTGTAATTATGTCACATAATATGACACCACGCGAAGATTTCGCATTGTTTGGATCGTTTTTGAATTTCTTATGCCTATTTTAAACTATCGTCAAACTTTGCCGAATAGCGGGCATGAAGATTCTTAGCTCAGGGATGATCCTCGATAAACTTGAAGTGAATCTCCAATGAAATAGCATATTGTGACCTAAAAATGATTTTTTTTAAAAATCATGAGCATCAAATCATGTACCTATAGTTCATATATGACCCACTTCCTACCGATTCGGCAGGAATTTGTCTTTTTCACCAGGGTTAGATGAAAATGTTTGAGATCCTCCTGTTAGGACATTGTTCATGTAATGTGGTATATTATTTTGGAAAAATGTGGTGGTATATATTTGAATTAGCCATTTGGTGGTTGTTTCACAAAATCGTCCGTTTTTTGCACTCGAAAAATGGTAAATGGCTTTTTGGTGCAACAAAAAGGAAAACTTTCACCTTCAACATTGTTCGCCATCTCATGATGCACATGTACGAACAATATGAACATATTATCACAAACTATGCCTTGATTCTAGCCATAACATTGGTCATTTGACCCGAAAGCCAAGAAACGTCGAATGAGATAGGTCATTTTGTGAAGGTTATTTTTAGACATAATCAATATACCAAATTTGATATTTTTCATTATAATTATGTCACATAATATGATACCACGCAAAGGTTTCGCATTGTTTGGATCGTTTTTTAATTTCTTATGCCCATTTTAAACTATCGTCAAACTTTGCCGAATAGCGTGCATGAAGATTCTTAGCTCGGGGCTGATCCTCGATAAACTTGAAGTGGATCTCCGATGAAATAGCATATTGTGAACCTAAAAATGATTTTATAAAAAATCATGATCATCAAATCATGTACCTATAGTTCATATCTGACCCACTTTCTACCGATTCAGCAAGAATTTGTCTTTTTTACCAGGGATAGACGAAAAGGTTTGAGATCCCCCTGTTAGGACATTGTCCATGTAAGGTGGTATAGTATTTTGGAAAAATATGGTGGTAGATATTTGAATTAGCCATTTGGTGGTTGCTTCATAATACCGTCCGTTTTTTGCACCTGGAAAATGGAAAATGGCTTTTTGGTGCGACAAAAAGGAAAACTTTCTCCTTCAACATTGTTCGCCATCTCATGATGCACATATATGCATAATATGGACATATTATCACACACTATGCATTGATTGTAACCATAACATTGATCATTTGACCCGAAAGACAAGAAACCTCGAATGAGATAGGTCATTTCGTGAAGGTTATTTTTAGACATAATCAATATACCAAGTTTGATATTTTTCATTGTAACTATGTCACATAATATGACACCACGCGAAGGTTTCACATTGTTTGGGTCGTTTTTGAATTTCTTTCTTAGGCCATTTTAAACTATCGTCAAACTTTGCCGAACGACGGGCATGAAGATTCTTAGCTCGGGGCTGATCCTCGATAAACTTAAAGTGGATCTCCGATATAATAGCATATTGTGAACCTAAAAATGAATTTTCATTTTCCGAGTGGAGGAAGTGGTTTTATTAGTGAAGCGGTTGCGGGAACTCTGGTTGGTAACCTCACCAAAGCACCGTGAAAAAATAGAAGACATGTTACGATGTACGATTCACCATGTACCACACTTTAAAAGTTTTTTGTAAATATCTGAGATTTTACAGGTTTCCCGTCGATTCGTCTGGAAGCGGGTGAAATTCGAACTACATGTGCCCTAAAACTTGGTCCTAATTTTTTTGTAAAAATCATTTTCGTATTCACAACATATCACTTCAACACAGATACAACGACGGTTCCGCAAGAGGGAGCCCTATAATGAGTGGGCTAAAAAGGTGCATTTCCTCCTAATTTTACCGTGTATCTGACAAAACACTCGATAAAAATTCAGATACACGGCAAAGAACCTCTTTGCCGAGTGTTTTCTGATTAACACACAACAAAACTTTCACATACACGGCAAAGGCCTGACAAAAATCCTAGTTTTTTGGCACGCGCGAAGGCAAACACTTTGGCGCCAAAATTTTGCCGTGTATATATTTGTAGACACTCGGCAAACCATACGCCGTCAGTTGCGCCAGCGGTTGCGGGCAGGAAAGGACGTGCGACACATCGCTTTGCCGTGTATCCCATTTTACCGAATGTGTTTTTCTATTTTACCGTGTATGTCTGTTTTTGCCGAGTGTTTTTCTGTAGAACACTCGGTAAAGGAGCAACTTTGCCGTGAAT
Source organism: Avena insularis (assembly GCA_023614405.1). Classification (NCBI taxonomy): domain Eukaryota; kingdom Viridiplantae; phylum Streptophyta; class Magnoliopsida; order Poales; family Poaceae; genus Avena; species Avena insularis. The sequence goes on from CM042691.1 coordinate 411,737,950, forward strand.
GGTCTGTTTGCCAGGTGTCGACCTTGTGATACACAGCAAAGAGCTGTTTGCCGAGTATCCGAATTATAAACACTCGGTAAAAACAAAAATACCCAACAGAATCTCGTTTTCCCGTAGTGATATAAATGAAGAAAAATAATAATTTTCCCGGGATAAAAATCAGGAAAATATCCTAGTAATCCATTATATTTTCTAAATAAAAAGCATGCAGTATTGTATCGAAGATTTCATTTTTCCAAATAGATCACAATATATAAACAAACAGATCAAATGACCAACGGGGAAAATCTGGCAAGAAGTGACAAACCAATTAATTCACAAATAATGATAGTGGCAGCAGTTTTCAAAGAGCTCATCACATTGCAACGCCAAATCACTAGATGCAGGAAGTATTTCAATCAAAAAAACAATGTTCCCAAATGTATTGATAAATCTAACAGCACCATCCAAATCTCGGGCTTATTACAGACATATGCTAATTGATTAAAGAGGGGATCCACGACCTAATTGAAACTAACTAAATTTAAGCTGCGCGGCTGTCTGGTTCTGACGGTGCCGGAGATCGATGGACGGACGTCTGAGTGCCTGATCTAGTTGGGAGCGAAGAAGATTTCGGAGTCGAGCCTCTTGGAGCGGAACATCTTCTCCATCTCCGGGGTGGTGTTGAAGGCAGTCTCCAGCACCGCGGGCGATATCGCCTTCCACACGGACGTCTTCCCGGCCAAGTGGCTAAAGATCGGGCTGCAACATTGTGATTTCAAACATCAGTTAATCATCAAATCGATGTACACTACAAATTGCTAATTAAATTGATCAACAAGAAAAACAGTACTATATGAAATACGTACTTGGGGGTTGTGATGATCGAGAACCACTCCAGTCCAGTGTCATCTGCGATCTTGGAGACGACAAAGAACCTGGGCACGATGAAGAGGCAGCCTCCCTCGACGCGAGTCTCGAGCACGCGGGTTCCGTCGATGCCGACCACCTGGACGCGCCCGCTGCCGCGGACGATGTAGGTGACCTGGTATGCCGAGTCACAGGAGAAGCCCGGCGAGCACATGGAGTGGCCGTCGATCCTGACGAGATCGGCACCCAGGCCGACCTCCTTGACCAGCGGCAGGTTGGCGGTGTTGAGCACCACGACGCGGCCGCCACCGGGGATGTCCACGTCCAGCGGCGCCTCGAGGCAGTTGAGCACCATGCCCTTGCGGTCCTCGGCGCGTGGCTCCGGCATCTTGTGGCCGGCGGCGATCTTGACGATGCCTGACCCGGGCTGCGTGGAGACGATCTTGGCGGCGGAGTCCTGGTCGAGATCCCACGCGCGGGCGACGAACTCGGTAGAGAAGCCGGTGAAGATGCCGTTGGCGCCGGTGAGCTGGAAGTTGGTGAACTTGCCGTTGACGTGGCCCTTGGATGTGTCGCCGAGGAAGAGCACGACGAGCTCGGCGTCGGAGCCCTGGGCGTTGTGCCACCAGGTGACGGCGCCGAAGGGGAGCGCGAGGGTGTCGCCGGTCTTGATGGGGATGACCTTCTCCTTGGCGGCCTCCGGGAGGACGAGGCCGCAGGCGCCGGCGCCCTGGAGCACGTAGGCGACCTTGGCGCAGTCGGAGTAGCTCGGCAGGGAGAGGCCGCCCGCGGCGAGGTGGAGCTTGGCGGCGCCGATGGAGGCCGCGCCGAGCATGGGCAGGTCGGCCGGGGACCAGTCGTAGTAGGCACCGCCCTCGCCGCCGTAGGCCTTGGTGGGCATCTTGGGGGACAGGTCCATCGACATGACCTCGGCGTTGGAGCTGCGCTGCACCATTGTTGACGATGGGTGGAGCTTAGGTACGCAGGAGAGATGGGTGATTGATTGGATTGTGCGAGGATCGGAGGATGGGAATGAGAGATGTGGTGTTTGTGGAAATAAGTTGTGTTATTTATAGCCGGCCGGGCCCGGCGCCGGCGCCGGCGCCGGCTTGGATCATGATTAACGCAGCAGTTTGTTGGAGCTAACGACCTTATCATCCCGTTGAATAGATCATGCATGCATGCATGGTTATCCAGTCTTACTCGATCGACCACATTTATCGTTATCTCCTGTATGTACAAGATCTGCGTGCGTGCGTGCGTGAGCGGCGAGGGTATATATAGTAGTATACGAACGTGGAGCATGATTCTGTATTTGGGCCTATGAGAAAACTAGAAAGTCGTCCATGCGGATGTCTTCTAAATATGATGGGCCGCCTGGCTTCTTGGGGGGCATGGATAGATGGCCTTTCAGTTTAGGTCCGTGTAGATGAACCAATTGATTCCACTCAGCGAAAAATGAAGAGGTAACAATTTGGAGCGTGACCTCATTTCACTCAGTGACGTTACATTTTCAACTTTTGAACTAAAATGAATGTCTAGATTGAAATATTTTTTTGGAAATAAACCTTTGAAGGAGGAGAAACCAACAGCTGTCATCTTCTTCTCCCTCCCGCGTCGCTCCCATGAGCGACGGGTAGCCTCCTCCACACCAGGCCCCCATCCTCCCTTCCTCGCCGCCGCTAGACAGCTCAGCTGGGCAAAGCCCAGGTGCTGGAGGAGACGGGCCTCCCTTTCCCTCTCGCGCGGAGGCGATGGCATGGTCTATGGCCCTCCCTAAAGGGCGGTATGCTCGGCAAGGGGCGCGTCGAGCAGTCTTCGGCGGCGTGACCGCTTTGTAGCATGTGAGCACGTCAAGATGGCAGAAGCTGCTCTATTGGCTGCTGTGGCAGATTCATGCAGCAGGGAGACCTCAATTTGGGCGATCGGTGATGCGACAACAATAGGGCTGAGCCGTGGATGACAATGGGGCACTAGTACGAAAAACCCTATCGCACCAAAATTGCCTACTGGTGGCGCACAAGGGTATGCCACTCGTAACTGACCACCAATGGCGCATGGGCTGGTATGCCACCAAAAACCGAGATACTGCTGGTGTACAAACCTATACACCACCAATATTCACTACTCGTGGCATACAACGGATGCACCAATGAGCCAAATTCACATGTCTTTGCAATGAAGCAGACCAAAATGAACATCAAGGAGAGCCAAATCAATAACATGCCTTATACTTACGTTGGACACACATCGCAGGGATGGTGTACGTGAGGCGAGTAGGATGCACAAGATTTGTATTTATCCATATCATAAGGCCCACTTGGACCATTTCTGGATTGCATCCTAAATGATGGCACCTGTAGTGCCCCAATAATTTAATCATCGGTCGTTGCAACAAGTAAGAAACAAAATAACCATCAAGTAGAGCCTCATACTTATATTGGACACACATATCTCAGGGACGGTGCTAGCATGCCAAGCAGGATGCACGAGATTTGTATTTGTGCATGTCACATGGCTCGCTAGCACCACCCCTGAATCACATCCAAAATTGATCCACCTAGTGTCCCGGCATTTTAATCATCGGCAATTGCAACAAAAAGAACCAAAACGAACATTAAGTAGGGCCAAATCAAAAACGACATTTTCTTTTTTCAGCAGATAATTTTATCGGTGCTACCAATTTCCTTCAAGTATTCGAAACTATCGAATTGCCATTGGAGAAAAAATAGACATTTCTTCTTTGTTAACATCCTACATCCTCGGTACATATAGGACAAAAGAATGTTCAGCCAACCTTATTAGTTTAGCTCTGAAAAATATGAGAAGGATGAACAATGAAAGCTCATTCTCATATTTTTCAAGAATGAACAATGAAAGCTCATTACCCGCAAAAAAAAAAACAATGAAAGCTCATTGACATCTCAACTCTGAACTTGCCTACTTGGTTTCTACACGGAAACATAATTTTTCATCATTGTAGAGCCTCCCCGTTGTTGATGAATTTCTGGCACATTGGTGTTCCTTGGAAGTGGAGTATGGTGTCCTCTGCAATCTCCATCTTGTCCGCCTGCGTCATCACCTTGAAACTAAAGGATCATGTCCAAGCGTCTCCACCCCTAACTCGCCAAGTAACTGCACAAAGCACAAATCAACATTATGCTCAGCTCGAAAAAATAATGTCCAGAGCAAGCAGAACACTAAACCTTTAGACGTACCATTTAAAGGTTGTTCATCAGGAGGCGGCACATTCCTTGTCAGCGACGAGCGAATTGGGTTCCCACAAGCCGCACTAGTAGAAAACGGCCCTTTATACAGAGCATTAGTCTCGGTTTCGTCACGCATCAGGACTAATGCACGCGTTCAAGCGGCCGGCGTGTCGCTTGGGAGGCGTAGGTCCCCGTTCCAGAGAATGCGTTCCGGTTTGTAACACAAACCGGCCTAAAGGTGTAGCGTCAGACACATGGTCCGTCGCATACCTTTAGTCCCGATTTGTGTAACAAACTCGGACGAATAACCCGGCCTCCTATAAATACGCCGCCCGAGCCCTCTCCCTCTCCTCCTTTGTTTTTTCTTGGTGGAAGGTGTGAGAGGTGTGTGGTAGTTTTTTTCCTATGCACGCGAGGTGTTCGATGAAATGCTTGAGTGGATGATCCCGTTTGATTTCTCACAAAACAAAAGTATAGGAGGTGCCCGAGCCACACTTGAGCTTTCTCCTCTTTCTTTCCTCTTCGATCGAGGTTATGATATGGATGTCATATTTGGATTCCTCTCATTTTTCTAATAGATTTGGATTATTTTAGATTTTCAAAATTCGAAAAGGAGAAAAAGTTATATTAAAAATAATTTTTTATTATAAAATTTTAATTATTTCATATTTGGATTCGTCACATTTTCTGATAATAATGGATATATTTTTTTGTTGAATTTCAACTTACAGATTTAAAGATATTAATTATACCGTATTATATGATAATAATGGCATAAAATGAATATAATATTATTTTTATTACTTATTTTATTTTCATTGGAATTTAATATTATTTTTATGTAATCATTATTATTTACTTAAATAATTGTTTGAAATTTCAAAAAATAAAGACATGTGACATAGTGGTATAAGAGTTACGAGGATTGATATGGTAGTATCAATAACAAGGTATAATTTATTTTGTTGAAGCTAATTTGAAGGGAACCGAGAAGTTAAGCGTGCTCGGAGTGGAGTATAATTTATTTCGCATGAGCTAATCTGACCAAAATTGCAATTTGACCTAAGATTAAGTGTACTTAGTGTTAAAAATATCCCAAATGAGAGAGATTCAAACAATTCAAAAGTGAGTAAGATTTAAAAAAATACAAAAATATGAAAACAAAAATATAAAAAATATAAAAAAATTATTTTTTTGGAAAATACTAACAGACCGCAGTCTATGCCGAGGGGGCTACGCTGAGGGCAATGCCATCAGCATAGGTTAGGCCGAGGGTGGCCGTCGGCGTAGCCCCTACGCCGAGGGCTTCCCTCGGCACAGCCTGTGCCGACGGCAATTCGGGGATATCTGCAGTCATTTACCATGAAACAAATTGGATTATGGCAAGGAAATGAAAGTCTGCAGAGAAACTCACCAGCCTATGAATGTAGTCTAGCATCAGGAGAATCGGTCTGAGAATAACAATCTTCAGTACTCACACCTACCTGTGGGAGATAAGATAATTTAGCTTAAGTAACAATAATTAAACTCCATCCCAATTTTTTGTGCAGGCGGTAAAAAATTACATATGCGGAATGCCTAAGAGAGCTAAGTTGAACTGAAGAGGGGTGGCCTGTGCTGCCTGGTCGAAGGATAGTGAGATCCAGTTGCGGCGATGTGGGGAGCCGCCATGGAGCAGGCGTGTCCACTTGGGTGATAGGGAAAAAGGGAGCCTCCATGAATGCTAGGTTGGGTCGAGGTGGATCTCACTGTCAGATCCGTGATGTCTCTATGGTGGCAAGACGGGAGGAGAAGGGGCGACCGGAGGTGGGCGTGGTGTGGCGGCGTGAGAGAGGGGTTAGGGTTAGAGGATGGAGGGGTCGTTGCGGCGGGGAATTTGGTGTGTGCGCGCGATGGATGCAAATATTTTCCCTGTGTGCGCGCGATGGATGCAAATAGTCGCCGCGCTCGATGCTAGGTCATCGATAAGCAACAAGTTTCCACACTTCACCGTCCCAACCGTTCATTATGTTCACATCATACTGCTTGTATTGTACTTCTCTTCTATCTCGATCTGTCTATAAATTATGATAATTTTGTCCATAGAAATTACAACTTTTTTTATAAAATCGTCATAGTTTAATAAGGATTTGTCCCTTCCAAACATCTCATGACCATGTGTTGTAGAATCGTCATAAATCTATGATGATTTTATTCGTGGTCACTACCAAAACGCCATAGGTTGACACATTCCTCGTAGTGGCGGCGGTGATGATGACTACCATCCACAACCTTGACGACAAGCTTTATTGGCAGCGGTGAGATTGGACTTGTGCACCTCGGCTTTCTATTTATACTAAATGCCTGAACTTTATGTATGGGTGAAATGTACCAAAGTACGTATCTTGTGTACGAAGAAATCCTACAAATACAAGTTTATTTGTTTAATCGCAATTATATTACTAGTGGCGTTCAAATTTAAGTGCACTCCACGAGTATTTGCATGTATAGTGACGTCTAGACTAAATCAAAGCGTCACTACTAGTTAGATTACTAGTGGCACCCAAAATGACAGCCACTGGTAACCAAGTTAAGTTAGTGATGGCGTAAAAAAAAAGTTTGCTAGTGACGCCACAGGCCACCATTGGCGTGCGGGTTGAACTAACGTTAAGCTTTTTCCTACTATTGCGTAGTCCACCTTCTAGAGCCACTACCCTGGCATCCATGATATCACCCTTGTAGAGCCGCATACACCACTATGGTGAGTCCTTGGATCTATGGGGTAGCTTACGGATAGATCTTGAACCGCCTGGCGAGATCCATCCGGCACTCGAGGTGCAGGGATGCATCAAGCAGGATGACCGTGTCGCTAGGAACAGGCTGCAAATTCCTCAACAGAATTGACTAGTGATCACTAGAGCTATGTCTGCATGGCCCAACTCTGGCACCCCGGCCATGACACCTAGTGGGTATGATTCCAGGCGAAGGACCACGACAAGTCGACACTAAACCTCCCAAGACCGGCCAGGGCTTAGCCAATCCAGATTGGGCCCAACTAGGCCTAGATTTGGGCCGTCCCTCCACCGTACCTCGCCACGCTAGTCGCCTCCCCTGTGTCAAGCACACCAACCCATGCCTCTGCAAGCTCCAGGGGAGCCCATCAATGTATAATAATTGATTAAAGACTGGATATATGATGGTGAAATACAAAGCAAAACTTGTCCGAGTCAATCAGATGGCAAGGGAAAACGGTGACCGGTGTCAAACGGAACCAGGGACACATACATGACGCGCCAGCGTGAGCTGATGGCATATCTCCAATTGGACATTCGTAGTGGCACTGTATCAATTTCCGAGTGAAATGGGGACACATTTGCTATAATAAACCCTTGAATCAAACAGTGTTCATAGAATTTTTTTATAAGAATCTAAATCGTAGAAAAATCCTACACAATTGTATGTTAAATCAAACAAGTCCTAGCTAGATGTTTGGAGGGATAATCCAGGTTGCTTCACCTTGCACATGGTATCCGATGGATTCAATCCTATCTACTTGACGGAATAGATCACCCAACGATGGATAATGTTTTGCAAGTGGGTGCGGGCCAATACGGTCTTGGCTGCAATACAAGCGGCAGCCATGGCCGTCCGAGGCTGCCAAGTATGCTGTGTGGTCCGGTATATCACCGTCGACCATCTTCTTGCAGTAGTATATGTGGTCTCCCTTGGCACCGGCGGCGCCATCCCGGGTGGTCGCCGGCGGCACACGCGCCGCCATGCACTGCTGCTGCATCGACGACCCAACAAACAGAGCGTAGTCGCCCAAGCTCGTGATCTCCGTCCACTTGTACATGCCATCGTCGACGTGGACGAGCTCGTACACCTTGAAGTAAATGTCGGGGCGTATAGGCCATCTGCTCCTTATCACGAGGAGAAGCTTGCCACGCAGCTCGACGATGTATCTCTCTCTCGTCGTGAGATCGCCCGACAAGCGGCGGGATAGTAGTTCATCACCACGAAAGGCTAACCGGCTGGTGTGGGTGACCGTCGGCACGCCGGCATTGTTGACGGCGATCTCAAACTTGACCAACGCCGCGTCGTAGTTGGATAACAGACCGTACAGGTCGCCGTTGCACCAGGCGATGTCCGCGAGCCTGTACCCAGCGCATGCTAGTTGCATCGTGGATCCGTTGACCGTAGAAAGCACGACGCTGCAGGTGTCCGTGATGGCGGCCATGACGCAGTGGCTCGAGGTGGGAGCCTCGGAGAAGACGGCTTTGGCGATCACGAAGAGGCCCGGGTGTCTTGTGCACGCCAGCTTCCTCCGCCGCCTCACGGGAAGCGTCGTCTCGGCGCCGGAGAAGATGTTAACGGCAATGACGGACAGGCCGTCGAACGAGTCCAGTGCGACCCATCCGCCGTCGTGGGAGCCGACGAAACGCTTCCCGGTCGCCTTGCTTGGGAGTCGGACGGGCAGGACCGCGCCGTCGTCTGCGCGGAACGCACGCCTCGTCCTGCTGTTGTAGTCCCCGCGATGAGGCGAGAAGACCAGCCACGGGAGGAGGTGTGGCGGCGCAGGGTGCCGCGCCGCGACGGAGCGCCACGACCTGCTGACGGCGGCGAAGTAGACCCGGTCGAGTGGGGAGGCGGCCCTTATCAGTCGGAGGTAGACCATGGTGAGCAGATCGTCAGGGAGGTCGGACCATTGAGCCGTCGAGGACGACGAGGTCCTACTACCATTGGCAGTCGCCTCTGTCGACATCTTTGCTTTGATGTGCTCTGATCTAGAGATCTACGATATACAAGAAGCTTATCTAGGTCACCATGAGGGTGCTTTTATGTAGTACGTTTTCCGTATTGCACCAAGACGCGTACTACGTTCTACACGCGGACACGCCAATTGTCGGTCGATCTGTTTCTGTTCCGGCCGTCTCCTACGACGATTACCAAACGACACGACACACGTATCCGAGCATATCTCCAACAGAGTTCAAACGATGAAACATCGTACAACATCATAGCACAAACCCACCGTTCACTCGTGGAAAAAGGGCCTCCAGTCCTGGGCCTCAATGGGCTCTAGTCCCAGTTTTGGGCCCGGGACTGCGAAAACGGGACTAGAGGCCCCCCCTCTAGTCCCGGCTCGCAACGGCCCGCGACTGATAACAGCCACGTGGCTGTTTCAGCGCCGCGAGGGCGGAAACCCTCTAGTCCTGGACTGTAACACCACCCGGGACTAAAAGGTTTCCTGCCGCGGCAGAGAAACACCACATTTCTCTGCCGCGGCACAGATTGTGTATTTTCTTTTTTTTGTCATTTTGTTCCTTTTTCGTTTTGTGTTTTACTATAACAAATATATATTTCAGTATACATATTATACGCTACTACATACACACTACACGTCGATGCATTTATATAATTAATCGATCCCTTGCAAGCATACATATAATCAATCATATCAAAAGAAAGAAATGTTTTGAAATTACATGGTCATTGATGAATATATATATCATATGAGCTACATGGAGATGACTAAGGCAAATCGAGTTCCACGTCATGCGCATAATGCTCTCCATGTACATCAAGGACTTCCTTCATCATAAATCCCGCCAGCTCCTCTTGAGTTGCTCTTATGCGTTGGTCTGGCTCTAGTTTCTCTCACAAATCATAAATATAATGTGAGTCAACTTTCCGCTCACTGGTCAATTCGCGGATGTACTCGCAGACGTAGTATCCACATAAATGAGTTCCCGGTGGCTGTTGTAAACTCTTCGCCGTTTTATAAGTTAGCTCCTCTTTGAATGGACCTGGTATTTTCTGTATGAACCGTGTTCAACACCTGCTCAGCAAAGAAAATGAACAAAAGGAGTTATTAGTTACTTGATATCAGGAAATGAATGAAAGAGAACGATATAATGCGATAATGATTGAAATTACTTATGGAGCATTGCTTTCATGTCGCTCAACTTCTCTTGGTCCCAACTTAATGAGTCGTGGACTTCAACTAGGGAGTTGTCAACTTGAATGTTTAGCAAGATCCAGTGGAATCTGCGGACGTTTACATAAGCATACATGCATATATAGCTCATCGAGTAAGCAAAAATAAAATGTGTACAAGATATAAACACTCACTTAAAGTTGTAAGGAAATAGTATTTCCTTAACAAAATTATTCTCGGTTAAGAACCTAGACAGGTCTTCCTCCACGTCTTTGGGGTGATTCTTTAACGTATATTCATTAATGATATATGGGTCAATGAACCCAACGTCGTATCTTCTAGCTCTTTTGCATTCAAACATCTTCATTCTACAGAATATAATATCATCATACAAAAGGATATATATAGTTAGGATAATATATTAAATGCAATGAACGAGCTAAAGCTACAAACTTAATTATAGAAATAAATAACTTACAGACAGTAGCAACCAATGATAGATTTGTCGAGGGCGCGTTGGTTGTATAACTGAAACAGTTCGGTCATTTGAACCTGTATCGAGTATGGTTTGAAGTGATGCTCCATTCTAACGTCCACCGGAAACCAATCTTTCTGATGCTTTTTTTGTGCTTGCGACATGTACCATTCGTGCAGATTTCCAATATGTGTGGATAGACGTGTGAGCTCCTCATTACTGACTAGAGGCTCCCCTTGGACATACTGTCGTACTATCTGACCCACTGGCGTATCTTCATAGCCTAAATATTGACCAAGAGACATATTTGCTTCGTTAGCAAGTGCTTTGGCCTGCGATACAGTGATTCCCATAAGTGCAACATTATTACGGGCTCTAGGGTCTATTATTTGCATGTCCATATCCATTTCAGCTCTGAAGGCCTTGTCGAGGTCTGAAATGACTTTGAGCGGGGCGACCGATTGATTCTTCTGTGCTCCGAGCTGGGCAACTTGCTTCCCGCTTTTTACACTTGTGATTTTTTTTTCTGTGCTTGCTTAATAATCTCCCGGTCATAGTCTGATTCCAGATTCATCGATATCTGGGATGGTTGCTCAAGAAAGGACTTAGCCCACTTTTTGGTTTTTTCGTTATATACCGGCTTTGGCTCAGGCTTTTTGGGTGCAAAATGCGCCTTAACTTGGGCAGCCACATCCGCGTTAGTTTCCTCATCGGTCTTGTCATAAGGTCTCTTTGGAAGAGCCGGCGGGATATCAACTATCTTCGGCGTTTGATCTTTCTTCGATGTGGGGCGCGGGGGACCGTCGAACTTCCGTTTCTTCGACAAGGTATTAGTATTGCACGGAGGCGGAGGCGGAGATCGAGTTGATGTACTCCTTGCCATGGCGATCGCCAAGGGCGGTGGACTTGGAGGTTGGCGATAATCGGGTTGGGGTGGACTTGGAGGTTGGCGATAATCGGGTTGGGGTGGACTTGGAGGTTGACGATATTCGATGCGGGGTGGATTTGGATTCCTTGGAGTCGGTGGCCTTGGCGTCGAGCCTAGAAACTTGATGTACTTCTTATTCCATAGAATGATGTTGCGCTTGACATCTCCTAGTTTCGTAAGGCCTTCAGGCGTAGCGATTTCAATCTCTAGGTCCGCAAAATCCTCCACTATGTCATCCACCGTGACACGAGCATAGCCTGGTGGAATCGTAAGTGAATGGTGGAGTGCTCCAGGTAGACAAGGTAAAGCAGTGCCGATCGCCACCTTGAAGGACAGGTTGTTCATTGGCTGATGTAGCTCACATTGTGCCATCTCTTTGACATCATCCACGGGGTAGTGAGGAGCCGGTGCATCATCCAGCAGTGCTTGATCATCAGCACGGACCTCCGTGGAAGCCACGCTGCTTCTCCGTTGGCTAAGATCCAATGCAGGATCATCAGACCACGAGTGAGTTGACGACGGCGGCCTTTGGCTAATTTCATGCATGAGGTTCTTCAGATCAGCTAGGTCCTGCTCTACCCTGGAGATCGGGTCTGCCTCCCGGTCCTTCTTTCTCTGACGGCTTCTGTAACTGGCATCGTACTAAGGAAACCCTTTCTTCCACGAGACACCGGCGCCTTTGCCTCGTGTTCGTCCTCCCTTTTCAGGATTTCCTAGGGCGCGTGTCAGCTCGTCGTTCTCTCTTTCGGGATGGAACAATCCCAATTGAGCATCGTTCATTGCTTGAATAAGGTCTTGGGAGGGTTTTAGAATTTTATCATGAAATAATGTCTTCCCTGTTTCTGGGTCCAAGGATCCCCCGTGCCCGTACCACCAGTGCTTTGACCTCTCGGGCCATCTATCTGTACCAGGAGTGACGCCTCTAGCCCTCATATCCCTCTCCATAGTTTCCCACTTAGGGACGGCACTCTTGTAGCCACCTGTCCTCATTTTATGATGGTATTTCTTGTTGGCAGCATTTAACGCGTTCTTTGCCGACTTTGCCTTTGCTTTATCAGATTTCTTGTACTGTACAAAATCGGGCCACTGTTCTCGCAACTTCTGTTTACTCCTTTGAAGTTTGGAGTTTTCTTTTTCGCGACATATTTCGCGTATAAATTTTTCTTGTGGTTCCGGTACAGTTCAGCCATCTTGCTTAGTGCCCACTCCTTGACTTTCGCTCTATTTTCAAGCCCACCCGGCCTTGGGGTAATACCATCTAACTCAAATTCCTCATACTCTGGAGGTAGTATGAAATGCGCTATGAGCTTCTGCCAAAGGTCATCTTTGGCATCATCGGTGACATAGTTGTTGGATTCTTCACCGGCTTTCTTTGACTTACTCCATTCTTCGATGGTGATCGGCAGGTTGTCCCTAACAAGCACCCGCATTGATTTATAAACATCCTCTAGTGCTTCTCTGGAGCAATCGGTTCACCATCATCATCTATTTCTTCGATGGTGAACCTCTGATTACCATCCAACTTTTTGTTCGGCCCTCGTTTCGTTCGAGCTGTCGATTGCTTCGATCTGGTGGGCTAAAAGAGGAAGAGAGAGTGATTAATATATATCTAGATCAGTTAATGAATAGAGGTAACACGAGACTTTATACATATATATGTACCTCGCCGGATCCTGTCGAGGGGCCATCATTATTGTTGTTATTTGTTTGCCCTTCGTCCATCTGGTCTTCCCCTTGGTACATTAGGTTTTCCTCTAGTCCATCACCAGATGGATTCAGATACGAGGATATCTCTTCCTCGAGCAAAATATCTTCGACGCCGGTAGTAATATTAAGAGGAATTTCACCTCTTATCATGCCCTGAAGAAAACCTTCACCGATGCGACCAGGATCTTCGGATGGATCCATGACTTAATTGTCTATAACAAAAAGAGAGTTATAGAGGTTGAAAAAACAATAATCCTAATAACTAAAACAATATAATCCTAATTATAATAATCGTAATATTATTTGTGCTAAAACAATAATCATAATAACTTAAACAAAAAAATAACCCTAATAAAACAATAAATAAAACAATATAATCCTAATAAATAAAACAAAAAATAACTAAAACAATAATCCTAATCCTAATTCTAATATTTTAATTAAAACAATAATCCTAATACTAAATGAAAAAACACTAATATAAAAAAACTATAGAAACAAACTATAACAAAAAACCCTAATAAACCTAATTATAATAATCCTAATAACTAAATCTTAATTATAATAATCCTAATTATAATAATCCTAACTATAAAAAACTATAACAAAAACCACCCTAATAATCCTGATTATAATAAACCTAATAATCCTAATTATAAACCTAATTATAACAATCCTAATAATTTTAATTATAATAAACCTAACTATACAAAAAATATAACAAAAAACTATAACAAAAAAACCTATAAAAAAACCACCCGCGCGCGGCCTCTCCATCGAGCTCACCGACGAGGGGCGGCGAGGCGGCACGGCGGCAGCGAGGCGGCGAGGCGGCGGCACGCAGAGGCAGTCATGTGGCGAGGATGCGTTCTGCAAGACGACATAAGACGGGCGCTTGAGCTGCACGACGGCGGAGCGGAGTGGCACGGCGGCGGCGGACAGCACCTCCCCTGCGTCGTCTTTGATGCGGGCGTACTTCGTCTTCGCTGCGTCGAGAATGCCAAGTGATGGGCAGCACCTGCCCTGGCGCGCGAAATATATGGTGGCCACCCCTTTAGTCCCGGACCGTGGCTTAGCCCGCGACTAAAGACCCCCCCTTTAGTCGCGGGTTAGGCCACGGCCCGGGACTAAAGGGTTTTTTCGGCCGCTTCGTTTTCGCGCGCGTAGGCACCCTTGAGTCCCGGGTCCAGCCACGACCCGCGACTAATTGTTTTTTTGTAAATTTTCTTTTTTTAATTCAAAAACTTTGGAAAATCATATCTTTTATTGTAATAATCCAAATAACACAAATAATATGTCTATTATTATCAGAAAAATATAAAGAATCTTAATATAATATCCATTTATCTATTTGCATCATTTATAAATTATTTCATTTGTAAATTTTCTTTTTTTAATTCAAATCAAATATAAAAACTTTGGAAAATCATATCTTTTATTGTAATAATCCAAATAACACAAATAATATGTCTATTATTATCAGAAAAATATAAAGGATCTTAATATAATATTCATTTATCTGTTTGCATCATTTATAAATTATTTCATTTGTAAATTTTCTTTTTTAATTCAAATCAAATATAAAAACTTTGGAAAATCATATCTTTTATTGTAATAATCCAAATAAAATAAATAATATGTCTATTATTATCAGAAAAATATAAAGAATCTTAATATAATATCCATTTATCTGTTTGCATCATTTATAAATTATTTCATTTGTAAATTTTCTTTTTTTAATTCAAAACTAATATAAAAACTTTGGAAAATCATATATTTTATTGTAATAATCCAAATAAAACAAATAATATGTCTATTATTATCAGAAAAATATAAAGAATCTTAATATAATATCCATTTAGTCCCGATTGTAGTCACAAACCGGGACTAAAGATATTTTCCGCCATTTCCCACCGTTTCCGCCCAAGTTTTCCCGCCCATTCCTTTCTACGAGAGCTTTTAGTCCCGGATGTAGTCACTAACCGGGACTAAAGATATTTTCCGCCATTTCCCAAAGCTTCACGCCAAGTTTTCCCGCCCTTTCCCTCTATATTTAGGGCGATCGCGCCATGGCTATCCACACATCCACACCTGCCTCTCTTAGAACAATGGACAACGCCTACTGGGCCATTCTGACCATCGAGGAGACCGAGGCGCTGTACGCCTCCAACTACCCTTGTCCGTCGGGCTACCGGCCGCCCGCCGGCTGGATGCTGAGCGCTGGAGGGGTTCCTGTCCCTCCTGTCCCTCAAGGTTCCGCACGCCAGGCGGCCATCACAGCAATTCCAGTGTGCTGTCCAGCTTTTTCAGACAATTTTCGCAATTTGGGTACCACAACTTTTTGTGATTCTCTAGCATGTGATTGAACTTCTCCCTATCCTTTTTAGTTTGACAATCTCTTCGTGCATCGGCAATGGTCCGACCAAGATCATCAGCGGGTTCATCATGTGTCTCTTCTTCATCCTCCCTTCGAGATCCCCATGGAAGTATCTCCGTACTCAGGGAAACCATGATAGTTGTCATCCTCCTCCTCTTCTTCATTGTCTTCCATTATAACCCCTCTATCTCCGTGCTTGGTCCAACAATTATAACTGGGCATGAAGCCGTACTTCAACAGGTGGCTATGAAGGGTTTTTGAGTCAGAGTAATTCTTCTGATTCCTACATTCATTACATGGACAGAATACAAAACCATTGTGCTTGTTTGCATCAGCAACACAGATGAATTCATGCACGCTATTAATGAACTCGCCAGAGCGTCGGTCAGTACCGTACATCCATTCCCAGACCATCTGCATTATAGTAAAAGTATATCAAAAACCATTACACAACATGATAAAATTATTACAAGTTATATTGAGAGCTTCTAGAGCATTAATTTTGAATTTTAAAAAATTTACATGCACCAATTTGTGAATTGGAGAAAACAATCAACATGATAAATGCGGAGTTTTTTATTATTGTTCTATCAGTGAAAACCTCATTCCATTCTAAGCTCTGAAACTTTAAAATTACACATTTCAATTTTCAGTAACTGTGTGCCTAATCAAAATTTGTTACACATATATATCAAAATCCTTCTAGCTACTTCTAGAGCATGCATGCATTTGATCCATATCTCTATACTTCTAGAGCATTATAGAGCTAAAGTAGCAATAAGAGATGAAAGAATGAAGTTCTAACCTTTTAGAGCTTTGGATTTAGGTGTTGCAAACTAAATCTTGACAAATCTTGAGAAAAAAAATGGCATGAACTCTCTTGCTTCTTTGAGAAAAATGGCCACCATATGCTTTAGGGCAGCTGGCCAGGGAGCTATATATATAGTGATGGACAATTAGTTCCGGACCGTGATACGACCCGGGACTAATAGTCCCTGAAAAGAGTTGTTGCCCTGCTCCAGCTTATTAGTCCCGGGCCATATTACGGACCGGGACTAATGCTCTAGTCCGGCCGGGGACTAGTGCTTATGGCCATTTCTAGCCATTGGAGGCCTCACGGACCGAGACTAGTGCTAGCACTAGTCGCGGTTCGTGACGGGCCGGGACTGGTGACGTTGCTCTGATCGAACCGAAGGCCTGTTTTCTAGTAGTGGTTTGAGATGTTGAGCCCTTGCCGAACATGTACATCTTCCTCACAACAAAACTGTAGAGAGATGATACCCACGATCAGTGGCGGAGCGTGACCAAAAATATAGCGGGGCCAATTTGAACCTTTTCGAAATTTGTTTGAACCATGCACCCGAGTTTTGCTACAATTTCAAGTTCAGTTTGTAACAACGAGAGATAATTTTCATCTTAACTTCTTAATTTAGGCCGGAGTTGACCTAGCAAATAGGAGAGGAAATTTTTTTTGCCAGATTTCACCAATATGATATTTCATGACGCGCATAGGAATTTGTATTATAAAAGAGTTCTGTTTGTAAGAAAATAGGATTTAACCCTAGGATACATCCACGGGTAGATAGCAAGGAAAATCATCCGAGAATCAGGCTCAAGTCTCAAGAGAAAAAATAAAAAAATAACCTACTGCCACTACAATCAATGCCCTGATGTAAATGCACGATGAGAACTGAGGCCTCGTTCTCCTTCATGTGTGCTTTATACTCCATCTGTCCCAAATTATTTTACATTTTAGGTTTGGTCAAAGTCAAACATATTAAAACTTGTCCAATCATATTCTACAAAATACCAACATTTATAAAATCTATTACATATAATATAAAAGTATGTTTTATGGTGAGTCTAATTTTATTTTTTTTCATATTTTAGATGTTAATATTTTTCTTGATATACATAGTCAAAGTTTATAAAGTTTGACTTTAACTAAACCCAAAACGCAGAGTAAATTGAGACAGAGGGAGTAGTAGCAACCAGACAACAGAAAAACAAAATGCGATCGATAATGTGCCTAGATATCTACGTGCTCAAATTTTGGAAGAGAGGGGGGGGGGGGGGGTTGCCCACCTTTCACCTCCAAGACGCTCCGCCGGTGCCCACGATCATTTTATTCAGTTGTAGTTCATTAATTTCTGATGTGACTATTGTCATCTTGGAGTGAAGTTGATTCTATCCTAGTGACATTACTTTTTTCAAATTGCGAGAAATGACCTTTCTGTATGGAACGTTTTACACTACATCAGTGCGATATGAGTTATTTATTGGGTTCGATCATACAGACGAGGCCAGTTTTACTACTCCCGGTCCTAAGTAGTACATCTCATCCCACTGGGCATTCATGGAATTACACTTCATTTTGAATTT
Organism: Avena insularis; assembly: GCA_023614405.1. Taxonomy (NCBI): domain Eukaryota; kingdom Viridiplantae; phylum Streptophyta; class Magnoliopsida; order Poales; family Poaceae; genus Avena; species Avena insularis. Next base: position 411,755,794 of record CM042691.1, read on the forward strand.
CCCTCTAATGCAAAATGATGGGAAGGTGCGTAATTACACTTGAGATATGAGGAGGGCACAATGGTATTTTCAATTGTCTCGTTTCGTGCAATCCTCTCCCTTTTCTCCCCTCCCCATTGATGGCAGGCGGTGCTAGGGTTTCACGCCTCCCCGGCCGCACCAAGCCATCCTACGCCTTTGGCCCTATACCCTACTGTGCATGCTGGTTCACTGCATACACGTCCACCCCTCCCTCTGGAAACACCTGTAGGGAGGTGGTGGTAGGCATAGTTGGCGTTGCTAGCAGCCTACTGTTGTTTTCGAGATGAACATGCTGAGGTTGGAGGTGGTCAATTGGTGCTTACTGGCGCAGAGACCAGGATACGCCTAGGATTCCAGAAGCTACCAGGTAGGCACGATGAGGCAGTGAGTCACATGGCTATACTGACAGCGCGCCCTACGACTTCACCGACCACACAAACAAGATCCGAGTATGTAGGTTGGGCAACCTCTATCTCCTATATTTACTGTTTGTGTCGCGTGCGAGATTGATTTGTGATTGTTGGTTGATTAGTGTGGTTAATTAGGGGTAATTGCCTGATGCAATTCATACTAAGAGCTGTAGATTGTGTTACGAGTTGTTTTGCATATGATGTATTTTAAAAAATATTCAACATGGTTACAAGTTGCTAATGCTAGATATGTTTTCACTTCCTTTTTTGGTTCAAAAGTGCAAGCCACCATGGATTTTTCCTCAATCTCCTCAATCCGAATAGAGGAATGAGCATGGCAACAATTTGTGCTTATATCAATGGAACTCCGATTCTGAAGAAAGTATTCAATCTTCAGACCATCACTAGTTTGTTGATCAAATAATCTACATTTTGTTAGCCTTGATAAACAGGGTGTAGGGATTACCTGGACAGAATTAGGAGATGGAATGTCCAAAGTCGTGGTAAAGGTTGTAGAACACCAATTTCTTATAACAAAAGTTCAAGTGCATCAGACGATGACCGAGCCTTGTTCCCCATCCAAGAATGTGAATAGCTAACTGAAGCTTAAGATATGATGTATTTATTCACCTAGCAGAGCAACAATTTGAAAAATTATAAAGCGGAATATTCAAGTTATAGATGCTGATGATGGATATTTATTGGACCAACGAAGCACTAGTAAGGTTCAAGGCGACGAGGTCAAGATGAAGATTTTTTCACAAGATTGGCAATAGAATTCGGAAAATATTGGCATTGATATGAGGAGTACACACCTAAAGAAAATGTTGAAGCCAGGATGAAAGAAGAACTTGAGCAGAACCAGAGAGTAATTGATATTAAGAGGAATAACTTCTTGTCCACTATGGCACTGTGAAGGTGAAATAGAAGTTGAAAATAGTTTTTATAATTTTAGTTGTTCAAATGATCACAGTGTCTATCATCCTATTCCTGAGAATTTGCTATTAGAAGATGCCACTGAACACTAGCTTATTGTTTACCTTATAATGATGAAGGCACACATGGAGGTTTCGATGAACAGGATGATGATAGCTTTGAGAAAATGTCTTGGGAAAGCATCACAAGTCAAGGGTATCAGGAGAACATTGATGCACATTGCACAACTCATGAACTCTAGGTGTCAATAACTATGAATTATAACAAATTTTATTATAAAAGGATGTCCATTTTTTATGGTTGGTTCACAAGTCATGGGTGGGAATACTGTATGTCTTAGGAACATATATCATACTTGTGGCACATAGGTTGAAGTGCACAAGGTAGATATTTAAATGGTCTGCAAAAGTTTGTGATCTAGTATCATAATTGACCCAAAAACTGGGAGAGACAAGTAAGGAAAAATATAAGAAAATGTGGCAATGATCATGGTATAGAGAGCAAAGAATGCATTTTTGTTGGTTGTGTTGGTGTATCAAGTGGAGCAGTACAAGAGACCCATAGGTTATGTACAAATACTTATAGATAAAATTCCTAGCTCTAGATGCATCACAAATAGGAAAGTTTTTTTTGTCTCAATGCATCTATACACGTATTTCTCAAAGTCTCCAACCCATTTATTGGTAAGTTACATTATTTGTATGTTTTATGTATGCTTTTATCGGTATACAAATTACTGTCTGACCATTTGCTTACTACATGTCTGGATGGATGTTTCATACAACTAAGCATAGGGAAACATATTCTTTTTTTTAGGTTGACAAGGAGGAGACATCTAGCAAGTTGTGAAAGCAAGGTCAACTTGTTCACTCTTTGAATCAGGGCCTCGTACATTCATGTTGTCCTTTTAAGTATTATAAGTATTTGGATCGATTGATCATACTGTTTGGTTTTCCATATTTCAAGATAGGTAAAATGTTGGATTTAATGATAACATATGAGTGTTATAGCTATTGTTGTTAGAATGATTGATCACTACATTTAGACATGCTATGGATAATGGTCATAACGCGGAGTAACTTAAACTAGTGACATGTATATATTTAGTAATCCTGAGGCATTGTCCTATGGTACGTTCGCCTTGACTATTCCACTTCCATAGGTCGTTAAACCTTCTCTGGATTCTCTTCATGATCCCTTTAACTTGGAATAATTTTCAACTTGTGATTCTGATGGTTCGTTGCATGGAAAAAAATTCTACGGAATAGCAAGAGGAAGTCCCACAAGATATAATCTACTAGATGCAAGTAGAAAGTAGATAGATCTAATCTAATTACCCTCAAATAACACAAGTGGTTAACAATCTATAAATCATGGATGATGTAGTCGTTCGCTTGCGTCAGTTCAAACCGTTGTAGATCTTGGCCTTCTAGATCCTTCACTAGTACAAACGCGTTACTTAGAGATGGTTATTGCCCATAGGCGTCAGGCCAGTTTCTCGTTCTGGCTCAAGCGCTTAGCCTCTAAGAGTACACCACCTGAGCTGGTTTTTCTTTGTAGCTTTAAGATACTCGACCTCAAATAGTGCAAAAAGAGAAACGCCTCTAAGATGTATGAGCTGGAGACGGCTAGTAGTCTTGAACGCTTGCAAGAACTCTTCACCCTGAGACAACACCTAGTAGGGACCGTCTCCAATAGTCAGGCAACCGGAGCCGGCTGTTATTATGGGTTGTATCCATAAGTTTGTCACCCGGAGTCGGCTTTTATTATGGGCCACCTACAATAGATTGAAACCTAAGATGGCTTGATGTGTCATCTTTCTCGAATAAATTTCCTCTTTGAGACTGGTTATTAGAGAAGCCGCCTCTAGAACCTAAGACGGATCAACCTACAGCCGTCTCGTAGAGTTTCCCAACCCGAGTCAGCCTTTTTTCGCGACAGTCTCTAGGTTAACTTCGCACGGAGACGACGTTTTTAAGAAACCGCCGCTAGTGACTCATACATGTATTAGACCGCTTTCGGCTACTATTTACCAACGGCCATAATTTCCGGATGGTCCGGAACAGTTCAGGATGCAACTGGAATATAAATATTATATTTATTATCAAGAGAAATCTCAGAACCCTGACAAAGCAATGCACACACAAATCAATGTACACTACCCTAGCAATGACATGGCTAGCAAGTATGGCAAGTACTACAATTTTAAGAACCATGATATTAATCGACTAGCATAACAATGTTTGGCATACTTGCTCTCACGGGAATTCAGTGTGGAACTTTCCTTCACCTTCCACCACTTGTTGAGCCTGAAATTCGGTAAGCTCCGTGTGCATCATTTTTACCTTGGCCATCGACAGTACCGTCTCTTCAATTTATGGACACTATGTAAATTAAATTATGATCAAAACCCATACAAATAAGAACAATATTTCAATAAAAGAATAAGACAATGTTTGCATACCATTTGTTCTGGTCTAGGAACAATAACCAAGTTGGCCATCATGATGCTGATATGTTGGAAAAAATAATAGTCACAAAGATGCGTCGATGGAGACTGCCCATGTGATGGGTTAGCACTTTCTAGATCTTTGTTGCATTTCCTTCTTTCGAATGAAATACTTTAAACAATCTAAACTCAGAATGATAAAAAAGTATATCATTACAAAACTAGGATGTATCCTTGATTAAAATAACTTTTATTATGCAGATTAAAGTATTAAATCACCTGTCAATAAGCCTCTTTATATCATCATAATTTTCATTTTTTATCATGATAAGAATCGAGATAATGGACATGGTCATATAGAAGTGAGATAGCAATATGAATCCAGTGAAAACTAAAAGTTGAACCAGTTATATGTTATGTGAATGTGATCAAAATATAAATGAGGATGCGGTACTAAGCTAGCTTACTCTTTATTAAAAAGGATATAGAATTAGTTCCTGATCTTTGCTCTTCTCCAACACATTGATGATCTAATCCTTGACATTCCTTTCGTTGCATCCCGTGGACGCATGCGAAGAAATGGCAGGGTTGACGAAGACTATTTTATACTTATAGGTCTTGGCACTCACAAATAATAACTTACATACAAACACACATATATATATGAATAAATTTAAACTGTACAGATAGCTAATAGCTAGAACCATACATGCATAGATATGGTGACACGATTGTTTGTTAAATACTCACAATTGCACGCTTCTCATTGTGTTGAGGTGGAAGGTACCCATGTTCATAGCCAGGTACAAGTCCTCCCAAAGCACAGGGATAGTGGCAGCATCACTGCTATCATGATGGTGAAAGGTTTCAGAAAGGAAGTAAATGTATATTCAAATGACTTGATCGCTCTTTGGCTTCTTGAAATTATCCACAAAGTGCTTCTGCAATAATGCAATGTCCCTGCAAAGCTCAGCCTCAACATTACTAACATCACCTTTTATTAATTTCCCCCAAGGATTTTTATATGTCTCGTGTATCTGGGGCTCCCCCACCTTACCGCCCGTGTCAAAGAATGTTTGCATCTGCCGAGTGTCCTTTTTACTGAGGTGTGCATCAAGGAGATTAGTTGGCAACTTCAGCTTGCTCTTTTCCTTTTTTGTAGTCTTGCCATTATTTTTGGCCTTGCCCGTGATAGCTTTGGTGTTCACAGGAGCTTGAGGATTCCCTATTGGATTGGAAAGTGCATTTGAGCGCGTGCACCTAGCTGGAGCCAATGGAACCCCCTTGGCGGCCAAAATAAGCGTGGTGTCTTTAGCATTGGGCATAGTACTGGGGTCTTTTACGGTTGCTGTAGGTACTAGTTTCTCTAATATCTTTGGGGCTGAAGGGGGCACTTGTGAGAGCAGCGCCTTATTCATTGGAGTAATTGGCATGTCAACACTCTTCTTGGTGGCGACGCTGGTGGGGGTTGCCACTTCAGTTTCTTTAGACTTGGGAGCACTAACGGTAGTAGGAGTGGCACGTACTGTCTATGATATAATATCCAGGGGGAGCGACATATTCCGGTGGAGCGGCATATTTGGGGGGGGCATATTATGGGGGGCGGGCGACATCTTCTTGGGGGGTGACAACTTTTGGGGGGTGGAGCTTCTTGTGAGGAGTGCATCGTATTTGTTGGAGATGGCACAACAACACTGATTGAGGTCTTAGCGGGCACACTCATGGGCAGGGTATCGATCGCTTCGGTTTGTAAATGGTCATCATCATCTTAAAAAAACGGGTCTTCCTTGATGTTAGGAGTGAGTGTTGTCAGTGAGAGGTGTGTCGAGGCCAGGACAACTGGATTTTCAAGAAGGATATCTTTCTTTGGCCACTAGACGAAGGTGCCCTTCGCCTCAATCAAAGTCGTGATTTCTTTATTGGGAGGGATAGACAAAGCGAGCTCATTGCACCCCTCTTGGACATCATCAATGCTGACCCTATCAAAACCGTCGCCAAGAGGACTGTTGTGTACCATCTGCCCTTTGCTTGGTGGATGCACTAGTGCCCAGGTAGCCGACTCAGGTCGATCTGAGCCGACTTTCCTTGCTAGTAGGTGGCAGATCGTGGCTATCTACAAAGGTTTAGGTCAACTAGGATGCCATATGAAAATGCATAATTCATTTGATGTAATACATACTTTGCATTATCAATGGGTTTAATTACCTCTATGTAATCACAAGAATAGCTCATCACGTCAGCGTCTATATTAGCGTCCATATCAGCACCAATGACGAGTTGGGAAGAAGCACAACTGATCGAAACTGGAGGCTACGGGACAAGGGAAGGTGCAACATGCTGACCCTTCAGCTCCAATTCCATTGTTACCTCTGCAAGTATTTCATCTTTTATTTTTTCTCACATCTCTTTTTCATAAAGCTCCTTCTTAGCTTTTTTGCAAGCACGTTTGTCCTCCAACTTCCAGTCGCATCCTATTTTTCACGGGGCAATGGAACTTACCCCCTCATGTGACCATGGTGCTCTGGACCCAACATTGCTGCAAGGATATCTCCCTTGAAGATGTCTGCTTCCTTCTCAGCATCCTTCCTCGCCTATAAAACAAATTAATGAAGCCTTTAGACCATGGGGTGAATTTGTTGGTAAAATAATAATCAATTCTAGCTAACATGCTTTGATGTCCATGGGCCTAACTAAAGTTGGCACAAATCCCGTATTATTATCACATTTAGCCCTTGCTCTAGTCCAGTCTCTTGCCCTCTCATCTCTAATGTCTCCAAATGGTTTCGGCAGGCTGGCTACCCTGCCTCCAAATCCCGTTTTCCCCATCTAGGGGCCATGCCCGCATACCCAGCGGTCCTCATTATGTGGTGGTTCTTGTATGATAGGTCGCTCTCTCTCTCACTAACATGCTCTTATCTTTAAACTCCGTAGAGTATTTCAGCAGCACAAACTCATCCCAAGCCTCTTGGGTGATCCGTGGCTACAGATCAAGGGGTTATCTCTATATCCACGAACTCCTTCATGATCTTGGACTTCCATTGCTTCTAGGACTTGCATGCAAGCAATAAAGCCGCTCGCTGAAGACACAGAAAGTCTTCGCCATTTCTGGCAGTGAAATATTGGAGAATCTCATTCTTGATTCCATCACAAGAGTTCTTCGATAATTTCGTCCAATCCGGAAGGTTGATGGGCACTCAGTTCTGGTTCCACAATCCCATAAAGCCTCGAGAACTTTATTATTGCTGTATACGACTTTAATGGAGCACCATTTTTAGGATTTGAGAACTCGTTATGCGCTCTTAGTACTTAGGACTAAACCATTTTTTGCTAATGAACTGTAACAGGACAATGTACTTACAATTAAGAATGTGTACATACTTACAATATATCCTATTTTTACAGGAAAGGTCCTGAAGATTACTAAAACATGATTTGCAAAGACTCTCACCGTGTATGGCTTGACGACGACTCTAGCTCTTCATGGATGTCCTTGGTATCGTCAGCAGGGATTTCCGCTAAGCGGTGAGAATGCCGGAGCGACAAGGGCACCAGGGAGCCTGTCTTCGGGGAGGAGAAAGGCAGCGAGATGGATTAGCACGCGTGTGGTTGCGTTGAGAATCCCCGACACCGGCAGTGAATAAGGAGGTGGAATATCCGGTGTGGTAGCCGCTAGATATGTGCGCTCGAGAGAGTGACATGCGGTGGGAGGATAGCAGCGGGGAGGACCATATGCGGAACACAGGTGGTGGGGAGGAGCGGCAGGGGAAGGGAGGCGACGACGAGGGTTTGAACAGTGCGAGTTGGGCCAGGCGGGCGAATGAGGAAAAGATACCTCTACCCCCCACCCTCCAAAATTTAGATTTTGTCGCCACCGCTTCAATATATTTGGATCCAGATCCTCACAGATGGTCAAAAATACCTAACCGTCTCTAAAGGGTAGCTCAGCTTGCTTTAAAATAGAAAATTACAGACACTCCGGATTTATTAAGACACTCCGGGTTAGGAAAAAGTCTAAAACTTGGAAATTATTCAAAATTAAAAGATAATTAAGTTGAATATGTGATTAGTAGCGTGAAATGAATTTCTATGCCAAAAAATAAGTTCATATGCTGAAGAAAGTACGTGATACAAACTTTGGAGTTTACCCTAGTAGGTATGATACTTGTGTTGTTGATGTACTCGTTATAAAGTAACATTGGTGCAAACAATGTTTTAGAATTGACTAATAGTTTTAGCACACAATCTTGATATCATAAAATGAACATATGACAAGTTTAATTGAGTATTTTCTAGACTTTATTAAAAATCAAAATCCCTATATATAGCTAGTGTGTTAGGTCCAAACTTTGTGCAAGCAAACTATCAAATTTATGATGTGAAATTATGAGATAAGATATTGTTGCTATAGAGGTACTACAATTTGAATTTTCCATCCATTAAAAACCTTTCTTTCATGTATGCTTGGTTCAAATTTCAATCTAATCCACTAAATAGATAAATATTAATTTAACTGAAAATAGGAAATATTTTTTTAATATTTTAAAAAATCACGTTTCCAACATTATGTGGCATGCTAAGTTATATTATTAAAATTCCCAGGTCTAGACAAATATTTATTGAAAAAAACTAAATTCGGAACTCTAGATTAATCTCGTGTGTTGGATCTCCTTTGGACGCCCATCACTCACTGCCTATTTGTTCTTCAGGGAACATATCATCTATCAGAGCAGTTCCTCACACAGCGCCAACAACGTCCCTGCTCAAACCCTATCTCGCCGGCTGCCGCCATTCAAACCATATACCAATGTATTCGATGTCTCTCATGTGACTACTACACCGCCACGGCCCCTCTCCTTGCCAGCCCACGCCTCCATCACCCTCCTTTCCAGCCCACGCCTCACCACTGCTACCTTGTCCGAAGTGCGGTCGCAATCTCATCGAACAGAGATGTCGTGGTAAGAATCATGTACAAACTTTGCTGATCGATTTCATGAAATCCCTCTCATAGTAATAGCATATTTCGTGAAGAAATCCCTCGTAGTGCTAGTAGATACCGTACTGATTTAGCGCAGGAATCGGTGTAGGATTCAGTTTTAGCAGTTAGCTATTTAGGATTCGGTTTTGTCAGAGTTAGGACAGTCAGTTATTGCTCTTTGTGGGGGACCCTTTACCTTCAAATATAGTGGTTGTAGGCTATAGCATCTTAATATATTTATCCAACTCACACTTGAATAAAGTATACATAACATCTATTTTCATATTTCCTATATTTTTTATCTTATATGATAGGTTCAAGTGAGCATGAGGTTGCAAAGAAGAAAGAGAAAAGGGATGAGGTTGCGAATAAGAAAGGGAAAAGGCACGTGGTTGCGATGACTGAGGTGAAGGGGAGGAAAAGTCCTAAAATAAATAATGCGAAGAGAGATGCAACTGATATGGCAGGCATCTCATCAAACCCCGCTGCAAAGTAGGTCATAATCGCAGCTCCCAAAGTAGCATTGTATAGAAAAAGTAGAATCTTGATGAAATTGCCGAAGCGCCAGTACGAAGCTCTTCATTGGGTGATGGCAACAAATGTGGACACTTTTCGTTGGGAGTCTAAGTGCAGAGTGTCGTAGCAAGCTTATTTTCCCCACAAGGGTGACTCGAGGGTTTATATCAAATTCTCGGGAAATTGGTTATGGAAGGGTATTTGTATTCTCCTCTTCAAGTAACCTGTAAAGTAAAATAATTTCTCTTGTGTTTCCAACTCCACCAAGTGGTTGTCAAGAACAAGGTTTCGTATTATTACTATGAATTAGAATATAATAAAAACTAAAGTAAATAAAGTAAAGTAATGCAAACTAGATGATATGGAAGATAGTAGAGTTGTTTTGGGGTTTTTATGATTGATTGCAAGTAGGGAAAGTATTTTTGTATTTTCGAAACAATAAATTGAAAAAAATAAAAAGGATAGTGGATGCAATGGAAATGTGTTTCTTATGATAAAAATCGGACCGGGGTTCATGGGTTCACTTGTCTACTCTCTTTTTAAGTTGTAGTGATCACAAAACACTTCATCAATGATAAAGATTCATGGAAATTCTATATATGCTTGATAAAGGAATCAATATGGGCATCACGTTCTAACATAGAGATGGAATACATCTGTCTTATACTCCTCAAGAAAGGGAAAACTCGATGCAATCTTCAATTAAGAACAAATCAGAGTATAGCTTTAAGCAATATAACATGATGTTTAAAATACAAATATGCTACCTTGATCTAACAAGGTTATCACACTATCACATCATAATGATACGTCGGAAACATATCTATAATTTTTGATGCTCCATGCTTGTTTAGTATCTACTTTCACTAGTGGAGACAGGGCTTCTAGTCCCGGGCCCTAAGGGCCTTTAGTCCCGGTTTTTGAACCGGGAATAATCAAGCGGGACTAGAGGCCCAACACTAGTCCCGGCCTAGTTACCAGCCGGGACTAGTGGCTGTCCACGTGGTTGCCCCTGCGCTCTCATGGTGCACCCCCACTAGTCCCGGTTGGTGTTATGGACCAGGACTAATGGGTCTCTATCGCGGCAGCATTTTGCCCCTTTTCTCTACCGCGGCAGAGATTTCATTTTTTATTGTTTAATTTACTTATTTTTCATTTCAACATATAGTATTTGAAAATTTCTACGCCACCACATATCATACACATTCGTGCATATATAAGATAACTTTTATTACGATATCAAGATACAAATATATACAATTTACATAGTTACATGGAGATCACAAAATCTTGGGACTAGAGCATGTCTGTTTGATTACATGGAGATCAGTAGCGACTATTCACACTAAATTCTCCGGCATCGTCTACGATCTCTTTGACAATAAATCCCGCCAGCTCCTCCGCAATTGGTAGTACGCGTTGCATTGGTAGTAGTTGATCCCGCATTCTCTCGAACTATATATAAGAAAAAGGAGATCAATATGAATATCAATCATGATAACAAAATGTGACGGCAATAAAATGATGTTGTGAATGCATTGCTTACATCAACTCTATAATCATTGTGTTCGGTGGTAAATGTGCGAATGGACTCTAATACGTAGAATCCACATAGATTCGACCCCTGTGGCTGCCTCGCGCACTTTACAAGAATAGAATTCAATCAAAATAATAATCTAGCATCATTATTGTATTGAACTAGAAGTAAAGAGATGTGTGGACATATCACGTGCTACTTACCGAGACCGCCCTAAACGTCACCTTCTCACTAAATACACCGGTAACCTCGCGCTTGAACCGGATCCAAACCCTGCCCGATGAAAAAAATGAATGAATGAGTTATTCATTACCTGATATCTCAGGAAATCAACGAAAGAGACCGATATAGCGTGAAACTTACTTCTGTAGCATGTCCTGCATGCTGCAGAAATCTTCCAGGTTTCTCTTTGATGGGTCCATGACATCAACTCTTCCATTATCAAGCTGAATGTCTAGCAGAACCCAGTGGAAGCTGTAAACGTTTATATATACATTAGTAACTCATCGGTTACACTTATTATCGACTAATCAAAAGTGAATGTGTACAACAGAGTAAGACCCTCACCTGAAATTGTAAGGAAACAGTATGTGGTCGGAGAAATTTTGCTCCATTAGAAACCTTAGAAGGTTTTCCTCTGTCTCCTCGGGTTTATCCGTTAGCGTGGTTATATGCACTTTATTTGGGTCAATGAACCCAATATTGTAGATTATTTTTCTTTTACATTCCAGGATCTTCATTCTGCATAATAAGGATAATCACATGTTCCGAACTAAACAACTGAAAACTGAACATGTAGACAATGAATTCAACAACTTACAGATAATAGCAGCTGAGGATGTATTTGTCCAGGGCGTCGAGATGGTATAACTGAAATAGTTCTAAAAACTCAATATGTACCTCTTCGGGTCTGAAGTAGTACTCAGGTGGGACTTTGGCTACGATCATTATTCTCCCCTGCTTCATGACCGTCGAGTACCATTGATCGATATTCCGCATTTGTGTTGGCAGTTCTCTCAGCCTCTCTTTGCTGACCAAATCCTCACCTGCGACATATTTAGGAGCTAGTGGCATCTTGGGTAGATGGTCGAGTTGGGGGCCTAACAGTTCATCAAGAGTAATTTCCATGTTGGCCGCCAACTCCGCAGCTATTGACATATCTACTGGCTGTTGTGCGAGGAGTGGAATGTTTTGTGAAACCACCTTGAGGGGTGCGATCGTTTGTTTTGCCTGTTGTCCGAGAAGAGGAATGTCTGATTTTTTCCTGATTGCAGTTTTAGTCCCGCTTGCACCTCTGCTTGCTGGTTTTTTACCGCTTGCACTTGATTTGCTTGATTTGCTCTTCGCCACTTCTTTCTGAAGTGTGCGTAGATAGTCATCTGGATTATAGTGCAACTCATATTGCGATGGTGTGTTCAGAAAATCAAGTGCATATGCCTTTTGTTTCTCGGTGTATACCAGAGCGGGGTCGGGTTTCTTCTTCTCAAAATGAGCCGCCACTTCGGCCTTTAATATCGCTGCATATTCTGCATCAGTACGATTGTAACGTCTGATGGGAAGATTCTGATGAGGCACTGTTGGGAGGGGCGACATTTTCCGTTTTGGGCTGCCGCGTCCTTTAGTACTCACTGACGGAGCATGCTTCCGCTTATTGTGATTAGCGGGCGGCGAAGACTGCTGAGCCTGCGACGGAGATCGAGATGGACTCGGGATGTGGTGGTTGTAGTCATCATGGGGTGGGATCCTTGGAGGTGATGGAGGTGGAGGTGAAGGAGACCTGCGACGACTCGGAGGCGGTAGTGTTATTCTTAGAGCCAAGCCTGGAAAACGTATGTTGTTCTTTTCTCAGAGAATGATCCCACGAAGTACTTCTCCCAGTGTGATCTCACCTTCAGGTCCAGGGATGTCAAGCTCCATTGACTCCCACTCCTTTACGATTTGATCCACCCCGACTTTAGCATAGCCAGGTGGAATCTCACGGCCATGCCAACGTGCGTCAGGCGGACAAGGCAAAGCCGATCCGATCGCCACCTTCACGGATACGTTCTTCAATTTTTTATGGAGCTCACAAGGTATCTGCTCCTTAATTCCATCCATGTGGTAGCCGGGACCGCCATCTGTAGTATAGGATGCATCGTTAGACGGGACCTCCGATTCAGCGACGCTGCTTCTCCGCTGAGATGGGTTGGCGGTAATATCGAGTGGAGGATCTTGCTGCAAGCGTGCTATTCCTCTAAGTTCATCGATATGCGGATGATGCTTGTCAAGTCTTCCTAGCAGCTGCTTGAACTTGTCTGCCTCCTCCTCCTCCCATCGTTGCTTTGCTCTTGCTCGGCTTCTATAGGTACCTTGGTCCTTAGGAAACCCAGTCTCCCACATGAAACTCCCGTCAAGGCCTCGGACTCATCATGTATGTTCGCGATTCCCGAGGACCAAGGTCAGCAAGTCATTCTCACTATCGGGATGAAACTGTTTTATTCCATCTTTAATATCTTCGACCACTTTTAGCCATGCAGTCATGGGTATCTTTATCCTGTCACTGCAAACAAGGTCCCCTGTAAGTTCGTCATATGTACTCCCATGCCCAAGGAACCAATTTCTTACCCTAAAATCCCATTCTTCACGAATTGGTTCTGGAATGATCCCTTTATTATGAAGCTCTTTCTCTTTTGCATCCCACTTAGGCATGGCAGCCACGTAGCCCCTGGCCCCAAGTTATGGTGATATTTCTTCTTCGCAGCATTTATCTTGTTTTTTCTGACTTTTCCTCTGTAACTCCTGACTTCCTATACAGCACAAATGCATCCAAGTAAGGCTGCTGCTTCGCTAGATAGCCTTTGAATAATGGGGTTTTCTTGTCCTTCTGATATTGTTGCCATAATGACTTCTTCCAGTTCTTGAATAGTTCGGCCATCTTCTTTAGTGCAAACTGCTTGACTTTTTTTCTCATTTCAGCAGTCTCGTCCTCGGTGTCACATTCTGGCAGCTTGAAATGTCCCATTAGGTCATTAAAAAGTTCATCTTTGAACCTATCGTTGATATACACATCATTCCATTCCGCCTCTTTGGTTCCAATGGTTCGCCGTCTCCTGAAACCCCTGTAATTTCATAAACAGTACCCAGGGGCAACTTTTTGGCTGGGCCGCGCTTGGTTTTCTTGCTCGATGTAGAGGCCTAAGAGAAGAAACATTCGTCAACATTATATATACAACTAGTTACATCTAGTGACGATCATCGAACATCATATATATACCTCGTCGGTCTGCGTTACGCGTCCATGGGCTTCTTCCTCTTGTCTGTTGGTCTCCTCTCCCTCACCCGATGAGTTCAGATACCTCGAGGAAGATCCCTCATCGGCATCGTGAATCATATCCTCGAGTAAGTGTTCCGAATCTAGGTCTCTGCGGACTAGGGGACTAGGTGAATCCATAGTTCCTACAAAATGCACACAATATTTATTTAAACTTAACAAAATAAAACCTAAACCCCTAAACCCGGAGGTGCGGTGGGCAGTGGCCGGTGATGGTGGCCGCGGGAGAGGCGGGCGACTAAGCGGCTTCCCGCGAGAACCACCACCCTAACCCTAACTCTGGTCACCACCCTGAACCCTAAACCCGAAGGTGCAGTGGCGGTGGCCGGTGATGGTCGCCGCGGGAGAGGCGAGCGACTAAGCGGCTTCCCGCGAGAACCACCACCCTAACCCTAACTCCGGTCACCACTGAGCACCAACGCACTGGGGGAGAAGGGCTACTTTTATACCCCCCCCCCTTTAGTCCCGGTGCGTGGCAGAAATCCTACACTAATAATAATAATCACCCTATTATTAAACACTAACACAAAATTAATCTAAACCAATTCTAATTAAGAACTAACAAATCCTAAACAAAATAATAATCCTATAAACAAAATTAACCTAAACAAATCCTAAACAAATCCTAATTAAGCACTAACAAATCCTATAAACAAAATTAACCTAAACAAATCCTAATTAAGCACTAACAAATCCTATAAACAAATTAACCGAAACAAATCCTAATTAAGCACTAACAAATCCTATAAAAATTAACCTAAACAAATCCTAATTAAGCACTAACAAATCCTATAAAAAAATTAACCTAAACAAATCTTAATTAAGCACTAACAAATCCTAATTAATCTTACATGGTGCTGGCGGCAGACGGTGGCTGGAGGCCGGAGGTGCTGGGAAGAGGTGCGGCGCCGGCAGGAGGGCGCGCGCGGACCGGCGGGGGCACGGGGGCGGCGCAGGCGTAGGCACGGGCGTACGTGCTCGTCGGCGCCGAAGTTGGGCGTGGCCGGCGCGGAGGGAGGCGTACGTGCTCGTCGGCGCCGGAGTTGGGCAGCCTGGCGGCGTCTCTGGTCGTCTACTGGCCTCCATTTCTCCCGGTGCGTGGAACGCACCGGGGGAGGGTCTCTAGTCCGGCTGGTGCCACGCACCGGGACTAGAGGGGGGCGTTCTACTTTTCACGCGCTGGGGCCAGACCTTTAGTCCCAGCTGGTAAATTGGGCCGGGAATAAACGCCCAAATTTGCGCGCGCTGGGCCAAAAACCCCAGCGCGCCTTTGCTTTTTTTCAAATTTTCAAAAATATCATTTAAATTAGTGTGTTTTTGCATACTTGTGAATTTGACAAAACTTTCAACATGAAAAGTTCTTGAATTTGAATAATTAATCCAAATCCATTTTATGTTTTATTAAATAATTATTTTAAATAGTCAAATTATTAACCATTTTGCCATTATCAATTTAAAAATGCATTAACTATTATTTTTTGCATATTTTTGAATTTGACAAAACTTTCAACATGAGAAGTTCTTTAATTTGAATAATTAATCCAAATCCATTTTCTGTTTTATCAAATAATTATTTTAAATAGTCAAATTATTAACCATTTTGCCATTATCAATTTAAAAATGCATTAACTATTATTTTTTGCATATTTTTGCATCTCACTAAACTTTCAACATGAAAAGTTCTTGAATTTGAATAATTAATCCAAATTCATTTTCTGAATAAGCTTTAGTCCCGGTTGTATCCACTAACAGGGACTAAAGATTTTTCCCGCCATTTCTCACCGCTTGCCGCCAAGTTTTTCCGCCCTTTCCTCTGAACCGAGCTTTTAGTCCCGGTTGTAGCCACTGACAGGGACTAAAGATATTTCCCGCCATTTCCCACCGCATCCGCATGTTTTCCCGCCCTTTCCATCTATATATAGGCCGACCGTGCCATGGTTATGCACACATTCACACCTTCCTCTCTCACAGAAATGGACAGCGCCTACTGGGCCATTCTGACCCTCGAGAAGACAGAGGCGCTGTGCGCCTCAAGCTACCCTTACCCACCAGGCTACCGGCCGCCCGCCGGCTGGATGCTGAGTGCTGGAGGTGTTCCTGACCCTGAAGCTGTGTACTATAGGACTAGGCATGATTATGACTAAACGGGGCGGCTTTAGTCCTGAGTGTTAGCTAGTCCCGGTTTGTCCCGGTTTTTAATATTAATAAATGTATTGAGTGTTAGTCCTGGTTTGTGGCTGGATCAGGACTAAAGGGGGCCTTTAGTCCCGATTTCGTAGTCTCGATTTTTTAAATATTAATAAATGTCTTGAGTGTTAGTCTCGTTTTATGGTTGGACCGGGACTAAAGGGGGACCTTTAGTTTCGATTCATACTACGACTTTCCCAAACTATGAAGATGTTGTCTCGATTCATACTTACCATGAAGATCTGATCTCCAAACACGTGCAGTCACATATTAGGGAGTGCCTCTATGGCCAGTTTCTTGGAGATGCCGAGGCTGGCTCCGGCATCTCCTCGAACTGGCCGTAGTGGTGTCCCTGCTCTCGAAGACCATCTTGCAGCTTGTAACTTCTCTAACTATATCAATATGCCTGGGAGCTAACCTAATTTCACATATTAGGAAGTGCCTCTATGACCAGTTTCTTGGAGATGCCGGGGGACTAGGCTCCGGCGGCATCTCCCTGAAACTGGCCGTAGTGGTGTCCCTGCTCTCGAAGACCATCTTGCAGCTTGTAACTTCTCTAAGTAGATCAATATGCATGGGAGCTAACCTAATTTCACATATTAGGGAGTGCCTCTATGACCAATTTCTTGAAGATGCCGGAGGACTGGGCTCCGGTGGCATCTCCCTAAAACTGGCCGTAGTGGTGTCCCTGCTCTCGAAAACCATCGATCTTGGAGATGCCTCAAACTGGCTGGATGACTGGCCTATTTATAGTACAAGCAGCTCGGCATAGTATGGACACTCACGACATAATGTCGACACTCATCCCTATTATTAGTGCTCACTCGTGTTTTGTCCCGGTTGCTGTATCCAACCGGGACTAAAGGTTCGTCCAACCAGGACTAAAGGTCCAACCCCTATTATTAGTGCTATCTGGCCCAGCCTGCCGCAATCCCTTCAGTCGCGGTTGGTTTCTCCAACCGGGACTAAAGGTTCAACCCCTATTATTGGTGCTGCCTGGCCCAGCCTGTCCTACCATTTCCCTCTATTTATAGTGCGGCCATCATGGCCATGGAGAAGCTTCATCATTTAACAATATGATTACATAAAAGGTTTAATATATTACAACAACATCCCTATCTAGTGTTGTTGTTTTCTTCTGCGCCGTAGCCATGGAGAATCTTCATCATTTAACAGGAGGTTTGGGTCAGTTTTCACTTTGAAGGGCAGGATTTCATGAAACTTATTATAATCTTCTGACATATTTGTCTTGTCATCCACTCCCACGATGTTTCTTTTCCTTGACCATACCAAATACATCAGCACTAGTACGGGGGGCAGGCTTCTTCCAGTGATCTGCCTCGCCATCGAAATGCTTGCCTTTTTTCCTTAAGGGGTGTCTGGGCGGAAGAAAACGACGATTGTACGGGTACACATTCTTCCTAGATTTATCGAGATATATACTTTCAGTCTCATCTAAACAGTGTGTGCATGCATTATATCCCTTGTTCGTCTGTCCTGAGATGTTACTAAGAGCAGGCCAATCATTGATGGTTACAAACAACAACGCTCGTAGGTCGAATGGCTCCTGTTTGTGCTCATCCCACACACGTAAACCTGGTTCAGCCCACAACTGTAAAAGTTCATCAACTAATGGCCTTAGGTACACATCAATGTCGTTGTCGGGTTGCTTCAGGCCTTACACTGGCATCATAATGAACTTCCGCTTCATGCACAACCAAGGAGGAAGGTTGTAGATACATAGAGTGACGGGCCAGGTGCTGTGACTGCAGCTCTGCTCCCCAAAAGGATGCATGCCATCTGTGCTTAGACCAAACCATAAGTTTCTTGCTTCACCAGCAAAGTCCGAGAAGTCTCTCGCGATTTTTCTCCACTGTCGACCATCAGCGGGGTGCCTCAACATCCCGTCTTTCTTACGTTCTTCCATGTGCAATCGCAACAACTTGGCATGCTCTTTGTTTCTGAACAAACGTTTCAATCGTGGTATTATAGGAGCATACCACATCACCTTGGCAGGAACCCTCTTCCTGGGTGGCTCGCCATCAACATCACCAGGGTCATATTTTCTGATCTTATACCGCAATGCAGTGCATACCGGGCATTTATCCAAATTCTCGTACTTCTCACCGCGGTAGAGGATACAGTCATTAGGACACGCATGTATCTTCTGCACATCTAATCCTAGAGGGCAGACGAGCTTCTTTGCTTCGTATGTACTGGCGAGCAATTCGTTATTTCTTGGAAGCAACCTCTTCATGAGTACCAGCAACTTCTCAAATCCCGAGTCAGTCACACCGGTCTCTGCCTTCCACTTCAGCAATTCCAGTGTGCTACCCAGCTTCTTCTGGCCATCTTCACAAGTTGGGTACAACAATTTGTTGTGGTCCTGTAACTTCTGCTCAAACTGCAACATCTCTTTTTCTGTGTCGCAGTCTCGCTTTGCATCAGAAATGATCCGACCAAGATCATCAGCGGGCCGGTCTGGTTCCCATTCTTCACCTCCTTCTTCTTCATTGTCTTCCATTGCGGTATCAGCGTATTTAGGAAACATAGATCGATAGTTATCATCATCGTTCTCTTCTTCATCGCCATCTTCCATCACAACCCCTCTTTCTCCGTGTTTGGTCCAAACTTTATAGCCGGACATAAAACCAGACCGAAGCAGGTGGCTCTGAATGACTCTTGCATAAGTGTGAGCTTTCTCATTCCTACAGTCAACACATGGACAACACATAAAATCATCCCGTCGCTTGTTCTCGGCCACAACTCGAAAAGAATGCACGCCTTCTTTGAAAGCGGCAGAGCGTCGGTCACCGTACATCCATGGATGGCTCATCTGTATCATACAAATATATGTCAAACGCAATCACTATGCTAAAATTGGTACCGCATGACGGTCTTAACGAGAAAATAGTTGCTAACATTTTATTACACTTGGAAACAAAGATGAGAAAACTTAAGTGTGGCCCGGACACCTCATATCATGTCTGTCTTGTGTGACCTAAACTTGCATCGCTCTAATGGACATTTCACCGAACACCTGTAGTGCATCTCTACTACTTATAAAGGAGCCAACCAGAATTTCTCTATGTGTACCCCATCATATATACACTGACATACTACAACCGTATACGATTGAATCCTCTAAATACAATCTAACGATTTTCATTAGCCTAATATTTTCTTTGGTGCACTTAGTGAATAGCTTTGACGGAAAACTCTGCCCGCAGTCCCGCACCCCGCGGTCCGCCCCGAGTCTGTATAGAAAAAAACTGCCTCGCACGATCTGGAGAACGATAGTCCCATCCTTTTCCACGCGAGATCCCTGCCCGCCGCCTCCCCACTCGATGGCGCCTGACCCGCACCCCCTCCGTCATGCTTTCCCGCTGCCTCATCTCCACACGCCGCCGCCTGACATGCGTCGCTGCCTCACCCTACGATGATTCCGCCAACTGCTCCTCTCACATCTGAAATCGCGGTTTCACACTGCCCCGAACCTGCGCTCTCCTTGGAAGCAATCTTGGATTGCAGCCCACCTCCGACGAACCTGGCCGCCGCCATTGATTCTGCTCCCTCCGGCGGATACGCCGCCGCGTTTCACTTCTCGCGCCAGATCATATTAGCCACGTTCGGAGCCAGATCTCTGTGTCGTCGGCCCTCGAACTGGCTAGCACGCACGTAACTCTGCTCACGCTGATGTATCAGCAACACGCCCACACCCTTGTACTATACGTTCCACGGCTGTGCTTGTACCTCCATGAACCAGTCTACTCCGTGAAGTTGCATGCTGCATCGGCAAAGCACGGCAGAGCCGCAGAGGTTCTGTAGCTGGTGGGGTCTCAACGTTGACAACGACTCACACCGCGTGGATTCCATAGCCGCACGATGGTGTGTACCTCATCATCACTATTCCCTATTGGTAATCAACAATTAACTCTTTACATTTGTTTGTTTTCTTAAGTGCATGCCAAATGTCCAGGCTGTTGCATCAAGTTTTGCTCTGCAACATACCTAAACATCTTTTCCTGACATTGAGATAAATATGCTCTTTGACGTATACTGGTTGTTCTATAACATGATTCTTTTTTACTTCATGTAGATTACTTGATAATTTCCTCTTTTGTAGCTAGCATGTAAACAATGGGGTGCTGATGAGGTATTGAGGATATCCAGCGGTCAAGGTACTGAACTTTGTACAAGTATTATTCCTACATATCGATGACGAACCAAACTTCATCAGTATATATAATATATATTATTGTTGGAAGAAAGATTCTTATGATACTATACACCATTAACTGCCGGTAGAAGTTTAGCCAACACTCTCTTTGATAGTGTTGACCATTTACGGTTTCTTATGCTTTGCTTTCTAATTGATTCAAATTAGATAGTACAAAAATGCTTTGTATGCAGCCTCATTACCCTATTCTGATATACTTCCTCCGTCCTAAAAAGCATGTCGGAGATTTTTGTGGACAAAGTATCTTGTACATCTGTTTTTTAACTATGAAATTGGTTTAGGAGCACATTACCTTATACATCTATTGTTTTAGGAGCACATATCTAAATAGCAGTTCTGGTTGGCAATGCTTCAGTTTTAGTTTCATAAATTTCCTATTCTCATACTGATATCGTTAGGAAATAAGCTCCAGCTTTGGTATTGCGACAGGAAAGTATGAAGTATGCCCAGACGGATGTTGTATGTACATTAATGCTATAGGGTATCTAATCGTGTAAGCTTAGGTATGTTACATGACCTGGTTTAGAGCTTGATTTTGTAACTGATGTTACCTGCTTAACATCCTAATCCCATGGTAAAAGAAGGCTCCCAGGTCTATGTACCCAAGAAAAACTGAGTGGACCCAATATTAGGTCTGGTTCTATATATACAAGTTGTGATGACAATTTTCTCGGCATTGGCACTGCAATCACAAGGGGAGCTACAAGTGTACAACTGACCTGAGCTTAGATAATTAGCATGGGGATTACTCTCCAGATCAAAATCTTCGATTTTCGTGTGTCCCATACATAAGGATATTCACAGGTGCATTGATGCCTTAAATTTGATTACTTACTTTTTCATGCTTTGGTTCTTTTGAATCTGGTGGCTTAATTGTTCCTTCACCGCCGCTGATTGTCCAAGCTGGCAGACTCTCAATCTGTCTCCACCTTTGTAGAGTCGGAGGAAGCAAGCTTCGCGGCTTGAGTCTATACGTTGTGTGCTTTTCCCTTAAAAGAATAATCTGTATCTACTATTAACGATTCAAATAGTATTGTATTTTTCTTGATCCCTAAGCGTATATGCTATTGTGCTCCTCTGAACGAAACACTTACATGATCGTTACCTTTGTCATGATAAAAGCAAGTAGATTGTGATGTTTTTTCTGGTTTCTCTTGAGTGACAAAATGAGCTCGGTTATTTACTTCTGCGCTATCATTTTATCAATGATGAAGCTTAAAAAATGTTCTGTCAAATTTTCATTATGTCTTGCTGCTATTGACAATGAAGAGCTTTGTTAGCACTTATATAGATAAATGATTATGTACTCCGTATGTTAGTTTGAATTAACCAATACATCCAATTTTTTGCGGAAAATTCTGATAATCAACACGTGCACATGTCAATACATTCAATTTTTTTCGGAAAAATCTGGTATTCAACATGTGCATTGCACGTGCACAATTTACTAGTATGTATGAACAAGAAAAAAAATAGCACAATAACACTCTCTCCCACCAGGAAAAAAAACAGTTGGGAGGGGGAGGGGTTGTGTGTATATATAGGGATAGACCACTAGTCCCGGTTGGGGATACAAACCGGGACTAAAGGGGGTGCCCCCAACGAGTGGCAGGGCCAGGGCCCTTTAATCCCAGTTTGAGTCTCAGACCGGTTAGACCGGGACTAATGGGGTCTAACGGGCCGGGACATATGGTCCTGGGTGGCTCGGGCCATCCGGCCAGAGCCATTAGTCCCGGCCCCATCCATAGCCGGGACTAATGGCCTGGACGAAAGGCCTTTTTTCTACTAGTGTTTGCTTTACTTGTCTACACTTTGAGGTGCTTTTTACATGTTTTCTGGTACTAACCTATTAACAAGTTGTAACAGTGTCAGATGCCTGTTTTTTGCTGTTTTTGGTTTCAGAAAAGTTAGTAAAGAAATATTCTCGGAATTGGATGGGACAAACGCCAAAGTCAATTACTTTCCATGGGGAACAAGAAGTCCAGAGGAGAGCCGGAGGGGCCAGCCAGGGGGGCCAGACCCACCCTAGGCGCGGGTGGGCCTAGCCACGCGCCTGGCTAGGGTTTGCCACCCCTGGCCGCCTCCTCAGTCTCCCCCTTCGCCTATAAAAAGCCCCCGATGCAGAAACCCTAAGCACCTGATCAAATCTCCACGAAACCGTCTATAGCCGCCGCCACCATCGTCCCTAGATCGGGGGATCTGAAGTTCTTCCCGGCATCCTGCCGGATGGGAGATTATTCCGGAGGCCTTCTCTCTGGTATGATGCATGAGTAGTTCCACCTTGGACTATGGGTCCATGTAGTAGCTAGATGGTTGTATCTCCTCCTTTGTGCTTTCATGTATAGACCTTGTGAGCTCCATTCATGATCAAGATCTAATCTATTTGTAATCATGCATGTTGTGTTTGCGGGGATCCGATGGATATTGAGATTATTATGTTGGTTTGATTAATGGTTTTGTCTTTATGATTCTATAATGTCTGTGTTGTTTTTAATCTTGTATGCTCTCTGTTGTTAGTAGCTATCTTGGACAAGTAGTTGCTAGTGACTCCAAGAGGGGGTATTTATGCTCGATAGTGGGTTCATGCCTCTAGTTTCCAAGGGAAGTGACAGAAATCTCTTTTGTTGTAGATGTGCTGTTGCTACTAGGGAGAAAACAACAGTCTCTTGTTCATGGAAAATGTGGACTGTTTACCTTAAACACTTTGCTTAAAGCAGTTGTCTGTTGCTTGCAACTTAATACTGAAGGGGGTTCGGATGATAACCTGAAGGTGGACTTCTAGTCATAGATGCAGTTGGATGGCGGTCTATGTATCTTGTTGTATTGTCCAAACGAATCTCATAGGATCTTTCTGACTAGTAATTGCATTGTTATGCCTTGCTCAGTTCATGTCAATTGTCCTGTTGTAATTTGTTTACCCTTCATGCCATGTTTTTTTATCTAAGGAGCATCTCTAGTGAACTATGGACCCCGGTCTAATCTTTACCATTGATACATCTTCCACTATTACTTGTTACTTGCGCAAACCATTACCTTCCACACCATACATTTAATACTTTGTTACAGCAAGTCGGTGAGCTTGAGAACCTCACTGATTCGTTGGGGCAAAGTCTTGAGTTTGTGTTGTGCAGGTATCCGTGTTGCTTGCAACACCTGTGTGACGTTTCCTTCCTCCTTCTGGTTCGATAACCTCGGTCTCAACTGAGGGAAAACTTGCTGCTTGCTGCTTCACACCTTGCTCTTGGGGTTTCCAACGAAGCGTTCCACGACAAGTGCTGGCTGCCACCAACCTTTCTAGCGCTGTTGCCGGGGAGGCTAAGTACGTCTTCACAATGGGAGTCCTTCACTTCCTTTCTCTTTACTTTGTTTTTAGTTTGCTTTGTTCCTTTTGCTCGGTTTTGTTTGCCTCTTTCCAAAAAAACCCAAAAAAAATTAGTCTAGTTTGGTTTGCCTTCTTTATTCAAAAACACAAAAAAAATAGTTCCTACTCTAGCTGCTGCAGCTGTTTTTGGCTTGCCCACCTTTGCCAAAATGAACTCTGCTGATAACACCAAGTTGTGTGACTTCACTAGCACCAACAACAATGATTTCCTAAGCACTCCTATTGCTCCACCTGCTCCTGATGCTACCTTTTATGAAATTAAGCCTACTTTGTTGAATCTTGTGACGAAAGAGCAATTTTTTGGTGCTGGTTCTGATGATCCTGCTGCTCATCTCAATAGCTTTGTTGAACTCTGTGAGATGCAAAAGTATAAGGATGTAGATGGAGATATTATTAAGCTCAAGATTTTTCATTTCTCCTTGAGGGGAAAAGCTAAAGAATGGTTGCTTTCTTTGCCTAAAAATAGTATTGATTCTTGGAATAAGTGCAAAGATGCTTTTATTAGAAAGTACTATCCTCCTGCTAAGATTATATATATGAGAAGTGACATTATGAAATTTAAATAACTTGATAGTGAACATGTTGCTCCTGCTTGGGAAAGAATGAAATCCTTGGTTAAAAATTGCCCTACTCATGGACTCACTGCTTGGATGATTATCCAGACTTTTATGCAGGTTTGAACTTCTCCTCAAGAAACCTGTTGGATTCTGCTACTGGAGGTACCTTTATGGGCCTCACTTTGGGTGCTGCAACAAGACTCCTTGATAATATGATGGTTAACTACTCTTAATGGCATGTTGAGAGAGCTTCACATGGTAAGAAGGTAAATTCTGTTGAGGAAACTTCCTCTTTGAGTGAAAAGATTGATGTTATCTATGCTTGTTAATGAGAAAGCTCCTCTAGATCCTAATAGTTTTCCCTTAGCGTCTTTGGTTGCTCAAGAAGAGCAAGTTGATGTGAACTTCATTAGAAACAACAATTTCAACAACAATGCCTACAGGAATAATTTTGGTAGCAACAACAATTATAGGCCTTATCCTCCTAATAATGGCAATTCCTATGGAAGCTCTTACAATAATGTTAGAAGTGCTTCCTCTGAACTTGAAGTCATTCTCAAGTACTTTATTAGTAAACAAACCACTTTCAATAAGACTATAGAGGAAAAGCTTTTAACCGTTGAAAAAAAATATCCTCTTTGAAAGCAAGGTTTGATGTTAATGCTTCTTCATTTGAAAATACTTGATTCTTCTTGCTTCTTGTGCCTAACTTAAAGGCGTTAAAGAAAAGTACTTGTTGGGAGATAAACCAAGAGTTTACTTGAGTCTTGGAAGTTATTACTTCTGTAATGACCTCTCCTTATCCTTTTTTTTTGCTTTTTGTGCCAAGAATGACCTCTAATGAGAGGGAAGTAAGATTTGGGGAGTTGCTGTCCCGAAACAGATTTCTGTCCTCCACCAAAAACAATCGTGAGGAGTCTATGTAACTCGGATTGAGCTGAAAATTTACGAGTGAATCCCCCAGTATGTTAGCCAACTTTCGTTTGTTCAACATGTTTTGATTTGAGCAACAGGAGATGTTCGAAAAAATTGGTTTCTACCTGCTGGTCTGTTTTGACAGATTTCTGCCATTATTTGCATTTGCTTCTTATTGATTCCCTTTTTAGTTCTCTTTAGGTGAATTGAGCTTTTTGAAGGATTTACTACAATATATTGTGTTTTTAGTGAAAAGCCTTGCTGTTTCAAAGCTTTGCCAGAGGTCTAATATCTTTTGAATACACTAATGTTGCTAATGAAGATTGTGTGAAGTTTTGTGTGAAGGAAAATTTTCAGGTGTAGAGAAAGAATGATGCAATGAGATGAAGAATGGACAAAAGCTCAAGCCTGGGGATGCCACCATGGTGTCACCCCAAGAAATATCCAAGAGGTACAAGGGTCAAAGCTTGGGGATGCCCAAGGCATCCCCTTCTTCATCAGTAAAAAGCTTAGGTCCGTCTAGACACTTCGTTTTTATTGTTTCATGCACAGTTGTGTTGTCCTTGGAGAGTCTTAGTTTTCGTTTGATTTGCTTAGTTTGTTTAGTTTTCTTTAGTAGTTTGGACCCCCATTCTTGCTGTGTTGTTTTGCAAATAAGTTTGCTTGGTGTTTGGAAAGGAGTAGTAAGTTATTGCTAGAAATGCAAAAGGAGCTTGCATTGACTGTAACTTAGACTTTAGCATGACATGCTAGGTTTTATTTTGATCTTATGCTTAGTTATTATTACTGTAGCATGTATTGTTCCAAACAATTGGGATTGCTTAGTGTGCCTTGAAGAAATTATGCATTGTTTTAGCATGCAAAAGCATAGTATTGTGGTATTCTCCTTTGATGCTTTGCTTGGGCTGACTTGACACATGCTCACACCATGTTATGACTATGACAAGTCACCATTAGCCTCTATGATCATTTAGTCCTTGACTTGTAGTACCACTCTTTGCTTTGATTAGTATGCTTTGTTGCACTGCATGATTATGGCCATTATGCTCTCTTAGTTGGTTGCTCCTAGTCTTTTGCTAGCCTCCACTTGTATGAGTAAGCTCTACTCATGCTTCCAACTCCCAAGAAACCAAGTTATTCCAAAGTATCCACTATAAACTCCTATGCATGGTGTGTTACACCATTCCAAGTATATTCTAGTTTTCAGCTATCTTCCAATTAAAAACCATTTTGTTATGTGAAAACTTAGTGATTAAATCCCTCACGAACTTGATGGCACACTTTATATTCTTTGCCCCTAATAAACTTGAACCATTGTGACAACTTTGTTGTATATGATTGCACTTATAAGTTGGAATTAGCAGAACCGTGCTGTCACGGGGAACGTTTTCAACATTGCATTTGTACTTTGTACTCAGTTGATATTATGTTATTTTGTATATGGATGTCACCGGTGTGAAATAAAGAGGGAAACTTGTAACTCCATGGAGTTTGTATCCTGTGTTAGAGAAACGCCTGGGCCGCTATCCTAAGCCATGCCTAATCATGGTGGAAACTTGCAGCATCACCATTGATACGTCGAAAACGTATCTATAATTTTTGATGCTCCATGCTTGTTTTGTATCTACTTTGCTTTGCTTTGTCTACACTTTGAGGTGTTTTTATATCTTTTATAGAACTAACCTATTAACAAGTTGCCACAGTGCCAGTTGCATGTTTTCTTCTGTTTTTTGGTTCCAGAAAGGCAGAAAATCAATATTCTCGGAATTGGATGGGACAAAAGCCAAAGTCATTATTTTTCCCGGAGCAACACGGAACCACGAAGCAGAGCCGTAGGGGGGCCACAGGGTGGCCAAACCCCCCTAGGAGTGGGCAAGCCCTGGAGGCGCCTGGAGGGGGTGTGGGCCCCCTGGACCCCCACCGACCTTGATTCCTACGCCTATAAGAGCCCCCCGATGAGAAAACCCCAGATGATCCAGAAGAAATCCACAAAAACCTCCGTAGCACCACCGCCACCGAAGGGGAGATTCGGGGGACAGAAAGTCTTTGTTCTGGCACCCTGCCGGGACGGGGAAGCGCCCCCGGAGCCATCTCCATCGATCTACATCGCCATCTTCATCACCGATGCTGATTCCCATGATAAGGAGGGAGTAGTTCTTCCTCGAGGCTAAGGGCTCTACCGATAGCTATGTGTTCATCTCTCTCTATGCATGATCTTGTGGTCATGAGCTTTGTAATCAAGTAGATCTACCTTGGTAATCAAGTGCTTCATTAGATCTCTGCTCTCCCCATGTGTGTGAAAGTGATAGCGTGCATGCCATGGTGGCACTTAGGTTTGATTCTACATAAATACTCTTTGTGCTTTAATAGATCTATGCTTTTCCCCACGTGTGTGAAAGTGACAGCGTGCATACCGTGTGTGGCACTTTGGCTAGATTGAATATTTGTTATGAGTTATATTTGGAGTTGGATGTCTCTATGAAATTGTGGTGTTTGTTGGAACCATCGAGCACTCAAGGTGACACTGTGGGTTATCTAGATTGGGGAAGGCCCTACCATGGATTACAGTGTTCAACCGGAGAGTAGTTAAGAGTAGTATCATGAAGAGAGGATATTTATATGAGAGAGTGTTCACTAGTGAAAGTATGATCCCTAGGCCTTGTTTCTAAACATTGAAACACCGTTTGCATCTAGATCTGTTGCATGTTTGCTTGCTTTAGTCTTTACCTCACCGTCATTTTCTGGCACTGTTACCACTTGTATTTCACTATCTCTTCGCCGAACTAGTGCACCTATATTGGGTGTGTTGGGGACACAAGAGACTTCTTGTATCTTGATTGCAGGATTGCTTGAGAGGGAATACCTTTGACCACTTCCTCCCCGAGTTCGATAAACCTTGGGTGATCCACTTAAGGGAAACTTGCTGCTGTTCTAAAAACCTCTGCACTTGGAGGCCCAACAACTGTCTACAAGAATAGAAGTGCGTAGACATTAACCATAGCGAGCTATCTATGAAGCATCCTCAATAAAAAGCTATGCATATGGTAAATAAAATGATTGCTGAGATGCTCATTGTCTGCTTGCCTTGTCATTTTGGTTATGGGAAAGCTCTTGTAGCATGTGCAAGGGGTACCCTGTTGGCGGTTCTCAATGATATGCAAATACTTACAATGACAAGAACTTACCTGGACCCAAAGTTGAGTATGCATGAGGTGTGGCCCTCGTATTCAAGGGACTTGAGATTGCCAACTTATACTTCGTCAAGCATATACTCCATCTTTGCCACTTTAACCTTAACCACTTCAAGATGCTTATGATAGGGGCAATGAGGGCTGAAAGCTAACAAGTACCATAATTTTTGGAAGCTCTTTTTGAAACTTGTAATCGCTGCTTCCTTTACAAAAAGGTCTTTCTTCCACCATTAAGAGAGCATAGGTGTCATTCTGTGTGCAGTGTTCCAAAGCTTATTAATTGATGCATATTGTGATATTACTTGTTCTTGTGCTATTTGTTTCTAGTCACCCTTGTGAACTTTGAAGGTGTCCTATGCATCTATATTGCTACTCTATGAGGGATAAGCTGATTGCCACTATGCCATGTTTTTTGTATGTGAAACAAACAAACGTTTTTCAATGCATGTTATTCATGATCTTTGTTTGTATCTTGCAGGGCCGGCTCTGACCCATGGCCAACATGGGCGGCGCCCTAGGGCCCATGCCTTTCAGGGGCCCATGATTTGCATGTTTTTTTATTAGTCAGCTGTTTGGTTTTGGGTTAAAAAACAGTTAAAAGGCCTAGCATGGAGAAAGAATGGACAAAACCAAATGAAGAATCGATCTCCCATGTAGTCTAGTTCGTGTTCGCCTGTTTGTATCCCCAATTTTCTACTATTATCTATTCAACTGCGGATTGCCCTAGCCGCCCTTCTCTAGATTGGAGATCACCAATTCGTCATTGCCTATTGGGAACCAAAATTGATCATTTGAACCTGTGAATCCATCTGCGTCCCTTCCCGCTCCTCATGGCCTTTTCTCTGCTGTCCTAGCCCCTGATACGTTCAATCGCCACAAAATCCAATTGCAATGTGGGATTAGGGACTTGGAGATTTAGTTTTAAGTACTATTTAATTCCTTCACAATTATAGGTGTTCAAATGTTGTCCGAAGAACACAAGTCCTGCTTTGAGAAAATAAATTAAAAACCAAGAGTCGGTTTATTGAATCACAAAGAGGTGTTTTAAAATAAGTATTTTCTGGTCAATTTTGATATCAATGCCGATAATCAATTGCAAGAATCTGATTTGGGAGAAGATGATTTTGCAGCAATAGGTTATTTAACTACTTTTTTTATTTTATCTGTCATTATATGACATGGTTTAAGTGCTTAACAATAATGTTTATACATCTTGAACTAAGAATGTGTTGTCAGATGTTAACTCTTAATACTTTGCATGTAAAGATAGTCATTCATACTCCTTTATATATTAATATATACGTGTGCATATATATATAGTCTTATAAGGGCCTATATTGTCGACCTCGCCCTAGGGCCCTCCAAAACATAGAGCCGGCCCTGGTATCTTGCCATGATGCATGCATAGTTACTATGTCCTATTGTTAGAACTCCATCTTTCATGCACATGTTTAGAGTTCTTTGATCCCAACTTTCAATGCTTGCAAATGGTTGGATCTTTATTGTGAGGGTCCATGTCACCTCAAAAAATTATTCTTTTTATCACTTACCTACTCAAGGACGAGCAGGAGTTAAGCTTGGGGATGCTTGATATGTCGGAAACGTATCTATAATTTTTGATGCTCCATGCTTGTTTAGTATCTACTTTGCATTACTTGTCTACACTTTGAGGTGCTTTTTACATGTTTTTTGGTACTAACCTATTAACAAGTTGCAACAGTCCTAGATGCCTGTTTTCTGCTGTTTTTGGTTTCAGAAAAGTTAGTAAAGAAATATTCTCGGAATTGGACGGGACAAACACCAAAGTCAATTACTTTCCGTGGGGAACAAGAAGTCCAGATGAGAGCCGGAGGGGCCAGCCAGGGGGGCCAAACCAACCCTAGGCATGGGTGGGCCTAGCCCCGCGCCTGGCTCCACCCCTGGCCGCCTCCTCGGTCTCCCCCTTCGCCTATAAAAAGCCCCCGATGCAGAAACCCTAAGCACCCGATCAAATCTCCATGAAGCCGTCTGTAGCCGCCGCCACCATCGTCCCTAGATCGGGGGGATCTGAAGTTCTTCTCGACACCCTGCCGGAGGGGAGATCATCCCGGAGGCCTGATACGTTGGAAACGTATCTATAATTTTAGATGCTCCATGCTTGTTTAGTATCTACTTTTCTTTACTTGTCCACACTTTGAGGTGCTTTTTACATGTTTTCTGGTACTAACCAATTAACAAGTTGCAATAGTGCCAGATGCCTATTTTCTGCTGTTTTTGGTTTGAGAAAAGTTAGTAAAGAAATATTCTCGGAATTGGATGGGACAAAGGACAAAGTCAATTACTTTCCGTGGGGAACAAGAAGTCTAGAGGAGAGCCGGAGGGGCCAACCAGGGGGTCCAGACCCACCCCAGGCGCAGGGGCAGGTGGGCCCGTGCCTGGCTAGGGTTTGGTGGCCCTGGTCGCCTCCCGGTCTCGCCCCTTCGCCTATAAGAAGCCCCTGATGCAGAAACCCTGAGTACCCGATCAGAAATCTATGAAACCGTCTGTAGCCGCCGCCACCATCGTCCCTAGATCGGGGGGATCTGAAGTTCTTCTCGGCACCCTGCCGGAAGGGAGATCATCTCGGAGGCCTTCTCTCCGGTATGATGTGTGAGTAGTTCCACCTTGGACTATGGGTCCATGTAGTAGCTAGTGTTGGAGATATGCCCTAGAGGCAATAATAAATGTAGTTATTATTATATCTTTGTGTTTATGATAAATGTTTACATTCATGCTATAACAGTATTAACAAGGAAACATTAATACTTGTGTGATTTGTAAACTAAATAAGAGTCCCTAGTAAAGCCTCTTCATAATACTAGCTTGTTGGTTAATAGATGATTGTGGTTTCCCTATCATGAACATTGAGATGTTATTAACAACAAGATCATATCATTAGGAGAATGGTATGATGGACATACTCCTATAGATAAGCGTAGCATAAAGATCAAGTCATTTTAAATAGTTCAATTGCTATATGCTTTCTGATACATAGTAACCTAATTCCTTCGACCATGAGATCATGTTTATCACCATCACCAGAAGGATGCTTTGATGACATCAAACACCACACTGTAACTGGGTGGCTATAAAGGTGGCATTGAGTGTTTGGAAAGTATGGGCTGAGACACATGAATCAAGAGTGGGATTTGTCCATCCATATGACGGATAGATATACTCTGGGCCCTCTCGGTGGAATGTCATCCAATTATCTTGCAAGCATGTGACTGGCTCACAAGGGATCACATATCACGGGAACGAGAAAAGAGTACTTATCGGTAACGAGGTTGAACTAGGTATGCAGAGATACCGACGATCAAAACCTCGGATAAGTAAACTATCGTGAGACAAAGGGAAATTGGTATCGTATGTAAGTGGTTCATTTGATCGCAAAGTAATCATAGAAATATGTGGGAGCCATATGAATTTCCAGATCCCTCTATTGGTTATTGATCGGAGAAGTGTCTCGATCATGTCCGCATAATTCACGAACCGTAGGAAGACACACTTAAGGATTCAATGTTGTTAAGTAGTTATGGAATGATGAGTAAGAGACCGAATGTTGTTCGGAGTCTCGGATGGGATCCGGGATATCACGAGGAGATCCGCAATGGTCCGGAGAATAAGATTCATATAAGGAAAGTCCTGTTTTGGGGTTGGAGAATGGTTCCGGTGTTTTCATCGGGAATGTTCTAGAAGGTTCCGGAATGTCCCAAGACTGAGGAGGAAGGGTACATGAATGTGTCATTGCAAGTTGGAATGATTGCATCATGTACTAGGTGTCATCGCTGAGCAAAATAAAGGGATAAATCAAATCCTAGTTTGAAAAGTCAAACGCCAATTTGAAAAGTCAAACGGCAAGTTTGCTTGGTGGAGGGAGAGTAGGAAACCTACTTGGGGAGGAGTTCCTCTCCCTCCATCGCCGGCCAAGGAGGCCAAGTTGGGGAGGGACTCCCCTCCCCTTGGCCGCGCCCTCCCACCAATATAAGGAGGGGCAGGGCTGCCCCTCCAAGACACACAACTCCACCACCTCTAAACCCTAACCCTAGCCGCCGGCGCCACCACCACCAAGTCGCCACCGCCACCTAGGGTTTGCCCTAGCCGCCGAGTTGGGGCCCTCCCCTTGCCCTAGCCTTCGGCCTAGCCCTCTCTCCTTGGTGCGTCTAAACCCTAGATCACCAAGGCTCTCTCATAGTCCACCATACTCGCTCCGGCTTAAGGCGAAGCCCTCCGAGATCTCCCCTCTACTTCCGGTACCACGCCGTCGTGCTGCCGGAATCGCGAGGAGAGTGCTACAACCTCCGCTGCCTGCTAGAACAAGGAGAGGAAGGTCTTCATCGAGTACCGAACGTGTGACCGACTGCGGGAGCGCTGCCGGAACGCGGCGCCGGAAGGATCGTCTACACGATCTTGAGATCGGGAAGAGTACGACTACATCACCCACGAGAATCCGCTCTCGTTAACCGCTTTGGAATCTTCGAGGGTGAGTTTCACTATCAACTCGTTGCTACAATCTAGTAGATAGATCTTGGCTTGTTTGTTTGCATGCGGTAGAAATTTTTTGTTTTCCATGCTACGAACCCCTACAGCTAGATGGTTGTATCTCCTCCTTTTTGCTTTCATGTATGGATCTTGTGATCTCCATTCATGATCAAGATCTAATCTATTTGTAATCATGCATGTTGCGTTTGCGGGGATCCGATGGATATTGAGATTATTATGTTGGTTTGATTAATGGTTTTGTCTTTATGATTCTATCATGTCTATGTTGTTTGTGATCTTGCATGCTCTCCGTTGGTAGTAGCTATCTTGGCCAAGTAGTTGCTAGTGACACCAAGAGGGGGTATTTATGCTCGATAGTGGGTTCATGCCTCTAGTTTCCAAGGGAAGTGACAGAAATCTCTTCGGTTGTAGATGTGCTGTTGCTACTAGGGAGAAAACAACGCTCTCTTGTTCATGGAACATGTGGACTATTTACCTTACACACTTTGCTTAAATCAGTTGTCTATTGCTTGCAACTTAATACTGGAGGGGGTTCGGATGATAACCTGAAGGTGGACTTCTAGTCATAGATGCAGCTGGATGGCGGTCTATGTATATTGTTGTATTGCCCAATCAACCTCATAGGATCTTTCTGGCTAGTAATTGCATTGTTATGCCTTGCTTAGTTCATGTCAATTGCCGTGTTGTAATTTGTTTACCCTTCATGCCATGTTGTTTATCTAAGGAGAGCACCTCTAGTGAACTATGGACCCCGGTCCAATCTTTACCATTGATACATCCTCCACTATTACTTGTTTACTTGCTGCAAACCATTACCTTCCACACCATACATTTAATCCTTTGTTATAGCAAACCGGTGAGCTTGACAACCTCACTGATTCGTTGGGGCAAAGTCTTGAGTTTGTGTTGTGCAGGTCTCTGCGTTGCTTGGAACACTTGTGTGACGTTTCCTTCCTCCTTCTGGTTCGATAACCTCGGTCTCAACTGAGGGAAGACTTGCTGATGTGCTCTTCGCACCTTCCTCTTGGGGTTCCCAACAATACTCCACATCAAGCACCAAGTTATTTGGTGCCATCAAGGAGTCATCAACAAGTTTTCTGGCGCCGTTGCCTGGGAGGCTAAGGACGTCTTCACTAGGGAGTCATTTACTTCCTTTCTCTTTACTTTGTTTTTAGTTTGCTTTTTTCTTTTGATTGGTTTTGTTTGCCTCTTTCCAAAAAACCCAAAAAAATTAGTCTGGTTTGGTTTGCTTTGTTTATTCAAAAACACAAAAAACTTAGTTCCTACTCTAGCTGCTGCTGCTGTTTTTGGCTTGCCCACCTTTGCCAAAATGAACTCTGCTGAGAACACCAAGTTGTGTGACTTCACTAGCACCAACAACAATGATTTCCTAAGCACTCCTGTTGCTCCACCTACTCCTGATGCTACCTTTTATGAAATTAATCCTGCTTTGTTGAATCTTGTGATGAGAGAGCAATTTTCTGGTGTTGGTTCTGATGATCCTGTTGCCCATCTTAATAGCTTTGTTGAACTTTGTGAGATGCAAAAGTATAAGGATGTAGATGGAGACATTATTAAGCTCAGGCTTTTTCCTTTCTCCTTGAGGAGAAAAGCTAAAGAATGGTTGCTATCTTTGCCTAAAAATAGTATTGATTCTTGGACTAAGTGCAAAGATGCTTTTATTGGAAAGTACTATCCTCCTACTAAGATTATTGCTATGAGAAGTGACATTATGAAATTTAAACAACTTGATAGTGAACATGTTGATCCTTCTTGGGAAAGAATGAAATCTTTGGTTAAAAATTGCCCTACTCATGGACTCACTGCTTGGATGATTATCTAGACTTTTTATGCAGGTTTGAACTTTTCCTCAAGAAACCTGTTGGATTCTGCTGCTGGAGGTACCTTCATGGGCCTCACTTTGGGTGCTGCAACAAGGCTCCTTGATAATATGATGGTTAACTACTCTGAATGGCATCTTGAGAGAGCTCCACATGGTAAGAAGGTAAATTCTGTTGAGGAAACTTCCTCTTTGAGTGAAAAGATTGATGTTATTATGGCTATGCTTGTTAATGGGAAAGCTCCTCTAGATCCTAATAGTGTTCCCTTAGCCTCTTTGGTTGCTCAAGAAGAGCAAGTTGATGTGAACTTCATTAGAAACAACAATTTCAACAACAATGCCTATAGGAATAACTTTGGTAGCAACAACAATTATAGGCCTTATCCTCCTAATAATGGAAACTCCTATGGAAGCTCTTACAATAATGCTAGAAGTGCCCCCTCTAAACTTGAAGTCATGCTCAAGGACTTTATTAGTAAACAAACCACTTTCAATAAGACTATAGAGGAAAAGCTTTTAATTGTTGAGAAAAATACATCTTTGTCTGAAACTCAAACTTCCTTGGTTAATAAAATGGTTACTAAACCTGAAACTATGGAAGATACCTTTGCTACTGCTCATGCCATACAGGTTACTATTGATGAAAATGCTAGGATGTTAGCTCAACTTCATGCTAAGTGGG
This sequence comes from Avena insularis, assembly GCA_023614405.1. NCBI lineage: Eukaryota > Viridiplantae > Streptophyta > Magnoliopsida > Poales > Poaceae > Avena > Avena insularis. The sequence continues at coordinate 411,791,463 of CM042691.1, forward strand.
AAAGGGAAGCTGAAATTGATAGAAACAATAGTGTGTGCACTATCACCACTAAACCACAAGTAGCCCCTATTCCTCCTCCTACTATGCCTACCACTAGTGATGCTAAGTTTGACTTTGATATTGATGGTTGCAATATTTCTGAAGTGATTATGTTCTTGCAAAAGCTTGCTAGAAGTCCCGATGCTAGTGATATGCATGTTGCCTTTACCAAACATATTACAGATGCTCTTGTTAAGATTAAGGAAGAGAAGCTAAAACATAAAGCTTCTATTGCTAGGAAAGTAGAAGATAGTTGGGAATCCATTATTAATATGCAAGTGAATGACTTTGATCTCAAAGATTCATGTGATCTTGGTTCTAGTGTCTCTATTATGCCTAGGAAGATTTATGAAACGCTTGATTTGCCACCATTAGAAGATTGTTATTTGGATGTCCCACTCAATGATAATGCTAAGAAGAAACTCATGGGGAGTATTAATGATGTTCTCATTATGGTTAACAATGCTTATGTCCCTGTTGATTTCTATGTTTTGGATGTGGAATACAATGCTTCTTGTCCTATCACTTTGGGAAGACCTTTTCTTAGAACAGTTGGTGCTATCATTGATATGAAAGAAGGCACCATTAAATATCATGTTCCATTCAAGAAAGGTATTGAACACTTCCCAATGAGAAGAGAGAAGTTGCTTTTTGCTCCTCCTTTGAAAGCAAGATTTGATGTTAATGCTTCCTCATTTGAAAATACTTGATTCTTCTTGCTTCGTGTGCCTAACTTAAAGGCGTTAAAGAAAAGTACTTGTTGGGAGATAACCCAAGAGTTTCCTTGAGTCTTGGAAGTTATTACTTCTGTAATGAACTCTCCTTATCCTTTTTGTTTGCTTTTTGTGCCAAGAATGACCTCTAATGAGAGGGAAGTAAGATTTGGGGAGTTGTTGTCCTGAAACATATTTCTGTCCTCCACCAAACAAAATTCGTGAGGAGACTCTATAACTCAGATTGAGCTAAAAAAATTACGAGTAAATCCCCCAGTATGTTAGCTAACTTTCGTTAGATCAACACTTTTTGATTTGAGCAACATAAGATGTTCTAAAAAATTCGTTTCTACCTGCTGGTCTGTTTTGACAGATTTCTGCCATTATTTGCATTTGCTTCTTATTGATTCCTTTTTGAGTTCTCTTCAAGTAAATTGAGCTTTTTGAAGGGGTTACTACAGTAGCTTGTGTTTTTAGTGAAAAGCCTTGCTGTTCCAAAGCTTTGCCATAGTTCTAATATCTTTTGAATAAGCTAATGTTGCTAATGAAGATTGTGTGAAGTTTTGTATGAAGAAAAAAAATCAGGTGTAGAGAAAGAATGATGCAATGAGATGAAGAATGGGCAAAATCTCAAGCTTGGGGATGCCACCATGGTGTCACCCCAAGAAATATCCAAGAGGTACAAGCGTCAAAGATTGGGTATACCCAAGGCATCCCCTTCTTCATCAATAAAAAGCTTAGGTCTGTTTAGACACTTCGTTTTTATTGTTTCATGCACAGTTGTGTTGTTCTTGGAGCGTCTTAGTTTTCATTTGCTTTGCTTAGTTTGTTTAGTTTTCTTGAGTAGTTTGGACCCCCGTTCTCGCTGTGTTGTTTTGCAAATAAGTTTGCTTGGTGTTGGAAAGGAGTAGTAAGTTCTTGCTTGAAGTGCAAGAGGAGCTTGCATTGACTGTGACTTAGACTTTAGCATGACATGCTAGGTGTTGTTTTGACCTTATGCTTAGTGATTATTGTTGTAGCATGTCTTGTTCCAAACAATTGGGATTGCTTAGTGTGCCTTGAAGAAATTATGCGTTGTTTTAGCATGCAAAAGCATAATATTGTGGTATTCTCCTTTGATGTTTTGCTTGGGTTAACTTGGCACATGCTCACACCATGTTATGACTATGACAAGTCACCATTAGCCTCTATGATCATTTAGTCCTTGACTTGTAGTACCACTCTTTGCTTTGATTAGTATGCTTTGTTGCATTGCATGATTTTGGCCATTATTGCTCTCTTAGTTGGTTTCTCCCAGTCTTTTGCTAGCCTCCACTTGTATGAGTAAGTTCTACTCATGCTTCCAACTCCTAAGAAACCAAGTTATTCCAAAGTGTCCACTATAAACTCCTATGCATGGTGTGTTACACTATTCCAAAGTATATTCTTGTTTTCATATATCTTCTAATTAAAAACTATTTTTTATGTGAAAACTTAGTGATTAAAGCCCGCGCGAACTTGATGGCACACTTTATTCTTTGCCCCTAATAAACTTGAACCATTATGACAACTTTGTTGCATATGCTTGCACTTATAAGTTGGAGTTAGCAGAACCGTGCTGTCATGGGGAACGTTTTCAACATTGCACTTGTACCTTGTTGTACTCAGTTGATATCATGTTATTTTGTCTATGGATGTCACCGGTGTGAAATAAAGAGGGAACTTGTAAGTCCATGGAGTTTGTATCCTGTGTTAGAGAAACACCTGGGCCGCTAGCCTAAGCCATGCCTAATCATGGTGGAAACTTGCAGCATCACCATAGTGACATCTATGAAGCATTCTTCTTATAAAAAGAGACACATTGAGAAAAGAGGAAAGAGATAAAAAAGCACCATATTCCCATGGTACATAAGAAGAATTGCTGAGATGCCCATTGTCTACTTGCCTTGTCATTTTGGTTATGGGAAAGCTTTTGTACCATGTGCAAGGGGTACCCTTTTGGCGGTTCTCAATGATATGCAAATACTTAAAGTGAGAAGAACTTACCTGGACCCAAAGTTGAGTATGCATGAGGTGTGGCCCTCGTATTCAAGGGGCATGAGATTGCCAGCTTCTACTTCATCAAGCATATACTCCAGCTTTGCCACTTTAAACCTTAACCACTTCAAGATGCTTATGATAGGGGCAATGAGGGCTAAAAGATAACAAGTACAATAATTTTTGGAATCTTTTTTTGAAACTTGTAATCACTGCTTCCTTTACAAAAAGGTCTTTCTTCCACCACTGTTGAGTCTCCACCTTCTACCTTTAGGCACCATTAAGAGAGCATAGTTGTCATTCTGTGTGCAGTGTTCCAAAGCTTATTAATTGATGCATATTGTGTTATTACTTGCTCTTGTGCTACTTGTTTCTAGTCACCCTTGTGAACTTTTCAGGTGTCCCATGCATTATATTGCTACTCTATGAGGGACAAGCTGATTGCCACTATGCTATGTTTTCTGCATGTGAAACAAACAAATGTTTTTCAATACATGTTATTCATGATCTTTGTTTGTAGCTTGTCATGTTGCATGCATAGTTACTACTCCCTCCGTTTTAAAATATAAGATGTTTTAGGTTTGTGAAGAAGATGAATCTAGACTTCTTTTAGTATGTAGATTCATCCTAAAGTTGAGTGAACTTATATACTAAAATAAGTCTAGATTCATTTTCTTCACAAACCTAAAACATCTTATATTTTGAAACGGAGGGAGTATGTCCTATTGTTAGAACTTCATATTTCATGCACATGTTTAGAGTTCTTTGATCCCAGCTTTCAATGCTTGCAAATGGTTGGATCATTGTGAGGATGCATGTCACCTAAAAAATTATTCTCTTTATCACTTACCTACTCGAGGACGAGCAGGAGTTAAGCTTGGGGATGCTGATACGTTGGAAACATATCTATAAATTCTGATGCTCCATGCTTATTTAGTATCTACTTTGTTTTACTTGTCCACACTTTGAGGTGCTTTTTACATGTTTTCTGGTACTAACCTATTAACAAGTTGCAACAGTGCCAGATGCCTTTTTCTGTTGTTTTTGGTTTCAGTAAAGTTAGTAAAGAAATATTCTCGGAATTGGACGGGACAAAGGACAAAGTCAATTACTTTCCGTGGGGAACAAGAAGTCAAGAGTAGAGCCGGAGGGGCCAGCCAAGGGGTTAGAGCCACCCCAGGCGCGGGGGTAGGTGGGCCCGCGCCTGGCTAGGGTTTGGTGGCCCTGGCCGCCTCCCGGTCTCGCCCCTTCGCCTATAAGAAGCCCCCGATGCAGAAACCCTGAGTACCTGATCAAAAATCCACGAAACCGTCTGTAGCCGCCACCACCATCGTCCCTAGATCAGGGAGATCTAAAGTTCTTCCTGGCACCCTGCTGGAGGGGAGATCATCCCGGAGGCCTTCTCTCCGGTATGATCCGTGAGTAGTTCCACCTTGGACTATGGGTCCATGTAGTAGATAGATGGTTGTATCTCCTCCTTTGTGCTTGCATGTATAGATCTTGTGAGCTCCGTTCATGATCAAGATCTAATTTATTTGTAATCATGCATGTTGTGTTTGCGGGGATCCGATGGATATTGAGATTATTATGTTGGTTTGATTAATAGTTTTGTCTTTATGATTCTATCATGTCTATGTTGTTTGTGATCTTGCATGCTCTTCGTTTCTAGTGGTTATCTTGGCCAAGTAGTTGCTAGTGACTCCAAGAGGGGGTATTTATGCTCTATAGTGGGCCCATGCCTCTAGTTTCCAAGGGAAGTGACAGAAAAATCTTCGGTTGTAGATGTGTTGTTGTTACTAGGGAGAAAACAACGGTCTCTTATTCATGGAACATGTGGACTATTTACCTTACACACTTTGCTTAAAGCAGTTGTCTATTGCTTGCAACTTAATACTAGAGGGGTTTCGGATGATAACCTGATGGTGGACTTCTAGTCATAGATGCAGCTGGATGGCGGTCTATGTATATTGTTGAATTGCCCAATCAACCTCATAGGATCTTTCTGGCTAGTAATTGCATTGTTATGCCTTGCTCAGTTCCTATCAATTGCCCGCTGTAATTTGTTTACCCTTCATGCCATGTTGTTTATCTAAGGAGAGCACCTCTAGTGAACTATGGACCCCGATCCAATCTTTACCATTGATACATCCTCCATTGTTACTTGTTTACTTGCTGCAAACCATTACCTTCCACACCATACGTTTAATCCTTTGTTACAGTAAACCGGTGAGCTTGACAACCTCACTAATTCATTGGGGTCAAAGTCTTGAGTTTGTGTCGTGCAGGTCTCCGCGTTGCTTGCAACACCTATGTGACGTTTCCTTCCTCCTTCTGGTTTGATAACCTCGGTCTCAACTGAGGGAAGACTTGCTGTTGTGCTCTTCACACCTTGCTCTTAGGGTTCCCAAAAAGACTCCACATCAAGCACCAAGTTCTCTGGTGCCATCAAGGAGTCATCAAGGCCTTCTCTCCGGTATGATGCGTGAGTAGCTCCACCTTGGACTATTGGTCCATGTAGTATCTAGATGGTTGTATCTCCTCATTTGTGATTTCATGTATAGATCTTGTGAGCTCCATTCATGATCAAGATCTAATCTATTTGTAATCATGCATGTTGTGTTTGCGGGGATCCGATGAATATTGAGATTATTATGTTGGTTTGACTAATGGTTTTGTCTTTATGATTCTATAATGTCTATGTTGTTTGTGATCTTGCATGCTCTTCGTTGTTAGTAGCTATCTTGGCCAAGTAGTTGCTAGTGACTCCAAGAGGGGGTATTTATGCTCGATAGTGGGTTCATGCCTCTAGTTTCCAAGGGAAGTGACATAAATCTCTTCGGTTGTAGATGTGTTGTTGCTACTAGGGAGAAAACAATGGTCTCTTGTTCATGGAATATGTAGACTGTTTACCTTACACACTTTTCTTAAAGCAGTTGTCTATTGCTTGCAACTTAGTACTGGAGGGGGTTCGGATGATAACCTGAAGGTGGACTTCTAGTCATAGATGCAGCTGGATGGCGGTCTATGTATATTGTTGTATTGCCCAGTCAACCTCATAGGATCTTTCTGGCTAGTAATTGCATTGTTATGCCTTGCTCAGTTCCTGTCAATTGCCCTGCTGTAATTTGTTTACCATTCATGCCATGTTGTTTATCTAAGGAGAGCACATCTAGTGAACTATGAACCCCGGTCCAATCTTTACCATTGATACATCTACCACTGTTACTTGTTTACTTGCTGCAAACCATTACCTTCCACACCATACATTTAATCCTTTGTTACAGCAAACCGGTGAGCTTGACAACATCACTGATTCGTTGGGGCAAAGTCTTGAGTTTGTGTTGTGCAAGTCTCCGCGTTGCTTGCAACACCTGTGTGACATTTCCTTCCTCCTTCTGGTTCTATAACCTCGGTCTCAGCTGAGGGAAAACTTGCTGCTTCACACCTTGCTCTTGGGGTTTCCAACGAAGCGTTCCACGACAAGTGTTGGGCGCCACCACATAACTATATCACATGATTTCAATTTATCCCTAGTGAGGCAGCAAAATAAAGGTAAAAACCAAAATAGATCTTGAATATTGTTTGTCACAATTCAATCTCTACCACCATGCTACTCCATCTAATACACACTTCTCCCCATACAAGTTCTTGCATACATGTTGGATCAAAACAAGCAATTAATAACAGGGTGCATGATATGCATCTATCAAAACATATTACACAAAGTAGATTCCAATATCAAATATCAAATCATAGAACAAAGATCCACCACATAGAAATTACAAATATGACCATAATCATGTAGGGAATCTCATATGGTACTAGATCTATGAAGAACAAGAGAGAAATAGATCAATCTACTGCCACAAACCCATAGCTCGGAGGTATACTACTCCCTCTTCATCATGGTGGTGATGTCGGAGAGGGTGGATATCTCCCCGGAGGTGGCTCCGACAGAGTTTCCTCCTCCAATCCTTGATGCATCTGACTCTATTTGGTGGTGTTTTCATCTCTGGTGTGTTCCGTCTCGAGACTCTCTGGGTGGGGGGTCCTTATATAGGGTTTTTTAGGTCAAGAGAACTCTGTGGGCGAAAGAATCGAGGCGATCGGACGACCGAGGAGGGAGATAGCATAAGTGGCGTGTCCAACTAGGGTAGGCGCACCAACCAAGCTATTTTGGTCCTCCTGGCCCTCCTGGGTGGATTCTTGTGCTCCAGATGCTTCTCATGGATAAATCATGACATTCCCAAAAATGCAGGTACATTTGACTTCGTATAAGTTCTGAAACATCAAAAACATTGAAAATAGGGTTTTCTGCCCGACCAGGTTATAGCCAAAATAAAGGGGATCATTGGTAAATCCCCAAAAATTAATATAAATCATGGATATAACATTATATATGATGCAAATATGTGGGAAAACATGTGAACAAACTACAAAGTTCATGTATGCATTTTACATGCATCAACATCTCCAAGCTTAACCTATGATCGAGCTCGACCTTGAGCATGAAGGTAATAAAACTAAACATGGACTTTGGAGTTTGTTACCTTTTCTTCCTTAATTATCATGTAGAGTTCATAGGCTCAATTTCTTTCAATGAAACATAATATTCAAGTGTACTAACAAGTTGTATCTTTTACACATCTATAAATATGTTGAACAATAAGTGATGGAGTGATAAAACAAATGATGAACAAAATAAACATTCAAGCACACTTTGATGAACCTATAGAATAAGAGACTCTTTTCATGATTGGCATTGGTGTTTCATGCCTTTATTTTTGGGATACTTGTTAGTTTCATGCCCTTGACTAAAAGACTCACTTCTTAGTTTTATGTCTTCCCTTGAGATGTTTTGAATATCGTACTAAAAGTAAGCATTGAATACATATGTTAATCCTCCATAAAGAATGTGAAATAAAGTTTTGAGCTATGTAGTTCATGTCAACAATACTAATAAGGATGGGGTTCCAAGTATCTTTTATTTCAAAGATTCATATGGTTTATGTGCTAAACATCTTACAAGTTGATTGTTTCATGCATCATACCTATGACATTGCATTCCTCATGCTACTTAACTTAGGCTTCTCATTGTATGCTCATGTTGGTCTGAGAAACCGCATCACTAAAGTACCTCTTGCTCCATGTGTAGCTATATGCCCCCTATTCTATTTATTTATTCATTTATTTAGCATAAGAGGTAACATAATTCCTTGGTTATGTTCAAGGTGGGTGGGGCAGTATCTCTACTCCAGAAGAACAAGAAAAACAGACATATGAATCATATCAGCAAGGATCATCATGTTGTAAGTTTCCCCCATGAGTTTCCGCACGACGCGTGGATTTGACTAGCGATTTAGGAGTGTTTTCTCTCAACATGCCTACTCCAGTGTGCACACTTCATTTCACATCGATGCAATCCATAGGCAGAACTTAAACATTATTAATTATCAACATTCAACATTGAAAGCTTGTGCCATGCCAGTATGGTTTAGCCAACAACAACTAATAAGATGTAAAACACAAAAATTTCCTTAGTGGTATCACCCCAAACCTTACTTTCTTATGAGCTTTAAAATACATGAAAAGGTGTTTTTAAGAATGTTTAGAGGATTAATATACATACTATACTTGAAAGTAGCTTTTGCCACAAATAGATGGATATGCCTAGTCTAGTTTATGGGGTTTGGAGCAAGTCTTAGCTTGTATTATGAAGGCTTAGCAAAAAAGAGATTTAAAGAGTGTGATATCTAGTTCATAATGTCAACATTTATTTTCTCACCTTGCTCCTTAATGTTGAACATAAATATACACAAGCAAAGGATACAATTAATAGGCACAAAACAAATCATACTTCATATAAAGTACTTGAGCTTAAGAACTAGACACAACATGAATTTCATCTTTTTTGCTTTTATTTCCCCTTTTCTTTTATTTCAAGGAATTCTTATTCATTTTTAATTTCATCATGTCAAAGTTTATTTTCAGTAGCTTGATCATAAATAATTATAATAATAGTGGTGGTGGTCTTTTTAATGCAAACAAAAATAAAATGACAAAACAGACGCTCCAAGTTTCTATGATAGTTTTATGTTGCTAAAAAGACAAAGTTTAGAGGTTTGCAAACCAAGAATTGAGTAGGTAGAGTGGGGTGAGTTGGGCATCCCCAATCTTATGGTTTTCACCATACTTGGATTGCTCTTGGTGTGATGTTCCTCTATTCCCTGTCAAAAAACTTTAACACAAAACTTTTTTCCATCTCTTTTCTGAGTGGTGACATTAGTGGTACAAGAGTATAATAGTTGTTGCATATATATCAAAGAGAAAATTCTTTCTAAATGTTCCAGCAAGCATATAATGTTCCTACATATCCCTATCATATAATATGACTCATACAAATTCATTTTAGGACACTTGGGAATGGTTAAAACAAAACATGGCAGAATCTGTCCAGATTTTCAATAGCAGAAAAAAGGATTTTTTTTGCCCACTTAGACATGTCAGGAATTTTAGCCAATTTTTGTGCATAAATAGGATTAAAAATTGTAAATGCTGTATAAATTTGACTGCAATCTGAGTTACATAAAAATTAGAAAATTCTTGCACTGAAAATCTATGAATAACTATGAAGAACAAGAGAGAAACAGATCAAGCTACTGCCACAAACCCATAGCCCGGAGGTAGACTACTCCCTCTTCATCATGGTGATGATGCTGAAGATGTTGGATAGGGTGGAGATCTCCCCGGAGGTGGCTCCGGTGGAGTTTCCCCCTCCAATCTTTGCTGGATCTGACTCTGTTTGGTGGTGTTTTCGTCTCTAGTATGCTCCGTATCGAGGCAGAGGGGTCCTTATATAGGGATTTTTAGGTCAATATAACTCCATGGGCGAAAGAATCGAGGCGATCGGACGACCGAGGAGGGATATATCATAGGTGGTGGGCCCAACTGGACTAGGCGCGCCACCCAAGCTATCTTGGGCCTCCTGGCCCTCTTGGGTGGATTCTTGTGCTCCAGATGCTTCTCATGGATAAATAATGACATTCCCAAAAGTGTAGGTCCATTTGAATTCGTATAGTTTCCGAAACATCAAAAACATTGAAAACATGGTTTTTCTGCCTTGTCGGGTTATAGCCAAAATAAAGGGGATCATTGGTAAATCCCCAAAAATCAATATATGCATTTTACATATAATTTCATAGGTGGTGGGCCCAACATGGTTTTTATGCCTTGTCGTATAATTTCATGTATGCATTTTAAATGCATCACTGGGATGAAAATCAATATGAGGATAAGAGAGATAAATTTACGCCATTGTTCCGCACATAAACTCAACAAAAGATATTTGACATGATTCTCCTACTTCATATTAAGATTGCTCCTCAAAGGGCAATCGACTTTGAGCACATCAAGGAAAACTAGGAAAAATTTGTCAAAATATTTGAAACATGTGATCCCCTAGGCTTAGTAAAGATCATGGAGTTCAGGCATCACTACAACGAACAAGTGGTGATGCAATTCTATTCCACTATATTTCTTGAGAGGGATGATTCTAGGCATTTTTTATGGATGATCTCGGACAAAGAATATCATGCCCCACTTAGTGAATTTCCTGCAGCTCTTGGAATCAATATGGTTGATCCAGATGATACCAATTACATCCGTCTCCATGATGATTTTACAAAGAAGACCAATGAACTGAATGACTGCTATCATGCAGCTTCCCATCCTATGGATAATGTTTTTGTGCATGGGCATATTGGTGGCCTCTTTCCCTTCTTTGACACACCGCACAAGATTTTTTGGTGGACCTTGTTCCCAAAGTCGGGATACTTCTCTAGCATACATGGATATGCAAAAAAAAAACTCATCTGGTTTATCCCATAAAGGAAGGAAGGAAAGATTGATGTTATGGATCTCTTGTATCAAGAGATAAGGAGGAACATGGTTGATTGTTGAAGGTCACTAGTGTATGCTCCATACATCCAGGCATTCGTTTATCATGTCAGCAAAGGAAAGTTCAACACTGGCATTTCCTACAAGATGCATTATATTCACAGACCCCCCTTTGACAGTCCTATCAAAGGTGTGACCAAGAAATCCCAACGGAACAGGGGCCCTAGAGACGTGGAGTATATGGATATTTCTGGATCATCTACATATGAGAATAAGAGGACGTAGGAGCGTCTCATTAAAGGGCTCAAAACATGGCATGCCATATACATGAAAGATCAAGACAAGCTTCATAGGGATCATACCAGACTGAAAGAGAACCGCTGGATGCTCAAAGCATTAATCAGGCATACTGGCGCCTCCCTGCTCCGCCGCCATCGATCTTCGTGGACTCAAACTTGTTTTAACCTAAACACTTATGTATACTACTCTAATCGTGATCTCGAAACATGGCGCGGCACAGAGATAGAGATAGAAACACGAAACAGATAAGATCCAACTAAGATTAGAGGGGGAAACGCCGTCGGCTCGTACCTTCAACCTCTCCAAAATATCTCCATCATCTCCATGATGAAGAGGAAGTAGTCCACCCCTTGACTATAGGTTTGTGGAAGTAGATTATTCTATCTCTCTCATGCTATCATGTTCTAGTGGCATATGAGCTGTATAACATGATTATGACCATCTATTTTGTAATTCATTTGTGGTGGAATCTTGTTTTTTAACAGATGAGTATATGACATTGCAATGTCAAGTTGTATTATATCTTGATGTATATTATGTATCCCGTTCTTGATTGCATGTTTTAATTAAACTAGTATGATAAGGCGCAAGGGTGTACTCCCTCCATCCCGGTTTAAAGGACACAATTTGCAATTCTCTGGGCCCTAGCTGTCCTCTAATTGGTTCATTTAATAGTGTGGAGAAAAACATGCATTAGTTGAAGAAGAGCCAGCAAAGCGTTCACATTGTTCACACATGTGCATTCAAGCATTTTTTTTTCTTTTCATACGGGAGTAATTGCAGAGATTAAATGCTTTTCTGTCTAAATATTTTGGGATTGCATGGTTTGAAAATTGTTTCCTTTAAACCGGGACGGAGGAAGTATTAGTTGGAGTAACATGACATTAGCAATTGAATAGGGATAATAAATTTGGGACTTACTATAGTTTTTACCTTTCCAATGTTACCTCACTAGGATAAATAAATGCATGTGCTACAATTGCTTTGTGATAAAGAAAGATAATATCATTTTTTTTAGAAAATTTCTAATTAAACATCACGAGTGAATGAGCTCACGCTCCAAGCAAGATCAACTGTAACTACAACACGATGTTGCAACTCCCAAAGGTTCAACTTTACAAAAATATTTCAAACTAGACGTTCATTCAAAAATATCACGAGTGGAACGAGCTTATGCTCCAATTGTTCCGTCTTTTCTTTTTTCCTTTCCTTTCCTTTGAGACTTCATCCATTTTTTTCTGATGAGTGTAACGAATTTGTACATTACTCAGCCCGCAACTGAAAGCCCATGCTCAACGTTCGTCAACATATCATGTCGTATTGCTAAACAAACATATTATGTCGTCAAAAAAAAACTACTACTGATCGCAAAAAAAAAAAAAAAACTACTAGTAGTGCATGCATATCTTAATCCTATCTGATGATCGACACGAGATAACTATTAACGTGCGAGTTCGGTAATGAATTACTCTTAAAACGGGATAACCATGTGATCGATTCAACGGGGATCGATAATCAGTTGGTTAGCTCCAACAAACTAGTTATCGTCGTCCAACCCGCACGCCTATAAATAAATACACGGCCTCTCGCACCATCCTCCATCTCGTTCATTCTCATCACACATCCATCATCATCCTTCTTCCTCGCACGTATCCAATCTCATCTCGACGCAATGGTGCAGCGCAGCTCCAACGCTGAGGTCATGTCGATGGACCTGTCCCCGAAGATGCCCGCCAAGGCGTACGGCGGCGAGGGCGGTGCCTACTACGACTGGTCCCCGGCCGATCTGCCCATGCTCGGCGCGGCCTCCATCGGCGCCGCCAAGCTCCACCTCAACGCGGGCGGCCTCTCCCTTCCGAGCTACTCCGACTCCGCCAAGGTCGCCTACGTGCTCCAGGGCGCCGGCGTCTGCGGCCTCGTCCTCCCGGAGGCCGCCAAGGAGAAGGTCATCCCCATCAAGACCGGCGACACCCTCGCGCTCCCCTTCGGCGCCGTCACCTGGTGGCACAACGCCCAGGGCTCCGACGCCGAGCTCGTCGTGCTCTTCCTCGGCGACACATCCAAGGGCCACGTCAACGGCAAGTTCACCAACTTCCAGCTCACCGGCGCCAACGGCATCTTCACCGGCTTCTCTACCGAGTTCGTCGCCCGCGCGTGGGATCTCGACCAGGACTCCGCCGCCAAGATCGTCTCCACGCAGCCCGGGTCAGGCATCGTCAAGATCGCCGCCGGCCACAAGATGCCGGAGCCACGCGCCGAGGACCGCAAGGGCATGGTGCTCAACTGCCTCGAGGCGCCGCTGGACGTGGACATCCCCGGTGGCGGCCGCGTCGTGGTGCTCAACACCGCCAACCTGCCGCTGGTCAAGGAGGTCGGCCTGGGTGCCGATCTCGTCAGGATCGACGGCCACTCCATGTGCTCGCCGGGCTTCTCCTGTGACTCGGCATACCAGGTCACCTACATCGTCCGCGGCAGCGGGCGCGTCCAGGTGGTCGGCATCGACGGAACCCGCGTGCTCGAGACTCGCGTCGAGGGAGGCTGCCTCTTCATCGTGCCCAGGTTCTTTGTCGTCTCCAAGATCGCAGATGACACTGGACTGGAGTGGTTCTCGATCATCACAACCCCCAAGTACGTATTTCATATAGTACTGTTTTTCTTGTTGATCAATTTAATTAGCAATTTGTAGTGTACATCGATTTGATGATTAACTGATGTTTGAAATCACAATGTTGCAGCCCGATCTTTAGCCACTTGGCCGGGAAGACGTCCGTGTGGAAGGCGATATCGCCCGCGGTGCTGGAGACTGCCTTCAACACCACCCCGGAGATGGAGAAGATGTTCCGCTCCAAGAGGCTCGACTCCGAAATCTTCTTCGCTCCCAACTAGACCAGCTGGTCCAGCCGGCCATCCATCTCCGGCACCGTCAGAGCCAGACATGCTGCAACTTAAACTTAGTTAGTTTCAATTAGGTCGTGGATCTCCTCTTTAATCAATTAGCATATGTCTGTAATAAGCCCGAGATTCGGATGGTGCTATTAGATTTATCAACTATTTGGAACAATATTCGATGATAAATTTGTGATAGATGTGCGTTTTGGAGACTGCAATTCAAATATCTTTGTGAATTGGTTAATCACTTGTTTGCACATTTTCATGTTGGTCTTTCGATCCATTTGTTTCTTTATTTTGATCTCCTTGATAAAATGCACGACCCTTACTTAGAAAAATGTATCTGATACTACGACATTTTGCTGATTTATTAACCTCGTCAAATTATTGTTTTCTTTAGTTTATATTTACTTATTTATTTGCTGTTATATAGTTTCTAATCTTAGATCCAGTTGCACGTTTCTGAACAATAATAAAGTTTAACTTATCTCCATTTCTTTTAATATTGTAGAATTCATTTATTTAAGTTTCTGGTAGGTTTTGTGTAACTGCACACGTTCAAACGCTAAATATGTCTGCAACTTGGGTTCACCAAATGAGCAAACGGCTATTCTTATACTCCCTCTGACCCATATTAGTTGACTCCAATTTGGATGAATCTATCACAAAAACTTGTCTAGATACATCCAAATTGAAGTCAACTAATATGGGTCGGAGGTAGTATTTTTTTCCATTCTTGATTTTTTTTATGTACAACCAAATCATCCATTGTGCTTACTAATATTCAAGTTTCACATATTATACGTGTGAACCTTACATATCTATAGTGTCCACCTCTTGTTTGTTTTCTTAGGAGATGTTTTTTTATGTAGAACCAAATCATCCATTGTGCTTACTAATATTCAAGTTTCACATATTATACGTGTGAACCTTACATATCTATAGTGTCCAACTCTTGTTTGTTTTCTTAGGAGATGTTTTTTTTAGCCTTTTTACGGTAGGGACGGAGAAATGTGAACCTTCCAGCTACCATATCATGTGGATTAGATTAATTATTGACCAAAAAGAATAGTATTTTCTTCACCGAAGGAAAATTTTGGTTGCTGAAAAACAATCGCCGGAGGGAATTTTGAGAGGCCATTTCTTTTGCACCCACCATCCATTAGGTGATCGGCCATGGTGGACATACCAATGGAGGATGGTCGGTGAGAAAAGGGTTCGCAGCAAGGACGGAGTCGATGAACACAATGTCAAAGCTGCTCGAGGGAGCGGCTAACTGCATCGGTGACCATCATGGACAGAGGAGGAGGAGCAGGAGGTATGTTGACTGTCCTGAAAAACTGCTTGATAAAATGCATGTACATGATTCTTGCTTGTAAAAGAATATAACCGGTTACTGTTCTGATTTTTTTTGTTTCAGATGAACTTGGTTTTTCATAATTTGGCATTTAATGACTACTTGTTGGTTACTTAATCTTCTATCTAGTTGGACTTGCATAGTTCTGAACACAAAAATACCTTTTAGCACTCATTTGTTTTTTATATCTATTTAATGAAGATAAAAATGAAATCAAGTTGCAGAATAAGGAATAAATTTTCAGAATATACAATAAAAGTCGTACTTGCCTCCCAACCCCCCTTTCTAATCAACTCCTTAGCAACCTCTTCCTCAGCCTAAGGGGGACAAATGGGCATTAACTCATAATTTGATTGCACATACATGGCATACTAAATAGCATATACTACTTACATCTTGAGGGATGCCTTTCACGCAAAAATCAAACTAGACAAGAAAGAAGATGAAACGCATTAGCAAGTTCACCTTCGGCACTCGGATATGGTTAACTGCACAATATGGAGTATCTGGTTCGAAGCTACATGTTGTCACGCTGCCACATGTGGAGTAAATGGCACTGGCGGTCACTAAACTTACATGGTAGATACAGATAAGTCACTCAACTTGTAAAACAGACAAACTGGCAGTCACGAATTAAAGGGGCATTCTGTAAAACAGACAACCTGGCAGTAACGAACCAAACCCGCACGTGACCGGTTTTGGTTAAAAACCAATCAGCAAAGCTATTTGCGACATGGGATGCACACAAATGACAAGTTTAGTGACCGGTTTATTTATTTTACAAGTTGAGTGACTTATCTGCACCTACGATGCAAGTTTAGTGACTGTCAGTGCTGTTAGAATTAGTATTGTTACGTATGTGTAACAAAGTCCAATTAATCAACCGAGTTCAGGTTGTGTACGTACGGTACCCGAGTCCAGGTTGTATACGTTCAGGCTAGGTGCCGCAAAGCACCACTCCTTCCTAATATAAGCTCACGATCGTGAGGCTCGGGTTTTTTTATCCGAGTACGCTAAACTGCTACCTGATCGCTCGATTTACATGGTATCAGGCCGGCTCTTCCGCCGATTACCTTAGATCGCAAACAACTATCCCCACTGCCGCCGCTTCCGCCTTGTCCCGCTCGTCGCTCTCGATGGGATCCTCCTCGACAATGCCGGCGATCAACCTTGGGACACCGCCGTCTGACAAACTCACGCGGCAAAACTACCCCGGATGGCGCGCTCAGATCTTGCCCCCGATCCGTGGCGCTCGCCTCTTCGGTCTGCTTGATGGGATTGATGCCGAACCGCCGGAGACGTTGGTTCTTCTGCCAGCAGATAAAGCCACAAACACAGCTGAAAAGACAGGGCCAAACCCCGCGTACGACGACTGGATTTCCAAGGACCAGATTGTTCTTGGTTATCTTCTCCAATCCCTGTCCTCTGAGGTTCTTCCTCACGTTCAGCGACTTGAGCACGCCGCCGGCGTATGGAAGGCTATCGAGGAGATGTTCGCCTCTCAGAGTGAAGCCAAGATCACAAATCTACGCGTTGCCCTTGCGAACACGAAGAAACTCAATCTCTCTACCTCAGTCTTCCTCACCAAGATGCAATAGATCGTTGATGAACTTGCCTCTGCCGGATGTACTGTCACCACCAGGGAACACGTCTCCTTCATCCTGGCGGGTCTAGGCTCTCGCTACGATGCTCTTGTGGCTGCCCTTAGGGTGGTGACGACTCCTATCTCCTTGAGCTCCCTCTACGCGCAGTTGCACGCATATGATGAGCGTCAGGACATGTTGCATGGCTCCTCTGACCCTGTCTTTGAGAGCTCAGCAAATACTGCCTTGCGTCAACGCCGGGGCCGCTACTACAACAGACCCCGTGGAGATCGCAGCGACTGGCGTGATGACCGGCGCGATGATCGCTACCACGACAGGCGTGATGATCGCCGTGAAGACCGACGTGATGATCGTCGAGATGGCTATGGCCATGGTGGTGGTCGTGCTCCTCAAGGAGGGGGGCGTGGCCGTGGCCGTGGTCGGCGTCGTACCTCACCCTGGGTCAATGCCGCGTGCCAAATTTGTAACAAAGAGGGCCGCCTAGCCAAAGATTGTTGGTCACGCTATGATGAAGAAGATGACTATGGTGATAAAGAAGTTCATGCTGCCTATGGTGTCGACACTAATTGGTACCCAGACATTGGGGCCACACATCATATCACAGGGGAGCTCAACAACCTGACGGTCCGTGATACATATAGAAGCAATGACAGAGTCAACACGGCTATGGACAAGGTATGGTTATTTCACATATTGGTCACTCAAAATTGCATACCCCAACTCAAGATTTTCGACTCCGTAATATTTTGCATGTCCCTACTGCCTCCAAAAATTTGCTTTCTATCCACCGTTTCGCTTATGATAGTAATGTTTTTATCGAGTTTCACCCCTTCTTCTTTTTTATAAAGGATCGGGTTACACGGAAAACAATTCATAAAGGATGTTGTGTTGGTGGTCTTTACCCTCTTATTTCATCATTGGAGTCAAATTCATCCTCGAAACATGCCTTTGTTGCCGTCAAACCGTCCCAGTCAAAGTGGCATAGTCGCCTTGGTTATCCCTCATTCGATATTGTTAGAAAATCATTAGCAAGAATAAACTTCCTTGTGTTAGAGATTCTAGTTATTTATCAGTGTGTGATCCATGTCAGCAAGCTAAGAGTCGCCAGTTGCCTTATCCTATTTCCAACAGTGTGTCCACAGTTCCACTGCAATTAGTTTTTTCCTGATGTTTGGGGTCCCGCACCTATCTCTGTTGGTCGTCATGAATATTATGTAAGTTTTATTGATGATTATAGTAAATTTACTTGGATCTATATGCTTAAGAAAAAATCTGATGTCTTAGCTGCCTTTCTTAATTTTCAAACTCTCGTTGAACGTAAGTTTGATAGAAGAATCCTCACTGTGCAATCTGATTGGGGGGGAGAATATGTAAAACTCAACTCTCACTTCCAAACACAGGGAATATCTCATCATGTTTCGTGTCCTCATGCCCATCAACAAAACGGCTCTGCTGAAAGAAAGCATCGCCACATTGTTGAGGTTGGACTTGCCCTTCTTGCTAATGCGGGAATGCCTCTTAAGTTCTGGGATGAAGCTTTTCTTACTGCCACATATCTCATAAACATGCTTCCTAGCAAAGTCATCAACAATGACACACCTATGCATCGTCTTCTCGGTACACGTCCAAAGTATTCCTCTCTTCGTGTATTTGGTTGCGCGTGTTGGCCCAATCTTCATCCCTCAAGCGTAAACTAGCATTCCACTCTACACAATGTGTCTTTTTAGGCTATAGTCCTCGTCACAAAGGAGTTAAGTGTCTCGAAGTTTCCACAGGCCGAGTGTATATATCTTGTGATGTTGTCTTTGACGAGGGTGTTTTTCCGTTTAAAAATCTGCATCCTGATGCTGGTGCACTCCTCAGGCAACAAATTCTTTTGCTAGATCCTTCACTTCAAAATTTTGAGCAAGGGGATGATATTATTGAGGATTCCAATATGGGAAATAATCATACCACTAACTCTGTGTCTAGTCATGTTTGTCCTGTTCTATAGGATACAGCTCGAAGAAACACAGCATCGGGAGAAAATTTGTGTCAAAATGGTGCTTCAAGCAGCTCAAATAGTGCAGGTGACTCTTCAGGTGAAAATAACAGTGGCACGGAACCCAGAACCAATTCTCGCTCAGGATCAACGCGGGCTGTCTCAGAACCTCCGTCACCTATCAGGCTGCTCATAGTGGGAGTAACATAGGTGGTAACATGCATGCCACCTAGGCAAAAAGAATGATGTGGCAAGCAATTAATGAGGAGAGAGGCAAATGGAGTAACATATTATGTTACCATCACATCACACTTCTCAATGCAAAGTGAGTCTATAAATCAATTAATGAAGCTTTCTATGTTACAACACATATGACACTTCCCACTATGGAGGTAGTAACTTAGACTAGTAACTAAGTTACTCCCCACTATGACCAGCCTCAGGTCCAATGCATGCACTGTGCCTGGTCATCACGTCCCGCTAGCAACCGTGTCTGACACGCATGCAACGGCCGTTGCTGAAAATTCTGGACTTCACGTCCCGCTCGTGTCCGACACACGGGTAGCGCCAATGCGATCCCCGTCTCTAGCCCGTAATCGTCGCCCGCCAAACTCTCCCGCCCGTTTTTCGCCTGGGTGGTCCCCGGCCGGATTTTCTGCGGACGGATCTCCTGCAGCCGCCTCCAGCTCCAGTACAGAGGCCACACCGCTGGCCACAGGATCGGCGACTACCAGTTCAGATCACTTTTCTGCTTCTAGTGGATCCTCTATTAATGTTCCATCTGTGCAGCAGCCCCTGTTGTCATCCAGACATCCTACTATGCGTGGCTCCAAGGGCATTACTCAGCCAAAACAGTATAAAGACGGTACCGTTCGATGGTGTTTATCCACTACTACTGACGAACCAACCAATCTTGAGTCTGCCTTGGCTGATCCGAATTGGAAAGGAGCAATGGATGAGGAGTTTGATGTGTTTTTGTTTTCATACCCTGGTGGTTGTCTCATATAGACCTCCTCTTCCAGAACACCATGAAGAAACACGTTTTTAACATCCAATTGTCGCAAGGAAGAGGAGGTCTATATGAGACAACCACCAGGGTATGAAAACAAAAACACACCAAACTACATTTGCAAACTTGACAAGGCATTGTATGGTCTGAAACAAGCTCCTCGGGCATGGTACTCTCGACTGAGTACAAAGTTGGTTGATATTGGTTTTGTGGCTTCCAAGTCTGATACATCACTATTCATATATCATAAGTCCAACGTCACCATCTATATGCTTATTTATGTTGATGATATCATAGTGGCCAGTTCTTCCCAGGCAGCAACTGATGCTTTGTTAAGAGATCTCAGTACAGAGTTTGCCTTGAAAGATCTTGGTGATCTTAATTTCTTCTTGGGCATTGAGGTGCAGAAAACAGATAATGGAATTGTCTTGAGTCAGGCAAAATATGCACAAGATATTCTGGCAAGAGTCGGCATGACAAATTGTACAGGCATGCCTACTCCCTTATCTTCCTCAGAGAAGGTTACTGCACATGATGGAGATTTGTTGGGTCCTAAAGATAGCACCAACTACAGAAGCATGGTAGGTGCTCTACAGTATCTCACATTGACCAGGCCAGATATCTCCTATGCTGTAAATAAGGTCTGTCAGTATCTGCATACACCAACTACTATTCATTGGACTGCTGCCAAACGAATTCTTAGGTATATAAAGCATACCATAACTGTTGGTCTGACATTTATGAGATCCACCTCAACACTATTGAGTGCCTTCTCCGATGCAGACTGGGCTGGTTGTGTAGATGATCGTCGATCCACAGGAGGGTTTGCTGTATTTTTTGGACCGAACTTGATTTCTTGGAGTGTTAAGAAGCAGGCCACTGTCTCTAGGTCTAGTACAGAAGCAGAATACAAATCAGTAGCTAATGCTACATCAGAGGTCATATGGATACAATCCTTGCTAGCTGAACTAGGAGTTCAGCTGACTCAGACACCTTGCTTATGGTGTGATAATCTGGGAGCAACTTACTTGTCAGCAAATCCCGTCTTTCATGCACGAGCCAAACATATTGAAATTGATTTTCACTTTGTCAGAGAACGAGTGTTAAGAAAGCAATTAGAAATTCGGTTTATTCCGTCCAAAGACCAAGTTGCTGATGGCTTTACAAAGCCACTTTTACATCGAGCTTTTAAAGACTTCAAGCATAATCTCAACTTGTTCAAGTTATGATTAAGGGAGGGTGTTAGAATTAGTATTGTTACGTATGTGTAACAAAGTCCAATTAATCAACCGAGTTCAGGTTGTGTACGTACGGTACCCGAGTCCAGGTTGTATACGTTAAGGCTAGGTGCCGCAAAGCACCACTCCTTCCTAATATAAGCTCACGATCGTGAGGCTCGGTTTTTTTTATCCGAGTACGCTAAACTGCTACCTGATCGCTCGATTTACAAGTGCCATTTACTCCCACATGTGCATCAACTCAATAGCCTACTCTTTGTTTCTATGGGCACAAAATTTTCATACCATCATACCCTACTCTCCATGGACTGCCTGCTTTGGTTCATAGGGAATCAATTGAATCGATGCTTGCAGAAGTTAAACCAAGGGAGATATATCCGACAAACAGAGTTTCAAACACCATCTACGTGGGCACATTTGCACAGAGTAGTTTATCAGACAGCAACAGTAGAAACATTTATATCAGAGACCCATCCTCTCTCGTCTTCTAACAACAATGGTGCTGGATTGAAATCTACTCATTTTCCCAGTCTGCATCGTACAATATGGTTGACCAGACTACTAGCACAGAGACCAGTGCACCATTGTTAAACCGATACAGCTGCTGCTCGTCTCCGTGCTTGGACGCCGCAAACAAGAGGCCGTCGTCTCCTCGCCCCTCCTCCATGAAGTCTACACGCAGCGTGTCCCCTAGATCTACGGCCGCCACGAACCTCTCGCCATGCTTCCCTGTCGTAGATATAAAACCGACGGCGTCGCGGCGGCATAGGTCATCAATGAAGGAGTAGGAAACTTGGGAGAGGACAGTGCTGCCGAGCATGTGTCGAACATGAAAGCCGCCTGCCGGCACTTCCACGAAATCCAGCTCTATGGTGGCCTCCACGCCTTTAGGAACAACACACAATTCGAATGTGAATTTGCCGTTTAGACCAACGACATGGTTCAGTTTCCATGGGTCAAACTCTGATAGGGCTAGCAGACCACCAGAAACTATCTTCATGTCTTTGACGCCTGCCTTCCTGGCCTTGACCCATAGATCCATCTCAATCAAGCAGCCTCTTGCGAGTATTCCTCTTGCAGGGCTCCGAAGACGTAAACAGCCACCAATCTAAAAATGTAGTATTGGAGAGTAAATGTTAGTCACAAGACTAACTTAGGAGACACATAATTTACTCCAAAGGAAATAAGAAACTGGAAACTAAATCTAATGCATACTATGATTCGTCGAGGCAAAACTATGATCAACGGTTACTCTATAAATATGTGATTTATCTGAACATTTACACGACATGGACAGAGCTTGGGAGTTGAGGATCTAACTCAGACCATTTAAATAACATGGACGAAGATGGTAAAGAAACTCCTATCCACAATCTCACTATAAACTCCTTGCCTAAAATCCCCTGCCTAGTTAAGCCTGAATGATACCCAGAAAAAACAAGTCTGAACGCAGAACCGCCATAAAACACTGTCCGTAATGAAATCTTTATTTAACACACCGACTAGAGTTCACTAGCTAGTAATGCATGTTCACATACAGGCAGTTGTTTAAATTACCTGGGGAATAGGTTGGGCATTCTCTCTAGAGCAATGAAAGATGTAGTTGCGCGAGAAGTCCACAATATCCCTTGCAGCAACCATGCCGTAGACCTCCATCTTTGAGTGTTTCCCGTTAGCACGCATAAACTCGATGCACTGGTAGTTGTGCGTATAGAACTCGACCATAACATTGAGGAACTGGAGCATGGGGAGAGGGGTATGCAAGCATCTGCTGCTGTTCTCGGATTCACAGGAAGTGTATCTCATCGGAGAGAGTAGAGCTTGGGAACAAAAACAGATGAAGATTAGAAGATATATAATAGGAATGCTGGTTATAAAAGATTTATTTATTTAGCTTAGTTACTTACAGGTCGAAGGTTCGTGTATGTTATGGTCTTGGATCCACATGTAAGCTTTGGTTTTTAGTATGTCCCTGGATTCGGAAGTGTTGAGATCTGCACCAATCCATGGAGATGAGTGGGAAATTCTTACAAGGAAATCAACAGCGCGCGCGCAGGTGTATGATGAGTAGAGGGCATACGGGAGGGGTCAGAGGTGGAGTTGGTGCTGCCGGCGCCGACGATGGGGATGCGGCGGCGGTTCTTCCTTGCGCTCACAGATGGCGATGATCCCACGCTGCGTGTCCTCGCTCATCCTGGCCCAAGCCCCGTCGCTGAACATGTGGGCGACCCCGGCCGGCGGCCGCAGAGCAGGACGAGGAGGGCTATCTTCCATTGGCGATTGCGGCGGCGGAATTCGAGATTGGGGACTGGAATTAGGGATTCGACGAACCGGAATAATCCCCTCTAGTTTAGGAGATTTTTTTTCTTTCTTTTGAACCGGGTGAATCGTCAACGCAACATGTTCATATTATGAGTATGTCGACTAGGACTTCACCTTCCTTTCTGCAACACAGGCATGTGCAGCTCCGGAGAGGTTATCATGTATCCGCTACATGCTGCAGCGTTGAAATAGTAACCTGGTTTCTTTAGTCTGGGCGAGATCCAAATGCCTCTAACAATGTAAGTTATATACTACTCCTCGGTTTTAAAATATAAAATGTTTTTTTAAATACATGTATCTAGACGTGGCTTAATGTGTAGGTTCACTTATTTTGCTTTGAATCTATATAATAAAATGCGTCTACATACATGTTTTTATAAAAAAAGACTAAAACATCTTATAGTTTGAAATGGGGGAGTATTTCGTAAGATTTTATTCTTGCACTCATTGAAAACTTTTTATTGGTTTGAGAAATGCTCACCCACCGATAGATCTTTTTATCCCCTAATCATGGACATTCTCTAACATATGGAGTTTCGCGACTTATTTGTGAAGGGGTGTAAGTGATTGGAGGACATGACGAGAGATATCTTCTCTCGACATGGGTGAGCATTTGTGAAGGGGTGTAAGCGATTGGGGGACATATCGAGTTTCGCGACTTATTTGTGAAGGGGTGTAAGCGATTGGAGGACATGACGAGGGATATCTTCTCTCGACATGGATATCTTCTCTCGATATGGATGGCCGCCGATTTGCGGATTGATATTCCATAGTCTGTAGTCGCTTTTTTATTCATGATTTTTATAATTCTCCTAAACCTTTTGTTTTCTCTTTCGGTGTGGTTTAAGCGTCTGCGTGAATTCTAATTATGCAGTGGCCGGATGTAAACATTGCCTAATAGTAATAAAAGCGTCTATTTCCAAAAAAGACAGATCTTTCATACTTTCCATGTTTTAAAATATAAGATGTTTTAGTTTTTGTAAAACAAATATATCTAGACCGCTTTTACTGTGTTGATGGGGGAATACTAATCGGGGTACACCCATGAGGAGGAATCGCCACTGGATCGAGCCGACTGAAACCTAGCCCTGAGCGGGTCGACTCGCCCAATACGACGACTGGCGCATGCTGGACCCAGACAAGTGGCGCCGACTGAAGGCCCAAAACGGCGACTTCAATACAAAGCCCACCAAATACTTGTAAACCCTAACTGGCTGCATATATAAAGACACCAGAGGCACCCCCACAGGTCATGCTCTCCCACATCATATTAGATCTAGTCTCTCCCTCCGTCTACGGCGGCTCCCTTGTAAACAAATCTATGATCATATACTGGGTTGACAGCAGGACATAGCGATCCTTCACTGAGGGGACGTGAACCTGGGTACATCGTGTGCCAATCCCGCTCCCGGATTCTCCTGCATCGTCTTGCTCCCTCTACATAAGCTACCCCAGTAGCATCTGCCGTGCAATACCACGACAATTGGCGCCCACCGTGGGGCTAGCGATGCTTGGAGGTGTGATCTGGGCGAGATCCCTCATTGTCGCCATCATCGAAGACTGGAGATAGAAGAAATCAGATCTGATCTACGACGCAGCCGTGGCCTTTTGAGATTTGCTTCGGATCCGATTGGCACGACACAGCTCGCAAGCCCGATGCATACCCCGGGCCGCGGCTTGTAGGCTGCCGCGTGATCTGCGCCCATGCAAATCAGCCTGGACAGATCTTCTTGAGGACACGGGCGTGCAAGCAACATCTATGATGCGTGCATAGATTGGTCCACTACACCAACAACAAAACGCGGTGAAGGATAGATTTAAAATCCAAGATTATCTCTTTTACATATTGATGATCACCGTGTGGGTTAAGTATTTTATTCTGATCACATCTAATTCTTTGCATGTCTTTTTTCTTCTATGCATGCACCGCTTGACATCGAGTCATGGTGTCATGGGGCAAGAGCATCGTTATCACAGCCCGTGTCCTTCTTTGGGACCATCACCGTGTTTGCAAGCCACTCGCTTTCTTTGATTTCCCGGATGAAGTCTGCAGCGAGTAGTCTATTGATTTTCTTGCCGATAGCTTCGGCTCGTGGTTCCGACAGTCTTCGGATGGACTGCTTGACTGGCTTGGTGTCTGGAAAGACATTGAGTGCGTGTTTCGACCTCGAACTCCTGGCATGTCCGCAGGACACCAGGCGAAGATTTCTCAGCGCTCACGGAGGAATTCGACGAGCGCGTCTTCCTATGCGGTGTTGAGGTCGTTGGCGATCAAGGCCGTCTTGGAGGCGTCCGTCGGATGGACCTGTACTTTCTTGGTGTTGACGGTGGAGTCGAAGGACATGTCAGGTGCGTTCTGCCTTGTGACTGGGGTACCCCATTGTCCGTTGTCTCGCGGAGCCTTACAAGCTCGTCTTGCATGCCGAAAGACTGGGAGATTTTGTTGAAATCCCTGTCGCATTGATCCGATCGGGTGAAGCTCCCGTGGACTGTGACGACGCCCCTTGGTCCTGGCATCTTGAGTAGTAGGTATGCGTAGTGTGGGACGGCCAGGAACCTTGCGAATGCTACGCGCCCCAGGATGGCGTGGTATTGCGACGGCCAGTCCACCACTTCGAATTCAAGGCGCTCCTGCTGAAAGTTGTCCGGCTTCCCAAAGATGACGTCGAGCCCTATTTTGCCCAGGGGAATATGCCCTTCCCTGGGACGATGCCGTGGAACGTTGTGTCTGATTGTTCCAGGCTGCATTACGGGATCTGCATTGCTGCTAGAGTGCTTGCGAACAATAGGTTGATGCCGCTGTCGCCGTCCATGAAGACGCGACTCATCTCGAAGCCTCCGATCTGCGCCTCCAGCACCAGGGCAGCATGACCTGGGCGAGGGATCTGGCAAGGGTGATCCGCGCGAGTGAATGTGATGCAGGACTCCGATCCGCTGAGGTACTCAGGGATTGCAGGCGGAGTTGCCACGGCCAAGTTGATTTGTCGGGTGATTTATTCTACACCCTGTTTGTGGGGCGTCCCTTCTGGATCATATTTAGTGCTTCCTTTGGTGGGGGGTACCCGACCCCGGCGTTGTTTTGCGCTGGTGCGACTGGTTGGTTTGGGCCTCCAATAGGTGGCGGTGGAGGGGCTCCGTGTGCTATTTCTCCTGGCGCGGGTGCGTTTCCGAACGCAGGGGTTGGGGCTTGTTGCCTCATCTGCACCATGCTTTCGCTGAGTTTCTGGAACTCGCGGCAGTCCTTGAGCATGTGACTGGCTTTCTTCTTGCCATCTTGTTTGTCGATGTAGAAGTGGATGGTGCATGGACCCAAAAGTTTGTCGAATGCTGAGGGTCCGTAGTCGCGGTCGCGGCGTTGCCACGACTGTGTTGGTCGTCCGCTGTCGCGGAAATTTCCTCCGCGGTATCCTCCGCTGGTACGACTGCTGTCGTTGCGGCGGTCGGCGTAGCCAGCCGCGACCATGTCGGGTCTGTCGCGGTCCTCGTAGACACGCGATCTCCTCTTGCTGCGACGTTCTTGCCTTCGGCCGTAGTCGTCCTCTTCATCTGATTGCGCTCGCTGAATGCAATCTTCGCCGTCCGCCCAACTGTTGGCAATTTCCATGAGGTGGTCGAGTGTCTTGGGCTTGACGCGCCCAAGTTCCTCCTTAAAATCTTGGCGTTTGACGCCGTCTCTGAAGGCGTCGATGGCCCTCTCCTCGGAGATATGTGCTGCGGAGTTTTTGGTGGTAGACCAGCGTAATATGTACGAGCGAATATATTCGCCCGTTCTCTGAGTGCAGGCTCGCAACTCTTCGATTGAGGTGGGCCTCTTGCTAGTGCCCTTGAAATTTTGGATGAAGCTGTAAGCTAGCTCCTCCCAACTTCGGATGGATCCTGATGATAGGCTGCTGAGCCAGACCCGTGCCGCGCCTGTCAGCTACAGCTGAAGGCATTGCATGGCGGTTTCTTTGTTACCGTCGTGCAACTTGACGGATGACAGATGGTCGCTGAGCCAAGATTTTGGATCTTGCGTGCCGTTGAACTTCGGAGTATCCAAAGGAAGCTTGAAATTGCGTGGCATCTGTGTTCGCCGGACAGATCTGTTGAAGCATCGGGCTCCGCAGAGTTCTCCTTCATCTTCATCCATCTCGGACTCGGATGAACATGCGCGTTTGGCTCGCGCTTTGTCGATTTTGCGCTGTGTAAGCGCGTCTCTGGCGTCGTAGTCGCGTTTGTGGCGATGCGAGCTCTTCTTCCTTCGAGGAAGGTCGTGCTCCTCCTCCTCTTCGGATGAAGGGGTGGGGCTCCGGTCGCGCCTGACTGGAGCTTTCTTATTCGGCTCCGTAGGAGTGTCTTCGTGGAGCGCAGCTCCGACGAGTCCGAGTCCGGTGAGTGCGGACTTATGCATGGCTCTTTTCGGGTCCCCTTCCGGAGGTTGGTGGGCCACGAGATACGCAGTGGCTGCCATGATCGCAGCTTGCGGTGTCTTCGGGATGATGTTGCCGTCGGCATCCATATCCATGAACGATGTGTGGAGAGTTCGGGTCACATCACGGCGTTCCTTGAGATCCATGTTCTCCATCCGCGAGCGGTGCTTATTTCCCTGGTTTCCGTTCGTGCTAGAGCCGGGTGCCATGGCGGAGAGCGCAGCTCGTCGCACGCTGGACTCAGAGGCTGCTTGCTTGCGTTTGTCGAGCGTCTCCTGCATCTTGACTTGCTTCTTGTGCTCCTCGATGAGGAGATAGTGGTATGCCATCAGTAGGTCACGTGGGGAGTCCACAGGTAGGACTATGTCGCCTGCGACGGCACGGCGTGCCTGGACCCATCCTTCTTTGCTAAGTTGGATGACGTGGTCGTTGTTTTCCCCTTCGGGTGGGGGACTGGCTCTTTCCGCTCCCGCTTCGCCCGCTGCTTTCTATCTTGGGGGTTGGGGTTCGTGTTGGGCGGCGGGTTAGGCGTTTGCTGCTCCTGGATGACTGCGCCGCATTGGTAGCGCTCGTAGATCGGTTCGCTGCTGCCGCAGCTTTCAGATCCGGAACCGTAGGTCCCTTCATCCGAAGGCGGATCACACAGATCGGAGTTGCAGCTGTTGCTGTTGTAGAACTCATCTGTCGATGGTGATGTGCGTAGCACGGGATGTGGAGCCCACGAGGCGGGCCTGATTAATGGCACGGGCACCCGCTCGGGAAGGCGGAGGGTGCCAGTTTGTCCCACCTGGAAGCAGAAGCTCCCGAACAAAATTTCGAGTCCGTCGCCTACGGGCTCGAAATCCTTCATGGTGGCCGGCGAGTGGGCGGTGAAGTCGAAAGTGCCGAAGAGGAGGTGATTCTCCGTCGCCGCGGAGTTGTAGATCGATCGGGTCGGGACCGTCACAATCGCACAATCAGCAGCCCCGATTCCCACAGACGGCGCCAATTGACGAGGTTTCGACTCGTCAATGCCCATTGTTACGGACTTGGGTTTTGGAGAAGATGGGGATGCTGGAGATCGTGGAACGGTTAACAGACAAGCAACCAGGGGACACGAGATTTACCTGTGTTCAGCCTGAGGGAAAACCCTACTCCTGCTTGTCTGCTCTTGATTACGGCGGAACCGAAGGTTACAGGTGCGCAGATTCGATCTGGCGTGGAGGTGCGTGTGCGAAAGTATGAGTCGAGAGAGATCTAGGACGTGTCCTCCTGGCCTTTATATAGACTTAGGCAGGTCCCGGGCATAGTCCTAGTCGGTTACAAGTTTTAGGGTTTTACCCCTTTGAATTTTCTATCTACGCTAGTCTTGCTCTCCAAGGATCCGAAGGCGTCATGGGCCTTAGCCACCCAAAAATCTTCATGGGCCAGCGTATGTCTGCTGTGGGCCTTCCTTGGGCTGAACCAGGTATGCTGAAGTCAGGTACCCATAGGGTATAACCATGTCACCGGCGAGCATGCTTTTTTCGCCTCAGTCGCCCACAGCCCCGATGGGACACGATCCAATTTCCTAATAGCCTGAAGTAAAATCAGTTTGGAGAAGACCGCGCCGCACAGAAGTAATCAAGTCGCCAGTTAATTAAACTCGTCGCTACGTTTCGCGTCCTATAGTTAACAGGTGCTATTTTTCAATTAATTGCTTCCTTAAGCGACCCCAGTTCTGTAAAAGAAATTTCCTTGCGTCTGTTGTTTAATGTGTGCAGATTTATACATTTGTGACATCGTGCACGGCAAAATTGGTCAGTATGTGGATCCGCTTGACTCGTTCCTCGGCGGATCGCGAGCAGCGCATGCTCAACACGAGGACTCGGCGGCAGCTTGCATGTCGCGAACTCGTCGCTCTCACGGACTCGCCACAACCCGGAATTTGTTCTCGTGGACTCATTCGGGACTCTCCCTCGTGGACTCGCCACGACGACTTCCTATGTTCGACGACTTGCCTCGTGGACTCAGCCACGCCGTGACACCCCACGTCCATGGACTCGCCATGCTCGGCGACTCGCCTGTCGCGGACTCATCCGGACTTGTCATACTAACAACTAAGTTTCTTTACACTCGTACATGCTATGCTATGAGTCCAAAACGTATATACATGTTTATTCATTCTTCAAAGCCGATCATGCAGTCGCATATGACCTTTTTCAGGGACCAAAATAATACTTCGAATCGGTCAGTTTTGTCTGTTGTTTATTCGCGTCCGTCGAAGTAGTAAGGCTGGGTACCAAAAGGCCGACCTTGTCTCTGGGTTCAACAGTCTGGCATCGCGTCCCTGTTACCCGGCAAGCGTTTGATGCTGGAGGTCTGCCTACTCATGAAAAGACACGCATAAACCTTACATACTGCCCATCGATCCACATAACAAATGTGCATTTAAGTTCAACGTCTACAATTCGCACGTCTTACAATTGTTTAATATATTATGCAAGTAAACATTAATGCAATTGTATCTTTTCTCCTTCTCAGCAAAACCGTGTCTTTCTCGCCGCTCACCACGGTCGGGGACTCGGTGCTCGCCGATCGTTCGACCTCGCCACTCGCCGTGCTCGGGGACTCGGCGCTCGTCGGTCGCTCGACCTTGCCTCTCGCCACGCTCGGGGACTCCGCGCTCGCCGGTCTCTCGACCTCGCCACTCGCCGCGCTCGGGGGCTCGGCGCTCGTCGGTCGCTCGACCTCGCCACTCGCCGCGCTCGGAGACTCGGCGCTCTCCGGTTTCTCGACCTCGCCACTCGCCACGCTCGGGGGCTCAGCGCTCGCCGGTCGCTTGACCTTGCTACTCGCCATGCTCGGCAGCAACCACTACTATTTTCAGAATATGCATCTCTAAAGAGCCTCAAGTCGCCTCTACAAGCCAACTCGAGCCTCGGGTACTACTCCTAGGCATGCTGCGTGTACGCGTGGTTCCATGACCATGGCTCTCCACGCTCGGGGACTCGCCACCACGGACTCGCCCTCGCGTTCTCGACACGCTCGGGGACGCTCCACCGCGGATTCGCCCTCGCGTTCTCGACACGCTCGGGGACGCTCCACCGCGGACTCGCCCTCGTGTTCTCGACACGATCGGGGACCCTCCACCGCGGACTCGCCCTCGCGTTCTCGACACGCTCGGGGACTCGGCCTCGCGTACTCAACATGCTCGGCGACTCGCCACCACAGACTCACCCTCGCGTACTCAACACGCTTGGGGACTCTCCACCGCGGACTCACCTCACAGACTCAACACGCTGGGACTTCGCCATCATGACTCGCCACAGATTACTCAACACGCTGGGGACTTCGCCACCGCGACTCGTCACAGATTAACACGCCGGGACTTCGCCACCGTGGACTCGTCTCGCGTACTCAACACGCCGGGGACTTGCCACCGTGGACTATCGCCGACCATTTCGCCACTGCTGGCGCTCGCCGCCACTGGGCGCGCGCTCGCACGGGACTCGCCCACAATCGGCGCTTCACCGACATCGCTTTTTCGCCAACTGGCCATCATCGACTGGCTCACGCCGACCGCCTCCCGCTTCACGGTTCTTTTCTCTGTTCAGGAGCTCGTCGCCGATTCACACGACCCATCGTCAAGACTCTCCGCACGCTGCCTCAAGCCCGCGTCGAATCGACAACGCGCTCGGGGACTACTGATGGGGGAATACCAATCGGGGTACACCCATGAGGAGGAATCGCCACTGGATCGAGCTGACTGAAACCTAGCCCTGAGCGGGTCGAATCGCCTAATACGGCGACTGGCGCATGCTGGACCCAGACGAGTGGCCCCGACTGGAGGCCCAAGATGGCGACTTAAATACAAAGCCCATCAAATACTTGTAAACCCTAACTGGCTACATATATAAAGCCACCAGGGGCACCCCCACGGGTCATGCTCTCCCACATCATATTAGATCTAGTCTCTCCCTCCGCCTACGGCGGCTCCCTTGTAAACAAATCTATGATCATATACTGGATTGACAACAGGACGTAGCGATCCTCCACCGAGGGGACATGAACCTGGGTACATCGTGTGTCAATCTCGCTCCCGGATTCTTCTACATCGTCTTGCTCCCTCTACGTAAGCTACCCCAGCAGAGACCGAGGTTATCGACGGTGTTGACGTGGGACGCTTCGTTGGAAACCCTAAGAGCAAGGTGTGAGGAGCACAGCAGCAAGTTTCCCTCAGTAGAGACCGAGGTTATCGAACCAGAAGAAGGAAGGAAACATCTCAAAAGTGTTGCAAGCAACATGGAAACCTGCACAACACAAACTTAAGACTTTGTCTCGACGAATCAATGAGTTTGTCAAGCTCACCGGTTTGCTGTAACAAAGGATTAACTGTATGGTGTGAAAGGTAATGATGGTTTGCAGCAAGTAAACAATAACAGTGGAAGATGTATCAATGGTAAAGATTGGACCGGGGTCCATAGTTCACTAGAGGTGCTCTCCGTAGAAACAAACATGGCATGAAGGATAAACAAATTACAGCAGGGCAATTGATAGGTCTGAGCAAGGCATAATAATACAATACTAGACACAAAGATCCTATGAGATTCGATTGGGCAATACAAAATTGAGATAACCAAACCACAATGAGAACAAATCTTTTTTGGGTTATTATCATTTATGTCACTATGACTGACCCAGTACTCAGTTTTGTCATTTGACCGGTCAAATCTCTAATTTTACCACTACTATGTTACAACACTCCTCAATTTTGCCATTCCATTATCTTTTCACCGTTAATCCATAATCAGTTTTGCCATTTCAGGTTTTCCACCCTTTTTCTTTAGAGTTAATTTCATTTTTGATCCCCTAATTTTACATTTTTGACAAACATGTAAAAATACCTCAAAGTGTGTACAAGTAAAGCAAAGTAGATACAAAACAAGCATGGAGCATAAAAAATTATAGATACGTTTTCAACATATCAAGAATCCACATATTCAAGTTTTTCAACAAGTACATATTATATGTACAAAGAAAGAAATGTGAATGGGATCAATTCTCAAAACCCGAGCTACAGTGAGTTTGGGTGCCACAAATCGGCCGTGTCTCCACTGGTGTGAATGTTTCACCTCGTAAGATTATCCTTTTTTCATTTAGTATCTTTCCTTTTTCATTATTATATCCGTTGCAAATTAAGCAACGTGTAGATACATGCAAGTCTTGTTAAACCTAAATAGGTTAATTTGGAATTGAGAGAACCAAACCACGACGAGAACAAATCTTTTTAGGATTATTATCATTTCTATCACTATTACCAACCCAATACTCAGTTTTGTCATTTGACCGGTCAAAACTCTATTTTTGCCACTACTTTGTTCCAACACTCCTCAATTTTTCCATTCCATTATCTTTTCACCGTTAGTCTATAATCAGTTTTGCCATTTCAGGTTTTCCATCCTTTCTCTTTAGAGTTAATTTCATTTTTGACCCCCTAATTTTACATTTTTGACAATATTTACCCTATATAACATAAAGTACTTTTATTTACCCATTCAGTGAAACTTGTGATAGGTTTTTTACCTATTCTATGACATATGACCTCGGCATATCGCATCAGTGTCGTTCAGGAGTTGTATTTGTGGTTTTGTCACCGCGATATGCCAAGGCTAATCAGTATAATGAGCGGTAAAATAAGCAGCAATGCTAAGAAAGATTTGGTATAGTACCTACTCATGTTCGCCACACGGACCAACAATGCTAAGAGACATGACAGAAAAACAAATCAATCATGTGAGATACAAAATAAATAGAAAAGGAATGGTGAAACTAGAATGAAAAAAATGATTATAGACTAATGGTGGAAATATGACAGAATGACAAAATTGAGGAGTGTTGTAACCGGTGGTAAAATTAAAATTTGAATCGGTCAAATGACAAAATTAAATATTAGGTCAGTGATAATGGCACAAATGATAAAAACCCATATTTTTACGCACACGTTCTGGACTTCTGCTCTGGTGGACTATTTCTCCACTCCACCCTATAGGACCAGTCGGACACGGATCACGGATAAGCGAGACGGTTCAAACGAAAAAGAAAAAGGAAAAAAGCGGGAGAGGATTCCGGTCCGTCAAATCCCTAATTCCAGTCCCCAATCTCGAATTCCGCCGCCGCCGCCGCTAATGGAAGATAGCCCTCCTCGCCCTGCTCTGCGGCGGCCGGCCGGCGTCGACCACATGTTCACCGACGGGGCTTGGGCCAGGATGAGCGAGGACGGGAA
Source organism: Avena insularis (assembly GCA_023614405.1). Lineage (NCBI taxonomy): Eukaryota > Viridiplantae > Streptophyta > Magnoliopsida > Poales > Poaceae > Avena > Avena insularis. The sequence goes on from CM042691.1 coordinate 411,825,480, forward strand.
GCGTCGGATCATCGCCATCTGGGAACGCAAGGAAGAACCGCCCACCCGGAAGAACCGCCGCCGAATCCCCATCGTCGCCGCCGGCAGTACCAACTCCCCCTCTGACCGCTCCCTCCTTCCCGACGGTATGTCCTCTACTCATACACATACACATACACATACACATGCCCGCGCGTTGTTGATTTCCTAGTAGTAAGTGTTACCCACCCGTCGCCATGGATTGATTTCTGCAGATCCCATCAGTTCCAAATTATCCTTGTCTAGGAACATACTAAAATCGAAAGACCATGTGTGGTTCGAAGACTATAGCATGCGGGAACCGGCGACAGGTAATTAAGCTGCGCAGATAAATCTTTTCGTCACCACTCAGCAGTCAGAGTCGGTGTCTTCTGATCAGATAATACTACTCCGATCCAAATTAATGGGGCTTAAATTTTTCTAGATTTGGATGTAACTAGACATGTTTTAGTTCTAGATATATCCGAATCTAAACAAATCTAAGTCCATTGATTCGAATCAGAGGATCAGAGGGAGTATATATAATTGACCGCTGCATTTGTTTTGTTCGCAAGCTAGATCTACTGTGTCCGGCGAGATACACTTCCTGTGGATCCAAGAACAGCAGCAGATGCTTCCATACCCCTATTCCCATGCTTCAGTTCCTTCATGTTATGCTTGAATTTTATACGCAAAACTACCGGTGCACCGAGTTTATGCGTGCTAACGGGGAACACTCAAAAATGGAGATCTATGGCATGGTTGCTGCAAGGGATACTTTGGACTTCGCGCGCAACTACATCTTTCAATGCTCTAGAGAGAATGCCCAAGCTATTGACCAGGTAATCGTCCTATGCAACCTTCGCTACATACATGATATAGATTATTATTGTTATGGAGTAAATTTAAACAACTTCTATGTGAACATGCACTACTAGTGAACTTTAGTCCGTGTGTTAAATAAAGATTTCACCATTAGGGTGTTTATATGGTGGGACTGCGTTGTGACTTAACTAGGTATATAGGGGACTTTAGGCAAAGGAGTTTATACTTTATAGTGAGATTGGGCATGTGAGTTTCTTTACCATCATCATCCATGTTATTTTAATGGTCTGAGTTAGATCCTCAACTCTCTAGATCTATCCATGTTGTGTAAATGTTCACATAAATCATGTATTAATAGAGTAATTGTTGATCATAGTTTTGCCTCGACAAATCACAGTATGCATTAGATCTGTGTTCCAGTTCCTTATTCATTTAGTATAACTCCTTTGCAGTAAATTCTGTGTCTCCTAAGTTAGTTGTGTGACTAATATTTACTCTCTACTACTACATTTTAGAATGGCGGCTATTTACGTCTGAGGAGCCCTACGAGAGGAATAAACGCAAGAGGCTGCTTAATCGAGGTGAATCTATGGGCCAAGTCCAACAAGGCGGGTGTCAAAGACTTGAAGATCATTGCTGGTGGTCTGCAAGCCATTTCGCGGTTTGACCCGTGGAAACTGAACCATGTCGTTGGTCTCAATGGCAGAATCACTTTCGAAACATGTGTCGTTCCTAAAGGTGTGGAAGCGACCATAGAGCTGGATTTCGTGGAAGTGCCGGCAGGCGGCTTTCATGTGAGACACATGTGTGGCAGCACCGTCCTCTCCCGAGTTTCTTACACCTTCATCGATGACCTACGCTGTCGCTTTTATATCTACGACGGGTAAGCACGGTCAGAGGTTTGTGGCGGCCGTGGATCTGGGGGACACGTTGCGTGTGGACTTCATGGAGGAGGGGCGAGGAGACGATGGCCTCTCATTTGTGGCGTCCAAGCACGGAGACGAGCAGCAGCTGTATCGGTTTAACAATGGTGCGCTGGTCTCTGTTCAAGTTGTCTGGTCAACCATATTATACGACGCGGAATGGGAAAACGAGTAGTCAAATGGAGTTAATCATGTTATTGGGTGATGTCAAATGTTAGTGGCCAGCGTTGTGTGCGTGTTGAGTTAGTGGGCATGGGTCGTACAGGCTATGCCTATTTAAGTACATGTAAGCACCTTGTTTATTTGAGAGATTAAGAAAAGAGAAAATGTTGGCTGTGTGAGGCAGTCCAACGCTAAAATACTATTCTAGATTGTGTTCTTTGTAATTTTATTAGTAGCAGCTCGAGTTAGAAGAAAGGGGCTGACAGATTCTGCCCCGACACTACACTACACGGTTCGCCTGGCATATATGCAACTCTCTCTGTATCAAGTCGCCAAAAGATTACAAGTGAAAAGAAATGCTTCAAATCCTATAAGCAATACTGGAGTAACAAATTTTCGGACAGAGCTGATGAGATGCCTAGCTATGGAGAGGACACAAGCTAAGTAGAGGATGTACATGCCATTTGGACACACTTGTTTTGGCCCTCAACTAGCTTCTTTCCTGAACAGCGGTGATTTCCATGAAATTTATCTGTACATTGCAATTGCCAAAGTTACATGAGCCTAATCCCTACTGTTTAGTATCACTATGGAAACAGGAGATACGTGACATGCCAGATGATATGCTGACGGCCATTTACAGGCCCCGACAAATGGCCGTCGGCATATGCCTACGGCTGGGGAAACTGTTGGCATATTTCGAGCAAAGGCAGCCATCAGCATACCTTGGCTGTCGGCATATCTAAAGCTCTGCCTACAGCCACCATCGGTTTAACGTCAGCAAAGGTCATGGCCACGTGGCGCTGGCAGCCTATCGTCTATATGCCAATGGCCATAAAGGAAATCGGTCGGCATATAGCTGTGCTGACAACAATGCCGTCAGATAGCTCTTTTCCCTTTTTCCAAGTATTGCTTTTCTTCCTACCATTTAGCTATGTTTACATATGATTTTTTATTTTTTGCATGGTACTTTTACTTCCTATAGTAATAATCATCGATCAGGCAAATAAACATATAAAGAAGGTAGCAGTCCCTCGTATTTATTAAAAAAGATCCCGTGAACGCATCCTTGCTCCTGCTATACTGGTAACCCGAGTAAAGATAGTGCCATTAACTGTTAGTAGGCCAGACACTTTGGAATGCATATAGAGCCCAAGAATAGACTGATGCTCTAATTGGCTCCATCGATACAATGTTATATTTTTAGAGAGACTGACGTTCTAATTAGCTCCTTCGAGGTTCTCCACTGAGTTCGCCCCTGCCATGATACATCATCGATCTACTCTGCTTACCTCATGTTCCAAACTCTCTCTGAATCCGTGTGTGTTCTTGACTCTGAACGTGATGTTTTTCGGTGTTTATGAACTTACTGAATTAGACCCACAAGGACACGGGAAGGGAAACTTGTCTAGTTGGCGAACCCTTAAACTAAGAAACACGCGGTGACACTCCAAACAAAAAACTTTTCTTTATAACTTAGACGGGACAAAACCCAGGTGTTTTCGACTTAGATCCAATTTGGGAGCTACAATACATATACCGTCTGTCAGGACTAGGTGTTCTATGAATGTTCGCCGAGTGGCGAAGAGAGTGCCAGCTGCCCGGCTCCACACGTAAGCGCAATTTCTAGTCGTGAACTTAACAACCAATCACTATAACGAACAATTCATTATAGTCTTCACATGTTCTGTAGATAGCAAAACTCATCTGATGAGCAAAAGTTACTTCATCCAGAAACCATCCATTCAGTAAAAGATGTGAAGATCCGGTAATAGAAAGAAATGATGCAATAAACCACGAAGTCAAATATCTACAAATGACACGGATCAAGTTTGAACAATACTACCAGAAAGAGGATTCATTGCATATGTATCATTGTAATAGCCAAACAAAGTCAGGTAGATATATGGCTGCACTCAACCACCAACAAAAACTACTAGCAGATTTCAGAAAAGGTCTACACAGACCATTAATTGCTGCTTGTGTTCAAGACCTAATAACACAGATATCATAATAAAATGGTAATAAACAAATCTTGCTGTTCCAAAAATAAAGACGCACCATGATGTGGAGACGCACTACACCATTATGGGTTACCCATCTGCCAAATACTCTGAGAACAAGGGAACATATGGATGATAAGGAGGGCTGCAACCAGATGGAAGATCGCATACAAAATGCAGCTCCCTAGAATCCAACTTGTACGCCAATAGTTTCATCACCGAAGAGAGGGAGTGAAATACCTTCCTACACACTACAAAAACCACATCATTGTGTTCAGGGTCGGTGATGATAGTGAAGTAGGGCGTAAACGACGAGTACTGTTTTTCTAAGAGTTGCAGGTGGCTGACATTGTGCTTCAAGATCCAATTGTTGGTACTACTAGAATCTTCGAAAGCCCAGATTGATAGCTGCGAATGGTCATAAATTGCGAGATGCAACTGTCCTTGTGATACGTAAACATCGGTATCGCTAACAATATTCCAGCTGGGCGTAGGATAAGTGATGACACTGCAATTTCCCTCCCGGTCGACGACGGCCATAACTGAAACAAGAGGGGTGGGGAAATATAGCACCCCGTCGAGAATGGCGGTCCTTGAATTGTTGCGAAGCACGATAGGCTTGTTGTGCCAAGAAGCGCTTCGCGGCCGGGTCCGTAGTCCAGCTTCAGAAGAGTAGATCTTCACCCCGTGTCCGCTTCCCATGCACATGCATGGACCAACTCGAACACATGGAAGTGTGAAGATGAGACGTTGGGGTCAAAGCTGAGCCGAGAGAGTGGCGCCTCGTCGTCGTCGTCGGGCCATTCAATGGCAGGCACGGCCGTCCATGTCTGGGTGACAGGGTTGCACACCATGTAATCCGGTCTAGTATTCCAGCAGAGTTGTCGGCAGAGGAGGAGTCCATTGCAGCAGTCCAGCAGGGTGACCCCGTTGTACATGGCCGCCGGTAGGAAGGAGAGGGAGGGGTCGATGGGAGGGCCCGAGAGGCTGATATAGCAACGAGACTCCCCCCCGGTGTGGTTCTTGTTTGTGTAGAAGAAGCCGGCGAGGGGAGGGCGGGGCAGCTTCTTGCGATGGTCGGGGTGGGAGACGAGGTCGCGCCAGCGCGTGCAGACGCACTTGCAGCAGCGGGTGGACTTGTAGGGCACGCGCGAGATGATCTCGACCAGGAGGTCGTCGGAGAGCTCCGACGCCGGGCTGTCCCTGATCTTCTTCTTGGAGCCTCCTTGAGGTCGAGGCATTGCCGGCCAACCTGCAGCAGATCGGGGCCAGCGAGGGTTCACGTGCGTGGCGGCGGCGGCGGCGGCGGCGATGTGAAGAAGAAACCGGGAACACGAGCAGGTACGTACGTAGGTGGGCTTATAGTTGGGCCGTGCAGACACAAAAGGAGTTATATATGTACACTTCCGATATGCACGAACTAGCCTAAAAAACTAGGGCAGTCCAATCCGAACCACCTCCAGTTCATTCTTCTTCCGGAACGTCTCTAGCTGAGTTGGAGATATAGATTGATCGATCACCCAGCCTCAAGGTGATGTAGCAGCATGCCAATCTAATAATGACCAGTTCATCCGATTTCATCACACATACAATCTGGCGATGTTGTAATTCATAACCGTAATTTTCTGAAGAGGAGCTGGAAGTTTTTTTTTTTTTGAGCAACTGGCGAAAGCACTGTCTATTCTATTAGAAAAGGAAAAAAATAAGTCCGTTGTATAGTAAGGTATTTTTAGTTAGGGTGAAAAAAATGACAAAAGCACCAAAAACAACTGAAAAAACAAAAGTTTGTCCAGCTGCCTTTTGGCTTGCGAGAAGAAGCATGTCGTAGGGGCCACTGCATTCAGTAAGGTACTAAATAGTACTCCCCGAATCAGGATTTTGCCCCGCTATATGAATATAGCCAACACCCGATACAACGATACAGTTGCTAGGGTACAACACAAATGTAACATCCCAGCATTTAGGAACTAACGAAGGGCAGATTTAGAAATTTGAGATATTGCATGCATTCATCTGTAAAAATGTGGGTAAAATTTTTGCCAAATAAAAACCTAAAGTGATCAAAGTTTCTTTCATGCTTTGAGCTTAGGTATAGTCTTGAAGGATGATTGTTATAGACTTTGATATGATCTTTGTGGATTAGAGTGTTTTGGGAAATGAAATTTGAATTTAAACTAGAGTGTTTGAATTATAATTCAAAAGGATTTTGAATGATGTTTGAGTATTTGATTTAATTAAGAGTTAACCAATAATAACTCAAACTTTAAATGAAAAAAGATAATCAGTAAAATGAATATTCCAAAACTTCATTCAATAATGAGTTACAAAATGTAACTTATGGAAATGAGCAACAATCTTTACAATAGAAAATAAATAGAAGAATAACATTTCTTTATTGAATAATAGTACAATCTTTATTACAAAAGGATAAAAGAATAAAGATATTACAAGTGATTATTCTATAAAGAAAAATAAAAACCTAAACTAAAGTCTTGATCTCAAATCTGGTACCTGCAAAATAAACAGAAACTTAAAAAAAAGTTAGGATTAGAATTATTTTACTCTCAGATTTGACAGTGAAGTGCACTGTTCATTTTTTCATCATTGAGTAATTAAGGGACAAGTTTCAACAATATGAAAGAATCTTTCATAATTTCAAGCCATAAGTCAAATAAACAGCAAGGAGGGGCAAGTTTCACCAGCCAAGTTAGAGTAACCAGGTAAAGGTAACTTCCCAACCAGAACATATCCACAAGTAGTGCAGCAGACACACAGGCAGCACACACACCAAACTACATGGTGTGTGTAGGGGTTCGTAGTATGGAAAAACAAAAAAATTCTACCGCATGCACACAAACAAGCCAAGATCTATCTACTAGATTGTAGCAACGAGTCGATAGAAGCACTCACCCTTGAAGATTCCAAAGCGGTTAACGAGAGCAGATTCTCGTGGGTGATGTAGTCGTACACTTGCCGATCTCAAGATCGCGTAGACGATCCTTCCGGCGCTATGCTCCTAAGCGCTCCGCAATCGGTCACATCGTTAACTGATGAAGACCTTCCTCTCCCTTGTTCTAGCAGGCAGCAGAGGTTGTAGTTCTCCCCTCGCGATTCCGGCAGCATGACGGCGTGGTGTCGGAAGTAGAGGGAAGATCCCGCAGGGCTTCGCCTAAGACGGTGCGAGTTATGGTGGATTAGGGTTTCCTAGAGATCTAGGGTTTAGAAGACCAGGAGGAGGAAGAGGAGGTGACAGCCAGATGCGGGCTTGGCTACCAGAAGCTGGCGGCGGCAGCTTGGTGTGGGGAGGGCTTGGCTCTTGTTTGGGCAGCCCTCCCTCTCTATTTATGAGAGGGGGAAGCCTTGGGAGGGAAGGGTTTGAATCCAAACCCAAACTCAAGTTGGATTGAGAGAAGGACTTGTTCCTTCTTCCACTAGGAAACCATTGTTCCAGTTTGACTTTCAATTTAGAGCTTTAATTCTCTCTTACAAATGCTCAAACCAAGTGACCTAGGATATGATCCAATCATTCCACTTACCCATAACACGTTCATGGTCCATTCCCCTTCCGGTTCGGTGAACCTTCTAGACCCTTCTAGAACCTCTCCGATGAAAACATCGGAATCTTTCCCGAACTCCGGAATCAGACTTTCCTTATATGAATCTTATTCTCCGGACCATTCCGGATCTCCTCGTGATATCCCGGATCCCATCCGAGACTCTTAACAACATTTGGTATCCCTACTAACATTCCATATCTACTAAACAACATCGAATCCTTAAGTGTGTCTCCCTACGGTTCGTGAATTATGCGGACATGATCGAGACACTTCTCCAATCAATAACCAATAGAGGAATCTGAAAATTCATATGGCTCCCACATATTTCTACGATTACTTTGCGATCAAATGAACCACTTACATACGATACCAATTTCCTTTTGTCTCACAATAGTTTACTCATCCGAGGTTTTGATCGTCGGTATCTCTGCATACCTAGTTCAACCTCGTTACCGATAAGTACTTTTTTCTCGTTCCCGTGATATGTGATACCTCGTGAGCCAGTCACATGCTTGCAAGCCAATTGGATGACATTCCACCGACAGGGCCCAGAGTATATCTATCCGTCATATGGATGGACAAATCCCACTCTTGATCCATGTGCCTCAACACATACTTTCCAAACACTCAATGCCACCTTTATAGCCACCCAGTTACGGTGTGGTGTTTGATGTCATCAAAGCATCCTTCCGGTGATGGTGATTAGCATGATCTCATGGTCGAAGGAATTAGGTTACGATGTATCAAAAAGCTTATAGCAAACGAACTATTGAAATGACTTGATCTTAATGCTATGCTTATCTAAAAGGAGTATGTCCATCATACCATTCTCCTAATGATATGATCTTGTTGTTAACAACATCTCAATGTTCATGATCGAAAAACCACGATCATCTATTAACCAACAAGCTAGTATTACAAAGAGGATTTACTAGGGACTCTTATTTAGTTTACAAATCACACAAGTATTAATGTTTCCGGTTTAATACTGTTATAGCATGAATGTAAACATTTATCATAAACACAAAGATATAATAATAACCACTTTTATTATTGCCTCTAGGGCATATCTCCAACAGTGTGTGCTGTCAGCACCACAGCAACAACTGCACACACACAAAACCAGCCACACAGCCGTGGGAGACATCCCCACACCAGTTCATTGTTCTTACACACCAAGCACATCAGCCCACCACCTAAACCAAGCCAAAGCCTAGCAAGATCACACCAATCAAAACCCTGGATCACATCACCAAATTGTGACATAAGGAGGGGGTAGATCAGGTGGATAGCAAGGACAAGATCAAGCCATCAGGACCAGGAGGTGAAGGGCTAGATCAAGGACAAGCCAGGAGCTGGAATTACCAGGAGAGCACCAGATCAAGCTACCACAAGATCAACCACTAGCAACCCAACATTAAATGAGTGTGGTGAGTAAAATAGACAATCACATGATCTATCTGTCTAAGATTAGACAAGCATACATGATCTGTCTCTTACTCAAATTCTCAGAAAGCACCCAAGTGGGGTGAATCCATCACTGGAGTTTTAAACACTGAAAGCAATGAGAAAAACATAAAGATCCAACTAGATCTCAGAACAACATCATTGACCTAGCTATCAAGCTATATTTCCATTCAAGAATGAATATAGCCAAGATTTAAACTTCTAGGAACATCTCTTCAATTAGAGTAGCACCTTAGAATTTAATCTTATGGATCTATATAAATGATCAAGCCTACAATCATTTTCTCCAATTTTGATTCAATAAACAGTAGCTGGTATCACTACCAAAACCAATCCATGAGAATCAACAAGATAAAGGATTAATCCCTAAACCTCAGACCAATATCATGGGTCTTAGGGATTTAAGAAAAGAATTTTCTACTTATCTTTAATGCCAAATTCATCTTAAGCTTGAACAAAATCAAACCAAGTAATAGAATCTAATATTGTGTGCCATACAAGGATGGTGTCACAAGAACAGTTCTAAACTAAGCAGGTTAAGTATCCAATCTTCATAGATCTAGCGCCGTATATTACGCGTTAGCCATGAGATTTGGAATGGGACAGAGAAGTCAGTTGTATCTTCTTCCTCTCGCATGTAGCCGGATGTGCAGGTCATGGTTGTTATCACTCGTAGCGTGCATATTAATTGGTAATTCGTAGAGGATATGCAATATATGGGTGGGAACCCTCATCGTCCCACGATAGTTCTGGCATCTAACGGTTTGTACAAACCATTGCCGTAATCCAATATGTGGGCATGGTGTACACCAAGGAGACATGCGAGGTCGCGGAGGGGGTAGTGATTGGCTTGGACCAACTACTGGGCCCTACATCATGGAATTGTGGACGGGAAAGTACTCCCGGTTGTGCAACAAGGAGTTGATCTCTCATAGGTAAAGTAACGCACCTCTACAGACTGTAAGAATTGTAACTTGTTACTCCCTGTTCCGGGAAGGAGCTACGAACGCGGCAGGAAAGAAACTCCATGAAAGTTCTGGTCAACCTGTGAAGGCTGATGGTCATAGATTTTCATAATAAAATCAATCTTTGAAGAAAGATTTACAAAAACTGCATAGTACCAAGGACTTATAGTCCAAGGTGGTAGTTAGAGCATCAAACTTCCCACCTTGCATATAATGAACTTGTTGGGTAACCCTGTTACTCATCCTTTCCTTTGATCCCTTGCTTAGACTCTGAGGATCCCGAAGACGTGCCAATGTATGCAGCCAAATGTCAAGAAGATATGTTCTACGAGGAGCCTGACCTGTCAGGAGGTGTTGAAGGAGTGGATTATGAGATCCGCTATGGTGTCGATGATAACGAGTCCAACTAAGCATCCTAGTTAGTAGTAACCGACGGAGACGAGCAGCATGAACTCTATAGAATAAGCTGTTGAGCTCAACCCCTAGTTGGAGTTACTACTTTTAAATTCCGCTGAAACACTTTATATTTTGGTTTGTAAGTTGAAACCTTTTGAAGTCTTGAAATTCTGGTATTATAATAATAATAATAATGTGTGAATGTTTGTAATATGGACCTGCAATGTTTCTGTTATACCACTCTGAGGGATGTGATATTTACAGAACGGTGTTCTGTGGATGTCATGTCAACGATTATAGTGTACTACACATGCAGTGGTATGCTGGGTCACCGCAACAAACTAGCCCAAAATAAATAAAAACAAACAAAGAGAAAACAATTCCAACAATGCCTAGTTCATCGGATTTCATCACACAACACATAAGTTTCACACAATCTGGCGATGTTGTAATTCATAACCGCAACTTTCCGAGGAGCTGGAAGGTTTTTTTGAGCAACCGACGGGAGGCATTTTTCGTTAGGGTGAAAAAATGCCAAAAACAACTGAAAATAAAAGCTAATCTGGCTTGACTAGGATGGTTTGTACGAAGGTGGCGAAAGCTCTCTCCCTTTGTTAAATGTCGTCTCTAGCGATCGAAGCCACCTCCATAAAGGTGGTTAGATGTTTGCCGGTGAAGATTCAGTGATTTCTTTCTTTCTATGCGTTCCAAAGAACATATAACAACCAGATGCTATGGTGTCGTTGTTCATCTTTGGTCTTCCATAAAAATATTGGAGGCGGGCAGGGTGTGCAAAAGTGTGTCGATCTGCATTTGGCTTGCCGAAACAAAGAAGAAGCATATCGTAGCAGCCACTGCATTCAGTAAGGTACTAATAGTACTCCTCGAATCAGGCTTTCGTTCCACTATATTAATATAACCAACACCCGATACAACGATAGAGCTGCTGGGGGTACAACACAAACTAGCCCAAACAAAATAAAAAAACAAAAAGAAAACAATGCCAACAATGTCAGATCGACTAAACGATGATGGCTTGCCACCGTTGCATCCTCTGACTAAGTCCCACCACACTCATGAACCTTCGAAGCGTTATGTATCAAGCAACACCTTCAAGAAAGGACTACGACAATAGCGACGCTGCTGCTCGAACTTGTCCTAGGGTTTTCCTCGTACGCGGAGGTGAGAGGGAAAGGGGTGCACCCAACGCCCTCAAGAGGAAAAGGCGATACCCGTAGGTGTCACCTCGTCGGTGTCGGCAGACCGACGTGGATTTCTCCCAGCCCCAAAACTCCTCTACCCCGAACGCTCTGTAGGCTTCCGCCCACCAACTCACGCCACCACGATCTTGAGGCCACCATCATCGTCTCACTGTGAACACCGATACAAGGCCTATGAGACTGAGAACGGGTAGCGGGTTGGGACTCGGGAGGCAGCAGCACCACCGCCGCGCGGGAGGAAACATTCTCCACCGCTTTCACGGTAACCGACCGGACGCGGCAGCAAGGACATACCAGGATGGGTAGGCACGCAGCAGCCAAGTCCCGCCACCTCACAAGGACCATCTCCAGGACGCGCTGCCACTAGTCTCGCCCGACCCATATGGGCCCAGATCTAGGCCGAGCGGGCTCCAGACGCCGCCCGCACGCCGTCGTTGTGCGCTTCTACCAAGGACAGCACCTCCATTGCGTGGCCACCCGGGGCAAGCCGCGCCGCTGCCGGACCTCTGCTAGCCGAGCTGCACTGCCGCTGGGAGCACCCTCTCGAGTCAAGGCTCCAGGCGCCCGGGGTAGAGCGAGGTTGTCGCCGCTAGCACCGTGGATCCACATGGGCAAGGCCTGACGGCTGCCGACGGCGGCGGGAGGGTTGAGGAGAGGGGCGAGAGGGTTTGGGAGGCGCAGGGAGGGAGCCTTCGGTCGCCTCACTTGGGGAGGCGACGCGGGGGCAGTTTCGCTCCCTTGCGACTGCCTTCTTCCTCTCTAATATCTGTTGAAAAAACGTACTAACAGTACTTGCGACCAATAGATCTTATACAACATAAGCACAAGCAACAAAAATCCGAGATAGACTGGTGATCGATCATTGCGACGAATTGTCTAGAAGTAGAGAAAGTGAGCAACTGATCTTGGTAACAGTGCAAGCACGACTTTGGTTCGAATTCGGAAGCACTAAGAATTCAAACACAACAAAGCTTAGCTAGCTGCTCAGAATTCAGAAAAAAAAACAAGCTAAGTAAACCATGCTAGACGTACTATTAAACTGGAGAAAGAGCTACTAGATATATACGGGTCCTCTTATTCTGGGTCATCGTCGTCAGAGTCAACGAACCGAAAACTGAATGCTGTGGCGCCCTTCGACTCAGTCCCACCACACTCATGAACCTTCGAAGCGTCATGTATCAAGCAACACCTTCAAGAAAGAACTACGACAATAGCGACGCTGCTGCTCGAACTTGTCCTAGGGTTTCCCTCGTACGCGGAGGTGAGAGGGAAAGGGTTGCACCCAACGCCCTCAAGAGGGAAAGGCGATACCCATAGGCGTCACCTCGTCGGTGTCGACAGACCGACATGGATTTCTCCCAGCCCCAAAACTCCTCTACCCCGAACGCTCTGTAGGCTTCCGCCCACCAACTCACGCCACCACGATCTAGGAAACATCCGCCGCGCCGGGAGGAAACATCCTCCACCGCTTTCACGGTAACCGACCGGACGCGGAAGCAAGGACATACCAGGCTGGGTAGGCGCACAGCAGCCAAGTCCCGTCACCTCACAAGGACCATCTCCAGGACGTGCTGCCACCAGTCCCGCCCAACCCATATGGGGCCCAGATCTAGGCCGAGCGGGCTCCAGACGCCGCCCGCACGCTGTCGTTGCGCGCTTCTACCAAGGACATCACCTTCGTGGCGTGGCCACCTGAGGCAAGCCGCGCCGCTGTCGGACCTCTGCTAGCCGAGCTGCACTGCCGCTGGGAGCACCCGCCCGAGTCAAGGCTCCAGGCGCCCGGGGTAGAGCGAGGCCACCGCCGCCAACACCGCGGATCCACATGGGCAAGGCCTGGCGGCTGCCGACGGCGGCGGGAGGGTTGAGGAGAGGGGCGAGAAGGTTTGGGAGGCGCAGGGAGGGAGCCCCCGGTCGCCTCACTTGAGGAGGCGACGCGAGGGACACGGGGGCAGTTTTCGCTCCCTTCCGACTGCCTTCTTCCTCTCTAATATATTTTGAAAAAAACGTACTAACAGTACTTGCGACCGAGAGATCTTATACAACATAAGCACAAGCAACAAAAATCCGAGATAGACCGGTGATCGATCATTGCGACGAATTGTCTAGAAGCAGAGAAAGTGAGCAACTGATCTTGGTAACAGTGCAAGCACGACCTTGGATCGAATTCGGAAGCACTAAGAATTCAAACACAACAAAGCTTAGCTAGCTGCTCAGAATTCAGAAAAAAGAACAAGCTAAGTAAACCATGCTAGACGTACTACTATTAAACTGGAGAAAGAGATATATACGGGTCCTCTTATTCTGGGTCGTCGTCGTCGTCAGAAGAGTCGACGAACTGGAAACTGAATGCCGTGGCGCAGCCGTTTCCGAGAATCTCGACGTACCCTCTCTCACACCATTGGCGGCGGATCCCGGCCAAGAACTCTTGCCCTTTGTCTCCTTGAAGCTCGCAGGACAGCAACATCAGGACGTGCTCGTCGGGCAGCCGAATCCTGCTGCCTCCGTCGCCGTTGCCGTTGCCGTTCCCAGCATAACCGCCGCCTGAGCTCTCCCCTTTGTCCTGCTTCACCGCCGGCTCGCCGCCGTCAGCCTCCGTAGCGGCAGCCATCGAGATCCCGGTGGATGCCATTGCCTGATTGCCTGCAGCCCGGCCTTAATCTCCGTTTAATATTCAACAAGGAAACCCTAGCCTCGGCTGCTAAAGTATTACGGATCAGAATACGTCGCTTAGCACACCAACCCATCTATCGTATGTACATAAGGGGCTGACTTTTTAGCTTCCAAATAGAGAGCGACTTTTACCTTCCAAAATAATAAAAATGCTCCATATCAATTACTTCTATACCTTCCAAAATGGGAAGTGCTATGTGTCCCACGGGACAGAAACTTTTCATCCCTAGATCCTAGCCATCGGATCAGGCGGATTAACGGCCTAGATCTCTTCTTCATGTCTTTCATCCCACTTTTGCTACAAATTGTCCTGCTTTTGTCTTAGATCTTCTATCCATGCCTTTCATCTCACTTATTGCTACCTTTCATCCCATTTTTGCTATATTTGTCACGTTTTTGCTATAACGGTTCGTGTAAAAAATAGAACAAAAAAAATTGTTTCGCCGGACACTTTGCCGGGGACTTTGTAGAAAAAAGATTGGGCTAATGTAGCAAACCCGGCATCGCCCGAGACTTCGCTAGAGACCCCTTAAGCAAAAAATTACACTATTATAGCAAAATTGGAGAACAATTATAGCGATAAATTTGTACAAATATAGCAATAATCAATATCGCCAGAGTTGACTTCACCTAAGACATCGTCGGGAACTCGTCCGGGACCTCGCAACAAAAGATTTATGCACTTGTAGCGGAACCACAAAACATTTGTAGCAAAAATTATTTGTGAATGTAGCAAAACTGATTCGCACATAAATCGTAGTACCACTCCAAGAATAGCGAAAGCATCAAAACAAATGTGACTATGTGAGTATGTAGCTAAGAATATATACAAATGTAACAAAAATATAAACAGAAAAAACTATTGCCGTAGCAAAGGGCTAGCAGAGAACAGCAATCATAGTACAACTCTCGCGTGGGGTGCACTAGGAGGAAGCCGGCCATGGCTGTAGGGCGACGAGCAAAGGTGTTGGCGCCGAGCAGCATCCGGCAGAGACCTAGCTGGAGATGGGAGGGTCGGCGGCGGCGCGGAGGAGCTTGCCGACGGCGGTGTCTCAGTCCGATAGCAGGGTCCATCTCTGGCGGCGCGTGGCTGGAGCAGCGGCGCGAGGCCATCGAGGAGCTGCGAGGCAACATCGGGTAGCTGGGCACGAGGCGTGCGTGCTGAGCACTTCTATTTTTGCAAGGCATGCGTGATCAGATGAACGAGCGGGCAACCCGGAGGGGTCGTTTCGTTCGATCCCCGTTGGTACCTATCATTTCTCTTCTAAAATATACCCCCTCTGTGCTAAAATACCCTACATTTTAGGTTTAGTAGATTTGGTCAAAGTCAAACTTTATAGAGTTTGGTAGAATGCATAGAAAAAACTATAAACATCTGTAGCACCAAATGTATATATTATGAAAATATATCTTATGACGATTCTAATGGTACTTATGTTGTATTATATGTGTACATAAAATTTTCAATATGTTTGGTCAAACTTTATAAAGTTTGACCTTGACTGAATCCAAAATACAGGATATTTTAGGACAGAGGAAGTATAAACAAAATGCAGTATCATGCAGCGAGCGCCTTAACTTTACCTTTTCAAAATAAATAAATAAACAAATGCATGCGGCCATATCAATTCATGATTGAATTGGTTAAACTACCCAAAGTATACGCCTCTTTGGGTACTGCAACGCAAGGTCCAACCCCGGACCAAAGAACAAATAGTATTCCTTTAGTACGAATTAGGTGTCGAAGATTTATTTAGATTCATATGTATCTAAACGTGTTTTAGTGTATATATAAATACATGCACATTTAGAAAAATCTTTAACATCTAATTCGAGACCGAGCGAGTAGTATGTTCACATTGTTCTCTTTTTCAACTTGTTGATCTGTCCTTATTAGGGCATGGAGAGTGGGCAACCAAGGCGTACTGGCGTTCGTTTTAAACAAAGAGCCCAGCAAACCAAAGCAAGATACACTCCCTAATTACATCCTTGTTTTTGTATATACAGCAATATTTGCTATTTTCAATCATTTATAAACACATACCAAATTTGTTGCTCTGCATCTGATTTTGGTTATGTTGCAGGAAGAGCAGGTGGCTTGATGGAGAAGCCAAGCTAGGGATATCTCCGCCCCTCATGCAGAGTTAGACAGGGGAACCCCATATCCCCCTTGTTATTCAACGCGGCGGTGGACGCCACGACGGAGATGCTTGAAAAGGACAAGGTAGCCGGGCACATCTCTAAAGTGGTAGGGCACTTTATTCCTGGAGGTGGGGACACCCACCTCCAATACGCATATGACATGATGATCATGATTGAAGGATCTACCTTGTATATTGCAAACCTCAAGTTCCTACTCCTATGCTTCCAGGAAATGTCGGGACTTCGGATTAACTTCGACAAGAGCGAGATCATCGCTCTCGGGTACTTGCTTAAGGATCATCAGAGGATAGCCGACAACTTGAATTGTCGACTAACCTCCTTCCCCATCACCTATTTGGGGATGCCGATCCGGGATACCAGGATCCTTATCAGGGACCCGAAAGCACTTGTGGGCCGAGTTCGTTCAAGGTCCAAGTTTTGGTATGGAAAATTCACATCGAAAGGCAGCAAGACGGTCGTGATTGACTCATGCTTGTCTAGCTTACTCATGTATATGATGGGGTTATACCTCCTTCGGAAAGGCGTGCATGGTTCTTTTGATAAGGAACTATCACACTTTTTCTAGCAAGATCCCAAGGGACTAAAAAATATCACATGGTCAAGTGGACAGATATTTACGCCCCCAAGATCATAGGTATTCTAGCATCTCGCCACTTCAATAAGGCCCTTATGCTCAAATGGGTTTGGACTATCCTAAGAGACGATGGAGGCCTATGGCTAAAGCTAATCAAGGTCGAGTACTTGCGAGAACGTCCCCTCCTGGATTGTGAGTGTCGGCATGGCTCCCAGTTCTGGCACTCCATCCAGGAGATCAAGCATGAGATCCGGCGAGGGGTTACCTTCCAAGTAAGGAATGGGGAAGGAACCATATTTTGGTTAGACTCCTGGGTACACGGGAACGCCCCCTTCGGGAGGTGTACCCGAGAGCATGTTTGCCATATGTTCTGAGTCATCGCTTCAGGAATTGTCTAGAAGCGGAGCAACTGATCTTGGTAAATGGTAACAGTGCAAGCACGACTTTGGTTTATATTCAGAAGCACTAAATCAAACACGACAAGGCTTAGCTGCTCAGAATTCAGAAAACAAAAAAGCTAAGTAAACCATGCTATAAGACGTATTCAACTGGACATGATAAGTACAGAACCTTGTTTAGGGTGGGAGCGCTTGCCATTATATGGTCGCTATGGCTTTGTAGAAATGACAAGATTTTTAATAACATTGTGTCTTCTCCTCTGCAGGTTATTTATCGAGCCACGGCTATCCTTCGATCATGGAATATTCTCCAACGCATGGAGTTTCGTGACTTATTTCTGAACGGATGTACGCGATTGGAGGACACGGCGAGGAATATTTTCTCACGACATGGATGGCCGCGTGATCTGAGGATTGATCTATCTTAGATTCTAGACTTTTTATTTTTAGTGCCTTTTTGTAATTCTTATCTACTTTTTGTCTTAGTCTGTCGTTCGTGTGGCTGTGTGCATCTTAGTTATGCAAAGGCCGGGTGTAAGAATTAAACATTTGGTTAATAAATGCGCCCATTTCCAAAAAAAAAAAAATGGACAAAGAGCTAGATATGGGTGGTCCTCTTATTCTGGGTCTTCGTCGTCAGAGTCGACGAATTTGAAACTGAATTCCATGGCGCAGCCCTTTCCGACGAGAATCTCGACGTACCCTCTCTCACACCATTGGCGGCGGATCCCGGCCGAGAACTCTTGCCCTTGCCCTTTATCGCCTTGAAGCTCGTGGGACAGCAACATCCGGATGTGCTCGTCGGACAGCCGAATCCTGCTGCATGCCTCCGTCGCCGTTCCCAGCATAACCACCGCTTGAGCTCTCCCCTGCTTTGTCCTGCTTCACCGACGCCTTGCCGCGGTCAGCCTTCTTAGCGGCAGCCATGGAGATCCCGGTGGATGATGCCATTGCCCGATTGCCAAATGTTTTCCCTAGCTATTTTGCAGAACGCCTTGTTGGTTGCTGATAGTGAAGTTGAGGTGTTGGTAGTTGAACGATACTTATATATAGGACGGTCTCGTTCAAAAAAAAAATATAGGACGGTGAAAATAAATGTGGGACTTACCTCACGCGTTGCTCGTCCAGGCCATGTCAGGGACACATGGTCTGTGCGATACACCTTGCAGGCACAACCTGTGCTTGCTACTTAAAGCCTGATGATGAGTTTCTGTAGTATCAAGTGTACTTACTTTGTTTTAAATTATTAAGTACTAGACACTAATAATAAAATAGAAAAACAACAAGGGTTAAATTCATTTGTTAATTAATAATATAACAACAAAACTATATTATTACTTATAAATTAACTTACTATATAATTGTGTCATCAAATTTCTAATCATGTTACTGTTCATGTCAGAGGTGCTGTTTAGTTGTCTTGTCCCCGACGAGAAGACAGGTTACAATCACATCATTTGTTAAAAATATAACAAGGAGAATATATTAAGTATACAAATTAACTAGTCAGTGCGTCATCAAATTTTTAGTCACGCTACTAATCGTGTCAGATGTGCTCTTTAGTTGAGACAGATGAAAAGACAAAACGTGCCCCCTTAATAGTACTTTATTTATTGAACTGTTTAATTATCGTACAATCAACGGAGATAAAAAAAATGTTTCTCTTTTTTCGTTTTGGTAAAGTTTATGATCTACTACTAATTAAATCATCCTTGTTAGCACATTCATAACCATGCAGCCAGACTCTCAAAAAAAATTCAACCCACCTGACCACGTCAACGAATAAAGGTGATGGTCCTAGGGTTCCAACTCGCGTCAAGATGATGATCTGTCGGATGTATGTCCCACTCGATCTAGCTAGCGTGTCGTGTTTTGAAAGACTCCACCGGTAA
Source organism: Avena insularis (assembly GCA_023614405.1). NCBI lineage: Eukaryota > Viridiplantae > Streptophyta > Magnoliopsida > Poales > Poaceae > Avena > Avena insularis. Next base: position 411,844,692 of record CM042691.1, read on the forward strand.
ACTCCACTGCGCGATTCATGTTTAGAGATTGTTGGATAGGGTGGGATTTAATCGTGCGTACCCATGTTTTTTCTGACCATTTGGTTTCAGAGGGAGCGTTGCGAAGCTCCACTAGCTGTTACTATCATGAGGCACGCTTTCTTGTTCCATGGTGAAGTCAATTGATGGAAAATGTGATGGAACCAGGATCTGAGGACTAGTAATGGTTATTCGAGTCTTTGTAATGATGAGGAATTGGCTTGATGATTCGTGACTTGGAGCAGCTCTATCGTAAGTGCGGGCGACAACACGGGAGAAGTTCAAAGTCTTACCTTTTAAGGGAAAAATCTAGCGTCTGGACTTAATTGATTGTGTCTAGCAATAATCTTATTAAAGACATTGTTTTGTGAGAGAGAACTTCCTCTCGGATGAAAACATAAGATCTATAATCGGGCGACAACGACGCTTATGCACTCTTCCCTTATTGGAGGAGCTGGACTTCTAGGCTGTAGCGGTGGTAGCGGTGATGTTGGTCCTGCTGCTATAAAGAATATATCACTCTAGTGAGGTTTTTTTTATTGTAATTCTTCTTTTTCTTTTTTAGACAGTGTGCATCTATAAAGTGTTGGAATTATGCCCTAGAGGCAATAATAAAGGTATTATTGTTATAATTCTTGTTCATGATAAAGTTTATATTTCATGCTAGAGTTGTATTAAGCGGAAACTTTGATACTTGTGTGGTTTATGAACAACACCATGTCCCTAGTATGCCTCTATGGACTAGCTCATTGATTAATGATGGTTAAGGTTTTCTAACCATAGATATGAGTTGTCGATTGATAATGAGATCATGTCATTAGGAAAATGATATGATGGACAGACCCAAATCAAGAAGAGCAATTAGATCGTGTCATCGTGTTCATCTTTACGACGCTTTTTCTATGTCAAATATTGTATTCCTTAGACCATGAGATAATGCACTCCCTGGTATCGGAAGAAAGTTTTGAGGTCATCAAACGTCATCTATGAGAGGGTGATCATAAAGGCCTATTCTCAGATGATCGGAAAGTACTTGTTGGGTTGTATGTATCGAGATGGGATTTGTCACTACTAGAAAAACGCCTATTCGTGGCGCACCTGAAAAGGCCTTCTGTGGCGCACTAGCGGCGCCACGCCTCCTTCTGACTATCTAAGTAGCCGTGGCGCACTGCATGGTGCACCACGGTTATATCGAGATAGCCGTGGTGCGCCATGGGTAGGGGTACAGGTGCGCCACGAATGTTTTTTCAAAAATAAAAAAAATGCAAAAAACACCCTCGTTTTGAATTGCAAAAGCAATCGGGTCCGCATCGCCGCCGTCGTGTCGCCTCGCTGGAGCATGGTGGCCGTGGCCACGACCTACCACCGCAGGGAGGTGCGGGAGGCCGTGGCCGTGCTACTCCTCGCCGGCATCGAGGAAGAGAGGGAGAAGGAGGTGTGGCTGGAGAAGGGAGGAGGTCGCCGCAAGGAGAAGGAGGTCGTCGGCGGTCGTCGGAGCTCGTCGTCGCTCTTCGTGACTGCAAGGAGGAGGAGGCCGCAAGGAAGGAGGTCGTCGCCGTCGTGACTGCAAGGAGGAGGAGAAGGTCGCCGCCACCATCGTCAGTGCAAGGGAAGGAGGAGAAGGAAAGGAGGAGGAGGAGGAGAAGAGAGAAGGAAAAGGAGGAGGAGAAGAGAGAAGGAAAAGGAGGAGGGAGGAGAATGAAAAGGATAAGAGGGAGGGAATAGGGGTAGGTGGGCAGGGTGGGGATTCGAAATTTGAATCCCGCCCAAGCTTATCCGTGGCGCACTAGGTGGTGGTGCGCTACGGGTAAGTCGCCCTCTATTTTTTTCTGCAGGAAAAAACGGTCTTTTGACCGTAACTTTTTACTCTTTTCAAATTTTGAAAATCTAAAAAATCGCTAAATGACTAGAGGTGGTTGCGAGCGGATGCGAAATCTCGTTCTCGTCATTTTGGTATATTATACGATTTTTTCGATATCGTATGCAAAAGTTACGGCCTTTTTACCGTGGCATGACTTTTTTTTGCAGATAAAGTTGAAACTCATGTTTGTTAATTTTACTAGAAGCTATACCACATTACCTACCTAAATATGAAAGGATTTAATTTTTTGAAGTGTTTATCATTTTCTTTTATTTTTGCAAAGCCTAAAAAGGCGATCCACGGGGGGTGGAGTTGGTGCAGGATAGTTAGGCGTAGGGCACTAGGGCAAGGTGCCCTACTACTAAGTTTATACATCCGTGGCGCACATGTCATAGTGCGCCACAGATGTGTCTGGCCGTTTCACAGCAGAGAGGGGCATGCGCTTAGGCATAGCGCACACCCTCCATGTGCGCCACGGTTGACACTAACAACCGTAGCGCACCTACCCTATGTGCGCTACGGATGTTTGGCGTGCGGCCAACAGGGCCCTGGCCCACACATATCTGTGGCGCACTATGGTCATGTGCGCCACAGTTGTTCTAGTTACTAGTAGGGCACTGCCCATAAGTGAGCCACGCCTGTTTTAGCCGTGGGGCACTTCAACCATGTGAGCCACGGATGTGCTGATTACCTATAGCCATTTTCCTAGTAGTGTGTCCCTCCCGAGTCGGAGAGATATACTTCGGGCCCACTCGATAATCGATATCAACATCGCTTGCAAGCACGTGTTAAGGAGTTAATCACAAAGTGATATCGGATTACGGAACGAGTAAAGTACTTGCTATGAACGAGATTGAACTAGGTATGCCGATACCAACGATCGAATCTCGGGCAAGTAAAATATCGCGTGACGAAGGGAATATATATATAGGATTAATTGAATCCTGGCATCGTCGTTCATCCGATATGATCATCGATGAATATGTGGGAGTCAATATGGGTTTCCAGATCCCGCTGTTGATTATTGATAGAAGATCATGTCTGCATATTCTCGAACCCGTAGGGTCACACACTTAACGTGTCTCGACGCTAGGATAGAATGGATAATTGGTTTATGAGTTTTTTGTTCGGAGTCTTGGATGAGATCCAGAATATCACGAGAGGTTCCGGAATGGTCCGGAGATTAAGATTCATATAAAGGAAAGCAGTTTTTGGATTTCGGAATCGTTTTGGAGTATTCGATATTGTACCGGAAGGTTCTAAAAGCTTACGGAGTGGGACCAACGTGGCCCCACTTGTCGGAGGGGTGCGTGGGCCTACGAGGGAGTGCCCTAGCCGCATTGGTCCAGGGGCACAAGGCCCCATAGGCCCAGCCGGCCAAAACCCTAGGGGAAACCCTAGGAGACCTTCTAGAAGGGGGAAGACTTGCCCCCCACTCCACCCTTGGGGCCGCCGCCCTAGGGCTTGGAGGAGGGGGCAAGGGGGCCGGACAGCCCCCTATATAAGGTGGGAAGGGGGCGCACCCTCCCCTCACCCCAAACCCTAGCCGCCAGCTGCTGCCCTCCACCTCTCTCTCTCGACTGCGCGTAGGCGAAGCCCTGCCGCAGAAACTCTCCACCATTGCACCACGTCGTCGTGCTGTAGATCCAATCCATCTCTCCACCCCACTTGCTGGACCGAGGAAGGAGGAGACGTTGCGGCACCGTACGTGTGCATCTCTCGGAGGCGTCGCCACTTGCGGCGTTGGATCGGATCGGATCGCGAGGAGGAGAAGGCTAGTTCGACTACATCACCCACGTTCTGTTGAACGTTTCCGCTGTGCGATTTCTTCAAGGGTATGAAGATCTCATCTATCCCTCTCGTTGATTGCATCTCCTAGATTAGATCTTGGCTTTCCCGTTCGCATCCGTAGAAATTTTTTGATTTACTATGCTGCGAAACCCTTGAGTGGTATCAGAGCTAGATCTATGCGTAGATGTGTTTCACGAGTAGAACGCAACATGCTTGTTGCGGGCGTTGATGTTTTCTGTTGCAAGCCTCTTGTTGTGTACTTCTTATGACGCGGGATAGTGAGATCGAAGCGGTCCAGGCCAACTTTACGCGACCTCGTTCGCGAGACCGGCTCCGCACTTGACGTGTGGCTTGTTCCACACATGCAGCTGGTGGATGCCAGTTTCTCTCACTATAGTAGTTATGGGATTTACACCAGATGTTGGCAACCATAATATCACCGTTGTGGCTTTCCGTAGGTAAGAATCGTTCTTAGCTTGTTACTCCCATAAGCCACGTAAAACATGCAACAACAAAGTAGAGGCGTCTAACTTGTTTTTGCAGGGAGTGTTTTGTGATATGGTATGGCCCAAGATATGATGTGTATGTTGTATGCAATGATCATGTTTTGTAATATTTCACGACTTGCATGTCGATGAGTACACAACCGGCAGGAGCCATATGGTTGTCTTTATAATTGTGTATGACCTGTGTGTCAACTTCTTATACGCCATGTAATAGCTTTACTTTATCGCTAAGTAGTTGGCAATAGTTGTAGTTGCTATTCGTGGTGAAGGCAATCATGGTGGAATGATGGAGATCATGCTGGAACGCACAAGATGGAGATCATTGCGCGGAGAATGGCTATACCATGTCACATAAGATTATATGCATGTGATGTTTATCCTTTTATGTATCTTATTATGCTTAGATCGCGACGGTAGCATTATAAGATGATTCCTCACTTAAAGATCAAGATAAAATTGTGTTCTCCCCATGTATGCACTCACGAAAGTTAAATGCGTGTTCAAGAACCTCGTGATGATCGGGTGCTATAAACTCTACGTTCACATACAATGGGTACAAGCCAGTTTTGCACACGCGGAAATACTTGTGTTTGACTTGACGAGCCTAGCATGTACAGACATGGCCTCGGAACACACGAACCGAAAGGTTAAGCATGAGTCATATGAATGATATGATCGACACTTTTGTTGTCCACCATTGAAACCACATCTCTTCTCGTGAATATCGGATTAGGTGTAGTGAATTTGGATCATGTTCACTAAACAACTTGAGGGATGTTGAATTTAGTGGGAGTTCATCTAGTAATTTGATTAAGTTGAACTAGTTATCATGAACATAGTCTAAACTGTACTTGCAAATTTTGTAGATCAAATGGCTAAGTCCAACTTCAACTTCAACGTTTTTGCTGAGAAAGAAAAGCTTAAGAATAATGGGTCTAACTTCACCAACTGGTTCCGCAATCTGAGAATCATTCTCGCTGGCGGACAAAAGGACTATGTCCTTGAGAAAGCGCTAGGTGACGCCCCTGCTATAGATGCGCCGGCTGATGAAAAGGCTGTTTATCAGTCGCGCAAAGATGATTATGGAGTGATTAAGAGTACCATGTTGTTTGCTATAGAATCGGACCTTCAAAATCGTTTTGAGGAGTTCGCCGGGCCCTTTGAGATACTTGAGGAACTGAAAACCATGTTTCAGACTCAGGAGATATGAGATCTTTGAGAAATTCTTTAACTGCAAGATGGAGGAAGGGAGTTCCATTAGTGAGCACGCCATTAAGATGTCGGGCTACACTCAACGTCTTGAGCAACTAGACTGCAAGATTCCAGAAGAGATCAAGATTGACAGAGTTCTGCAGTCACTCCCTCCTAGCTACAAAGGTTTTGTAGTTACTCACAATCAGATTGGTTCCACTGATACGATCACTGAGCTCTTCGCTAAGATGAAAGCTGCGTAGGTGGACATCAAGAAAGATAATCATGTGTTGATGGTCAACAAGCCCCCTAGCTTTAAGAAAGGAAAGGGTGCAAAGAAATCCTTCAAGAAAGGCAGCGGCAAGCGCGTTGCCCCTGCTAAGAAGAAGCTCAAGTCTGGACCTAAGCCGGACACTGAGTGCTTCTATTGCAAGGACAAGGGTCACTGGAAGCGCAACTGTCCGAAGTACTTAGCGGACAAGAAGGCTGGCACCATTAAAGTTATATTTGATATACATGTTATTGATGTTTACCTTACTAGCGCTCGTTGTAGTGCCTGGATATTTGATGCTGGTTCAGTTGCTAATATTTGTAACTCGAAACAGGAGCTACGGAATAGACGATGGCTAGCAAGGGATGAGGTGACGATGCGTGTTGGCAATGGATCAAGAGTTGATGTGATGGCCGTCGGCACGCTCTCCTTAGTTTTACCTTCGGGATTAGTTTTAAACCTTAATAAGTGTTATTATGTGCCTATATTGAGCATGAACATTATATCTGGATCGTGTTTATTGCAAGACGGTTATTCATTTAAATCGGAGAATAATGGTTGTTCTATTTATATGAGTAACATCTTTAATGGTCATGTACCTGCTATGAATGGTTTATTTCTTCTGAATCTCGAAAGCAATGAAACACACATCCATAACATTGAGGCTAACAGATGCAAAGTAGATAGTGATAATTCAACTTATTTGTGGCACTGCCGTCTAGGTCATATTGGTGTAAAACGCATGAAAAAACTCCATTCTGATGGACTTTTGGAGTCTCTTGATTTTGAATCATTTGACACGTGCGAGCCGTGCCTCATGGGCAAGATGATCAAAACCCCGTTCTCGGGAATGATGGAGCGAGCAACGGACTTGTTGGAAATCATACATACCGATGTATGCGGACCAATGAGTGTTTCGACGCGCAGTGGATATCGCTATTTTCTCAATTTTACTGATGACTTAAGTAGATATGTGTATATCTATTTAATAAAACATAAATCTGAAACGTTTGAAAAGTTCAAAGAATTTCAGAACGAAGTGGAAAACCATCGTAACAGGAAAATTAAATTTCTATGATCCAATCGTGGAGGTGAATATTTGAGTTATGATTTTCTCACACATCTTAAAGCAAGCAAAATCGTTTCGCAACTCACGCCACCCGGAACACCACAGCGCAATGGTGTGTCTGAACGCCGGAATCGAACTCTATTAGATATGGTGCGATCGATGATGTCTCTTACAGATTTGCCGTTATAATTTTGTGGTTACGCATTAGAAACCGCTGCATTCACTTTAAATAGGAAACCATCTAAATCCATTGAGACGACACCGTGTGAACTGTGGTTTGGTGCTAAACCTAAGTTGTCGTTTCTTAAAGTTTGGGGATGCGAAGCTTACGTCAAGAAGTTGATGCCGGACAAGCTCAAACCCAAAGCGGAGAAATGCGTCTTCATAGGATACCCTAAGGAAATGATTGGGTATACCTTCTACCACAGATCCGGAGGCAAAGTGTTTGTTGCAAAGAACGGATCCTTTCTTGAGAAGGAGTTTCTCTCGAAAGAAGTGAGTGGGAGGAAGGTAGAGCTAGACGAGGTTACTGAACCTTCTCTCGAGTTGGAGAGTAGCGCAGCACCTGAAATTGTTCCAGTGCCGTCTGCACCAACAATAGAGGAAGCTAATGACGAGGATCATGAAGCTTCGAACGATGCTTCTACTGAACGTCGCGGGTCGACAAGGTCACGTGCCACTCCTGAATGGTACGGCAACCCAGTCTTAACCGTCTTGTTGGTAGACAAAAATGAACCTGCGAACTATGAGGAAGCGATGATGAGCCCAGACTGAGAAATGGCTAGAGGCCATGAAATCCGAATTGGGATCCATGAGCGAAAACCAAGTATGGACTTTGGTGGACCCTCCTAGCGACAGTAAGTCCGTTGAGTGCAAATGGATTTTCAAGAAAAAAATGGACGCGGATGGTAATGTTACTGTCTATAAGGCTCGGCTTGTCGCAAAAGGTTTTCGACAAGTTCAAGGTGTTGACTACGATGAGACTTTCTCTCCCTTAGCGATGTTTAAGTCCATTCGGATTTTATTAGCAATTGTTGCATTTCATGATTATGAAATATGGCAGATGGATGTCAAGACTGCGTTCCTCAATGGCAACATTGATGAAGAGTTGTATATGATGCAGCCCGAAGGTTTTGTCGATCCTAAGGATGCTGATAAGGTGTGCAAACTTCAGCGTTCCATTTATGGACTGAAGCAAGCATCTCGGAGTTGGAACCTTTGTTTTGATCAAGTGATCAAGAGCTTTGGATTTGTTCCAAATTGCTACGAAGATTGTATCTACAAGAAAGTGAGTGGGAGCTTAGTGACATTTTTAGTACTATATGTGGATGACATATTGATTATTGGAAATGACATTGATATGCTTAACGATGTGAAGAGTTATTTGAACAAAAAAAATTCAATGAAAGACCTAGGAGAAGCTGCTTATATATTAGGCATCAAAATCTATAGAGATAGACAAAGACGCCTAATAGCTTTAAGCCAAATTACATACCTAGACAAAGTTCTAAAAAGGTTCAGAATGGATAAGGCAAAGAAAGGTTCAGTGCCCATGTTGTCAGGTAAGATATTGAGCAAGGCTCAGTGTCCACTTCTGATGGCGATAGATAAACTATGAGAAAAGTGCCATATGCCTCGGCCATAGGTTCTATCATGTATGCCATGCTGTGTACTAGACCGGATGTGTCCAATGCTCTTAGTTTGACGAGCAGATACCAAAGTGATCCAGGAGTGGAACACTGGACAGCCGTAAAGAACATCCTAAAGTATTTAAATAGGACTAAAGAAATGTTCTTGGTTTATGGGATGATGAGCAGCTCGTCGTAAAAGGTTACGTCGACGCTAGTTTCGACACCAACAAGGATGATTCTAAATCTCAGACAGGATACGTTTATATTTTGAATGGAGGAGCTGTGATCTGGAGAAGCTGCAAGCAAAGCGTGATCGCGTCTACAGTAGAAGCGGAATACATGGCTGCTGCAAAAGCGTCAAGTGAAGGAGTTTGGATCAGGAACTTCATCACTGAGCTTGGTGTGGTTCCAAGTGCCTTGGACCCACTGGATATATTGTGTGACAACACTGGCGCCATAGCACTGGCTAAGGAACCAAGATATCATCCAAAGACCAAGCACATCAACCGCAAGTTTCATATAATTCGAGATTATATAACAGATGGAGATCTGAAGATTAGCAAAGTATATACGGATCTGAATGTCGCAGATCCGTTGACTAAACCTCTTCCACGAGCAAAACATGATCAACACCTTATTGCCATGGGTGTTAGATTGTTGCCAGATGTAAACTAGATTATTGACTCTAGTGCAAGTGGGAGACTGTTGGAATTATGCCCTAGAGGCAATAATAAAGGTGTTATTGTTATAATTCTTGTTCATGATAAAGTTTATATTCCATGCTAGAATTGTATTAAGCGGAAACTTTGATACTTGTGTGGTTTATGAACAACACCGTGTCCCTAATATGCCTCTATGGACTAGCTCATTGATTAATGATGGTTAAGGTTTCCTAACCATAGACATGAGTTGTCGATTGATAATGAGATCATGTCATTAGGAGAATGATATGATGGACAGACCCAAATCAAGCAGAGCAATTAGATCGTGTCATCATGTTCATCTTTGCGAAGCTTTTTCTATGTCAAATATTGTATCCCTTAGACCATGAGATAATGCAACTCCCTGGTATCGGAAGAAAGCTTTGAGGTCATCAAATGTCATCCTATGAGAGGGTGATCACAAAGGTGTCTCTCAGGTGATCGGAAAGTACTTGTTGGGTTGTATGTAACGAGATGGGATTTGTCCCTCCCGAGTCGGAGAGATATACTTCGGGCCCACTCGGTAATAGATATCAACACCGCTTGCAAGCACGTGGTTAAGGAGTTAATCACAAAGTGATATCGGATTACGGAACGAGTAAAGTACTTGCTATGAACGAGATTGAACTAGGTATGCCGATACCAACGATCGAGTCTCGGGCAAGTAAAATATCGCGTGACGAAGGGAATATATATATGGGATTAATTGAATCCTGGCATCGTGGTTCATCCGATATGATCATCGATGAATATGTGGGAGTCAATATGGATTTCCAAATCCTGCTGTTGATTATTGATAGAAGATCATGGCTGCATATTCTCGAACCCGTAGGGTCACACACTTAATGTATCTTGACGCTAGGATAGAATGGATAATTGGTTTATGAGTTTTTTGTTCGAAGTCTCGGATGAGATCCAGGACATCACGAGAGGTTCCAGAATGGTCCGGAGAATAAGATTCATATAAAGGAAAGCAATTTTTGGATTTCGGAATCGTTTTGGAGTATTCGGTATTGTACCGGAAGGTTCTAGAAGCTTCCAGAGTGGGACCAACGTGGCCCCACTTGTCGGAGGGGTGCGTGGGCCTACGAGGGAGTTCCCTGGCCGCATTGGGCCAGGGGCACAAGGCCCCATAGGCCCAGCCGGCCAAAACCCTAGGGGAAACCCTAGGAGACCTTCTAGAAGGGGAAGACTTGCCCCCTACTCCACCCTTGGGGCCGCCGCCCTAGGGCTTGGAGGAGGGGGCAAGGGGGGCGGCCAGCCCCCTATATAAGGTGGGCAGGGGGCGCACCCTCCCCTCACCCTAAACCCTAGACGCCAGCTGCTGCCCTCCGCACCTCTCTCTCTCGACTGCGCGTAGGCGAAGCCCTGCCACAGAAACTCTCCACCATTGCACCACGCCGTCGTGCTGTAGATCCAATCCATCTCTCCACCCCACTTGCTGGACCAAGGAAGGAGGAGACGTTGTGGCACCGTACGTGTGCATCTCTCGGAGGCGTCGCCACTTGCGGCGTTGGATCGGATCGGATCGCGAGGAGGAGAAGGCTAGTTCGACTACATCACCCACGTTCTGTTGAACGTTTCCGCTGTGCGATTTCTTCAAGGGTATGAAGATCTCATCTATCTCTCTCGTTGATTGCATCTCCTAGATTAGATCTTGGCTTTCTCGTTCGCATTCGTAGAATTTTTTTGATTTACTATGCTGCGAAACCCTTCATAAAGATGTTAGAGCAATCTGTTGTTGGACAACGATTCGGCGCAGGCACCACTCGTCCTCCCCGCTCGTGCGTCTCCTGCCCCTCCCTCGACGCGCCCACCAACCCCCGACCCACTCCCGAGCCCCACCTTCTTCCAGGCGCCCGCCGTCGTGTTCCCCTCGCCGCCCCACCTCGTTCACTCGCCCCGCGACCGCCCCGCGACCGCCACGAGCTCGCCTCCCTCGCTCACCACCCCGCCTTCCTCACCAGAATCCCGGCCTCCTTACGGCCTGAGCTCGAGCTCCCCCCCCCCTCCCGTCCTGCGTGGCGCCGTCGCGGCCCTGTCTGCCAAGTGCCTCCTCGCCCAGCCAAGCTCTGCCACGTCATCGAGCCTCCATCGCCATATGCACCGGCCTACGCCTCCCCACCCCGCAGAGCTCCTTCGCCTGCCGCCAGGAGCTGTGGCCCCGCCTGGAGCCGTCGCCGTCCTCGTTCGCCCGCAGCGTGACGCCCCTACGTGCTCCTCGTCGCCCGTCCGTCTCAAGCCCCGCGTCGCTCTGCCTCTACCTGGCCTGCGTCACAGCGTAGCCGCCAGGCTCCTTCGCCCCTCCACCACTTCCGATTTTTGCTGGCCTCCGATTTTGCTACATTGATACTTTTTTTTGCTACCTACGTTTTTTGATTTTGCTATAATACTATAAAGTTTATGCTAAAAGTTCTCCAGCGAGGTCTCCCGAATAAAGGTCTCCAACCATGTATCCGGTGAAGTCGTTTTTTTTTTGCTACATTAGAACTTTGTTGCTACAACTTTCTTGTGGTTTTGCTACAATAGTGTGAGGTTTTTGCTACAAGGTCTTCGGCGAGAATCACCTACGAGTTTTTTCTGACGATGTCTCAGGCAAAGTCTGTTTTGCTATATTAGCACAATTTTTTCTGCATAGTCTTCGGCGAGGTCTCTTGCGAGACATTCTATTTTCTGAAACGAACTTTTTTTGCTTTGAAAGAAAAAAGCGAGACATTTATAGCAAAAATAGGTGTTTTACAGCAAAACTAGGTTTTTTAGGCATTTTGGGAGACATGTGGCGCGCGGGGAGCAGGCCAATGGGAAGCCCCCATCGTGCGGGGACACCTAGCGCTATCATAAATTAAACTCGTGTAAATTGACACTATCGTAGCTTTTTAAGCTAGCTCGTGCATAGTATTTTTCTTTTTTTTTTTTGAGAATTTTTTGCATAGTACTATCTGAATCGGAAGTGTACATAACTCTTTTGTGTCCGACTTGTACGGCCCAACTATAAGCCCACCTACGTACGTACCTGCTCGTGTTCCCGGTTTCTTCTTCACATCGCCGCCGCCGCCGCCGCCGCCACGCACGTGAACCCTCGCTGGCCCCGATCTGCTGCAGGTTGGCCGGCAATGCCTCGACCTCAAGGAGGCTCCAAGAAGAAGATCAGGGACAGCCCGGCGTCGGAGCTCTCCGACGACCTCCTGGTCGAGATCATCTCGCGCGTGCCCTACAAGTCCACCCGCTGCTGCAAGTGCGTCTGCACGCGCTGGCGCGACCTCGTCTCCCACCCCGACCATCGCAAGAAGCTGCCCCGCCCTCCCCTCGCCGGCTTCTTCTACACAAACAAGAACCACACCGGGGGGGAGTCTCGTTGCTATATCAGCCTCTCGGGCCCTCCCATCGACCCCTCCCTCTCCTTCCTACCGGCGGCCATGTACAACGGGGTCACCCTGCTGGACTGCTGCAATGGACTCCTCCTCTGCCGACAACTCTGCTGGAATACTAGACCGGATTACATGGTGTGCAACCCTGTCACCCAGACATGGACGGCCGTGCCTGCCATTGAATGGCCCGACGACGACGACGAGGCGCCACTCTCTCGGCTCAGCTTTGACCCCAACGTCTCATCTTCACACTTCCATGTGTTCGAGTTGGTCCATGCATGTGCATGGGAAGCGGACACGGGGTGAAGATCTACTCTTCTGAAGCTGGACTACGGACCCGGCCGCGAAGCGCTTCTTGGCACAACAAGCCTATCGTGCTTCGCAACAATTCAAGGACCGCCATTCTCGACGGGGTGCTATATTTCCCCACCCCTCTTGTTTCAGTTATGGCCGTCGTCGACCGGGAGGGAAATTGCAGTGTCATCACTTATCCTACGCCCAGCTGGAATATTGTTAGCGATACCGATGTTTACGTATCACAAGGACAGTTGCATCTCGCAATTTATGACCATTCGCAGCTATCAATCTGGGCTTTCGAAGATTCTAGTAGTACCAACAATTGGATCTTGAAGCACAATGTCAGCCACCTGCAACTCTTAGAAAAACAGTACTCGTCGTTTACGCCCTACTTCACTATCATCACCGACCCTGAACACAATGATGTGGTTTTTGTAGTGTGTAGGAAGGTATTTCACTCCCTCTCTTCGGTGATGAAACTATTGGCGTACAAGTTGGATTCTAGGGAGCTGCATTTTGTATGCGATCTTCCATCTGGTTGCAGCCCTCCTTATCATCCATATGTTCCCTTGTTCTCAGAGTATTTGGCAGATGGGTAACCCATAATGGTGTAGTGCGTCTCCACATCATGGTGCGTCTTTATTTTTGGAACAGCAAGATTTGTTTATTACCATTTTATTATGATATCTGTGTTATTAGGTCTTGAACACAAGCAGCAATTAATGGTCTGTGTAGACCTTTTCTGAAATCTGCTAGTAGTTTTTGTTGGTGGTTGAGTGCAGCCATATATCTACCTGACTTTGTTTGGCTATTACAATGATACATATGCAATGAATCCTCTTTCTGGTAGTATTGTTCAAACTTGATCCGTGTCATTTGTAGATATTTGACTTCGTGGTTTATTGCATCATTTCTTTCTATTACCGGATCTTCACATCTTTTACTGAATGGATGGTTTCTGGATGAAGTAACTTTTGCTCATCAGATGAGTTTTGCTATCTACAGAACATGTGAAGACTATAATGAATTGTTCGTTATAGTGATTGGTTGTTAAGTTCACGACTAGAAATTGCGCTTACGTGTGGAGCCGGGCAGCTGGCACTCTCTTCGCCACTCGGCGAACATTCATAGAACACCTAGTCCTGACAGACGGTATATGTATTGTAGCTCCCAAATTGGATCTAAGTCGAAAACACCTGGGTTTTGTCCAGTCTAAGTTATAAAGAAAAGTTTTTTGTTTGGAGTGTCACCGCGTGTTTCTTAGTTTAAGGGTTCGCCAACTAGACAAGTTTCCCTTCCCGTGTCCTTGTGGGTCTAATTCAGTAAGTTCAGAGTTCATAAACATCGACAACATCACATTCAGTGTCGAGAAGACACAGATTCAGAGAGAGTATAGAACATGAGGTAAGCAGAGTAGATTGATGATATATGATGGCAAGATCGAACTCAATGGAGCACCTCGAAGGAGCTAATTAGAGCGTTAATCTCTCTAAAAATATAACAGTACATCGATGGAGCTAATTAGAGCATCAATCTAGGCTCTATATGCATTCCAAAGTGTTTGGCCTACTAACCGTTAATGGCACGATATCAATTCCTCATTGGTTAAGAGCATCAATCTAGGCTCTATATGACAGTTAAGAGCTTGGCCTCTCCCAGCGGACGATACATAGCATTTTCCTAATTGGTTAAACTAGCCAAAGTATAGGCCTGTTTGGGTACTATAATGCAAGGTATAACCCCGGACCAAAGAACAAATAGTACTCCTTCCATCTCGAATTAGGTGTGGAAGATTTGTCTAGATTCGCATGTATCTAATAGTGTATAGATAAAATGTATCTAGTAGTGTATAGATAAATGCGAATTTGGACAAATCTTCGACATCAGATTCGAGACGGATGGAGTAGTATGTGCACACTGTTCTATTTTCCAACTCGTTGGTCTGTCCTCTCATTAGGGCATGGAGACGGTCGCACAGATTTTCTACAGCCAATTCGGGTGGCGTTTTGATAGGAGATTGACATCATGTTGATGCATAGGCGGGACATGTTTTTGTATTTTTTTCGATGGCTGATTCATGTGGCAACTTTGTGTGACCCGTGACGGTTTGGAACTTTGTTGCAATAAATGACACGGTGCTGGAAGCCTGGAGCAAACCCATCCAGTCCTCTGACCCCATTCGTCGTATACACATCAAGCTTTCTCGCACGGCTAAGGCTCTCAGAAAATGGCAGCGGCAAAGCATCGGAAATCTCAAGATCCAGATTGCCACGGCTAAGGAGCTCATCTGGCGTTTTGACACTGCTGAAGAATCACGACCGCTTTCGGATGAGGAGAGAGACTTTCGAAGGCAACTAAAAGCGTCCTACCTCGGCCTCCTTGCAATTCAGAAGACCAAGCTCCGACAAAGATCCCGGCTGACCTGGATACGGTTAGGGGACGCTAATACAAAGTTATTCCAGGCCAGAGCAAATGGACAGCGTAGAAAGGTCCACATCTAGACCCTCTCCTCCGACAATGGCACGGCCATCACAAATGAAGACAAGGAGGAGGTGATCCTCCAGCATTTCAAGAGCGCTCTAGGATCGAAAGCCCGCAGGCTGCTCAGCCTTGATTGGGAGGCCCTCCAGTATGAGCATCGCGACCTCTCCGACCTCGAGGCCCCTTTCGAGGAGAGCGAAATCAAGGAGGCCGCCATTCTCGACGGGGTGCTATATTTCCCCACCCCTCTTGTTTCAGTTATGGCCGTCGTCGACCGGGATGGAAATTGCAGTGTCCTCAGTTATCCTACGCCCAGCTGGAATATTGTTAGCGATACCGATGTTTACGTATCACAAGGACAGTTGCATCTTGTAATTTATGACCGTTCGCAGCTATCAATCTGGGCTCTCGAAGATTCTAGCAGTACCAACAATTGGATCTTGAAGCACAATGTCAGCCACCTGCAACTCTTAGAAAAACAGTACTCGTCGTTTACGCCATACTTCACTATCATCAGCGACCCTGAACACAATGATGTGGTTTTTGTAGTGTGTAGGAAGGTATTCCACTCCCTCTCTTCGGTGATGAAACTATTGTCGTACAAGTTGGATTCTAGGGAGCTGCATTTTGTATGCGAACTTCCATCTGGTTGCAGCCCTCCTTATCATCCATATGTTCCCCTGTCCTCAGAGTATTTGGCAGATGGGTAACCCATAATGGTGTAGTGCATCTCCACATCGTCGTGTGTGTGTCTTTATTTTCGAAACAGCAAGATTTGTGTACCATTTTATTATGATATCTGTGTTATTAGGTCTTGAACACAAGCAACAATTAATGGTTTGTGTAGACCTTTTCTGAAATCTGCTAGTAGTTTTTGTTGGTGGTTGAGTGCAGTCGTCATATATCTACCTGACTTTGTTTGGCTATTACAATGATACATATGCAATGAATCCTCTTTCTAGTAGTATCTCGATCCGTGTCATTTGTAGATATTTGACTTCGTGGTTTATTGCATCATAAACATTTCTTTCTCGACCCTGAACACAATGATGTGGTATTCGTAGTATGTAGGAAGGTGTTTCACTCCCTCTCTTCGGTGATGAAACTATTGTCGTACAAGTTGGATTCTAGGGAGCTGTATTTTGTATGCGATCTTCCATCTGGTTGCAGCCCTCCTTATCATCCATATGTTCCTCTGTTCTAAAAGTATTTGGCAGATGGTGGGTAGTAGAACCCATAATGGTGTAATGCATCTCCACGTCATCGTGTGTCTTTATTTTTGAAACAGCAAGATTTTTTTACCATTTTATGATATCTGTGTTATTAGGTCTTGAACACAAGCAACAACTAATGATCTGTGTAGACCTTTTCTGAAATCTGCTAGTTTTTGTTGGTGGTTGACTGCAGTCATATATCTACCTGACTTTGTTTGGCTATTACAATGATACATATGCAATGAATCCTCTTTCTAGTAGTATCTCGATCCGTGTCATTTGTAGATATTTGACTTCGTGGTTTATTGCATCATAAACATTTCTTTCTCGACCCTGAACACAATGATGTGGTATTCGTAGTATGTAGGAAGGTGTTTCACTCCCTCTCTTCGGTGATGAAACTATTGTCGTACAAGTTGGATTCTAGGGAGCTGTATTTTGTATGCGATCTTCCATCTGGTTGCAGCCCTCCTTATCATCCATATGTTCCTCTGTTCTAAAAGTATTTGGCAGATGGTGGGTAGTAGAACCCATAATGGTGTAATGCATCTCCACGTCATCGTGTGTCTTTATTTTTGAAACAGCAAGATTTTTTTACCATTTTATGATATCTGTGTTATTAGGTCTTGAACACAAGCAACAACTAATGATCTGTGTAGACCTTTTCTGAAATCTGCTAGTTTTTGTTGGTGGTTGACTGCAGTCATATATCTACCTGACTTTGTTTGGCTATTACAATGATACATATGCAATGAATGCTCTTTCTAGTAGTATTGTTCAAACTCGATCCGTGTCATTTGTATATATTTGACTTCGTGGTTTATTGCATCATAAACATTTCTTTCTATTACCGGATCTTCACATTTTTTACTGAATGGATGGTTTTTGGATGAAGTAACTTTTGCTAGCACATGAGTTTTGCTATCTAGAGAACATGTGAAGACTATAATGAATTGTTCATTATAGTGATTGGTTGTTAAGTTCACGACTAGAAATTGCGCCTATGTGTGGAGCCGGGCAGCTCCTGGGCACTCTCTTCGCCACTAGGCAAACATTCATAGAACACCTAGTCCTGCCGGACGGTATATGTATTGTAGCTTTCAAATTGGATCCAAGTCCAAAACACATGGTTTGTGTTCGGTCTAAGTTATAAACAAAAGGAAAAGGATACGGTTCCCCTGGGGATCGAACGAAACGTCGATCTCCCGGGCCGTGCTCGCTCACTTATCCATGGAGCCCCGCTCACTACGTTGTTTCTCACATCGCCGCCCCAGGCGTCAGCGCTGGCGCCCGCCTTGTGCCATCGCGCCTTGGAGCTACCCTTCTCTACTCCTCGCCGGGGCTTCCCTTGCCAGAGCACCGCCTCCATGCCCTCTCCGGAGCTTCGTCTTGCCGGAGCTTCCCCTCGCCGAAGCACTGCCTCTCTGCCCTCTCTGGAGTTGTGTCTCGCCGGAGCGCCACCTCCCTGCCCCTCACCGGAGCGTTGCCTGACTGCACCTAGCTAGAGCCCACATCACCGGAGCACCGTCCTCGTGGTATTTGTGCTGGTGGTGTTGTCGTCGCCCTAGATACACGAAGGCCACTTGTGTTGCTACCTACCGCCACCGACCATGCTACCTACGACATCGAGGTTTGCTACATGGGGTTGATGGCGCTGCTACCTATTGCTACGGCATCGAGGTTAGCTTCCAAATTGGATCCAAGTCGAAAACACCTGGTTTGTGTTCGGCCTAATTTATAAAGAAAAAGTTTCTGTTTGGAGTGTCACCATGCGTCCGTGTCTTAGTTTAAGGGTTCCCCAACTAGACAAGTTTTCCTTCCCGTATCCTTGTGGGTCTAATTCAGTAAGTTCAGAGTTCATAAACATCGAAAACATCACATTCAGTGTCGAGAAGACGCACAGATTTAGAGAGAGTTCAGAACATGAGGTAAGCAGAGTAGATCGATGATATATCATGGCAAGATCGAACTCAATGGAGCACCTCGAAGGAGCTAATTAGAGCGTTAATCTCTCTAAAAATATAACATTACATCGATGGAGCCAATTAGAGCATGGTTCGTAGCCACGTGCTCTAATCCTCTGAGCTACAGGCCCACCCGTCTCCACTGGATCTCTTCCCGGGGTACCCCTTCATTTCGGGTTAAGAAGATGAGAAAGCGCCTTTCTCTCTAATCTAGGCTCTATATGCATTCCAAAGTGTTTGGCCTACTGGCAGTTAATGGCACATACCAATTCCTGATTGGTTAAGAGCATCAATCTAGGCTGATTCATGTTGATGCATAGACGGGACATGTTTTTGTATTTCTTTCGGTGGCTGAATCATGTGGCAACTTTGTATGACCAGTGAAGCTTTGGAACTTCGTTGTAATAAATAACTTATAATATTTTAATAAAGGCCATATGCATCAATTTGATGCAGAGGCCGAGATGCCCCTTTTCGAAAAAAAAATTAGGGCATGGAGTGAGCAACAGAAAACCAAAGTAAGATACACTCTCTAATTACATCCATTTTTTCTGGGCTCTCTAATTACATCCTTGTTTTTGTATATACAGCAATATTTGCTATCTTCAGTCACATTTATAGGCAGAAATTAGATTCGTTGCTCTGCGTCCGATTGGTTGTGTTGTAGAGGAAGAGCAGGTGGTTTGTTGGAGAAGCCAAGCTAGAGAAGGGACGTGCCGCAGAGAAGCTGGAGGCATACCCAAAGGATGCTTTGGTGGCCATGGATGCCCAGATGGAATCTTCAGTAACCAGGCTGCTGCCTTTTGTGTACAACTACTTGTGAACATCAAGTTTTCTTCACAATAACCCGTGAACATCTGCCAAATGAAGAAATAATGTGGCTAGCGTGGTTATAAGTTTTTAAGTAGGCATTTCCCATCATTTTTGTATACGTATCAACTTTAATTAAGGAGTGATAATTTTCCAGATGCCATCTACTCCCTCCGTTTAGAAATATAAGATGTTTTAGGTTTGTGAAGAAGATGTATCTAGATATGTTTTAGTGTATAGGTTCAAATAAATCTAGACACTAAAATATGTCTAGATACATCTCCTTCATAAACCTAAAACATCTTATATTTCCAAACGGAGAGAGTATGTAACCGTGACAATGGTTTTCCAGCACCACGGCTCTGACTCTGAGTCACCGTCCGCCTTCACATCAGCTGCCGTCAAGATACCACTGAGTGCCATTGCCACTGCCGCTGGGATGATCTCCGTCTATACTCAAGGTGCCAAAAGTCCGTCTGATAGCTGGACCTGGTGTTCTTTTTTCCAAACAGTGGCTTTTACATCCAAAATAAACACTAAGAACATCATCCAAAATAAACAAACAAATTACAGCAATACTATCAAATTAGCTCTCTGGTTAAATAAATCGAGACTATGCTGTGAAAAGGAGTAAATTGCATAGAATTGACACTTTTGGGGGCTATGGGCAGAGAGAACCACCACTTTCAGAGTTTTCTGCACAACTTAGAAAGAAAGTGGTGGTTTTGAGCAACTATTCTGTCAAAAAAAAAGTAAAACACTCTAAGAAAGCAAGGCACATATGTACCATAATATTACCCAGCCAATAAATCAAGAGGTTATATATGCACATGGAGAAAATGGTCCTAGGCTAGGCCAGCACAAATTAAGCAATTCCGTACAAAAAAGTTATCTAATCCAGTCACCCACTACTTCTAAACTTAACACACCTCAGTGCCAAACTATTACGATTCACACAGCCAAAAAATAACTCTAGTTCCAAAGCTACACCAAGGTAAATAGGAAGGCCAATCTAATAGTCATCATCAGTTACAAAAAAAAGCATCTGAGTAGGCAGCACAGCCTGAGTGCACAGGGCATGTCTTGCGTAGAAAGAAACTCCGTGCTCAATTCATCTGAATGAATAAATCACACAGTATTGGAGTCTATCTGATGTGTCGTAACTCATAACCCTAGTAAAGCTGTCGCAAAAAAGAAATCTCGGTAATGGTATTTCAGCTCTGTCAAAGCCCCATGTCTCCAGTCCAGAGCCTGAGTCAATCCTATTCTGTCAGGTCACAAATAGCCATAGAATCTCATCTCTTGCTGTAACATGGAGCTGCCTTCTTTCCATGCCACACCCACTACCAGTCAGCAAAGCAGAACTCGATTAGCTTAAATCCATGGAACAAACAATGTACAGAATCTACCGGACCATCTATATCAGTCTACGTTGGCGGAACCCTTTGGTGAAGTGAGGCTGCATCAGCTTAATGTACAGACCGTTCATCTGCACAAGCGAGTCGTGCGTCCCTTGCTCGACAATCTTGCCGCCGTTCAGCACCACGATATTGTCCACATGCTTCATCATCGCCGCCCTGTGCGCGATGAGAATCGTCGTCTTATTCCCCATGATTAATGTATCAAGAGCTTCCTGCACCACCCTACTTGACTCGGACTCGATAGCAGAGCTGGCTTCATCAAGCAACACGATGGGCGCATTCTTCAGCACTACACGGGCAATGGCAATTCGTTGCTTCTGCCCAGGAGTCAAATCCACTCCACGCATTCCCACATGTGTGTCATATCCATGAGGCAGGCTGCTGATGAAATGGTGAGCATTCGCAATCCTGGCAGCCTCTTTCATCTCAGACTCTGTTGCATTGTGCCTTGCATATATGATGTTCTCTCTTATGGTTGTTGAGAATATAACTGGGTCCTGAGGAACCAACCCCATGTGGCTCCGCAACCATCTCACATTAAACAGCTTCAGATCTCGGCCATCCAGCAAAACTTGCCCAGCAGTAGGATCGTAGAATCTCTCGATCAAAGAAATTATCGTGCTCTTTCCTGACCCAGACACACCTACCACAGCAATAGTCTGTCCTCCATTGACTCTAAGGCTGAAATTACTCAAAACCATCATCTCAGGGCGAGTAGGGTAGCAGAAATCAACACTCCTGAACTCAATGCTACCATACACATTAGGGGGCTTGAGGCCACTTGCATCATCTGGATCAATCTTGGGGACACGATCAATAATTTCAAACACTGAGGTCAGGGATTTCCGGCGCTTCAGAATATATGGCGCAAGGCCGAATGGCTCCACTAGTGCAAAAGTCGCAAAAGAGAAGACTATGTACTCTTTGAGTGCTGTTACCAGGGTAAGATGTCCATCCTTCACAGCAACGGCTGTATACCACAACAGAAGTGCGTTGCAGGCGAAAAGAAGGAACTGGGAGAAGCCAAAGGCAAAACCAATGCCCATCCCATGAACAAAGCTTTTGGTAAGAATACTTCCAAGCTGCAATCTATAAAGCTCCATTATTTTGTTACCAGCACAAAATGCCACCACAGTATAGATATTCCTGACTGCATCTTCAAGAACTAAAGAAGCTTTCCTGTGCATCTCCTGAATTCCTCTAGAAAAACCAGAAAGCCACATTTTCTGACAAAAAATGAAGAATCCAAGTATCAGCTTGGCAGCTCTATCGTACAGTTTAATAAGAGCTCACAGTTAGAACTTTCTCAAGGCCCGATCTTGACAGACAGCTAAACGAAGTAACACAACTGTGGATTAAAATTTGTACTCCCTCCGATCCATATTAATGGCCTCAACTTTATCTAGATTCGTATGTATCTAGTTAAGTATTTAGACTAGATGCATCCGTATCTAGAAAAAGTTGAGAACATTAATATGGACCGGAGGGAGTAAACTTGAATGGACTGGAAACAGAAAAGCAGAAGCAAGTCGCATAGACAATAGGCACACTACAAGTACACCCTTGATGGTATTAGAAGGTATACCGATGGGACGTAACTTTTGTAAACTGTTAGATGAATGGAACTACGTTGTTCATGTCGTGTTAGCAACCCAGGTTTGATGGGAGAAAATATGAGGTTGCTTTACTCGTAACACTTGAGAGAGAGCATAATATAGCTATTGCCAAATTAATGATGACGGAAATTTGCTAGTAAAGAGCGAAGTACACCTCATCGTTCAACAGAGTTGTGAAGTTTAGCGTCTTGTTTTAGAAATTTGGTTATGTTGTCCATGCTATTGTGTTAGCAACCCAGGTTTGATGGGAGATAATAGGAGGTTGCTTTACTCGGAACACTGCTAAGTTTGATGGGAAATAATAGGAGGTTGCTTTACGCGGAACACTGCTAGAGAGAGAGACCATCGAGCCACAATCCGTATTGCAACTGCCAGGTAACGATAACACAATGGATATATCAATATCATAAAAACATGATTCAAGTTTCAATGGAACTCATACTTGGACACAGTTTGAACCTTACCAAGAAATACCTAAATGAATTGTGTAAACTGTTAACAGTGTAACACCATGACATAGGCATTTAGTATAAAAGATATATTCATACATGCAGGAGGGAAGCTTCATAACAAATAACCTTACAATCTTCAGGAATCAGAATGCTGAAAGGTGGTGAGAGCTAACCTGTGCAACTGCAGAAATCACAAGAATAGGCAAAGTGGCCAGTGCAACAAGAGCTACACGCCATTCTAGCAGCATACCAAGAAGAAGTGCCACAAAAATAGCTGACGTATCTTGGATGAATATAGAAAGCCTGTTGCTGAAAGCAGCACGGACAAATGTTGCGTCATTTGCAAGTCGCATTGATAAAATGTCTGCGCTATTTTCCTCATCATCAAACCATCCGACTTCATTGCGCAGAATTGCTGGAATACAGTAAAGGGGCAGCAGTCACTGATCAATCCTCGGCAGTACAATGAAAGTTTCTATACTAATAATAAGATATCATGTAAGAACATTATAGCATTATTTAATGCATTTGATATTGATGAGATGTGCTTCATGTAAATTTATGATATTAGATCAAGCACGTGTTACAAAAGGAGGGTTTGCACCATCAAGGACAGAAGAATGGAATTCTCCATAGTATAGAACGTACCTGAAAACATCATTCTTCTTACACGCTCAGTCATTTTCTCTCCCATTATACCAAAATAGAAGTGTTGCAAGAAGTTAGCCAGCACGGTAATTATACCCATGCCAACAATGAATGAGCAGTACTTATTCACTTCATCATGTACATCACGGACACCTATTCTGTAGTATGCCACCACTATTAAAGATATTGTATAAGCAAGAAGAGGATTAAATGAACCAAAGCAAGCAGCACCAGCACTCCCCAACAGAGCATAAAAATACTCTGTAAGGCTAAGCTCTGCAAGCTTCCAAAATGAAGGAGCTTTTGTTTGGTGCTTCTTTGACTCATCAGCATGAAAATTATCAAACATATCAAAAGTTCGGCTGAACGTTTTTGAGTGGGAACGCTCATTTTTTGGATCAGAAATCAATAATGGTGATATTGGTGATTCTGGATCTGAAGTATTTGAAGACTGTCTGTGTAGGGGGACATCGATTTTGGGAAGATCAGGCAATTTCATTTCAAAACTATCCTGCCTTTTAATGGATGGAGCTCTCTCAGAAGCAACCATAGGTAATCGAATTTCTGCCATTTGCTCTGAAGGGGGACTCTGAATGTTTGGTGACTCACGCGAGTTATGATTAGCATCAGAGTTTCTGAATGCAAGAAAACCATGTGTTTTCTGAAGTGACGGTGATTTTGACATGATAGGAGAAGACGATTCCTGGAAACTGTGACTTGCTGATGAATCCCGTTCAATTTGGAAGGAGCTGGGCTCTTTGTAGTTTCTCATAGGTGTCCTGAAATAGTTTAGGAGAAAACAAGTGCCTTAATCAACCAACAAAACAAATAAACACATCAAACAACCAACAAAATTTGTAGATCTATAAAACTGATATTATGTTTGTTGCTGCAGACATGAAGAACATACATTTTATGCTAGCTGAGTAAAATAATCAGAAGAGCTCAAGGTAGATATATAAAAGGAACTGAATTGCATCAGATTTAAGCTAAACATTAAAAAAAATCAGAGCTTAGTGGGTAAAATACATACAAGAACTGTAATTTTGTCACTACAATAACTTAAGAAGCCCAAACATCTGTGATTTATAAATGAGCATCCAAAACTTACAGCTCTTCTGTAAGCTAACACCATCCACTATAGTGAGCCAGTTCAATTAAAAAGATGTCAGAGTTAGGAATCGACATGGTTTTGCTGCAATGTGTGAATTGCTTTTTATTTGGAGCCTGAGGAGTGTGTCAGTCATGCAATCGTTATTTATGTGGCATCCCCTCTCTTTAAAGCTAGCCCTCTTCTCTCTGCCATGTGGACCTGATGTACTGCCCCTGACAAAGCAATCCCTTTGAACCAAACCAACTTCTTGCGCCACTTCTCTGCTCTGACACAAGGCATTGGTTTGCTGCTATGTATTTAATCGATTCCTAGGAGCCTTTGAACCGATTTAAGCACACAAAGTGCATGGTCTAAGAGACCAGTTTCACATAATGCTTGAACTCAATCAAAATAAAAATATATGTACATAACTAATAACTTAGATATTTCGCCACGCGGGTCATGTGTGTACGACAAAAATATTTTTGTACAAAACAAAATGCACAGATGAGTAAGACCGAGAATGAAGAAATTACATCTCAATGTCATCCGCCCAGATTACTATGTCATATGAAAAAACAATACCACTTGTGGTGTGCCAATGAATTACCATCTTTATTCTTATCAGGTAAACAGGGACTCAAAGATAGAAGTTACAAACAAAAAAGCATCCAGAATGAGGAACGTCGTCATCGAGTTGGACATAAAAAACAGACAAAATATAACATAATATGGAGCCTGATATTGACAAGTGGCAAAAATAAAGCATGTATTCGAGAACCTATTAACACAGTAAAGATAAGACAACATGCTGAAATGTGATAGTGGCAGTCATGTACATAAGCAGATTTATTTTTTAACATATTTATGCATCATCATAGGAACTCTAATCAAAACAAAATAACAGTTGTTCAAAAAAAAGGATCAGGAAAGTTCTGCAGCAACATACAAGTTCTACTTCCACGGAACTAAGAGAATTGCTAGTTGCATAGAAGATGATGCACTGACCTCTTTGGAAGTTTTGCTGCTTCTTCACACTTAAGAAGTTCAGCATAAAGACCATCAAGATTTAACAATTCTTCATGTGTCCCCATCTCAACAAGTTGGCCTTCCTCCATCACTGCTATGTAATCAGCATTCCTGATAAGGCTGAGACGTCTAGCTATGATGATAGTAGACCTCCCAAGCATCAAAACATCTAGTGCTTCCTGAACAGCTTTCTCTGCCTCAAAATCAAGAGCGCCAGTAACTTCATCCAGCAAAAGAATTGATGGATTTGAGAGCACAGCACGAGCAATGGAGAGCTTTATCTTCTGTTCCTCCGTCAGAGAAAGCCCAGCACGACCAACCTATTATAAATTTACTTTGAATTAAACAGGGATGACAGAAGAGTAAAAATAAATAAACGAAATGCATTTACATTAACTTCTAAGATAATGCATGTATGGTACCTGGGTTTCATATCCTTTTTCTAGTGAACTGATGAAAGTATGTGCATGAGCTGTTTTGGCTGCCTCCTCAATCTGGTCAGTTGTAGCAGATCTTCCATATGCAATATTTTCCCGAATGCTCAAGCTCAACAATGCTGGTTCCTGGGTCACAAGTCCTATTTGGCTTCTTAACCACTCTAGCTTCAAGTTTTTTATATTCTCTCCATCCAAAAGTACTTCACCTGCAACATATAATCACGAATAAACCAAAAGTGTACTTGAGATGACAAGATAGTAGAAAAAAATAACTTGCAACTATAATACCTAAGGAGACCAAATAAAATTATAATACCTAAGGTTGGGTCGTAGAATCGCTCCATGAGAGGTATTATGCTGCTTTTTCCTGAACCATTTCTACCAACAAGAGCAACAGTCTTTCTGGCAGGTACAGTAAGGTAGAACCCACTTAAAATGGGGATTTCTGGGCGGGATAGATAACTGAAGTAGACATTACGAAACTCGATGTTGCCTTGTACTGAAGTTAAGGTACGCCCATCCTGGTTTACAGTAGAAGTTGAACGGCTTATCATTTCATAGAGTCTGTATGCAGCTATGCGTCCTTGCTCAAAGGAATAGAAGTTTGTTGCTGCTTGATTAAGTCCACTGCAAAAGTTAAGAGCATTGTGTAAGGTGATTGTCAGTGTACAAGTAGAGATGCAAGGAAATCTCTTAAAATTAGCATGCTTACAGTCCACTCAGAATAATAGCAAACAGGGCAACCACAATTTCACCACCATTGGCTCTTCCATGAGAGATAAGGAATCTCCCGACCCAAAGTTGTAAAGCACAAGAACAGATGGCAAGCCCATACGTAAACCCGAGACCAAGACCTTGCACCAGACTAATCAGAATCCCATAGCGCAGAGTTGCTTGAAGCGAGGTAGCATAAGAATACTTTGCCAGCGTCTCGTTTGTGAAGGAGTACAAAGTCCTAATGTATAAGATTGCCTGCACAATAAGCACTGCTCAGGTGTATTTAGGACTTCATTTATAGCTAGCTGATGGATGCAACTAACAACCAAGCATGCTTAATTTTGCATCTAAATTGCACTATGCCAACATGACATGTTCTATTTTTCTAATTGATTCACAGGAAAATTCAATATACCTGTTCAGCAATGCTTGCTGCCTCGCCATACGCATCCTGAATATTTTCTGCCAGCCTGTGGAGAAATATGTTTGATATTCCTCCTGCAGCAACAATGAAGGGTCCAGTAGCCAATGTCAAAAGAGCTATCTGCCAACAATTCACCAAGCCAATGACAAGACCACCAAAAAATGTAGCCATGTTGTGGATGTAGTTTCCAACCTAAAAACAACACAACACAATTCAATGGACCACACAACAGCAAGATAAAATACAAAATGATCCATAGACCATATCGTAGGACATATGGCCAAAAGATAATTAAGCATGTGATTCATTATCCAAATTCAAAAGGTTCATCATAACATTCAACGGACCATCTAACAGCAAGATAAACTATAAGATGGTTCAGTAAGCTTTATAGCAGATATATAATTAAACACACAATTCATTATCAATAATTAAGAAGGTTCAGCAATAAAAACTCACCTTCTCACTTAGAGCAGACTGAATGAGCAAGACATCACTCAGCACTTGACTGACAATATCACCATTGTTTCCATAGGTATCAAAGAAACTCATGTCTTGGTTTAACAAGACTTGGACATACTTTGATCTTATCACTGCTGTCTGCCTTTCCCCAGTCAAAATCCAGCATGAAACCTCTGTATATATAGGAGAACTTGGTGAAATTTGTGAAATACACAAGAACTGTTTAGTGATTTTGATAAGTTGATACAGACTCATCTTACCTATCCATCCAGCAAAGAAAACACCAATGGCTATATAGAGGAAGTATAAAGCATGCTGCAGAGCAAACAACAAAAATCATGACTTGTAAAACACAAAAACCAATAATCTGGTATAGAAAAAACTAATATGCAGACAGAAAGACAAGTGAATGTTATGCAGACATCCTTTGGGGCAAATAACTACTAATATGTAGTATCTATGTTTTGCGTGACAAATTACAAAATAGATATGTGAGTGCTGAAGTGTGATATATCGCTAGACCAATATGCAAATTATTTTCATGAATGAACTTGTGAAGATTCAACATGTGGGATTGATTTTCTCCATGCACCTAGGTGATTCGGTTGATTTCCATTCAAATTGACATAGAAATAGAAGGCTAAATTTGACCCAGTAAACATAAGTAGACAATCCTAACAGCAAGTTGGGGTTCCAAATGTGCGGTGGCACGAGCTCAGCACAATAATGCAATAAGATCGACTCAATTACAGTGCATAGTCAGATTGTATCGGGTCGAAATAAATAGCATTACTTGAAGGGGGGCATCTAGCATTTTTGGAAAACTGTAAAATTGTAGATAAGAACAGATGATAGGTATGCGGCCAATCCCAGACAACAAGCGCGTTGGACGCGACGATCCAGTTGTGGAGAACCAGACAAGAAAAGAGCTTGTGTTTGGTCAGTGTGAGCACTCCAGACCTCGATAGTCACAAACTTGGGGTGGCATCCATGAAACTGTATGCGAAAGCAACAAATACTACTTTTGGGCGCCTCGCTTAAGCTTGACCCCTTTCGTGTCGCCTAGCCATAAGAGCCCATGCACTTGGCCACTACCGAGTGGCGAGCACACAGACCTCAGATAGTTAACCCCACTTAAACTGTCATTCTAAGCTAAATTGTTTGTTGGTATCCCATATCCACACAGAATGCCATGATTCCCTTCCTAAAAAGTAACCCCACCCAAATAAGTATGATGGCAATAATCTCATAAGGCTAAACAGCATGCATCAATAAGGAATAACTACTTACCAAACATAAGCAATAATAATCCCATAAGGCTAAATAGCAGCACATGAGGAATCGAACAGCACATCTGTCACAGGACCATTGAGCAAATCGAACTAAAATGAAACTAGCACAAGTGTCCTATTCAACCCAGTCCAAGTCCTGGGGTCAAAATTGCATAGCAAACAGAAGATGGAGCGCGGCACGGCTTTGAGATCTGCAGTGAGGAGAAACTGGCGCCCAACCTGCTTGATGTTGTCGAAGAGCTCTTGGGTGTGGCGGCCATGGAGCGTGTTGATGGCCTTGCCGAAGAGGTGGAGGTAGACGACGAGGGCGACCCCGTGCGCCGCGGCCGCGACCCCGCCCGCGGCCATGAGCGCCCAGTCGAGGCGGTCGGCGCAGGCGAAGAGGCGCTTGAATGGCACGGCGGCGGGTGGCGGCTCGGGTCCTTCGTCGTCCCCATCGCCAAGTCCGGGGCCGCCGTCATCGTCGGGGCCCGGCGGCGCGCCGTCACCGGAGCCGAAGTCGGCGGCGTAGGGGGAGGGGCGACTCAGGCGGCTCGGAGGTCTCGGAGACGGGCGTGAGCGGCTGCACGTGCGGCGGGGACCAGCTGAAGAGGCCCGCGACACCATGGCCGGCTGCGCGGGGCGGGTGAGGGTGGCTAGGGTTAGGGGAACTGCTCGCTGGGGCTGGCCGTGCCGCTGCTTTTGCGCGTGGCTGCGACGGACCGGCTGAAGGCTACTGGTCGGTTGCGACGGCCGTGGCGGCGAGAGATTTGAATGGCATGAGGTGGTGTGGTGGGGTGGTTGGTCGGCTGTGGTCAAACAAGGCGACGGGAAGAAAGAGCTGCGAGCGGAATGAATAGCTGAAAACGACTGGCCTAGCCTAGATTTTCGTCCCGGCGGAGGAATGCGGCGGCAGCGGGGCCTGATTTGCGCGGCGAGGTGGCCGGATCGGGGGTGAGGAAGAAGGGGATGAACAGTACCAGCCGGCAGCCGCTTCCTGGGTGGAGAGGAGTGACTAGTGTGAATACTCTACAGTGGTGGACTAGCTTGTGCAGTCCAGTCCCGTCGAGTCCAGGTTGGATCTAGTTTTCCTTCCATAGACACCCCGTTTTTCAGTTTTGTTTGGTAATCCTCATCTTTACTTTTATTATTTTTAACTTTTTTTTTAACTCAATAATGCTAAACCTACCGAGAGTTTTGTTATGAGCTGAAGTGGAACCATAGGGTTGGTCCATGCTTTTCCATATTCCATGATTGTAGGATCGTGAGGCGCCCCATAACTTCACGAGAAGGGATGCTCTCTCACAAAAGGGGGTCGCAGTGACCAGGAAACATAGGTCTTCGCAAAATCGTAAGACCATGTATGGGGGCTGACGGCTGCCCAGTGCCGAAAGGTCAAGGAAGTTGGTGAACTGGTGACAGGAAAGTCGACGACCGAAGCCCCGGTGAACGGTGGCCACCCCCACCCCATGTAATCTTGTAAGGCTGATCCTGTAAGTGGAGTTCGTAGACTTACCATTACTGTTTTTAACTTTATTAAGCAGGAAGGCACGCTACAACTCAATTTGTTTCTCGCAACACAATTCTTTGATTTTTAAACTTAGGCCTTGCGTTAAATTAGTAACGCCAATTGGTGGAAGATACAAAAGTGCTTAACCTGTTTCAACCTTGCTTCGCCCAACGCACACCAAAAGATGCCTAGGAGGCAGCCCACCGGCCGATGAGACAGCCCCAAACAACAGGGAGCCCCGCGAGGTGTCCACGATCTGGATCTGGCCGAAAGGCCCTCAATCTTCCACTGGATGTGGGAGTGTTCGCCAGACAACACCACAAACGGGCTCCCTATCCGTGTAGGAGTTGCCTCTTGGACGGACAGACTGCCCACCGCACCAGCTGCCGGAGAACGCCTCAAATTTGTCGCCCTCGAGGATTTTGAGTAGCATAATCAAAGGAGTGGGAGAAGAGAAGCAGGGTTGGAGAAGGAGGGGCCAGGGGCCCCATCGCTGTCCAGCCGTCGCCCGTCGGCGGTGACGGTGAGGGAGAGAGGGTGTTGATTGAGGGTAAAGCTATAGTAGGGTTTGGGTCGCCCCCGGGTCGATTTTTTGATTTGCATTTACCATTTGAAGAATCTTCTATCCAACCAAGGAACCGCTCTAGAAAGAAGGATCGAGGAGGCGAACCATTTGCCCCCAACTACATCGGGCAAGTTGTAGGTCCTTGCCTCCTCTCTCGGTTGTTTTGGCAATGGGAAGGGGGTGGGGACCTCGAGTTTTTGGCTCCGACATGTAGTTAGGGTTGACCTAGTACGCTAATTATATGGATGATAGAGTTTTTCTTTGGAATAAATTTGCACTCCTCTTCCTTCATCTCAGTGTCTCTCCAATCGATGGTGTTGGGGGGAGGGGCGAGTGCTCCGATTGTCTCGCCAGACTCTGGATCCGGTGAGATTCATGTTTGGTGGTCGGTGTTCAACACTCTCGCGGGTGGTGGTCACGCCATCTCTTGTAGTTGTGTGTTGGGTGTCTTATAGTTTGGCGCGTGGATGACGGTAGGCGACGATGTTCCTCTTCTACGACTGCTTGGATGGCAGTCTTGGATATAGTGATCACAAGGAAGATCCCAATCCTAGGTGCCATAAAGTCTCAGTCTCGTTCTTGTGGTGAGATGGTTCATCAGCTTGAAAAGCATCCTTGTATGCAAAAGTGTTCTCCGAGATCTTGTTATGTCGGCAAAGCAACGATGAGATATAGGCGACTAGGCGCAGAGGTAGTACTTTGTGCTCTTTTCGATAGTCGGTTTATCCTTTTAGCGAACCTGAGACTAGTTATACTGAGAAGTAACTTAGACTAGTAATATGCATATGTTACTAACTCCATAGTGTGGAGTGTCATATATGTGATAACATAGAGACCTTCATTAATTAAATTATAGACGTTAGTATTAGAGAGTGTGATGATAACATATTATGTTAGTACATTGGTCTCTTACATTATTAATTTGACGCATCATATTTTCTGCCTAGGTGACATGCATGTTATTACCTATGATACTTCTACTACTCGTAGTGGAAGCAGTGGTCTCTCATATTATGTTACTATCTTCCTCATTTTAATCTAGCTCCGTTTCTGGCCATTTTACTGTAATAAAACCTCCTCCCAATCTTAACGAAATTGCCTCTGAAAGTCGAGCTCGTTTGGTATCCATCATTTGGGCCTGGAATCCTGGAATTTATTTTGCAATTTCATCCCTATGTTGTCCTTAGACCTGTCATTTCCAAATTTCGGTGGCAGCTAAACATGTAGGTGTTTTTGAAATCATAATATAAATGAAATAAATCTATATATTCATTTTATTTTTACTAAATGAAATGAATACCTATGTGCCAAACGACCTCTTAGTGAAATTGGCACGCAATTCTTCTGCACAATATTGAAATAAAAATTAGCACAACGAGATAGATAATGGTGCTTAACTTTCCATGAAACTATGCCCACTGCCCTTAAGGAAAGGAGGGGTTTGGACACGAATCTGACACACATGGAAAGCCCCCATTAAACAAAGGGACGTACTACGCGTCCCCCGGGGGATCAAACCCTCCGATCCCCCGGGTCCCCAGCCGTTAGATCTAATGAATTTGTACCGTCTGATCGCGTCATCCTCTCTCTCTATGTCCACTACTGTGTCCGTGAACCGTCAAAGCACTGCAGAACAAAAACCATACGCTCTCACGCATGGGGAAGGAGCCAGATAAGGCTGACGCAGCGCAGCAAAGACGCCTCGCGAATTCACCGGCGTTCACTGCAGAAAATCGACGGCGGTAGGGAAGGCCCACATCCTCCGCTCCATCCTCTACGGTAGCAACACGGTCGGCTAGAGCTTGTAGCAGGTTCTTCAGCGCAGTAGCAGCGTCGGCATGCGCGTGCGCGCCGTCGTGAGCTTATAGCGGGGCATCCGGCACAAGTAGCGCCGCCATGAGCTTGTAGTAGCAGGTTGTGAGCTTATGTCAGGCCGTCGAGCACGGTAGGGCCGTCGAGCACGAGTAGCGTCGTCACGAGCTTGTAGCAGGGCATCCAACGCGAGTAGCAGCGCCGCCCGTGTGCTTGTAGCAGCACCATTGCGAGCTTGTAGCAGGCGTCGTCAGCCACGAGCTTGTAGCAGGGGCATCCAGCGAGTAGCGCCGCCGTGTGTGCTTGTAGCAGCACCATTACGAGCTTGTAGCAGGGCCGTCGACGCAGTAGCGAGCCGTAGCAGCACTATCGAGGGCTTGTAGCACGGCCGCCGAGCATTTAGCAGCTATGTCCGATGCTTGTAGCAGCCGTCATGGGATTATAGCAGCTCCATCACTCACATGTAGCAGGCATCCGGCGCTTGTAGCAATGACCACAAGGTGGCCAGCGTGCCGCCATGGTACTGCAGCGACGAGTGGTGTGCGCGTTCGGTGTGCGTGGGCGCGGTGGAACACACATGCAGCAGACGCGGCGCTCCGCGCTACCGGCGCCAGAGACCATCGTCGTCAATTTCACGAGCCACCGCGTGTAGCAGCGGACGCCACCGCCTGTGCAGCCGTCTTCGCCGCGTGTAGCAGCCTCCACCGCCGAGCGTGTACCGGACGTTGCCGCGCCGTGTAGCAGCCTCCACCGGCTCATGTAGCAGCCTCCACCGGCTCATGTAGCAGCAACTTCCATCCGTAGCAGCGTTTGTCGTTGCCGTCGTCGGCGCCTTGCAGCAGCACGCGTGACAGATTGACGAGAGTTCTTGACGACAGCGCGCAAGGAAGGGAAGGCCGGGGCATCACACAGGGGGCGCGCCGAGGGAGGAGCGGGGCGGGGCACCGAGGGAGGAGCAGTGAGCATCGCAGGGGAGAAGCAGTCGTGAGTGCCATGGACTTTTGGTTTAGGAAGGATGGAAGAGACAATCCTGGAGATAAGATTGTGGTGGTGGGACGCGAGTCACGCGATTCCCCGGGTGAACGGTATCATTTTCCTTAAACAAACGTCTTTAAAACTGATGAAGTGGAGTTACGATTAGTGTGAGTTGGATTTGCCGAGAATATAAGCACACAGGAGGGGCCAGCGTCGCTTTTGGGCTGCGGCTGGGTTGAGATTCTCTGAAGAAAAGGTGGTATTAATTACTTAATTTTTAGCCAAAAAAAGAGGGGTTAATGGCCTCGAACGGGTCCGGAGAGGTGTGCTCGGCCTGTGACGGAGTCCGGCCCGACCACGGCTCGTACCAAAGCCTGATTCCGGTTCAAAGGCTGCTCGGTATAATAGAGCGAGATCGAGCAGAGCAAGGCCACCGCGGACCCGTGCCCTGACCCTGACGTCGTACGTCCCGATGGAGGAGACACCGACGGACAAGATGGAGGAGAAGAAGAGGGGTCGTATGCGGCCCGACGAGGAAGTCGAGAGTTACATGTTGTCAGTGGCGGTGAACGTAGAGCTGCCGCCCGCCGCCGCCGTGGTCGGCTATGACGCCACCGAGGACGACGCACCTATAGCGGACGTCGAGATCGCGACCGAGGAGACGAAGAGGGACCGTATGCCCGACGATGAAGTCAAGAGCTACATCATGTCCATGGCGGTGAACCTAGAGCTTCCGCCGCCCCGCCACCGCGGTCGGCGATGACGCCGCCGAGGAGGAGGAGGACGGCGAAGACATACCTACTATAGCGGCGAAGCCCCTGCAGGCGATGGACGAGGAGGTCGTGGAGCTGCTGCGGTGGCTGAGGGAGCGACAGGCTGTCCGCAGGGAGCAGCAAGCGGCTCGCATGGAGACGATGTACCACATCATGGAGGAGAACCAGGCCCGAATCCGCATCGAGTTGTGCGCCAAGGGGTACGTGGAGGTGGAGGGTGACGAGGACGAGAGAGTCGACAGGATAAACGAGTTCAGCAGGGAGCTGTGGAATGAACACAAGAGTAGAATCCGACCATAGTACCTAGCTTGCTCGTATGTTCAATACAGTCACCGACCTTTTAAATACGTGATTTTTACGGTACCTAAATACGTTACGGTCACGATATGTGGGGGCTAAGTGAGAAGCGGTCATTTTTTTCGGGGTTTGTTTGCAAAATCGTCTCTACTGCTCTCCGCGAGAAATTCACAAATCGCCCGTTGTTGCCCCTCTCCAGTTTGAACCCTAGCAACGCCCTCCCTCCTGTTGCTTGCCGGAGTAAGTCCGTTGTCACCGTAGTAGGTCCGTTGTACCCTATCCGCCATGTCGGCTCAAGCTCTTTCGTCTCTGCTTTGCGCCATTGTGCCCCTTCATCCCGATCATCACGTGCCCCGTTGTGGTCGTCTTGTGCAACAATCTCGCTCCGGCACGAAGGAGATGACTCGTATGGGTCTAAAATCAAGTGGCCCAAATTAACATGGGGTAAGGTCAATGTGCTACTTTTGTTTGAGAAATTTGAAGATTTCGCTAATTTTTGCGAGAGTTGAGTCCAACACTAGCTACTAGAAAACGCCTATAGCAGCATGCACTACCCCCGATGAATACAAAAATAGGTACGTCGGTGCTACTTACCCTAGCAAACGATGCTCGCTATGCGCCAGTGATGCCGTCCATATCGCCGGCGCACCATCTTCTTTACGCGTCGGCTGTATGGCTCCCCCTACCCATATATACCCCATCCAGACCTTGCCCCGCTCGTATAGTCGCCGCACCAGTATAGTGGTGCACCAGCCGTATATAACGTATATACTGGTGCAACAGCGTATAGGAGCTTGATATCCGGGAAGTCTTTCTGGCGTATCTCAGGAGTGAGGGCCCAGCTAGCGATCGTGGCTTCCCCATCGTCATAAGCCACGTCCGTAGCATCACTCCCGCACGCCCAAGCATCTCCGGAAAAAGAACGGCAACGCACACTACAGGAAACAGGGAATAGGCCGACGGCCATACCCCGTCGGCGTAGCCACCGAAAACCGTCGGCGTAGGCTACGCCGACGGCTACCGTCGGCGTAACGGCGTCGGCCTACCTTCCCGTAGGCGTACACTAAAATCCTGTCGGCGTATCTGACCCCGTCGGCGTACGTTGTAGGCCGACGGCTATAGGGTACCGTCGGTCTACACACCGTCGGCATAGTCTCTGTGGGTCCCACTTGCACCAGCTAACAGCCGTTAACGGCAGGCGATGTACGCCGACGGCAAGGCCGCCGGCCTAGGGTGCCACGTGTTGCGTGGGGTGCCACGTGTTGCCTTAGGCTGGCCCGCGTAGGAGTATACGCCGACGGCCATCCCGTCGTCCTAGCTAGCTGTACGCCGACGGCCATCCCGTCGGCCAAGACCAAGCCGTGCCATATGGTCATTAGCTACGCCGACGGCAATGCCGGCGGCGTTAGCTCTGTCCAGTTTTTTTCTTTTATTTTTGTTTGTTTCTTTCCTGCATATTTTAAATTCCCACAAACAATTCATATATTAAATTCCCACAAACAACACATGCACATGGACACAAACATATAAGATCATCCATACATATATAGGTACATCATCATCCACACATAGATAGGTACATCATCATCCACACATAGGTACATCTCTAAGTGCATCCTAACACATGCACATCCCTACACCTCCGGAGAGCTACTCGAGAGACCCATGTCTCCCCGCGCAAAGAAAGGTGAAGCTTGACGTCGAGTAGCCGCTGTCGAACCAGCACCGGAAGAAGGAGAAGTACCGCCATGACCACCACCACCGGTAGAAGGAGAAGCACTGCCACCCTCAGCACGATGGAAAGAAGGAGAATCACCGCCACCGCCACCACCACCACCACCACCACCAGCGGAAGCACCAGGAGAAGCACGGCCGGTATGAACCGGTGTCATCGCGCGCGAGATAGTCGGCGAGGCATTAGGACGACCAAAGTGTGTATTGCCAGAGCATCCCGGTCCCTTCATGTTTGAGGCAGAGTTAGCAACCACCAAGACACAGGTTTGTTGTAACAACCGGTTTGGCAAAAAAACTTAACGGGGTCCCTGAGTAGAAGGTCAAAGCATATTCGTCCTTTGATGGGAAGATTGGCTGCGGCCCTGGCCTAGGTGGCCGTAGAGAGTGGCTCGCCTCCAAAGGCCATAAAACCTCTCCAAAAGCTGCAAGATAGTTTAGATGTGAGGCGTTGCAGAAATAAAGATTCAAACTAGGGAATGCGAGACTTGTCATATTTTGCAAAAATAAAGGTGGAAACTTACATCATCGCGTAATCGCTAACGCTTTCGTGGGCCGCTTGGGTGCAGGACCACGTCTCGGCGTCACCAAGTGTTCATAAAGCCTTGTAGGCAGCGTCCAAAACAAAGCTACAATTTCAAAAACAATGAATCTTGTCAACTTAGCCACTCACGAATGATTTTCGGAAATATGATGGAAATGAGAAAAACTTACATCGTTGTTTCGGTTAAGGCCGCCAGGCGGGATAGCGGGGTCGTCGGCGGTGAGGGTAGCCTTGATCCGCGTGAGGCTCAAAGCAGGAGTTCGCGGGATCACCCTATCGAGAATCTTAAAACGGCCGTGCTCCCGGCCGCGCCCCGCCACAACCACCGCTCTCTCGTCGATCTCCGCTGCTCTAGGATCTTCCACCTCCGGATGAAAACCAGTGAACGCCTCGAGGTAGTTAGCACCATCCTCCTTGGCAGTGCCATAGAACTCTGGAAGCGAGGGCTGAGGCTG
Organism: Avena insularis; assembly: GCA_023614405.1. Taxonomy (NCBI): domain Eukaryota; kingdom Viridiplantae; phylum Streptophyta; class Magnoliopsida; order Poales; family Poaceae; genus Avena; species Avena insularis. The sequence continues at coordinate 411,882,097 of CM042691.1, forward strand.
GGACATATCAGGCTTCTTCTGCTTCATCATTTCCCATACTTCATAGTCAGAACAAGGCCTCTCTAGATGTGTCTCCTGCATGGACAAAAAATGTTATGCGTAGGGTTGAACAACGCACTCTCTTGGTGGTTTAGGCTTGTTTAGGTCGTATCTACATGGAAAACCAAGTATAGGCCCAGGGTTCCACCGGTCTACCCTCGTTTGACCCGCGGCGGGAGCCTACTCCTACATGTCCAGCACACTTCTATAGGTGTTATCGCATGCAACGTGGACGGTCACACCCCGGAGGTAGTTAGCACCATCTAGGGGCAATCCATCACCCTTGTGCATGTATTCTAGGGCCACACGCATGTTCCCGTGGCATCCCGACACTCGGGCGGTTCTTTTCCAACGAAACCCTAATCCGAGGGACCATGGTTCACCCCGTAGCATTCTCCGTCGAGGGTTGAACAACGCACTCTCTTGGTGGTTTAGGTTTGTTTAGGTCATATCTACATGGAAAACCAAGGATAGGCCCAAGGTTCCACACGGTCACCCTCGTTTGACATGACGGAGCCTACTCCTACATGTCCAGCACACTTCTCTAAGTGTTATCGCATGCAACGTGGACGGTCACACCCGGGAGCTAGGTTTCCATCTAGGGGCAATCCACCACCCTTGTGCATGTATGCTAGGGCCACACGCATGTTCCCGTGGCATCCCGGCACTCGGACGGTCCTTTTCCGACGAAACCCTAATCCGAGGGACCCACGGGTCTACCCCCGTAGCATTCTCCGTACGAGGGTTGAACAACACACTCTCTCGGTGGTTTAGGTTTATTTAGGTCATATCTACATGGAAAACCAAGGATAGGCCCAAGGTTCCACCGGTTTCCCCTCGTTTGATCCGCGGCGGGAGCCTCCTCCTAGCTACATGTCTAGCACACTTCTATAAGTGTTATCGCATGCAACTAATATACTTTTTTGGTAGTTTAGGTTTGTTTAGATTATTACAACGCATGTGTATTTTTTTGTTTTTTGTTTTATATTTATGTTTTAGCATCGCGTTTCGGAAGATTCGCGTTGTTATTTTATGTGTTTGGCGCGGGATATAGAAATGTGAGGTGCAATCTCCAAGTTATCTATAAATTATATCTACATCAAAATTATTGTGGAAAATAAATAAATGAACTATATGAATTTGATACTTGGCACAAATAAAAAGATAAAGGAAAAACACTTGGTAGGCTAAGTAACATTGCCGTCAAACCATCCACTACCACCACTACGGTAGTGGCTAATATCATCTTCTCATGTCCTAACGCCGCTCATACGCTAACCCGCCCACCTCTCTAGTTACGCCGACCAGATTTCTCACATCGACGAGCAATCAGGCCGATTTGGGTCTCTGCCGATTGATTTTGGTGGCCGACCACCGTCGACCGTGGTCTATATCTGACGGGATAGCTAGGCCGACGGCCTCCAATTCTTGAGCCGTCCATCTCATACTGACGGCCCGACAATTTGCTTGGTGATAGCCCGAGGCCGTCGGCGTATTCCCTTATTCCTGTAGTGGCGTGCCCGCAAATGCCCTCAGCTCGCGTGGTGACCACCAAGATTAAGCTATAGAATAATTATGCACGGGTGGTAAGTGTGGGTCTCACCTAGGTCGTCTTTTTTAGTTTTAGAAAAAAAATGATAAAAACTTCAAATTTGAAAATCCTTTGAGATGTACTTATGTTACTTGATTTAGTTATTAGAAAAATTAACAAACATGGATTTCTACATATTTTGTTAAAAATGTTATGTGCCGGTAAGTTTTGCATATGACATCAGATCAAGAAGTTTTTTATATGAAAAATCATTCACACAAAAAGTTAGATCCGATTTCAACCGCTTTTGGCCGTTTACCAATTTTTAAGAATCCTCAAATTCAAAAGGGATTTCTTATATGATTTTTTTTAAGATTTTGATACTATTAAATGAATTTTATTTCAAAAACCTTGCAGTATAATATTAAAAGGACATGATGCATGATGAAAATATGATATGGATATCATATTTGGATTCCTCTCATTTTTCTGATTGATTTAGACATATTATTTACCGAATTCTAATTTATGGATTTAAATATATGAATTATTTCGTATTAAATAGAGAAAGTCAAAAATAAAATAAAATTCATTTTATTGTTATTTGAATTTAAGATATTTATTTATTAATTATTGTTGTTTACTTAAACAATTTTTTAAAATTCAAATAATGGCCCAGTTCTTTTATCGGCTTCTCCGAGAAGCTGCCCTACCCCCAGCTTCCTGGGTAAGCCGGTTCAAAAATATTATGAGGCTTCCAAAGTGGTTAAAGATAAATTAATTTGAAAGCCTCACAAAATTTTAGAACCGGTTTTCCTAGGAAGCTGGGGTAGGGCAGCTTCTCGGAAAAGCCGCCAAAAAAACTTGCCTGAACAAAGATCGCCCAGAGCAAAGATCGCCTGAACAAAGATCGCCCAGAGCAACCACCTTAAGCAATAACTTGCCTGAACAAAGATCGCCCAGAGCAACCAACCGATGCAGAACAAAGTCAGGTACTCCACAAAATGAAGAACAAGGATACAAGGAAGCCACGTCCATCAAAGGGAAATTAATATGTATTAATGTATATATACTATAAAGGAACCTAAATGTGTTGTACATACATAACATCCACAATTATTCAGCTACAACCTTCCAATGCCAACAAAGAACTGATCATCTACCTAAGGAGTAGTATAGTACAATTATTACAATTTTTCTTCTCTTATCTTCTTGCTGCTGCTCTGCACCTTTCATTTCCTCCGGTGGTGAAGATGAGATGGATATCAGTTGTAGTCGTCTCTGCCTCGCCCGGGCAGCTTCTGCTGCTGCTGGACGACGAGCCTTGCCGGGAGCGGGCGGCCGGTGCCGGAGCCTCCGCAGCTGCGGCAGCGCTTGCGTCCGGACCCGGAGCAGGACCCGCAGCCGACGTCGCCGTCGGACCAGCGGTTGCAGAGGCAGTCCTCCCGGCCGGTGCCGCTGCAGGTGGAGCAGCGCGGCCGCGCGTCCCACCTTGAAGCCGCCGGCAAGCCGTCCTCCTGGCCCATGGTCCGGTTCGCCATCACCACGCCCGCCAGCATCCCGAGCCCAGCTGACGCGATCACTACCGGCCCAACCATCTTCGCCGCGGAGTCCAAGAACCTCTGCTTCTTCGGCGCTCAGAGAGATCGCTAGCTTGCTAATGGAGATGGACCAAAGGAGCAGGATGAGGATGACGAGGAGTATGAGTTGTTTTCTTGCTCGCCTGGTACTTGTAGGGATGGAAGAAGATTTTTAGTGTGTATGTGTGGCCGGGAGGTGGTGGTGGCGATTATGTGTTGGAGAGGAGGCTACGAAGGGGGGTTGCGTGCCGGCTGCGGTGTGGGCGGGTTAGCATAGCTTGGATGGTAGCGGCGGCGGGGGAAGGGAAGGCGTGTCCTCCTTCTTACCTTTGCTTGCCTGCTTGGTCTGCAGCTCCGGCCGTACGTATCTGTCGGCTACTCCGTGCCTTCCGATGAGTTGTACCATTCGCTTGCGCCTTGCTGTTCCGTGCGTGCCTGCTTTGCTGAGTTTTAATAGCATAAAACTATCACAATTGAGATGAATTTTATCATTTCTCTTAAAATAGGCTTTCGCCTCGCTTTATATATAAAGCAACCGTCCACCACAACAAGCATCCAAGGGTCACAAACAAGCACAACACAAATGCTGGGGCCACAGCACAAACCGACCCAAAAAAAGACAGAGAGAAAGACGGCTACGGTGGAAGGGGCCATCTCGCCCGCCGAAAGAACGCCAAAGTGGAGCTACGCCGGGCTAGGGGGGAGATGCCTAGCCGCCTCCAAGAGCTGACTGAGGGTAGCGTCCAACCTCGCCTTGTCCCGCTGCCTACACAATGGGTACCAGAGCTGCAGAGAAGCCAAAAAGCGGAAAACCGAGTCAGAGGCACGCCTAGGGAGAATCTTTTCGATGACCATCTTGTTCCGAATGTTCCAGAGGGACCATGACATCGCTGCAAACACTAGCCAGAATAGGCGTCGGCCCTTCCCAGGCCGGTTTGCATGCGAGTCCAGGAATTCACCGAGATCATGGGCCAGCCAGTCCGGGCCCAAAGCCTCTTTGGTGAAGTTCCACAGAAACCGGGCCATGGACGGTGAACATTATGTGGGTGCCCGTTTTGGGGATCCCGCATAGTGGACATAACCCATCCCCCGGCCCCTGCCTCTTGGTCACCTCCACCCCCGAAGGGAGCCTATCGCGAAGGAGTTGCCACACAAAAAAATTTATCTTCAGTGGGAGGTGGGCCTTCCAAAGGGGCTTGGTCCAGGGGAGAACCGTGCGTCCTAAAAGGGCCCGATAGGCCGACCAACCGAGAAGGATCCTGAAGGAGTGAGGGTCCAAGATACACTATCGGGTTCGTCTGCCAAGGAGGTTGGGAGCTCCGCCCTAAGTTCCCTCCACATTTTCCTCCGGATCAAGGCATGCCGGAACGAGATGTTCCATGTACCTGCCAGAGCGGCGGAGGATACACGGAGCGTTGGATTGGAACAAATGGCGAAGAGGCTCGGGTATACCTCGCGTAGCGGACGTTCCTTGAACCAGGAATCCAGCTAGAACATGGTCCCCTCCCCATTCCTAATGGACAGAGAGACCCCAAGCCTGATCTCGTTCTTGATCTCTTGGATTGAGTGCCAGAACTGGGAGCCGTCAAGGCGGTCGCAACCCAGAAGAGGGCGACCGCGGAGGTATTTAGCCTTAATGAGCTTAAGCCAGAGAGCTCCCTCGTTGCGGAGGATGCGCCAAACCCATCTAAGCATTAGGGCCTTATTGAACTGGCGGGATGCGAGAATACCTATGCCCCCAAAATCCTTGGGGGCGCAAATGTCACCCTTGACCATGTGGTATTTCTGCACCCAAGGGGTCTTGCCAAGAACCTCGACAACTCCTTGTCAAAGCCCATGCACCCCTCGGGAGGAGGTACATGCCCATCATATACATGGGTGCTAGACAGCAGGAGTCGATCAGACGGTCTTGTTGCTTTTAGACGTGAATCTCCCACACCAGGTTCGGACCTTGGCGCACCCTGTCACGAGCGGTCCAGTCCCGATAAGGATCACGTGTCGCGAGCATCCCTAGGTAAGTTATGGGGAAGGAGGCAAGCCGACAATTAAAGTTGTTAGCTATCCTCTGCTGCTCGTCCTGAGAGAACCCTAGTGCGATAATATCACTCTTGTCGAAGTTGATGCGGAGACCAGACATCTCCTGGAAGCATAGTAAGAGGAACTTGAGGTTCGCAATGTCCAACGTTGAGCCTTCAATCATGATCATTGTGTCGTCTGCATACTGGAGCTGTGTGATACCCCCTCCTGGGATAAGGTGGCCTACCACTCCGGAGATGTGGCCAGCCGCCTTGGCTTTTTCAAGCATCTCCGCAAGGGCGTCTATCGCCGTGTTGAAGAGGAGGGGGGACAAGGGGTCACCCTGGCGAACACCACAGGACGGGAGTAAGTAAGGTCCAATCTCACCGTTGATGTTAATCGCGTTACTCCCGGTCATAACGAATTGCATCACCCAGGTGATCAGGCGGTCATCAAATCCTCGTCTAATGAGGACCTGCCGAAGGAACTCAAGATGGCAGTTTTACCCGTGGGGACGGGTACCCGCGGGGAAATACCCGATAAGAAGCGGGCATGGGGGGCAAATCACCTCCACGGGGATGACGGGCGGGTACCCGATAAGCTGGCGGGGCGGTGATGGGGAGCAAATTCCCTCCACGGGGACTCCATGGATACTCGAGACCCACCCGTCAGTCTAATAAAACAACGCATGTAGATAAAAATCCCTAAGCCCAGTAGCCCAGTTCGTTCATTCGCTCCCCTCGTCTGTTCGTCCCCCTCATCGCTAGTCCTCCCCAGCCGCCAGTGCCCCAACCGCCAGGAGGAGCTCGTCGCTGGCTGCAAGTGCAGGGAGGAGCTCACGACCGACGTAACCCTTCATCTGCTCACCTGCATTAGATTCAGATCGATGGAGGCGTTCTCTACATTCGCCCACCTGCATCAGCTTGTCGCCACCTCATTCCTAGCATCCTCCCGCGTCATCTCGTCGGCTTCCTCCTGCATCTGTCCGCCTCGACGTGGGTGGCAAGGTCCCCATGGAGACCCCGACGAGGATCGGGTACCCGTCCTTCGCGGGGATGGGGGTCATTTGCCCCCCGATAGCTTCATGGGGATTCACGGGTATGGGGATTCGCGGGGATCGGGGCGGGTATGGTGGAGCCATACCCGACCATACCCGGCCCCGTTGCCATCTTGAGAAGGAACCGCCAGTCCAGACGGTCGTAGGCCTTCTGGAAGTCTAGCTTCAAGAAGATGCCCTTCAGACGTCTGGACTTGATCTCATGGATGATCTCATGGAGAGCCAAAATCCCATCATGTATAAATCTGCCCTTGAGGAAGGCGAATTGATACTGATGGGTGAGGCGCTCCAAGACCGGAGCCAGGCGAGAGGCGCAAACTTTCGCGAAAAGCCGTTGAATAACATTTAGGACTGTGATGGGCCGGAATTGGCGGATGTCCGAGGCCCCTATCACTTTAGGGATCAAGGTGATAACCCCCAGATTCAGCCGTCCCATCACGAGAGTCCCCGTGAAGAATTCCTGGAACATGGGCATAATGACCGGTTGGAGTTCCCTCCAGAATGTCTGGAAGAAAGCTACGGGGAGGCCATCAGGTCCCGGGGCGGAGTTGGCCTTCATGGCCTTCATCGCCTGCAACCTCCTCCGCGTAAACGGGAGTGTGAGTTCCGCTGCTCGCCACCGTGACTCGGCCCTAATCAGCCAGAAGTCCACTGCCAACACGACCCCCGTAGGGGGACCTGCCGAGAAGAGTTCCTTGTAGAAGGAGTAAATATGGGAGGAGAGCGCCCCTGCCTCCTCGATGAGGCTATCACCGGCCCAGAGGCAAGGGATCGGACATTTCCTACGGCGTCCATTGGCCACCGCATGGAAGTATGCTGTGTTCGCATCCCCCTGGAGGAGCCAGTTTTGACGGCTATGCTGCCTCCAAAACAGCTCGTCCCCCTGGTAGATCTTGACTAAAGAGGTCTCTAAGGCATAACGGTGGGACCATTCGTCAACGGATAGTCCCACCGAGTCTGCCGCCAGGTCTAGGGTGCGGATCTCGTCCAGCAGCGCCCCCTTCTGGAGTCTCGTTGCTACGCCCAAATTGCCCCCCAGCCCCTCATGAACTGGCGGGCTGTTTTAGCACAGTGGTGCCACACGTCCACTGCATTAAATCGCCTAGGGGGTGAGCCGCCGTCGCTAACCACTTGGCCTGAACCGCCTCCACAAAACCAGGCTGGTGGAGCCATAAGTTCTCGAAATGGAAGCGGTTCAAACGAGGTGGCGAGCTCTCCCCTGTCGATAGAAGGAGAGGAGTGTGGTCCGAGCCTACCCTGGTAAGCGCCCGAAGGGAACATAGAGGGAAGGCTACCTCCCAATCAACCGATACCAGCACACGGTCGAGGACGCTCCTGACGGGATCAACCCTGTTGTTTGTCCACGTGAACCGGACACCCACTCGCGTGATCTCTCTAAGAGCGAGGTCAGCGATACAGTCATTGAACATCCGCATGCGCGGGATATCCATATTGCGGGTGCTCTTGTCCTCATGGGAGCGAATCAGGTTGAAGTCACCCGCGACCACAACCAGAATGGAGCAGCGCTCGACCTTGGCTTTCAGCTCCTCAAGGAAGGCTGGGGAACGACTATGATCCGCGGGGCCATAGACGATGATGACCTCCCAACGGAAGCTGGATCGTCTATGGGTGAGGGCCATGCTCACAAAGAATTCCCCACGGTCCATATCATCCACCTCAAAGGTATCCTCCTTGACGCCAAGGAGGATACCCCCAGAGTGGCCCGACGCTGGTAGCCAGTTCCAAGCAAATTTGTGTCGTGACAAGCCCTGGAGTTCCGAGATCTGGAAGTCTTGTTTGATAGTCTCTTGGAAACCTAAGATGTCGACATTCTCCTGGTGCATGTAGTCCTTTATTTGGCGTTTGCGACCATCATTCCCAAACCCCCTAATGTTCCAAATGAGAGCGATGATTGCTGGCCAATTCATTGGATAGCATTCTGGGGTTTGGTCCCCTTAGGAGGGACGGATCGTGTCTTTACTGCAGGCGAAGGTCTGGAGCTCGGTCTCGGCGGCCTCCCAACTGACCCCCCCACTAAGGGGATCTCCTGGGTGGCGGCCGTGAGGCGCTGCTGAGGAGAACCCACCCTCCTGGAAACGGGATCAGATGTCCCAGTTCCTGGCGGTGTCGAGGTTTCCCCTTGCTGGCGTGCAACACGTGCGCGCGCAGCGGCGAGGGACACCTCGTAAATCTCCTTAGCTCTAATCACCTTGATCTGATCGAGTCTCGGGCCTCGCCCCCCGCGGAAGACCACGCCACTGTCCACAGCCACTTGTGCGAGGTGTTCAAGTGGAAAGTCATCTAGAACCGAGAATCTGGAGCCTGAAGAGGGCGGGTGGGAAGGAGGGGGAGGGGCTTTCTGAGAAGTACCTGGATCAAGGTTGCGGGCGGCCGTCCTCTGGGACGCCAGCTGGGACACCGTGGGCACCATCCCCGGGCTCTCCGCCCTGACACGCGCCAGCCGTGCACTGTGGAGCGACGGAGGAGGCACAGGGCGGGGAGGGCGGGGCTGGCGAGTCTTGGAGCCGGCGGCGGGGGTGATGGGGAAGACCGCCGCTGGCTCGTCAGGGTGAGGTGCCGGGGTTGCGGGAACCAACGCAGGAGACCCCCGGGGTGAGGCTGGAGTGGATTCCGGGGAAAGCTCGTAGCGGAGGACTCCGGGGGAGCAGGGAGATGAGGGGGTTGTGACAACCATCCCCACGCTCTCGGAGTCGCAGTCAGACTCCACCTGAGTCTCCTCCTGAGTCACGCCGAGGGTCACCAAGGTGAGCGGGTCCATAGCCATGTGACCGGTAAACCCCTCGGCCAGACTGAAGTTGGAGTCGTACTGAGCGATCTAGAGAGTGGGAGGGCTCTGTGAGGAGGGCGCCAAAGGCATCTGGTGGGTCGCAGACGGAGCAGCGGAGGTCGTGCCCGCGGGAGGGGGAGCTGGGGGGAGAGGGCCGGGGTCCGAGACTCCCCTCCCAGCTCGTCATCGTCAGAGTCTTCCCCTGATGAGCTCCCTCCTCTAGAGGAGTGCTCGCCAGCGGGAGGGACCGAGGAGGGCGAGGGAGCCCGTCGGCGGCCTGGTCCTCATCCAGCTCAACTGTCAGGATCCTCCCCTCCATGCCGAAGTAGAAGGGTGGGAGGGGCCCTGGTAGTAGAGCTGGATCAGGGCAGAGCACCTGCATGCGGATCAGGCCCTATCCCACGCGAGAGGCCTCGTCCACCATCACCAACTTGCCCACCGCCTACGAGACGAGCTCAAGGATGGGAAGCGTTCGCACTCGCGCCTCCTCAGGGAAGCCGAGGATCCGCACCCACACCGCAGAGAGGGTCGAGGACGTCGCAGGGTGGGCGGTCGAGGGCTTGATGGAGATCTGCACCTTGCTGGTCGGGAGTGTGACAGCTGTGCTGCAGGCGCTGACGGAGAGAATCTCGGCCGATGGGAAGGTCACCGTGAACTAGGACGGGGAGATCTCACGAGCGCTCTAGGTATGGCCCGACATCATCCGTCGGAGCTCCTCCTGGATGAACTCCGCCGAGATCACCACCGAGTCTGGGAGCTCCTGTCCCGCAATCATGGTGACCAACGCCAGGTTCTTGGGCACCGTCATCGCCACCCCTCCAATGTCGATGTAGTAAAACCCCCTGCAATGGAGTGCACGAGGTACTCCAGCTACTGGGAGGCTCGGCGCGGAAGGGTGGTTCCGAGGGGGGCGGTGCCGGCGCCGGGGGCTGCCGCGGTCTTCTTATTCTTCTTCTTCTTCTTCTTCTTCTTCTTACTCTTCTTCTTTTTCTTCTTCGGTTCATGAGCCCCGGTGAATTGTCATGTGGATGGCGAGGCGAGGGACCTCCCTGTCCCTCCGCCAGGCCGGCGCCGTCCTTGTTGGAATTATGCCCTAGAGGCAATAATAAAGATGTTATTATTATAATTCTTGTTCATGATAAAGTTTATATTCCATGCTAGAATTGTATTAAGCGGAAACATTAATACTTGTGTGGTTTGTAAACAACACCGTGTCCCTAGTACGCCTCTATGGACTAGCTCATTGATTAATGATGGTTAAGGTTTCCTAACCATGGACATGAGTTGTCGATTAATAATGAGATCATATCATTGGGAGAATGATGTGATGGACAGACCAAAACTAAGCGAAGCAATTAGATCGTGTCATCGTGTTCATCTTTGCGAAGCTTTTCTTGTGTCAAATATTGTATTCCTTAGACCATGAGATAATACAACTCCCTGGTATCGAAAGAAAGCTTTGAGGTCATCAAACATCATCCTATGAGAGGGTGATCATAAAGGTGTCTCTCAGGTGATCGGAAAGTGCCTGTTGGGTTGTATGTATCGAGATGGGATTTGTCCCTCCCAAGTCGGAGAGATATACTTCGGGCCCACTCGGTAATCGATATCAACACCGCTTGCAAGCATGTGGTTAAGGAGTTAATCACAAAGTGATATCGGATTACGGAACGAGTAAAGTACTTGCTGTGAACGAGATTGAACTAGGTATGACGGCAAGCGATTGAATCTCGGGCAAGTAAAATATCGCGAGACGAAGGGAATATATATATGGGATTGATTGAATCCTGGCATCGTGGTTCATCCGATATTATCATCGATGAATGTGTGGGAGTCAATATGGGTTTCCAGACCCTGCTGTTGATTATTGATAGAAGATCATGTCCGCATATTCTCGAACCCGCAGGGTCACACACTTAACGTGTCTCGACGCTAGGATAGATTGGATATTTGGTTTATGAGTTTTTGTTCGGAGTCTCGAATGGGATCCGGGACATCACGAGAGGTTCCGGAATGGTCCGGAGAATAAGATTCATATAAGGCAGTGCAGTTTTTGGAGTTCGGATTGTTCAAGTTAATCGGTATTGTCTAAGCTTCTAGAACCTTCCGGAAGGGGACCAACGTGGCCCCACCTTCCGGAGGGGCATGGGCCTATGAGGGAGTCCTGGCATTGGGCAAGGGGCACAAGGCCCCATAGGGCCCAACTGTCAGCTAGGGTAAAACCCTAGATATACCTTCTAGAAGGGGTTTCCTTGCCCCCACTCCTCCTCCTTTGGCCGGCCTAGGGATTGGGGAGGGTTAGGCTGCGCCACCCCTCTATATAGAGGGCTGGGGCGCACCACCCCCACACCTTCCCTCCAACCCTAGCCCTGCCGCCCTCCTCTCTCCTCCCGATCGCTTGTGGCGAAGCCTCTTGAAATTCTCCACCAATTGCACCGTGCCGTCGCGTTGTAGATCCAACCCATCTCTCCACCATACTTGCTGGACCAAGGAAGAAGGAGATGTCGAGGTGCTGCACGTGTGCATCTCACGGAGGCATCGCCACTTGTGGTGCTAGATCGGATCGGATCGCGAGGAGGAGAAGCGAGTACGACTACATCACCCACGTTCCGACGAACGTTCCGCTGTGCGAATCTTCAAGGGTATGAAGATCTAATCCAATCTCTCTCGTTGTTTGCATCTCCTAGATTAGATCTTGGCTTCCCTCTGTTCGCATCCGTAGAAAATTTTGATTTACTATGCCGCGAAACCTTCTCTGTCTCCACTGGCCGCGAGGGCTGAACTCGCAGCCAGCCTCACCGAGCCGCTGACCCTCCGGGGATGGCTCCCTGCGGTATCCCTCCCGCCCCGCGTGCCCGAGGTGGCCTAGCGGCCGCTGCCCCCCACGAGGCGGCGACCTCTCCTGCCCCTGAGAGCGTCGGGGAGAGGGGGCGCGTCTCGGGGACCGCGGGTGGGCCGGGGACCAGCGTCCCGGCGGCCGGTAGGCCGGTGCCCGAGCATGGCGCGCAGGAGGTGAGCGGCGACCGGGGGAGCTGCGGCGGGCCGGCGCCGGGGGAGGGAGAGGGGGCGCTTGCGTGAGACGGCCTCGGCGTAGGTCATGGGGCCAACAGCGCATGGGCCAGGGGACGCGGTGGCCGGCGGCGGGAGGGGGGGATCTGGTGGTTGCAGCCGATCGAGGTCGGGGGTGGCGGCGGAGTGGATGAGGCAGGGGGAGATGCGACCCGGTGGGACCAGCGACTAACCCTAAGTGGCTGGCCTCCCGACGGAGGAGCCCCAGGACGGCCCAGCTGGCCCACCCGCGAGGCTTGGTCGGCCTGCAGGCGGAAGTCTTGGGCCCGCCAGCCCTGGACCGGGAAGGGGCCGACGATGGGCCCAATTCCAACCAACGGCCCACCCCGAGGCGGACGGGCGGCCTGGACTTGGAGCTCCGAGGGCGGCGCCCGCCGAGGTTAATCAGCCGGCGCGCCGGCGAGAAGCCATGGGAGACCCCAACAATTCTTCCGACGCCGCGCTAGCACCAGTCAACCCCTGCCCGGACAAAGGCGCCCGCGACGGAGGCGAGGACCTCATCCTCGGAGGAGCCGAGCCTCACCGGCGAGGATGAAGCGGCGAGGCGCCGCCGCCCTGGAGGGCCGGGCATGGCGAGCCACCCCCAAGAACTCAGCCAACGTGGGGGAAGCCGGGGGGGGGGGCATCTCCGGGCCAGCTCCGCAGCGGCCTCCTCTTCCTCCGCGACCTCGTCGGCGACGTCAGCCCACCGGCGACCACGGATGCTGCCTGACTCCGGCGAAACGCCATTGGAGGCGGCGGCGGCGTTCCCGACGGCTCGCCTCACACGACCGGGTTGCAGCCGAGACCTGCACATCAAAGCCATGGCTTCGCCGGGGAAGAAGCGCGTCACGTGAGGGGGACGGCGGCGCCAGTCCCCTTGTATATTTGGATTTGAAATCTACCGAGCCTACAATTATGTTTTTTGCAATTCGAGCAAATGACCCGAATTGACACTGAAACTGAAAGGTGTGTCTCATTTGTAACCGCTAAGGTGGCGGAAGCATGTGCAATCTGTTGAGCTAGACCGGGTCCCCACATGTCAACCGAATTAAATAGAAGAACTAAATATCTAAAAAAAATTAGGCAGAGGTCATCTCCTTCCTCCTTTCTGGTTGCGAGACGAGAGCGCCCTTGCTGCGTCGATCGCCGGCGCGCCACCTGCTGCACCTTTCTCTCGTCGAACCCTCTGCTCCCCCCTCTCTTCTCAGATCCTCTGCCTTTTCATCAAGATCGACGGTAGAGTTTAAGGGCAATTGCAGGAGAATCTGGCGGGGCCATGCCCGGTCACAGGAGGAGCTGAGACGCGATGGTGTACCACCACCATCGCCATCAGAGCTCTGGGAGGACGAGGCCAAAAGAGCTTGCGGAAGAGCGCAGAGGCGCTTGGCTGGAGCCAAGCATGGAGGCAAGCGGGGTGGGCAAGCGACCGGTGTCCTGGGCGGCAAATAAGAGATGCGCGCGCAGATGGCGGCGCCGAGCTCGATCGACAACACCGCTAGACCATTGAGGTTCAGCGACATAGTGGCTAGATGGTGCGCGGCGTCCTGCCCTGGCATGGCCTCGAACAGTGCCGTGCTATGTCCGACCACGACATGCGAGCCATAATACGAGTCACCTTGCTTGTGCGTTCGTCGCAAAATTGGATTGAACCAATGGTGTTAGAGAGAAGGAAAACCTAACTTTATTTTATTTTATTTTAGATATTTAGTTTTTAATACAACGGGGGAACCAAAAGAGCTACACAGAAGAAAACTACTAAGACCAAGATGAATTTATTTTTAACATAATTAGCTCAATTCATATTCGCAATGCTGGAATCAATGTAACTGAATGCACATGTGTGTTACACAAATGTGGACCATGTACCTTCCAACATCACGATCACGGCTCCAGCGATAGCCATGATCATCGCAATGATATAGTGATATCTTGTTTCACTTCTTTGACGGTGCTCCTGATGTTGGTGATAAGGGTGTCGGACCTGGTCACCATAGTCCGCCCCGTGCTAAAAAAGAAAAACAATTTTTTGTTCATATTTATCTAGTATTGAAGAAGACACAATTCAACGCATCTAGAGGATTAAAACTTATAGGATAGTAGAACGCTTGCCCGAGGAAGAAAATCACAATGCTGCAACAAATTCCTCTCCTCCTTGCCCGAGGAAGATAATCACGACTGACTCCCTTCCAGCACACACAAGCAAAAGATCACCAGTTTTGTCTTGAGATTGAACATTCAGATGTGGTTGTTGTTTCTTCTAGCTCGCAAGCCGTGTGAACCGTGTTCCATCTCTCATAACCTCCATGTAATATCCGAAGTCATTCTCTGCCGCCTACTCCTTGCCTGACCCTCGCCATGTTGAAAAAAAGACATCCTGAAGATGCAAGCTGAGTAGAAAAACATTGGACCGGTGAATAATTCCCTCCCGCATGTGCATGTAATCCATACTCACCTTCCACCAGATTGTAAATGCTCATCTTGGTGCAGATCGTGCTCACCATGGCCATGGGGAGCATCCGAGCAGGCCCTCACTCGCCGCGTGCGAGCACGGCAGCCAGAGCCGTGAGCTCGAAACGACCTTCATCATTGTCAGCGTCTGTCTTATGTGGCGCTTGACTTCAGATGAGATTAGTAGACACTCATGGTGGAACAAAAAATAACAAAAATAACTGAAGCATCAGCATGCAACATGGGACCCCAGGACCGGGGCCAGAACCTGATTATTGAGGCCGTCGTGCTGTAGCTGAAGCTCGTCGTGCAACATACTACAACCACGTACATGTATCAGTGTTGAACTCCTAAATTTGTCTTTGAGTCATGACCTCGCACGCCCAATTGTACCTACTAATTACATCCATTGACCATTCATTAATCTGCACTTTGGTGATTTGACTCCGATGGACTTGGGAGTTGCTGGTTAGAATGCACCGGATGAGAGGGACTCGTAGTCTCTTTTCTTGACCATCTGGAACTCCCCCGCATGCGGGCAGGTGGGATCATCTGCACAGCACACGACACCATACACCTCGACCCGGAACTCCCTTGTAGCCGCCATACTACCAGGACCTCCTCCTCCCCTGAACGGCCCGCTGAAGCACAGCCTCGTGCATCGCCTCCTGGCGCGACGCTCGACCTTGGCGTTGTGACCGCTCTCGATCTCGGCCGGGGCCGCCAGGGAGACGGAAGGCGGCGGATCTAGGCACAGGGAAAACAGACAGCGTGTTGAACACTGAAGGATCTGGGCGGCGGGATCTGGGCGGCGGATGGGGTGTTGTTCGTCAGGAGAGGAGGATAACAGGAAGGAACAGTTCGGTTTTCACGGTTCTCACTCGTCCAAAAAAAACGTTTGAACCACTTGGAGGTGGCAAAGGGTGTAATATACCCAAACTAAAGGGGTAAATCTGTCCAAAAAAGTGTAGGTACTACAAGAAACACTCCTTCCTTATTACTAGTTGATTGAAATGCACGTGCGTTGCCACGATCTTTAAAATTTCTTTTCTTACAGCATGTGAAAATTATGGTGTTATAGAATATATGCGAACAAGGAAAGCTTTTTAATCAGCATTTCAACAACACAATCCATCAGAGAAGATACATGCAATTTGGATTACACAAACTAAATGGCATGCTTTTGACATGCGTCATCACAGAAATCTAGAGGGATGTTGCTATGACATTGCATTTGATGTTTGTCGGTTCATACGTGAAAGAATTATAAGAAAAATATATATTTTAGGTTTTGGGAAAATTTGTATACCATTTTCTTATTATTCTCTTGATTCTTTCTTAGAATTTTTGGTAAATGAGAAAATTCGTTTTCTGAAAATTTGATATCTACTTTTTGGTGGTTTATCAATACCTTTTCTACTTCTTTTTACTTATTACTGTATCACATGTATTCTCTAAATTAATATCTAGTGATGTGATTTACATAGACATCATAGCGGACAATACAACTCAAATGGACCAAAAGCTATGGAAAACAATGATATTGAGAGAGACATACTCAAATGGTTTATCAATTCCTCTATCTCAAGTGACATGTGTGTTGCTACAAAAATCGTGTATATAGATTTTGAAAAAACAAAATGTATTATGTTGTGTGCACTCGTGTATCAAGACATGTGCGAGAAGACTGGTGTCCTCCTATTTTCCCTTATCACGCCATCTTAGTCTTACATGTGTCCTCACATTCTTTTGATCATTCACCCTAATGACTTGCTTCTTATCGGGTTGGCTATCTTATACCACGAGATAATCGTATGTAGTCTTCCACTCCACTCGACACTCATTGGTCGCCAGCTTTGCCTCAAGTTACATCTTCAATTTTTGTTGCTCCGCCTTCTTTACCCGAAGTCATGTCACACTACGGCACATAAAAAAGATACAAAAAAGAGGCTACAGTTCAACAATGAATAAATGAAAGAACATATACACACTGCAAAGGAAGAAGATACAAATGCACGTGTCATTTCGGTAAGCATTGTCAATCTTTACTATTGAGTGGGTCACAAAAGTTATGTCCCTAACCTGTAATCAGGATAGCTAGCTCCTAGTAAACACCATTTTTATTTTATGATAAAAGTATCAGTGAGTATTGCTAATGTGTTAACCAAAACAAACTCAGCCAGCTTGTAAGTATGAATTGATAATATACAGGGAAATATGCATTGGGAGTGATGCATGGACCAACTACAGGCGATCCTGCTGAGGGTATGTATAGTAGATAGATAGATAAGACACAATGCTCAAATTTTGAACAACCCCTGCTATTTTCTTTCAAGAAAAGAATTGTTTCGATCATAAATTCGTTACATTCCGAGAACTTGCTTAGCTCCATAAGTACCAGGAGCAAACATAATAATATTATCTGACATGAAACTCCACAAAACAATGTGGCTCATAAGACAGTCTTTTTATGGTGCAAAATAAATAAATGCATTATGGCAGTAACACTACAGTTAGTAAGGTAAGAAAGTTGTACAATAAATCTAAAGTAGCAAAAAAAAGTAGTTAGTGATAAAAATTAATGACTGCATGGCGCATACCACGCAGACTTGGATTTCTTAGTAGGAGCCATACATGTAGTTGATGGTGACATTTTACTTGCTCCCATGGTGAACATCAGATTGCCTTTTACCTTAATGCTTAATCAGGTTGAACTATTCACCCCCCCTCCTACTGTTTCTTAGGTGGAAAATCCAAAAATATCATGAATGCATGGCCTGCAAATACATAGGTAAATAAATAGCCCAACCTTTATTTAGTTAACATCCACAGAATTTTCATCTTTTCCTTTATAAAATTTAATTTGCTTCATCTCTAAGTGAAGCATTTTCCTTCTTTGAGAAATCATCACTTTTGAGCAACCTCCTAACACTAAACCTGCAAGAAGAGAAGAAACACATCACTGGACTAACAACGCCAAATTGTGTTATAGAGAAGCTTCAGTAAGCATAGTAGCATCCAGTGCTGCAGTCGATCTCCAGATTCCTAGTAGGCTAGTAACATCCATCTCATCCTTTCCTGCTAGCAGAAAAGAGCCATACTATTTACACCATACTAACTTGATTCTAAAGCTCAAGTTCCTCTCACAATAGTGGTATAAAAACATTGGAAATAGTTACCTGCTAGGCCTTGAGCAACTGGAAAAAACGTTGGTATATGCAACCATGCAAATATACCCCGAACCTATTCTGTGCATAGCTCTGAGACTAATGATGTGAAAAAGACGCTTCCGGAATCCCTGGTGGGGAGTTAGCAGATATTTTTCTTTGTCCCGGTCTCTATTAAACAAATGTATGCCACAGGAAATCCACAATGTCGTTGCACATATCTCCACTGTGAAACCACTCCAACTATCTGAGATGCCTAATGACTGCAAGAAATATTTTAAAATTATAAAGGTAAAGTGACCAAGCCTAAAATAAGGGCCCCGATGATCCAAAGAGATAAAATTGTATTCTACAACAAAAAACCTTTAAATCTCTAGTTTGTTTATTTACTCAAGATAAAAATAGCCTCCTGGCCCCTCACATGAAGTAGCTTGCTTCGAATTGAATCATCAATTCTTTGAGCACATCTGTTTAAAAAACACAGAGAATAGCTTCCTGTAGTGAGTAGTGACTACTTTCAGATGAGACAACACACATTCTTTGGCACTATCTGTATCTGAAAAGTATATTGCTGAAGTTTGATTTATCATTTTTCAATTATGTGATTCGTTGCACAACATTGTTTCATATCACTAAATGGATAAGGAAATTCATATCAATTTTTAAACATAAAAATATCTTACTTGATGTACTGGAGAGCCAATTTCTCCATTGAAGCTGGATATCAAAGAACCAGATGTGCCGCTCACATCTGCCAAATTTACCACCATGCTTTCTGTCTGCCTCCTCAAATGTCTTAAAATAGGATAAAATTAACATGGGAAGTTACAATTGCTAAGTGAAAAACACAAATATGAGTTTGTCTTCCAGGGATCAAGGAACTAACAAATAATAGTTGTACTGAATTGGAAAAACAAAAGGAAACAACATTCATGTGATTCACTGAAAATGGGATTATTTCTAGCAATATATAGGGACTGCGAATGATTGGATGACTGTAGAAGTCAATAGAAGGAATGGAAATTAGTATAAAATACAATTAGACAATAATACATGCTTTATCAGCCATTTAGCCGTATTGCACAACTATGCATTGCCACATATAAGAACTGAATATGAGATTCACTACCGAAGTACAGACACAAATCGATATTTAAAAAGTACAAAAGAAATGGGACATATATTTCATCACTTTCACCTTCCAGGAGTTTGACCTCCTTACAGACATGAACGTTACATAAAGAAAAGAATATGAGTTTCTTTGCTTCCCTCCGACCCTAGTAGAAATCTAATGGCTACATCTATTATTATAAAATCTAATGGTTCCAACAAATTGACGACCCAGGTTTGACTACTTCTAAGGAAACTATTACAAAGGTAAAAAAAAATCACCTTATAAATGAAAAATATACATCACATGGGAAATATGGAAGTGTTGCATCTACATCCTGCATCCATACAGATTATGAAACAGAAACTGGCTCGCTGTAGTCTGTAGAGACATGAAGCGTGCAAGCAGCTAACAAAAAGCTAAATATGAAGCTATGTGATTATCTTGTTGATCCTAGCTATATTGGATCGTCTTATCACGTATCATGGGCTGATAAAATCATAAATATTTTATTTCCTCCATTACCTTTTTAATAGCTCCCCTAAAAAATTAAAATTGCACAAAATGAACGCCACCAAAATAGTTGATTGTCGTACTACCTAAATATATAACTCGACATTATCAGACTACTAATATAAGTAGAAGTACAAACAAAATTAGAAACAGTGGCATAATGAGAGTGTGTTTATGCCAGCACAAGCATGATTCTAATCAAATAACTTAGATCAATTACTCAATGAAGACTCTCCATGGCTGAAGTTTAAGTTCAAGTAGCTTGGTGTTGCTTCGCGCAAAACACATCAGGTGGGAACAAATACCGGAATATTTGAACCTAAAAGCACTCAGCTATCTAGTATTTCTTGACTTGCATACTGTTCTCACAAACCACACAAACAACAATGGACTGAAGCAGTACATTAAAACAGATGGTCTGAAGTGCAACCATTTGACACAGCATGACGTACTGAATTAGTATATGCATCACGCCCCATTGGTATATATTTACATGTACCCGATTTTCACCCATATATAGCTTTGAGCCTCCAATCAAACCCAATCTTCTTATGTAGTTAGAGCAAGATCAGACAAGCAACATAGCTGAATGATCAGATGTGTAACCATATAGAATGGTTCAGCTAAGCCCCTAATATCAGTTGCACACATGAACTCATCCCATGATTTCATCTCAGCTATCCCCACAAAGGGGTTCAAAGGGAACTGGTCGGACAGAAAGCTCGGTAGCAGACAGTCTCGTCCTGCTGGGCTGGTGTCCTTAAACTCCATCGTTGTGTATGTGTGGCCGCTCATCTCAGCATGGAATCGATCAACCTGATGACACTTAGCAGATAGTTACAACTCAGAGCATTGAGGGATTCAACTCAGAGAGCTAGGAAAACCCAAACAAGGTACATTCAGTAATGGATAATTATGTGAAATTAGACAAAACAAAAACAAGAAAATTGAAGGAAAGGAATATGTATGCCTCACACAAGCCTTCTGCCAAAACACCATTGTCGATTACACGGTACAATTTCAGTCCTCATATATTTGAAATCAGAGGCTTATTCGTAAACCCAAACCATGGCAATACCTGGCTGGTGGGATGGATGGCAGAACAAGGAGCAGCCGCAGCCACGACAGTCGCCGCATCGCTGACATAGCACCACCACAAGGGAACCGGCTGCTACCCAAGTGTCGTCAGATGCAGCTCGCCGCTTTCAGTTGGATCTAGCTCATGTTTTGAAATGCCACACAAATGTTTTTCGAGCTTTTCTTATTGAGCTTATGAGAGGCACTCATTTGCCGTAGTTTACCTATCTAAAGACAATATCAATAATTTTGTGCAAACTAAATATTCTAAATAAGTGCATGTATAAGAATCTCACATGAACAAGATGGAATAAACAACCACTAAAAAAAGATGGAATAAACAACAGTACAGCAGAAGTTGACCACATATATACTCACATCTGGGATGGAAAGGAGCCTCACGCCGGTGCGGTGGTCACCATGTCGACCTGCACAACTCACTTCAGCAGCACCACACCTACACACCATCGTCCTCCCTAAAGTCTAACTCGCTGGGATGACCAGGAACCCCAACAATCTCTTCCGGTGGTCGAAGGTGTCCACGAACGCCTCCCGACGGACACCTGCCCCTGCGCGATCTCGAAGTGGTTCTTGATAGGACGAGGAAGCCATGAACCCAACCCACACCACACCAGCCCGACGCCAATCTCGCCGATTTGGTCTGGACGCGACCGGTTCGTTGTGTCGGAGAACGGCGTCGGCTGCTTCTCCGGCTACGGATAAGCCTAGGCTTAAGTGGTCTGCTGGTGGTGGTGGCGGTGGAGACAGCTCGGGCAACGATGAGATGGGAGGAAGGATCTTGGCGGCGGGGATTCTGGGTCATGAGGAACCGTAGCGGCGCGAGTGGGAAATGGCGAGGGGAATCACCAGGACGTATGGGTGAGCGGCTGGGCCTCTCTGCGGTGGCAGAGCCTAGTAATTTGTTGTGAAGTTGAGGGGCAGTAATAATAAAGGATTAGGTATAGATATAGATTAGTTTTTAATTGGGATGATATCTGGGACCTACTCCACCTTAACAAATTGCACATGTTTTTTTAAATATTTAGTTTTTAGTATGGTTCATTTGCGAATTGCAAAAAACCTACCGTGTGTGATGGTGGTTTCAGTCATGAAAATGTAAACCGGTATCAAACCGTAACTTAGGGGAGCTGCTATTTTCCGCCTATAGCGTGCGCTATAGAGTCATCGCTAACTAGAAGCGTAGAGTGGGCTGGCCCATTTAACGAAACTGTGCTACGCGCTGCTGTAACCAATCTAGAATCAATGAATCACTACGTACTACGTGATGTACATCAATTAGTAGAATATATTCCATAAAAATTGAAATAGTAAAAAAGTTAAGATTTTTAAAAATGCTTAAACTTAAAAAGGTTCAAATTTAAAACTTGTTTGGACTTGAAAATTGTATGAATATAAAAATAGTTGATATCTAAAAAAGTGTTCAAACTTGGAAAGTGTTTAAAGCTGAAAATGTTCAAACTTGAAAAATGTTCATATCTAAAAATTGTTCAAACTTGAAAAATGTCCAGTTCCGAAAATTGTTCAAAACAAGAAAAAAGTTCAAAATCTGAAAAACGTTCAAACTTGTAAAATGTTCAAATTTAAAATATGTTCAGATTTGTAAAATGTTCAAACATGGATAGAAGTTCATATTTGGAACTAAGTTCGGAAAAACGGACTGCACTAAAAAATCGGATGAAAAAAATACAAAACTAGAAGAAATCAACGAAAAAACTGAAGAAAACCGGGAAGCCTCCCACTAAACGGGTTGGCCCAGATCGAGAGGTCCGCGCGGGCAAAGCCTATTAACGTGCGTATTCAGCGATAAATAGCAATTGCCATAATTTAGCCTCAATCGTGATAATTTTATGCTATTAACTCCCTATTGGGTGCTTTGGTTTATTTATAGACTTGTTTCCTATCCGTGTCATAGATATATCGAACCTGGAAGCCGGCTGACCTCCCTCGATACGTCGAGCCTTGATCTTGGGCCATATGTCCTAAACGCCCCAAAAATAAGAAATACTTCTGTCGATACTGAGCTATTAGAGTCCATCGATGGGCTCAACATCTCGGTCGGAAACGCATGCATGTGTAGACAACTCCGATCGTGTGCTGGGCCGCTGGAGGCAGAGCTTGCAGCAATGGAGGAAGGACTTGGCCTTGCACTGCACTGGACACAGGCGCCAATCATTCTTGAAACAGACAGTGCTGCAGCCATTAAACTAATCGATGAAAGAACACCCAATCTATCGCGCTTCGCTAGGAGAATTAGTATCATTCGTGAGAGAATCAAGGAGAGGGATGTTGTAATAACTAAGATAAACCGTGCGGCAAACTATGCTAGTCATGGTCTAGCATCTTTAGGTAGAGTATAGGAGAGAACAACCACTTGGTTGAGGACCTCACCGCCGGAAATCACCGATGTGATCATGGCGGAATGTAATCCACCTATTTGATAATTGAAATCTCTTTCCTGGCAAAAATAAAAGGTGGCCCTCGAGGGCATCTTAGAAGTGTTTTTTGAGAAAACAATTTATGTTTTAGGTAGTATCATATTTAATTGGTAAAGTTTGTTTTAGAGTGAAATAGTTTTCTAAGATAATAGAAAAGTATTTTTTTCATGATTTAGTTAATAAAAATTATATATCATTTGTTAATTAGTGATTAGTATATTCTGACTTAAGTATACATATTTCCACCACGTTTAAGCTAGGTAGCTACTTATAAGCCACAGTATAACTCAACCACCTATGACCATCCATAGCGATTTCGCATTCTGAGCCGTCAGATCATGTAATTGTACAGTCCAAATTTTTCCAGCTCCTCGAAACGTTGCTGCAAGCAGCTCGCATAGTCGATCGCGGCAAATGGACCAGCCTAATAACGTTATAGGACGTTTGGTGCTTCACCGGGTTCTTTTGTTCATCTTCTCCGCACTCGCGCTGCCGCCACCTCTGCCTGCACGGCGCCGCCACTTTCATGCGGGAGGTCGCCTCCACGCCACCAAACCCCCGCTCCGCCTCCGATCTCCTTGGCCTGAGACCCGTCTCCACAACCGCTTCCACACCCATCCGATTGAGCCGTCGCCGATGCCGACCCGCACGACGCCCTCGGCGCGTTCTGTTTGCATCAGGTAAGTGTACTGTTGTTGTTATCTGAAGAATAGTCTGATGAACTCTGAATTTGTACAAGGAGTCACTCATCTGAACATGAGCTGCGATCTGTATTGTGTCATGGTTCGTATCTTCACAACGAAATCGCTCGGTTTTATGAGAAATGGTACGCTACAAAGGGAACTAATTTCATCAAAGAAATTAATCTGAGGTTCCGTACATAATATTTGCTTCATATTTAATGGTTGGAGCCTGAATTAAGTAAAGTAGCAATCAGAGTTTAGTGCTCTATAATGTGCCATATAAATTCGTGGAGTCCAACTTAAGAGATAGTACAATCCGTTTGGCACTAGATTTTTCTTATATGCAATTGAATAGTGCAAACACTATGCCTGCCTGTAGTACTGCACTAGATTTTGCTTATATGCAATTCAATGGTGTAACAGTATGTCTGTCTATGCTGTGCTACTTTGATGTTTATTTGCAATTGGTTCGGTTTATAGAAAACAATACAGTACATGTTCTATCTTGCAATCAGTTTGATTTGAGGAAACAAGCAATCAACCGTGTGATACTCTTTTATATTCTGGTGAGATTAACAACCATATAGAGTCTTTTTTGGCATCATCGGGTCTTGTTCCGTGTCTTGTCCAAACTTGATTAGCTGTCATGTTTGTATTAGTATTATTAATATTTATTTAGCCTTCACTTGTGCTCTGCTCGAACTGTCACATGGAACTTCTGAATATTCCCAATGTTACCAATTCATTGTTGATAATCACTTCATTACTGTCGTTCGTAAGTCCATTAAACTAGCTGGATTTGCTCTATCTCAGTGCTCTTTTTATTGACTGTTTGCTTATTTGTACTAGGTAGCAAAGCTGATGAACCAAGTGCTTATGGTGATCAAGCTAGGGAGGTGGTTTTATCATGGTTTGCAGAACCTTCGGTAAGGAGAGTGACCACTGGACAAAGTGCCCTTACAATGTCTACTATTGACATGCCTCTTACCCAGGGCCGTCTCCAAGATTTGGGGGCCCCGGTGCGAATTGCAAAATGGGTCATATTTTTTTCTAAAACTCTATAACTAGTAAAATGAAACCATATGTCTACTTAATTATATAACTTATGAATATGCTATTTGGTAGAGTTTTCAGAAATATATCAAAGTATTTATATTAAAAGAGTAAATATAGCATTAAAGTAATAAACAAACCTTATGTTCTAACGAGAAGCAATCATCCGTCTAATAGTAGCAGCTGGAGTTTGATATCCAGTATTAAGTTAAGTCTTTTATGCACTAGATCTATCCAGAGCACCATTTTGAGACCGAGCTACTACTTCTTTTTCTTCATTCTTACGACTTTGTTTGTCCAGAATTCATGATTCTTCCTACTTCACAACCCAAGAAGGTAATATTAATGAATCTAAGCAATTCAACATCAATTAAATGACTAACAACATGATGCCAACATACCTTGATCTGATTCCGTTCATAAGAAAAAGGGAGTCGCCACGTCCAACAAATGGCGCTGAAACAAATCTAGCAAACATGAGGATGGGATCTAGAGGAATGCCGAGCTAACACAAAAACCTCCGATATTCCGATCGATTGGGCGGTGCATTGCAGTCTCGTCGCAGGCAACGAAGGAGCCTTTTTTTCCTCCTGAGTGGTACTCCCTAAGTGCAGTGCGGCAGTGCCCTAATCGCCGACGCCGTTTCAGATGACTAGCAGTGGCGGGAGGCCTCTTTTATTTTTCCTCTCGCGCGGTGCACGGGGAGCCCGATCGATCGATGTTGATCATGCTGACACGGAATAGCAGGTTCAAGTTGGGATGTGGTGGTCCTTGCTCGCTGGAGCTGGGCAGATGCGTGTGGGCAGGATTTGGACCGACACGACACAGAAATTGGGCCTCTCGCCTGGAATTTCGCAGCACTACTACATCCTAGGCCAAAAAGTTGGGGCCCCCGGAAAATGGGGGCCCTGAGCCATCGAGCACCTCGCTCATGGCCTTGGACGGGCCTGCTCTTACCTCTTATGGGGACGTCCAACACTGGGTGGTTGTGCTGCTGCTAAGGAATGTCAGATTTTTGTAAAGAGTTCTATACATGATTGCTAAACTGGGTGCTTGAAAATATAGATTTCAGTAATAACTAATGAATTTATACTTTCATACAAATATTTCAATATTGACTGTCTAAACAGTGTGAATTAATATTCAAGCTAAATACAAGACTACCAGTAACCAGAAAAGTATATAGTATTTCCTATATTTACAATTTTCTTCTTCGAGCCTCTTGCCTTGTGATATGTCATGCTTCTCCTCATAAGCAAACAATTATGCACATACAAAGTTGATGCATTTTGATTTTTTTTGTTGCTTTTCATTCATAAAGGTAGACCGATGAAGCCAATGCATCTTGTAGACTATTATTTGAAGCCGTTACTTGACCATCTTGTCATAATTCTCGAGAAGGTTAGCATCATACGAACTAAAAGTTAGTGAAATATAAATCAAGGAGATGAATCTAGAATTGTAGGAAGCAAAAGAATCTGGAATGCATCATGTAAAAACCAGCAATTGTAGAAAGAAAATGAATCCGGAATGCAGCATGTAAAAACCACGAGCTATCGAAAAGGAGTTTAACAGGAAAGAAGACATGGAAGGAGAAAAATTTACTTGTAGAAACCAACATGATCGCCGGGCTGCTAGGGGCGGATGCAATGAATACCCAATACTTTTTGTAAAAATAATTTAGTATATAAGCTTCTGTATGCATGTATATACTTATTAGAGTTCTTTTGTATGTTTAAACTCGTAAAAAAAATGGAAAAAACGCGTTGTCGCGAGTCCTCCCGAGTCCGGCCATTCTAACCTGGGCCAAATACCTATCGTGGACTTAGTTGGGCTGCCACCAACCCACGTACGCTTGCCAGGATGCCAGTGACGTGAGGCATCGAATCGACCCTCTTCTCCATCCTTGACTCGATCGACCTGAGCCGCCGCCCGTACGTATCCACTCTCCAGACGTGGGACAAACAGTTCCCGCCGTCTCCCTGTCCTTGCTCCGCTTGGCGCTTGCTGCCCGTCGCCTCACCTCACGAGCGTGAGATTTAGCTCGATTAGGAACGACGGTGCCTATAAGTTTGGCAGCCCTAGGATCAACAGCTTACCAATAGAGCAGCAGTTCGTCACCGCTCACCACGGTAAGAAGAAAAAGTGTATAATATCTGCTGTTTTACCTTGAATATAAAATCAGAAGTGATTGTTTTTTTTTTAATCTTGAAATCAGAAACAGAATCGAAAGTGATCAGTTGGTGGCTAATTCTTCTTGAATTCAGAATTGAAGTAATCAGATCAGTTCACTCACGGTAAGAAGAAAAGTGTTTCACTTGTAATTTCTGTTTTCATTTTCTCCAATTGAAATCCTCCTTAATTAGTTTAAATAATTATTTAAGTCTGAAATTGAATATGAAGAACAACCAGAAGCGGGAGAACTGTAGTGATTTGAAACTTATATGGGATAAAGCTGCAACTAACACAAGATAACTTCGATGTCAACGCTAACGCCGATGCCACTACTATGAAAAGTTTGTAGTTTTGTTCTTGCTATTGTGAACCTACATATAATGCTATTATATTGGTGTGCTAACTTTTTTTTCACTTTGAATATCCAATATGAAAATTCTGGCTCCGCCACTGCGGGCCGCCGTACCTGTGGATGCAGCAACGAAACGAGAGGGAGCATGACCAGCTGCGTACTGATCTCAACATGGTGGCCTTAGATGTGCATGTAGTCGTGTCACACCTTAGGATGCAGAACTCAGGCTTACAAAGCCAACAATAAGTTCGGTGACAACTAAAAGTCAACCTTGAGAAAAGCTTCGACGTAAATAACGATCAACCCTTACTAATGGACATATAACAGTTTCAAACACTTTTCTCTAGCTTATTTTTTTCTAATCAACAAAAGGGATAGATTACTTCACTCATAGACTACTAATATTCTATAGTTCTGTAAATAATCTTTTACTATGGTGTACTAAATAATGCTTAACATTTGTACTATAGATCTTAAAGCCAATAGTCAGCAAACTGGTTATTTGGTTCCAAATGCTGGCCTTCAAAAGCTAGGATAGTGTCTACTTGTGTACTGAGTCTGGATGCGGCTCAAAGATTCTGAATGCCTACAAGAACTAATGATTAACTGTTCTTTATTAGCAACATTATTATGATAAAATTTATTCATGCAATGACAATTTGATATGTTTCCTATGTTTTTCTCAAGAAACTATGCACTGAATGGTTTGGCAATATTATACCAAATATTTGGCCAGTGTTTGGATCACATCTTGATCATTCTAGCATATGCATGATGCAACGAATCGACATGTACAATGTTGAAAATCATGATGAAGCGTTCCGTTTGTTCAATCTATGGAGAAGAAAATTATGGAACCACGTCTCTGTCAAGCAACTAAAATAATTAATGTCTTATGTTATGAGAAATCGACCAGAAACTAAGTGTACAAATCTAGGTATTGATCATCTTGAAATGGACCACAAACTAAGTTTAGACCTCAACTGAATAATCATATAGCTAGGAAATTATGTGCGTGCAATCCATGTTGCCTGCATTCGTGAACAAAACAAAACTCACCGCAACGGCTTTAGGGCACCGCCGCAATGCTGGAAAACTCCAGAACTCACTGCAACGGCCTTAGGGAACCATTAATTGCAATGCTGGAAAACTCCTCGTCGCCCTTCATTCCCCACCTCCAGGCCCGTATGGGGCACGTGTGCAAACAGTTCGATGGCACAGGGCCTCCAAATTAGGAGGGCCCTTTGTATGTTAAACTACTATTTGATACTACTAATCATCTATCTACTACTTCCTCCGTTCAGAAATATAAGACATTTTGCTTTGTGAAATGAATGTATCTAGATGACTTTTAGTGTATAGGTTCACTCGGAACCTCTACGAATCTATACACTAAAATACGTCTACATACATTCAATTTATAAAGCTAAAACGTCTTATATTTCTAAAAAGAGGGAGTAGAGACATAGTATCATACACTAGTATCATATGCATGATACTAATATTATGATACTCCCACTATGACCAGCCTTATAGCTAAGGCTGGTCCTAGTGCTAGTATCATAAGGTGTATCATGCATGCCAACTTGAAAAAAATCTGACGTGGCGTTATAATTAATGAAGAGAGAGGTGGTTAGTGTATCATAAGTAGATACCGTATCATAACACGTAAAGCTAGAAATCATAATGACAAGTAAATCTTGTACACACATTTTACATAGAGATTCTACAAATCAATAAATATATCACTACTATGATACTACTATATGATACAATGCACTAGAGACATTGTATTATGCACTAGTATCATATGCATGATACTAGTAGTATGATACTACCACTAGGACCAGCATAACTACTTGTATATATTGGCTATTAGGTTGGCTATAGATGACGTAGCGCCGGCTTATAGCCAACAACTGACTTTATTATTGAACTTTCTCTGATAATTAGTCTTCCGTAGTCAAGTATACTTGATTCATTGTTCTATACCTAGTTGAAGTTTTTGGTAACATTCTTTGTACATATATTGTTGTTTATCTTAGTACAATCTAGTTGTATTTATAGTGTTGCTGAAATTATTCCATGGGAGTACTTCAGAAATTTAGGATTGCACCCAACAACAAAAATTTAGTTCAATATTAGAACGTGCCATGGATGGTACATATGTCAAAAAAATCACCTTTTTATTATATGAAAATTCCTTTTATTACATTATTTTGTCATAATTCATAGTCTGTCATTTGTTCTTTATATTCCGAGGAAAAATCATTGTCAATTGGCATGGATTTTTTTTGTGGCATACCCTTCACTAAAATCCTAGGTCCGCCACTGTGTGTATACCATATTGCCACTCACATTGGTGGTATATGTTTAGTATGACAAACTCTGAAAAGTTAGAACTTCTGAAAGAAAATAACCAATGCTATTTTGGAACAAACTGAACAAGGATACACTACAATTTAGTAAAGTAGCACATATTTGCAGTACATATATCTGCTGTTGTGATTTGCATCAAAAGTATTAAAAAGAAGCAGTATAGGAGTTTGATTCTTACCACAAGAATTGGACATGAATCCTGCCAATAATCAAGCACGCTAATTATTAATTAGAACTAAGGATGCATCAAAGATATGAGATGCTCACGATCGACAAATGAGTCATATTGCTTTGCAGGGGCAATCGATATGGTGCCCCTAGTATAGCTGTTTTAGATCCCGAATCTACATGAACCAGACATTGAGGTGGAGAGAGCCGCGCTAATCGTCGACAAAGAAGGTGTGAAAGCCAGTGGGTGGTCTAGGGAGGCAAGCCATCGACGAGGGAGGAGATCGCCGGGGGAACCAGCCGGCAACTGGTACAGGGCACAGAGGAGCAGAATCAGCATGGGCGATGCGAGAACCGTGTTCTAGCGATGGAGGAGGAGGCAGCCGCTGGCCCTCACATGGGTGATGTGGCACAAGAGGTTAGGGAGGCTCGATGACGCGAGGAGGTCGGGGTGATGTGGCGGCGTGCAGGAGCTCGGGGAGAGGCGACGACGCACATGAGGTCAGGAGGCGCGAGGCAAGACGGGGTGGACCTTGACAACTCTCGCCCATGGATTCTAGGGTAAGTTGAACTTCAGTTTGCTCTCCAACAATGGACGACCGAGTAGAACTAAGCACGCCCACTGGAGGAGTGCTCAACAGGGAGGAGACAATGATACGTCGGAAACGTATCTGTAATTTTTGATGCTCCATGCTTGTTTAGTATCTACTTTGCTTTGCTTTATCTACACTTTGAGGTGTTTTTATATCTTTTCTGGAACTAACCTATTAACAAGTTGCCACAGTTCCAGTTGTCTATTTTCTTCTGTTTTTGGTTCCAGAAAAGCAAAAAATCAATATTCTTGGAATTGGACGGGACAAAAGCCAAAGTCAATATTTTACCATGGGCGACACGAAGTCCAGAGGGGAGACGGAGTGGCGAACCAGGGCCACCACACCCTCCTAGGCGCGGGTGGGCCCACCCCGCGCCTAGGTAGGGTGTGAGCCCCCTAGTCGCCTCCCAGCCTCGCCTCTTCGCCTATAAGAAGCCCCCGATGCAGAAACCCTAGACAACCGATCAAAACTCCACGAAACCTTTTGTAGGCGCCGTCACCGTCGTCCCTAGATCGGGGGATCTGAAGTTCTTCCCGACACCCTGCCAGAGGGGAGATCCCGGAGGCCTTCTTCTCCGGTATGAAGCGTGAGTAGTTCCACCTTGGACTACGGGTCCATGTAGTAGCTAGATGGTTGTATCTCCTCTTTGTGCTGACATGGTCATACCCGCCGGGTACACGACCTTAGCATACCTGGTCTATCCCAAGGAAGGCCCACGACAAACATACGCCAGCCCATGAGGATTTTCGGGTGGCCAGGGCCCATGACGCCTTTGGATCCTTGGAGAGCAAGACTAGAGTAGATAGAAAATTCAAAGGGGTAAACC
Organism: Avena insularis; assembly: GCA_023614405.1. Classification (NCBI taxonomy): domain Eukaryota; kingdom Viridiplantae; phylum Streptophyta; class Magnoliopsida; order Poales; family Poaceae; genus Avena; species Avena insularis. Next base: position 411,913,160 of record CM042691.1, read on the forward strand.
CTAAAACCTTTAACCGACTCGATCTGTGCCTGGGACCTGCCTATCTCTATATAAAGGCTAGGAGGGCACAACGAGGAGGGAACTTCATACCACTGCATACACACCTCCACGCCAGATTGCATCTGCGCACCCCTGTAACCTTGGTTCCCCGTAATCAAGCGAGACAAGCGAGTAGGGTTTTCCCTCCGGGGCCCTGAACCTGGGTAAACCTCGTGTCCCCGTGTTGCTTGTTTGCTAACCATTCCGCGATCTCCAGCATCCCCATCTTCTCCAAAACCCAAGCTCATAACAATGGGCACTGATGAGATTAAACCTCGTCAATTGGCGCCTTCTGTGGGAACTGGGGACACTGATTGTGCGATCGTGACGGTCCCAACCCGAGCGATCTACAACTCCGCGACGACGGAGAGTCATATCCTCTTCAGCGCCTTTGACTTCACCGTCCACTCACCGGCCACCATGAAGGACTTCGAGCCCGTTGGCGACGGACTCGAGATCCTGTTCGGGAGCTTCTGCTTCCAGGTGGGGCAAACCGGCACCCTCCGCCTCCCAGAGCGGGTGCCCCTGCCATCGATCAGGCCCGTTTCATGGGCCCCACACCCCGTGCTACGCACATCGCCATCGACAGATGAGTCCTATGACAGCAGCAGCTGCAACTCAGATCTGTGCGAGCCACCATCGAAGGAAGGGACCTACGGTTCCGGATCTAAAAGCTGCGACAGTAGCTATCCAATCTACGAGCCGCGCTACCAATGCGCCGTAGTCATACAGAGCGACGCGGAACATCACGCGCCCAATCCGCCACCTAACCCGCAGGGTAGGAACGGCGAAAACAGAAGAAGCCAGTCCCCCACCCAACGGGGACGACACCGATCGGGTCATCCACCTCAGCGAGGAGGGATGGGCTCAAGCACGTGAAGCCGTGGCAGGCAACAAGATCCTGCCCGTGGGTGCCTCACGGGACCTGCTGATGGCATACCACATGCTCCTAGTCGAGGAGCACAAGAAGCAGGTCAAGATGCAGGAGGTGCTTGACAAACGCAAGCAAGCAGCCTCGGAGTCCAGTGCGCGACGAGCCGCGCTCTCCGCCATGGGCATTGGCTCCAGCTCGCATGGCAACCACGACAACAAATACCGTTCTCGGACAGAGAACATGGACCCCAAGGAGCGTCGCGAGGTGACCCGGGCCCTCAATGCGTCCTTCATGGAGATGGATGCCGACGACAACGTCATCCCGAAAACTCCGCAAGCTGCGATCATGGCAGCCACCGCGTACCTCGCGTCCCACCCACCTCCGGAGGGGGACCCAAAATAGCCATGCAGAAGTCCGCACTTACCGGACTCAGACTCGTTGTAGCTGCGCTCCACGGAGAAGCTCCTGCGGAGCCAAAGAAGAAGGCTACGGTCAAGTTCAACCGTAGCCCCACACCTTCATCCGAAGATGAAGAGCACGACCTTCCTCAAAGGCACAAGATCTCACGCCATCGCAGCCGCGATTACGACGCCCGAAGCAAGCTCACCCAGCGAAAAATTGACAAAGCGCGCGCCAAGCGCACATGCTCGTCTGAATCAGAGATGGACAAAGATGAAGGAGAACTCTGCGGAGCCCGATGCTTCAGCAGATCTGTCCGGCGGACACGGATGCCACGGAATTTCAAGCTCCCTTCGGATACTCCGAAGTTTGACGGTACATAGGACCCCAAGGCGTGGCTCAGTGACCATCTGTCGTCCGTCAAGCTACACGGCGGGAACAAGGACACCGCCCTGCAATGCCTCCAGCTGCAGCTGACAGGCGCAGCACGAATCTGGCTCAATAGCCTATCGTCGGGATCTATCCGAAGTTGGGAGGAACTGGCATACAGTTTCATCCGAAACTTCAAGGGCACCAGCAAGAGGCCAGCTTCGATCAAGGAGCTGTGGGCCTGCACCCAACGAATGGGCGAATCCATTCGCTCGTACATATTGCGCTGGTCCAACACCAAGAATTCCGCGGCGCACATCTCCGAGGAGATAGCTATCGACGCCTTCAAAGACGGCGTCAAACACCAGGACTTCAAGGAAGAACTTGGGCGCGTCAAGCCCAAGACACTTGACCACCTCATGGACATCGCCAACAGGTGGGCCGATGGCGAGGACTCCGTCCACCAAGCGCACTCGGAGGAGGAAGACGACTATGGACGGTGACGTGAACGCCGTATCAAGAGAAGATCGCGCGTCTATGACGATCGTGATGGACCCGACATGGTCGCGGCTGGCTACGTCGACCGCCGCAGCAACGACAACCGCAACAGCGGCGGGTACCGCTGAAGCAACTTCCGCGAAAGAGGACGCCCAACGCAGTCGTGGCAGCATCGCGGCCGCGACGACAGACCCTCAGCATACAAGAAACTGTCGGGTCCATGCACCATCCACTTCTACATCGACAAGCAGGATGGTAAGAAGAAAGCAGGTCACATGCTCAAGGACTGCCGTGAGTTCCAGAAACTCAGCGAGAGCATGGCCCAGGTGAGGCAGCAAGCCCCAAACCCTGGATACGCGAACGCACCCGCACCAGGTGAAATCGCACAAGGAGCTCCTCCACCACCACCTGCGGGAGGCCCGAATCACCCAATAACACCCGCACAGAATAACGGTGGACACGGGTACCCCGCGACGAAAGGATCACTGATGATCCAAAAAGGGCGCCCAACAAACAGGGTGCAGAAGAAAATCACCCGTCAGATCAATCTAGCTGTGACAGCACCACCCGCCATCCCTGAATACCTCAGTAGATCGGAGTCCTGCATCACGTTCAGCCATTCGGATCACCCTTGCCAGGTCCCTCGCCCAGGTCATGCTGTCCTGGTGCTTGAGGCGCAGATCAGAGGGTTCGACATGAGCCGCGTCTTCATGGACGGCGGCAGTGGAATCAATCTGATGTTCGCTAGTGCAGTGACCCAGCATACCACTACATGATGTAGTACACTATAGTCATAGACATAACACTAATGAAACACTGTTCACTAGTATTACATCCCTTAGAGTGGTACAACAGAAACACAACAGGTCCAAGACATGACTATAGGTTACAACTCAACTCTTTACACAAGATCCAGAGAACACTCTAGGTTAAAGAGAGAGAAAGAAACTTCTTACACAGAAGAATCAGAAATAAACAACTTCAAAACTATAATACTATTAAGATTAATATCTCAACTAATGGTCTGGCATTGATGCTATTGGAATACACTACAGAAATGGGTTCTAGGGCTAGAGATTTTATTCTTATCTAATCAGCGACTTCGTCTTCACTTGAGTTGCTGTATATGTTGACTTTCTTGACTTCATTGAAGAGCTTTAGCTTTTGATGATGATGATGATTCCTGGAGCATGAATTGATGTAGTCATCGTCTGTACTGGCTTTAGAACCTAGCAAGGGTTAAGAAGATACTTTGAGTACGAGCGTACTGACCAAGTCCACTAGAAAAGGAGTGTTTGATGCCCTATAACTACAGCCATAGACCATAGGTCGTAGGCAATGCAAGTTTTCATAAACATTTCTTCAAAGATTGCTTTTATTCTGAAAAGCTATGTCCGTCAGCCTTCACGGGTTTACCAGAACCTTCATGGGGTTCCTTTCCCGCCGCGTTCGCAGCTCCTTCCCGGAACAGGGAGTAACAAGTTATAGTTCTTACACTCTGCAGAAGTGCGTTACTTTTCCCATGAGAGATAAAATCCTTGTTGCACAACCGGGCGATCTTTCCCGTCCACACTTCCTATGGTGTGGGGCCTAGAAGATTATCCAAGCCAATCACTGCCCCCTTCGCGACCTCGCATGCCTCCTCGGTGTACACCATGCCCACATAATGAATTACGGCAATGGTTTGTAAAAACCGTTAGATGCCAGAACTATCGTGGGACATTGAGGGTTCCCACCCATATGCTGCATATCCTCTACGAATTACCAATTAATATGCACGCTACGAGTAATAACAGCCACGACCTGCACATCCGGCTACATGCGAGAGGAAGAAGATACAACTGACTTCTCCGTCCCATTCCAAATCTCATGGTTAACGCGTGATATACGGCACAAGAATCACTGGCGACATTGATTGTGAAGTCCTAGGTAATATGTTCCTTTACCACTAGAACTTTCATAGTAGGTTATTACCTCATGGTAAATAACCGATAATCACATTATTATGAAAATAGTGTTTTCGGACCTTTTTTAAATGAAGGTGATGACAACACTGGATTTGTAAAATACTTTACAAAAAATAATTAAAGGACATGAGCAAGTGTGAACTTGCCTTTTGTGATTGCAAGATTATGCATTCACGGTCTTCGAGATGACATAAGATCCAATATCTGAAATCTGCATCATTGGTCTGGTAAGGACTAATGTTTAAAGAAGCAATATGCAGTTATGCATAAGTAATGCTATGCATTTTTGTAAAACTCCCAAATTGAATCCCCAATACTTTGAGTGGAGTGAATTTAAGTGATTCTTTTCAGAGTTGGTTTATCTTCAAATTTTACTTTACAAGTAATGACCTTTATAAGGAACCTAGGTGTTAACAATCCAAAATATGTAAGTAAAGTATAAGATTATGTGATTATGGTGAATTGTCATGTGGTGACTATGATAAAAATCCTTGGAATTGAGTTGTTAAGAGTTGAAGAACTTATTATAAGATTGTTATTTGAAGTGGCAAAAAGAATAACATTTGAAGAAAAGATTTACTTTATAACGTTTAAGCAATCTTCATTGTTAATAAAATGTGATCAATGCCTTCTGGCATTTGATTGATTAGTTTAGACTTGAGATGTATTATGTATTAATTGAAATAGACCAAAGTTAACTAAAAAAACATAAGTATTGTATTAGACCTGATGTTTATAAGCTTTGAGACTAAAATTAACTTTAAAAGGGTAAGTAAACTTAAGATGTAATATGTTTTAATTATTCCTAAGTTTTAGATTTAGGATAGGTATAACTAAGGTGTGGAATTATTCACTTTCTATTTAAGTGAATGATTAGATTAAATTTGTTTTGCTATTATGAGAAGAATATGTATTTATTTAATGGAATCATAATTATATGGTCTTAGTAATTTGTTAGAATTTAAAGTTATGTTAATAGTGGTTAAGATATAATGATTATTCACCATATTATATAAATGAGTGATACCCAATGTTTATTTAAAAGGATTCTTAATAAGATTTTTAAAAGAATATTTTAAGGTTAAAAGTTATACTTGAGTTTAATTATGAATTCGAGTGATGGTTTTGGAATTAGTACTAAGACACTAATTGCTCAGGGTTTTATAAGAATTGTGATTATTATTATTATTTTTTACTTAACAATTGTTTATTTAAAGAATTCACAAAATAGGTATTAGGTAAGGATTTATTATTTAAAATATTAAAGGCTTTCCAAATAATATATTTAATAATTTTCTAGTGTAATATATTTATTCAGGACCTTAGAAATGAATTTTATTTATTTTTAAGTATTATCTTTATTGTTATAAAATTCATCAAAGAATTAAGTGTCTTTAAATATTTTCTTTATGTTTTATTTGTAAAAATTTGAGTTAGTATTTTTATTAGATAAGAGATTTATTTGTACGCATGGAAGTGATTTTTTATTTATATTTAGGAATTTTTCTGAATTTATTAAATTTCATTTATTCATTTAAGGTTGTTAATGTTTATCTACATTTAATTAACCTTAAATAAATATGATTATATTTTTCTTAGGTGGAGATTATTCTTATAAGCATTTAGATGTATTAGTTTTAGGATTTTCCTACATTTTTCTAGATATAAAATAGTGTTTAGGGGTGTTTTGGTCATTACTTTATTCTAGCTTTATCTTATGCCCCCTTTTTTTATTTTTGTCTGTTTGGTTGGTAACAAGAACGGCCCGACCCGGCCCTGGCTCGGGGTCAACACGACCCCGGCCCCTTCACCCTTCTCGCTCACATCTTGCTCCTGGGACAAACCAGAGCCTCCCATCTACGGCTCCCACTACCGCCGCTCGCCAAATCCCGGCACACACCGGTTGCTGCGGCCACCGCCGCCAGCCACCCCAGCTCTGCCCATATCAGACCTACTCATCCCTCCAATTCGATTTGTGAATGACGCCCTATTGATCTCGCCCTCTTCAATTATCTGGTTCTAGGGTTCTTACTGCCCAAGGCTCTAAAGTTTGATGTTACCTTCATTGGTTTATGGTGGTGCCCTGGTGATGCGGAGAGGGCCTGGTGGTGGTGTGTTCGTGATCGTTGGCCACAGCCGCTTGCGGTGTCGAGCAGGTGTTTTGCCGGTGTGGTGATGTCCAGCACCGCCGTGCTTCTCCCCGGCTGTCTTGATTGCGGCATAGGCGCGGGTTGCAGCGCCTTTAGGTGCTCCTCGTGCCGCCGCCCTGTCTCTCATCACCTCTATGTCCCCACCATCTACTTCCTCTTCTTGCTGTGCGAGGCCAATCGGTAAGCTTTTCTCTATCCCACTCTCTCTCGGTATGAACCCTAATTTGGGTTCCTCACTTTGGTTCATGATACACTACAGTCGCTTTGCTACATAGCTTGCTCACTGAATTTGGCTTGTAAAATTATCTATTTGTATTGGATAGTGGATGGTGCTGGTTTGTGACTACAGGATAATGAATTTATTCTTATATGAGGTTTGGCTGGTTGTTGAGATGATCCAATATTAATTGGTTTTGATCTAGTTGGCTTGTGGAATTGTTTGGTATTGGCCCCATGCTAGCTAACCTGTGCTGTTTGCACTACTGGTGTGGCTTACACAATCATAAGTTATGTACTGCTGGAATTGGTGCTATAACTTGTTGTGGAATTATCTAGGAATAGTAGTGATATTACTCCTATCGACCCAGTTAATGATATGATCCAATGGATCATATGGTTTTGGTTGCATGCTTATCTCACCTACTGCAATCTGCTGTGAGCATCCATTAGGAACTTGTGGGACTCATACTTGGCTTGGTCTAGTACTGCCTTGCAGGACCAATTGGGTTTCTGAAACTTTATAATTGTTAAAGATGGTTGTGGAGTTATATGTGCTTGATTGTTAGGGACAATGCCTGATGATACACTAGAATGATGGTTGTAACTTTGATATTGATTTGGAGCCTGGGAAAAGGATCTGACTTCATGCCTTATTAACAGTAAAAGATTGTACATATTTGATTCCTAGATTTTTCTACTAGGAAAATGATATGTGTTGATTGGATTGCCATTGTTGCTTAAAAAGTTAGCTATTTATTGAGATGATTCCTAGGTGAATTACTAGGAAAATGATTCAGATATTGGTTGATTCCTATTTCATGATAGGAAGATGATTTACTTAATGATCTCTGTCAGGTGTGGCTTAATAATAGACAATGCTACATTCACTGTCTTTTCTGAATCAAATGTCTAATATGATTCTTGGATTCCTTTAGGAAAATGATTATCTGATTCTTAGTAGATATGGATGAACCTGTTGATACAGAGGTGCTCCCCAGATGGGATATGCCCTGTACCAGCAATGTGGTCAGTATAGATCTAGCTAGAACTAGATCCATTGGTCTATGATGCTGGTCTGAGACCGTGCTAAGTAGAAACTAATGTTTTTTTACTTGCTGCTTTCTTTCTTAAATGATGAATAATCTCTAAGTATGATTCCTATAGTGCTTGGGAAAATGATTCGATAGGTCTTGGTAAGGATAATGTGATAGATCCTTATTGTTTAAGATGAAATCTTATGATGTAATCATTTCTGAGGTGCTACCATCTATAGGATCTGCCCAGAAATGATTATTCTAAGAATTATGTGTATCTAGTTATAAAACTAGAGCTTTTAATCTAAGATCTGTGATGCAAGGCTGAGATTTTGATTGTGGTTTGTAAAGATTTACTGTTGGCTTTGTTTTCTGTCTTCCATGATGGTTGTACACCCCACTTTGGTGTTTTTCTGAGAAGATCATGTACAGAACATCATATGTTTTGTTGAAATGGATAAGATCAATTATGTGTGGTTTTGTAGAAACTCACCATACAACTGCTGTTGGTGATGTAGCTATGATGATTTCCCTTGCTGGCTTGATCCTGAAGTGGTGATCACACCCTGGACCTTGTTCTCCACCTATTGGTGCTTCTCCAGCTCCTCCTTTCTCTTGTGAATAGCTGTTTGACCTTGCTATCCTCCTGCTATAGTTGGTACTTGATTACTTGATATCCAATCTTGTGGATGTTGCTCCTGGTACAGCTGACCTCCTCCTCCTATTCCCATGTCCAGCTTCTTCTATAGCTGTGGCCTAGATTCATTTTCCTGGAGCTGCTGCCTTGCCTTGATTTCCTCCTTATCCTAGCTCTTGGATGGCCCCAGAGAGCAACCAGAGCTAAGTGTGTGATGGAATCTGGCTAGTGGTTTGGTTGGTGGTGATTTGGCTAATATCTTGGTTGATGAGATGGGGATGAGTTGATGTGAATCTGATGAGAGCTAATGATAAAATGGTTTCTTGCTGTTCTGAGTGTTGTAGCTAGTGTTTAGCAGAGTATCCTCATTCTGCTTCGGCTGATACTTATCCCCTATCTTGTTTGCTTCCTGTGTTGACAACACCACATTCCTGCATGTATGTGTGAGCTTCTTGCACTGTTCTGGATTAGTGCAAGGCAAAAAAATATCTTACTTCCACTCTTCTACTTTTCTAGTGAAATTTGCCCCATAAATTACTACCAATGAGGTTGTTCTGAGGCAAAACATTCTGATAAGAACAGATATTCTTTTGGTGAAACTTTCCCCTATTTAAATATGCTCAGTGATGTGAATAGCAATGCATTTCATTGCCATACTGAGAGCAAAATTACTAACATTAACCCCTCTCTTTGTTTTTATATTTATTTATTTGTTTTGCTGGTACAAAAGAAGATGAGCAGATACCAAAAGTTTAGTTTAGGAAATATAGTTTAGAACTCTCTTTTTCATTATTTTTGTAATTTTCTCTTTCCTTTGTGAAATATAGAATGTTGTAATATTGACTAATGATATTTTGTATTAAGGTATTTTTTTTTGTTAAAGTAAAGTTTTATTCTTCACTCATGTTAATATTCAATAAATATTGTAGAATATTCTTATGGTAATAATTATAAATAGTATTTGTTTCCTATTCTTGTAAGATTATGTATATGATAATAATAAAGTAAATGTCTTCTTTCTTAATGTAACTTAGAACTCATAAATATTTATATCCTATTTATAAATAAGAATTCAATTATTTTTGTATTGTTGTAATTCATTTATTTTCCCTTCTACCTATTCTTTTATAATTCAAATATATCTTTTGAGTATTCAAATTGAACTACTTTCCCCTTAAACACAGAAGTACGGTAGAGGTCATGTCGAAATCCATCGCACTTGCTCTGATGTTTCTATCGAAACAAGAGAGATATCGATCCCTCTATAGCTTCTTTAGGTTTGCGCGAAAATTCTCCGGATTTTCTTATGCAAGAATGCAATGCACAAACATGTGTCCTCTATAATTCTAGGTGCTAATCCTAGGATGTTACATACTCTCCCCCTTAAAATAAACTTCGTCCTCGAAGTTCGTAAACTCTCACGTTTTGGAGTAAGGAATTGTCTTGTATTGGGTACTGTATTTCTCCACTTCATGGTAATCTTAAATGGGAACAATTGTAATATCCCATATCCAAATCTTTTCCTTGAATCCTCATCATACTCAACAATCTTTAACTTGGTGTCTCCAATACTCCAAAGTTCTTTTTTACTTTGGTCCCTTCGGAATATATCCTTATTACAAACTCCTCAATCTGGGGTCTCTTCTTTAGTTCATTCCCCTACTTAGGTATCCTAATACAACTCCTTTACTTAATCATAAAACTTCCGTGCTATACCATATAAAGTCTGGGAAGTCTAACTAAAATAGGGTTTTAGATTCTATTAGACAATAGTTGTAACAAAAAGACTAAATTTTTGGTTTGCCATTTCAAAATTTATACTGGTGGTCCTTCCGAAGGTTGGATTTGAACTCATTTTGTCCATACCCATCGGAATTTCTTATTCTCTACACATGCCCAATTGGATGTGTTTTATTACCTCTTAAGGATCACTTAAGAATGGTTTCTTTTAGAATTAGTCTGTTTGAATTAATCTTTTATCCCCTTCAAGCTTTTACCATACTAAGCTTTAGATATTCTTTCATTATTACATATGGTACTTCTTCAACTTTCATTTATAATGTTTACTCTCCCCCTTAGGGTTTACTAATATTCTTCAATCTGTCTATTTAGTATTTATTGGCTTTATAACTAGAATGTTGGTCTCTATCCAGCTTATACTCTGCCTAATTAGTGTGTGATGAAAGATTGTACGGTGTATCCGCACATTTGTGGATCTCCGAAATGAATCTTTCAGCATTATTTGTCTTACGTACTTTTGGACATTTTCGCTTGGATAAGTCTGACTTTGCGAAACGTTTTAGAAATTTGTCACTTAATATTTTATACTCGTTTAGGCCTTACTTAGTTTAGGACAAATTTTATGCTCTTTATGCAACCATTAAGATGATTGGGTTAACTATGTCATCCAACATCGGCTGCAGACAAGATACCAACTATGGATCAAATACCAGCTGCGGATATTTATCAGCTGCGAACCATCCTAGGGTATGTGTATTACCCTATGGTTTCTGATATACCTATGATATTCTCTCTGAATTGTCAGAGCTTGAATACCATCCTGGTTTCAAAGCTACTTCTATATATTTATTCATGATACTTCCATGAACTTGCATAATTACTCCATTGACTTCTAAGCAAAAATGACCTATTTTGATTAAACTTTAAGTTCATCACTTCTTGTTGCTGACTAATAATGATCTAATCTTGATCCATCCTCCAAATTGAGTAGATAATCCTTACACTTGGCTTCATTCTTCACGTAAGTCTTCATTTTGGTCTTTGAAATTCGTCACTCCCTTACACGAATTCCCTTACTCTATCTAGGTCTATAACATCAAGTAGTGACTGGATGTTGCACCATGCATTTGCATACCAAGTCAAACTCCATGTACAGATCTAGTCAATAAAGAAGATCCAAGAAAAACAAATAAATCCAAATGTGGTACATATAACACACAATATTCTAAGCCCAGAATATAGTAGTTAAGTATAATATCTCTAGAATTCAGGCTTAGTTGTGTAGTATATGACACCTCCTCATATAGGTTTACATTGTGATACTTAGCATATAAAGTCAACTAACCTTTATCTCAATATTTACCCAAATTGCTCAAGTGCAACAGGATAATATTAAGCAAAGTGGTCTCAATTTGGTTTTGACTAACCTTTGGTTTCACCTTTGGAATGATTAACTAGGTTCAACCTTTCTTTATTAGCCAACTAACCTCACATGATCTCTCCAAATGACTAATCAAATTCTATTTGTTAACTTAAAACCAAGATTATAAGAAATATTTAGCACATATGACTTCTATCATAATTCTACCATGGTATTTTCATACTTCTACTCCAATATAATTTACTAAGTTTTTGTCATATTTACACTTACATGATGGTCTTGGAGCTAATATCACCATGATCTTATTATGCTTTCCCACTTTATCATGATTTAAAAGCTAATCTCACCATGATGACTTTACTTCTCATAGTATGATCATTGATCTTTGACATAATTTCACTCCTTCATGTAGAATTATTAAATGAATACTACATGATTTACTAGCCAATACAACTATACATACTCTAATGGTCTTCATTATGTTGCCTTTGGTTATCAACTAAAACTAAGATTCCACTGTCTTACATGAATTCTAAGGTTGGGCTACCCCATTAAGACTACTTCAATTGATGTCTTACACTTTCCTACAGTATCTTGGTAGTTTATGTCTCCCTCGGAAGACACTAAAGAGCACTAGACTTGAGAAAAGATAAAATAATTACTACTAAGAAAGAATGACTTAAGCATCTGACTTAGGTGTGACAAGGTTATCCTCAAGTGGATACTCATCACACGTCATATGAATATTTGGTTAAGATAAGATGGCTCTTATAGTCACTATCCAACCTACAGATCTTCCTAAAAGTTTTTTTAATCCTAAGGTCAAAGCATATGCTCTGATACCAACTGCGGTGACCCAGCATACCACTGCATGATGTAGTACACTATAGTCGTAGACATAACACTAATGAAACACCGTTCACTAGTATTACATCCCTTAGAGTGGTACAACAGAAACACAGCAGGTCCAAGACATGACTATAGGTTACAACTCAACTCTTTACACAAGATCCAGAGAACACTCTAGGTTAAAGAGAGAGAAAGAAACTTGTTACACAGAAGAATCATAAATAAACAACTCCAAAACTATAATACTATTAAGATTAATATCTCAACTAATGGTCTGGCATTGCTGCTATTGCAATACACTACAGAAATGGGTTCTAGGGCTAGAGATTCTATTCTTATCTAATCAGCGACTTCGTCTTCACTTGAGTTGTTGTATATGTTGACTTTCTTGACTTCATTGAAGATCTTTAGCTTTTGATGATGATGATGATTCCTGGAGCATGAATTGATGTAGTCATCGTCTGTACTGGCTTTAGAACCTAGCAAGGGTTAAGAAGATACTTTGAGTACGAGCGTACTCACCAAGTCCACTAGAAATGGAGTGTTTGATGCCCTATAACTACAGCCACAGACCATAGGTCGTAGGCAATGCAAGTTTTCATAAACATTTCTTCAAAGGTTGCTTTTATTCTGAAAAGCTATGTCCGACCTTTAGGGTTTACGGAACCTTCATGGGGTTCCTTTCCGGCGTTCATGCAGCTCCTCCCTAATAGGGAGTAACAAGTTATAGTTCTTACACTCTGCAGAGGTGCGTTAATTTTCCCATGAGAGATCAAATCCTTATTGCACAATCGGGCGACCTTTCCCGTCCACACTTCCTATGGTGTGGGGCCCAGAAGATGATCAAAGCCAATTAGTGCCCCCTTCGCGACCTCGCATGCCTCCTTGGTGTACACCATGCCCACATAATGAATTACGGCAATGGTTTGTACAAACCATTAGATGCCAGAACTATCGTGGGACGTTGAGGGTTCCCACCCATATGCTGCATATCCTCTATCAATTACCAATTAATATGCACGCTACGAGTGATAGCAGACACGACCTGCACATCTGGCTACATGCGAGATGAAGAAGATACAGCTGACTTCTTCGCCCCATTCCAAATCTCATGGTTAACGCGTGATATACGGCGCAAGAATCACTGGTGACATTGGTTGTTAAGTCCTAGGTAATATGTTCCTTTACCACTGGAACTTTCATAGTAGGTTATTACCTCATGGTAAATAACCGATAATCACATTATTATGAAAATAGTGTTTTCGAACCTTTTTTAAATGCAGGTGATGACAACACTGGATTTTAAAATACTTTACAGAAAATAATCAAAGGACATGAGCAAGTGTGAACTTGCCTTTTGTGATTGCAAGATTATGCATTCACGGTCTTCGAGACGACATAAGATCCAATATCTGAAATCTGCATCATTGGTCCGGTAAGGACTAATGTTTAAAGAAGCAATATGCAGTTATGCATAAGAAATGCTATGCATTTTTATAAAACTCCCAAATTGAATCCCCAATACTTTGAGTGGAGTGAATTTAAGTGATTCTTTTTAGAGTTGGTTTATCTTCAAATTTTACTTTAAAAGTAATGACCTTTATAAGGAACCTAGGTGTTAACAATCCAAAATATGTAAGTAAAGTATAAGATTATGTGATTATGGTGAATTGTCATGTGGTGACTATGATAAAAATCCTTGGAATTGAGTTGTTAAGAGTTGAAGAACTTATTATAAGATTGTTATTTGAAGTGGCAAAAAGAATAACATTTGAAGAAAAGATTTACTTTATAATGTTTAAGCAATCTTCATTGTTAATTAAATGTGATCAATGCCTTCTGGTATTTGATTGATTAGTTTGGACTTGAGATGTATTATGTCTTAATTGAAATAGACCAAAGTTAACTAAAAAACATAAGTAGTGTATTAGACCTGATGTTTATAAGCTTTGAGACTAAAATTAACTTTAAAAGGGTAAGTAAACTTAAGATGTAATATGTTTTAATTATTCCTAAGTTTTAGATTTAGGATAGATATAACTAAGGTGTGGAATTATTCACTTTCTATTTAAGTGAATGATTAGATTAAATTTGTTTTGCTATTATGAAAGGAATATGTATTTATTTAATGGAATCATAATTATATGGTCTTAGTAATTTGTTAGAATTTAAAGTTATGTTAATAGTGGTTAAGATATAATGATTATTCACCATATTATATAAATGAGTGATACCCAATGCTTATTTAAAATGATTCTTAATAAGATTTTTAAAAGAATATTTTAAGGTTAAAAGTTATACTTGAGTTTAATTATGAATTCGAGTGATGGTTTTGGAACTAGTACTAAGACACTAATTGGTCAGGGTTTTATATGAATTGTGATTATTATTATTATTTACTTAAGAATTGTTTATTTAAAGAATTCACAAAATAGGTATTAGGTAAGGATTTATTATTTAAAGTATTAAAGACTTTCCTAATAATATATTTAATATTTTTCTAGTGTAATATATTTATTCAGGACCTTAGAAATGAATTTTATTTATTTTGAAGTATTATCTTTATTGTTATAAAATTCATCAAAGAATTAAGTGTCTTTAAATATTTGCTTTATGTTTTATTTGTAAAATTTTGAGTTAGTATTTTTATTAGGTAAGAGATTTATTTGTATGCATGAATGTGATTTTTATTTATTTTTAGGAATTTCTCTAAATTTATTAAATTTCATTTAGTCATTTAAGGTTGTTAATGTTTATCTACATTTTATTAACCTTAAATAAATATGATTATATTTTTCTTAGGTGGAGATTATTCTTATAAGCATTTATGTATTAAATATATTTTTAGGATTTTCCTACATTTTTCTAGATATAAAATAGTGTTCAGGGGTGTTTTGGTCATTACTTTATTCTAGCTTTATCTTATGCCCCCTTTTTTTTATTTTTGTCTGTTTGGTTGGTAACAAGAATGGCCCGACCCGGCCCAGCCCTGGCTCGGGGTTAACACGACCCCGGCCCCTTCACCCTTCTCTCTCACATCTTGCTCTTGGGACAAACCCGAGCCTCCCCTCTGCGGCGCCCACTGGCCAGCCAAATCCGGCACACACCGATTCTTACACCGCCTTGCCACCACCCAGCTCCACCCATATCAGATCTACTCATCCGTCCAATTCGATTTGTGAATGACGCACTATTGATCTCGCCCTCTTCAATTATCTGGTTCTAGGGTTCTTACTGCCCAAGGCTCTAAAGTTTGATGTTACCTTTGTTGGTTTATGGCGGTGCCCTGGTGATGCGGAGAGGGCCTGGTGGTGGTGTGTTCGTGATCGTTGGCCACAACCGCTTGCGGTGTCGAGCAGGTGTTTTGCCGGTGTGGTGATGTCCAGCACCGCCGTGCTTCTCCCCGGCTGTCTTGATTGCGGCATAGGCGCGGGTTGCAGCGCCTTTAGGTGCTCCTCGTCTGCCACATCTCTCATCACCTCTATGTCCCCACCGTCTACTTCCTCTTCTTGCTGTGCGAGGCCAATCGGTAAGCTTTTCTCTATCCCACTCTCTCTCGGTATGAACCCTAATTTGGGTTCCTCACTTTGGTTCATGATAGACTACAGTCGCTTTGCTACATATCTTGCTCACTGAATTTGGCTTGTAAAATTATCTATTTGTATTGGATAGTGGATTGTGCTGGTTTGTGACTGCAGGATAATGAATTTATTCTTATATGAGGTTTGGCTGGTTGTTGAGATGATCCAATATTAATTGGTTTTGATCTAGTTGGCCTGTGGAATTGTTTGGTATTGGCCCCATGCTAGCTAACCTGTGCTGTTTACACTACTGGTGTGGCTTACACAATCATAAGTTATGTACTTCTAGAATTGGTGCTATAACTTGTTCTGGAATTATCTAGGAATAGTAGTGATATTACTCCTATCCACCCTGCTAATGATATGATCCAATGGATCATATGGTTTTGGTTGCATGCTTATCTCACCTACTGCAATCTGCTGTGAGCATCCATTAGGAACTTGTGGGACTCATACTTGGCTTGGTCTGGTACTGCCTTGCAGGACCAATTTGGGTTTCTGAAACTTTATAATTGTTAAAGATGGTTGTGGAGTTATATGTGCTTGATTCTTAGGGACAATGTACACTAGAATGATGGTTGTAACTTTGATATTGATTTGGAGCCTGGGAAAAGGATCTGACTTCATGCCTTATTAACAGTAAAAGAATGTACATATTTGATTCCTAGATTTTTCTACTAGGAAAATGATATGTGTTGATTGGATTTCCATTGTTGCTTAAAAAGTTAGCTATTGATTGAGATGATTCCTAGGTGAATTACTAGGAAAATGATTCAGATATTGATTGATTCCTATTTCATGATAGGAAGATGATTTACTTAATGATCTCTATCAGGTGTGGCTGAATAATAGACAGTGCTACATTCACTGTCTTTTCTGAATCAAATGTCTAATATGATTCCTGGATTCCTTTAGGAAAATGATTATCTGATTCTTAGTAGATATGGATGAACCTGTTGATACAGAGGTGCTCCCTAGATGGGATATGCCCTGTACCAGCAATGTGGTGAGTATAGATCTAGTTAGAACTAGATCCATTGGTCTATGATGCTGGTCTGGGACCGTGCTAAGTAGAAACTAATGTTTTTTTACTTGCTGCTTTCTTTCTTAAATGATGAATAATCTCTAAGTATGATTCCTACAGTGCTTGGGAAAATGATTTGATAGGTCTTGGTAAGTATAATATGATAGATCCTTATTGTTTAAGATGAAATATTATGATGTAATCATTTCTGAGGTGCTACCATCCATAGGATGTGCCCAGAAATGATTATTCTAAGAATTATGTGTATCTAGTTATAAAACTAGATCTTTTAATCTAAGATCTGTGATGCAAGGCTGAGATTTTGATTGTGGTTTGTAAAGATTTACTGGTTGCTTTGTTTTCTTTCTTACATGATGGTTATACACCCCACTTGGGTGTTTTTCTGAGAAGATCATGTACAGAACATCATATATTCTATTGAAATGGATAAGATCAATTATGTGTGGTTTTGTAGAAACTCACCATACAACTGCTATTGGTGATGTAGCTATGATGATTGCCCTTGCCGGCTTGATCCTGAAGTGGTGATCATTCCCTGGACCTTGTTCTCCACCTATTGGTGCTTCTCCAGCTCCTCCTTTCTCTTGTGAATAGCTGTTTGACCTTGCTATCCTCCTGCTGTAGTTGGTACTTGATTACTTGATATCCAATCTTGTGGATGTTGCTCCTGGTACAGCTGACCTCCTCCTCCTATTCCCATGTCCAGCTTCTTCTATAGCTGTGGCCTAGAATCCTTTTCCTGGAGCTGCCGCCTTGCCTTGATTTCCTCCTTATCCTAGCTCTTGGATGGCTCAAGAGAGCAACCAGAGCTAAGGGTGTGATGGAATCTGGCTAGTGGTTTGGTTGGTGTTGATTTGGCTAATATCTTGGTTGATGAGATGGGGATGAGTTGATGTGAATCTGATGAGAGCTAATGATAAAATGGTTTCTTACTGTTCTGAGTGTTGTAGCTAGTGTTTAGCAGAGTATCCTCACTCTTCTTCGGCTGATACTTATCCCCTGTCATGTTTGCTTCCTGTGTTGATAGCACCACATTCCTGCATGTATATGTGAGCTGCTTGCACTGTTCTGGATCAGCGCAAGGCAAAAAAATATCTTACTTCCACTCTTCTATTTTTCTGGTGAAATTTGCCCCATAAATTACTGCCAATGAAGTTGTTCTGAGGCAAAACATTCTGATAAGAACATATATTCTTTTGGTGAAACTTGCCCCTATTTAAATATGCTCAGTGATGTGAATAGCAATGCATTTCATTGCCATACTGAGAGCAAAATTACTAACATTAACCCCTCTCTTTGTTTTTATCTTTATTTATTTGTTTTGCAGGTATAAAAGAAGATGAGCAGATACCAAAAGTTTAGTTTAGGAAATATAGTTTAGAACTCTCTTTTTCATTATTTTTGTAATTTTCTCTTTCCTTTGTGAAATATAGAATGTTGTAATATTGACTAATGATATTTTGTATTAAGGTATTTTTTTTGTTAAATTAAAGTTTTATTCTTCACTCATGTTAATATTCAATAAATATTGTAGAATATTCTTATGGTAATAATTATAAATAGTATTTGTTTATTATTCTGGTAAGATTATGTATATGATAATAATAAAGTAAATGTCTTCTTTCTTAATGTAACTTAGAACTCGTAAATATTTATATCCTATTTATAAATAAGAATTGAATTATTTTTGTATTGTTGTAATTCATTTATTTTTCCTTCTACCTATTCTTTTATAATTCAAATATATCTTTTGAGTATTCAAATTGAATTACTTTCCCCTTAAACACAGAAGTACGGTAGAGGTCATGTCGAAATCCATCGCACTTGCTCTGATGTTTCTATCGGAACAAGAGAGATATCGATCCCTCTATGGCTTCTTTAGTTTTGCGCGAAAATTCTCTGGATTTTCTTATGCATGAATGCAATGCACAAACATGTGTCCTCTATAATTCTAGGTGCTAATCCTGGGATGTTACAGCTAGCACCCTAGCAGCAATGCGGATCCCGCTGTGCATCCTGGAACAGTCCGACACAACGTTCCATGGCATCGTCCCAGGAAAGGGCATATTCCCCCTAGGAAAGATATGGCTCGACGTCATCTTCGGCAAACCGGATAACTTCCGATGTGAGCGACTCGAGTTCGAAGTGGTGGACTGGCCATCACAATACCATGCCATCCTCGAGCGCGTGGCATTCGCACGATTCCTGGCAGTACCGCACTATGCTTACCTGCTACTTAAGATGCCAGGACCCAGGGGTGTCATTACGGTCCACGGGAGCTTCACCCGATCGGACCACTGCGACAGGGACTTCAACAGAATCTCCCAGTCATTCGGCATGCAGGAGGAGCTCGTAAGGCTCCGCGAGGTGACGGATAACGGGGCACCCCCAGTCGCAAGACAGAACGCACCAGACATGTCCTTCGACTCCACCGCCAACACAAAGAAGGTGCAAGTCCACCCGACAGATTCCTCCAAGACGGCGCTGATCACCAACGACCTCAGCCCCGCATAGGAAAGCGCGCTCGTCGAATTCCTCCGTGAGCGCTGGGAAATCTTCGCCTGGTGTCCTGCGGACATGCCAGGAGTTCCCATGGAATTCACCGAGCACGCACTCAACGTCTTTCTAGATGCCAAGACCATCAAACAGTCCATCCGACGACTGTCCGAACCTCGGGCCGAAGCCATAGGAGTCGAAGTCAATAGACTACTCGATGCAAACTTCATCAGGGAAATCAAGGAGAGCGAATGGCTCGCCAACACCGTGATGGTCCCCAAAAAGGACACGGATATCCTGCGGATGCGCGTGGACTTCACATCCTGAACAAGTGGGAGACTGTTGGAGATATGCCCAAGAGGCAATAATAAAGTAGGTTATTATCATATCTTCATACTTATGATAAATGTTTACATTCATGCTATAATAGTATTAACAAGGAAACCATTAATACTTGTGTGATTTGTAAACTTAATTTGAAGTCCCTAGTATAGCCTCTATACTTCACTAGCTTGTTGGTTGATTGATGATTGTGGTTTCCATATCATGAACATTGAGATGTTATCAACAACAAGATCATATCGTTAGGAGAATGATATGGTGGACATACTCCTATAGATAAGCGTAGCATAAAGATCAAGTCATTTCAATAGTTCAATTGCTATATGCTTTCTGATACATAGTAACCTAATTCCTTCGACCATGAGATCATGCATATCACCTTTACTGGATGGATGCTTTGATGTCATCAAACACCACACCGTAACAGGGTGGCTATAAAGGTGGCATTGAGTGTTCGGAAAGTATTGGTTGAAACACATGGATCAAGAGTGGGATTTGTCCATCCACATGACGGATAGATATTCTCTGGGCCCTCTCGGTGAAATGTCATCCAATTAGCTTGCAAGCATGTGACTTGGTCACAAGGGATCACATATCACGAGCGAAAAGAGTACTTATCGATGTGAGTTTGAACTAGGTATGCGGAGATACCGCGATCATAACCTCGGATAAGTAACATATCGTGAGACAAAGGAAATTGGTATCGTATGTAAGTGGTTCATTCGATGCATAAGTAATCGTAGAAATATGTAGAGCCATATGAATTTCCAGATTCCTCTATTGGTTATTGATCGGAAGTGTCTCGATCATGTCGCATAATTCACGAACCGTGGGGAGACACACTTAAGGATTGACGTTGTTTGAGTAGTTATGGTATTATGAAAGAGACGAATGTTGTTCGAGTCTCGGATGGGATCCGGATATCACGAGGAGGTCCGGAATGGTCGAGAATAAGATTCATATAAGGAAAGTCCCGTTTGAGTTGGGGAATGGTTTCGTGTTTTCATCTGAACGTTCTAGAAGGTCGGAATGTCCGGCACTCCGGAGGGAAGGTACATGAATGTGTCATTACATATTGGAATGATTGCATCATGTACTAAGTGTTCTCGCTGTCCAAAATAAAGGGTTTATTTAAATCCTAAATTGAAAAGTCAAGCGGCCATTTGAAAGTCAAGCAGCAAGTTTTGGAAAGTGGAAAGAGGAGGAGAAGTGGAAACCGAGTTGGGAGGGATTCCTCCTCCCAAGCGCCCCACTCAAGGCCGAGTTGGGAGGACTCCACTCCTCCCCTTGGCCGCCAGCCCCTCCCACCTATATAAGGAGGGCAGGGCTCCTCCCTAGCGAAACAAGTTTCCACCTCTAATCTCCGGTTTAGAGCCGTTTTGGTTTAGAGCTTCTAATTGCTTTAGCCAGCGTTTAGAGCCTTCTAATTGGTTTAGAGCCTTCTAATTGGTGTGTCTAATTACTAGACCACTAATAGCCTCTCTCATAAGCTCCACCATACTACTTTTGGCTTGGCGAAGCCTGCAGGATCTCCCTCTACTTCGGTACCACGCCGTTGTCTTTGCCGGAATCGCGAGAGAGTGCTACAACCTCCGCTGCCTGGAACAAGGAGAGGAAGGTCTTCGTCAGTACCGAGCGTGTGACCATTGCAGGGCGCTGCTGGAACGTGGCGCTGGAAGGATCGTCTCTGCGATCTTGAGATCGGAAAATGCGACTACATCACCCACGAGAATGCTCTCGTTAACGCTTTGGAATCTTCGAGGTGAGTTCCACTATCGACTCGTTGCTACAATCTAGTAGATAGATCTTGGCTTGTTTGTTTGTATGCGATAGAAAATTTTGTTTTCCATGCTACGAACCCCTACTGATGTATCGAGCCGTGTCTATATGTAGATCTGTTGCAGAGTAGAACACAATGGTCATTGTGGGCGTTGATGCTTTTATCGATTACTTCTTGTGTACTTTGCATCTTGCGGTATGTTGGGATGAAGCGGCCCGGGCTAACCTTACATGACATCGTTCATGAGACCTGTTCCACGCTTGACATGCAACTTGTATTGCATAAGTGGCTTTGCGGGTGCCTGTTTCTCCTAGCATAGTTAAGATTCAATTTACAATGGGTGATTGACAATACTAGTATCAATGTTGTGGTTCTTGTTCGTAAGTTAGAACGACACTTATTGAAAGCCCCAAACCACGTAAAATATGCAAAGAAAGTAGAGGCGTCTAACTTTGTTTTGCGGGGTGTCTGATGATGTGATATGGCCATGATTGTGATTATATTTGATGTATGCAATGTTCCTTATTGTAAGTTGGCAACCGGCAGGAGCCATATGGTTGTCTTTAATTTCTGTTAAGACCTGCGTGTCTATTCAAAATAGTTGTAATAGTTGAAGCTGGTGGACGACAACCATGAAGAAGCGTCATTGACCTTGATGCTATGCCGGTGATGATGGAGATCATGTTCGTGCTTGAAGATGGAGATCGGAAGCACAAAGAAGAAAGGCCATATCACATCACATATTATGAATTGCATGTGATGTTAATCCTTTATGCATCTTGTATTGCTTAGTAGGCACGGTAGCATTATAAGATGATCCCTCATACATAAATTTCAAGTTCTAAAGTGTTCACCCTTAGTATGCACCGTTGCCAAAGCTTGCTTCAAGCACCACGTGATGATCGGGTGTCTTTGATTCAGCGGGTGAATACAACGTAAGCAAGCCAGATTTGCTTATGCGGTAGCTAAGGTTTGATCTTAGCGAGCCTAGCATGTATACGGACATGGCCTCGGGAACACGGATTACCGAAAGGTAGAGCATGAGTCATATAGTAGATATGATGAACATGTTGATTGTTCGCCATTGAAGCTATATCAACTCTCGTGATGATCGGTTTTGATGTGGTGGATTTGGTTCGTGTGATCACTAAAACAATGTGAGGGATATTGTTTTGAGTGGGAGTTCACCTAGATTAATTTAATTATTAATTAGAACTCAATTTATCATAAACTAAATCAAAGTGAATTTGCATAGTTGTTGTAGTCATTAGCATCCGTTTACCACCTTACGCTTAGTTTTAATTGAGATGATAGAACTATAGAATTCTGGTTAGTTACTTTACGAACTGGTATCGTATTGTTTTGAAGTGTTAATCTAAAGTTTAAAAGTCCTATTGCAAACTTTCGTAAGTTCGGTTACTCCATAAAGTTTAATAATTAGTATTAAAACAAGAGTGACAATTCCAAGTGTTAGTGTTTGAGTATCATGTTTGTCTCCATGATTCTTGATATTCAAAAGATTCTCTTAATATCAAGGTTATCTAGGATCTGAAAGAGTTGTTTCAGAAACCATGATGTGTGGAAGATATTGTGATATCTGAAACAAAGTTTTGGTTGCAACATGATAAAGTATAATATGGCAAAGTTCATGTTCTCATATTTGGATGAGAATTTGCAAAAGGTTGGAGACACTAGTTGTCCTAATCTTCCAAAAGGTTTTGGAGAGCAACATTATACTCGCGATTCACCGTTACAAGCTAAAAGTAGCTAGATCATGGATAAGTCCATGATGAGGGTGAATATTTGATGTAGGTAAAATGTTTACTACACCAAGAGATTACTAAAGAAAGGAATTTGAAAGAACACCAAATATTTGATAATGGTGATCTACTTCAAAGTGCAAGTTCAAAGACATTGGTATTTAACTATACACGCTTTGGACTATGTGTCATAAGTATGACTCCACTATTGATGTTGATAGATTCTTTCAAACAGAAAAGGAAATACTGAAAGAGAATCTCATAAGTATATGGCAGAAAAGAAAAGACTAGAATTGTTCAGTTTAAGTATATATAGATGATATATGTGTTATGGCTATATTCTTTGCTTATTAAACAATGTGGTTCTTAAGTATTTGATACTGAATTTGTTGGTGTGAATTGTCATACGAAACAACACAATTCATGAACTACAATGGCCTAAGTAACTAGCAAAAGAATATGTGATGATGTTCATCGAAAACAAATAAAGGGTTATTGTGTTGCTCGTTAAACATCAAAGCTTGCCTTCAGGATTTGTTTTATCAGGTATTATGAGAACAAAAGGGTTGTTCAAATAATTGCCGTAATCCATAAAAGATGGATGATTCACAAATCTCGTTGGATAAATCACATCCATAAAACTAGTGCTAAAATTGTCGAAAGACAAATTGATTGAAAGATCACTTAGGAAGTGACATCGCCGTTTAAATTATATTGGAAAGAAAACATAAAGAAACTCCATGTGGATGGAATTTTGGAGTCTTTTGATTTTTGATCAAATGACGTTTGTGAAACTTTCCTAGAGATAATTAAAACCTCGTTCATAGGCCAAAAGGGAACGAAAGACTAGCTTATTGGAACTTGTGCATATTGTTGTACGAACTCCATTATGTGTAGTCAAGAGCGATGGATTTCAACTTCATATGCTTTCTCCGAAAATTTGAGTGAATATATGAATATTTACTTAATAAGGATGAAGTATGAAATATTTGAAAAGTTCAAAAGACTTTCAAGATGAAGTGCAAAATCATTGTAACAAGAATATGAATAGTTTATGATAAGATCATAAAGGAAGATATTTGAATTACAAGTTTAGCATAATACCTAAGATTTAAGGAATGGATTACGTGGATTTGCATTTCAAACACCATAAGAGTATGGGCGTTAGATATGTAATTAAAACCTTGTGTGACATGGTAAGATCAAAGGTGTAATTCATAGAACTGCCATTATATTTTAAAGATTAAAAGCTTTGGAGATTACCGTTTTCCACTAAAAGAGCTCCATCATAATCCGCTGAAATGACACCATATAAGGTTATGGTTTGGGATAAAACCCAAGTAGTCCTTTCTTAAACATTGGTATGCTATGCATAAGAAAGATGTTTGCAACCAAAGTCGGATAAACCTGTCTTTGTATTACTGTTAAGTATTCCTCCATAAACACCGGAGACAAAAGTGTTTGTCGCTTAGAACGTCAAGTTTCTTTGAGAAGGAATTTTTCGTGAAAAGTTAAATGGGAGGACAATAGAACTTTGATAAGGTTAAAAGAACCTTAGCTATATGTGCAAAGTTGCGCAGCACCGAAAAGTGTTCCGGAGGCAGCAACAATGCTCATGGCTCACGTGCCTCAAAGGTTGTGGTCACGGAGGTCTAAGTTTCTATTGAAACAAGTAGGTTGGATAAACAATCAAATACCAAGATTTGAGGGTTGAATCATTATTTGAGAATAATGAACCTATTACATGCAAAGAAGCGATGATGGGCCCTGACTCCGTCAAATGGCTTGAAGCCATATAATCCGTGATAGTTCCATACACGAGAAATCAAGTTTTGAACTTGAAGGACCCTCGAAAAAGGTGTAAGACCTTGCAGTTGTGTTTGGATCTATAAAGAAATAGACATGGATGTTTCACATCTATGAAATTGTCGACATGTTGGGAAAGAGTTCACAACAGTGTTCAAAGGTTGACTATGACAAAGATCTGATCTTTCGTAGCGATATTTAGTCTAGACGGATTAATGTAGCAACCACTACATATAATTTTGTTATATGATAGTTGAATAAACAAAACAAGTTCTTCTAATAGAATCGTTACCTAGGACATGTGCATAACACGGTCCAAAGGGTTTTGTTAATTCAAAGGATGCTAAAAGCATATGCAAACTTCAATGGTTGAAGTAAGCATAGCGGAGTTGGAATCTTCACTATGATGAAACTGTTAAAAGAGTTTAATTTCATCGGAGACAATGAAGATGCTTGCATTTGCAAGAAATTAAGTGGGAGCGCTAAGACATGTTTCTAATACATTATGTGGAAGACATATTGTTGATTGGAAATAATGTATCTTTTTATTAACACATATTAAGAATTTCATCCCGATGAAAGACTTAGGCAAAACCCAAATATTTGGCATCAATAGACGCTAATATGGTTGTGCCAGAAGTACATAGACGAGATATTGAATGAATTCAATATAGAAACTACAAGAAAGGTTCTTGTTGCACAGAAAGGATTGAAAGAGTTCAATGTTGATGATATATTCAAGTGTATTGACACTTGGTAAGTGAAACAAAGATTCAAGTATAGATTGATACTTGATGTATGAAATCACAAAGAGTATTTATATCAATCATACTGTGATATGTACAAATCCAGATATGTCCTATGCTCTAAATGTTGTGAGCATATACCAGAATGATTTGTAAGATGATCATTGGACAATAGTAAGGATATTCTTATGATCTTTTGGAAGAACTAAGAGTATATTATTTGTAGAAGTGACAAATAGATGGTTAGTTCATTGTAAAAGTACTACACTGATACTAGCTTTGTCACAAAGTACAAATTTAGTTTATCTCAATCTAAACTAAGGGTGGCACAATATAATGGAAAGTGAGTTCCATAATGGATTTGGATGAGTTCCAAAGTTAAGACATTGTGACAGATACTACAACAAAAGGCTAAGTATATGACTGCTATTATAGCAACAAAAGAGGGCATTTGTGTCAAGTAGTTTGTTATCAAACTAGGTGTAGTTCACGAGGATAATACCATGAAGATATATTGTATGCGACAATATTGTCAACATGTTTTAACCCCAAAGAACTAAAGGTCACACCGAAAGACCAAATTTATACAAAGCCATCTCATTAGAGAATGAGTGATGCGTAGAGACGCAAAGATATGCAATTACACACTGAACTGGAAGTGTCAGATCCGGAGATCAGTTGACCACTAGCAATCGTGTACATACAACACGGAAAGCCATAGGTGTTGAATACACAAAGGTTTGAAACTAGATTATTGACTCTAGTGCAAGTGGGAGACTGTTGGAGATATGCCCAAGAGGCAATAATAAAGTAGGTTATTATCATATCTTCATACTTATGATAAATGTTTACATTCATGCTATAATAGTATTAACAAGGAAACCATTAATACTTGTGTGATTTGTAAACTTAATTTGAAGTCCCTAGTATAGCCTCTATACTTCACTAGCTTGTTGGTTGATTGATGATTGTGGTTTCCATATCATGAACATTGAGATGTTATCAACAACAAGATCATATCGTTAGGAGAATGATATGGTGGACATACTCCTATAGATAAGCGTAGCATAAAGATCAAGTCATTTCAATAGTTCAATTGCTATATGCTTTACGATACATAGTAACCTAATTCCTTGACCATGAGATCATGCATATCACCTTTCTTGGATGGATGCTTTGATGTCATCAAACACCACACCGTAACAGGTGGCTATAAAGGTGGCATTGAGTGTTAAAGTATTGGTTGAAACACATGGATCAAGAGTGGGATTTGTCCATCCACATGACGGATAGATATTCTGGGCCCTCTCGGTGAAATGTCATCCAATTAGCTTGCAAGCATGTGACTTGGTCACAAGGGATCACATATCAGGAACGAAAGAGTACTTATCGATGTGAGTTTGAACTAGGTATGCGAGATACCGAAGCGATCATAACCTCGGATAAGTAACATATCGTGAGACAAAGGGAAATTGGTATCGTATGTAAGTGGTTCATTCGATGCAAAGTAATCGTAGAAATATGTAGAATATATGAATTTCCAGATTCCTCTATTGGTTATTGATCGAGAAGTGTCTCGATCATGTCCGCATAATTCACGAACCGTAGGGAGACACACTTAAGGATTCGACGTTGTTTGAGTAGTTATGGTATTATGAGAAAGAGACCGAATGTTGTTGGTCTCGGATGGGATCCGGGATATCACGAGGAGGTCCGGAATGGTCGGAGAATAAGATTCATATAAGGAAAGTCCCGTTTGAGTTGGGGAATGGTTTCGGTGTTTTCATCGAGCGTTCTAGAAGGTCCGGAATGTCCGGCACTCCGGAGGAAGGGTACATGAATGTGTCATTACATATTGGAATGATTGCATCATGTACTAAGTGTTCTCGCTGTCCAAAATAAAGGGTTTATTTAAATCCTAAATTGAAAAGTCAAGCGGCGTTTGAAAGTCAAGCAACAAGTTTTGGAAAGTGGAAAGAGGAGGAGAAGTGGAAACCAGTTGGGAGGATTCCTCCTCCCAAGCGCCCACTCAAGGCCGAGTTGGGGAGGACTCCTCCCTCCCTTGGCCGGCCAGCCCTCCACCTATATAAGGAGGCAGGGCTCCTCCTAGCGTAAACAAGTTTCCACCTCTAATCTCCGGTTTAGAGCCGTTTTGGTTTAGAGCTTCTAATTGCTTTAGCCGGTTTAGAGCCTTCTAATTGGTTTAGAGCCTTCTAATTGGTGTGTCTAATTACTAGACCACTAATAGCCTCTCTCATAAGCTCCACCATACTGCACCGGCTTAAGGCGAAGCCTGGGATCTCCCTCTACTTCCGGTACCACGCCGTTGTCTTTGGAATCGCGAGGAGAGTGCTACAACCTCCGCTCTTTGGAACAAGGAGAGGAAGGTCTTCGTCAGTACCGAGCGTGTGACCGATTGAGGGCTGCTGGGCAATGGCGCTGGAAGGATCGTCTACGCGATCTTGAGATCGGAAAGAGTACGACTACATCACCCACGAGAATCTGCTCTCGTTAACCGCTTTGGAATCTTCGAGGGTGAGTTCCACTATCGACTCGTTGCTACAATCTAGTAGATAGATCTTGGCTTGTTTGTTTGTATGCGATAGAAAAATTTTGTTTTCCATGCTACGAACCCCTACAGTACCAACGGTGCATGCAGGCATGCTTGAAGGACCAGATCGGCCGCAATATCCAAGTCTATGTCGACGACATAGTCATCAAAACAAGGGAGGCGAATACGCTCATCGACGATCTCCGCGAGACGTTTGATAATCTTGACCGCTACAAGATCAAGCTCAACCCTGAAAAGTGCGCCTTCGGCGTCCCATCTAGTCAGCTACTCGGCTACTTCATCTCCCAGCGAGGGATCGAGGAGAACCCGAAGAAAATCCGGGCCATAATGGCCATGGAAAAACCAAAGAACCTCAAGGGCGTCCAGTAGCTTGCCGGGCGAATCGCGGCATTGAGCAGGTTCATCAGCCGCATGGGCGAAAAGGCTCTTCCGTTCTACCAGCTGCTACGCAAAGCAGACAAATTCGAGTGGATGCCTGAGGCGGACGACGCATTCGAAGATCTAAAGCGGCTGCTCTCTACCTCGTCGGTCCTGGTCACGCCAAAGGAGCGCGAGCCTTTACCGCTGTACATAGCAGCCACACACGAGGTGGTAAGCACCGTACTGGTGGTCGAGCAACCCGAAGAAGGCAAGACCCATGGGGTCCAACGCCTAATCTACTACCTTAGCGAGGTATTGACACCGACAAAGCAGAGCTACCCTCACTACCAGAAACTCGCCTACGGCGTGTTCATGACGGTTCGTCGGCTGAGCCACTACTTCCAGGAGCATCAGGTGATGGTCGTTAACGAAGCACCCCTGAAGAGCATCCTGAACAATCTGGAAGCCATAGGACGCGTGGCCCTGTGGGGCATCGAGCTATCACCTCTAGACATCGTCTATGAGAATCGCCACACGATCAAATCTCAGGTCCTCCCGGACTTCCTCGTACACTGGATGGAGCTGCAGCTGCCAGACACCCCAGACATGACACAGTCATGGACAATGCACTTCGACGACTCCAAGTGCGAGGCCGGAGCAAGAGCCGGGGTCATACTGACCTCCCCGCAGGGCGACAAGATGAAGTATGTCCTCCGGATGAAGTTTCGAGCTTCCAACAACGAAGCCGAATACGAGGCCCTCATCCACGGCATGAGGACGACCAAGATCTGCGGCGCAATGCCCCTCGTCATCTATGGTGACTCCAACCTCGTCGTCCAGCAGACGATGAACGAGTGCGACGCGCACGCCGCCAACATGATTGCATACCGTGCACTCTACAACACACTCGAAGGAGACTTCGACGGCTGCGAGCTTCAGCACGTTGGAAGAGAAAGCAACGAAGAGGCCGACAGACTCGCCAACATCGGCTCCACCTGCGCACGGGTGCCACCAGGTGTGTTCCTCGAACAGATCTGCGTACCGTCCATCAAAAGGAAATTCCCCAAGGGATCACCCGAAGAAGCAGAACACTCAGGGGCTGCGCTACCCGAAGGACAGGAAGGACCCAAAAAGCTCGAAACAGAGGTCACTGTGGTCATGGCAGTCGAAGAGACTTGGACGCAGCCATACCTCAGGTACTTGATAGACGGAGAGCTGCCTGAGAGCCCGACAGATGCCCGACGCATATCTCGCCGGTCCAAGGCCTTCACCATTATTAACGGCGAGCTGTACAAGCGCAGCATTTCGGGTGTACTACAAAGGTGCGTCACCATCGGTGACGGCAAAACTATCCTCCAAGACATCCACGAGGGCATCTGCGGCCATCATGCGGGCAACCGCTCCCTCGTCGCCAAAGCTCTATGAGCTGGATTCTACTGGCCAACGGCCATGAACGACGCCAAGGATATCGTCCGAAGATGCAATGGGTGCCAAAGGTTCACCGACAAACCGCACGCACCTGGATCAGAGCTCAGGCCCATACCTCTAGACTGGCCCTTCGCCCAATGGGGACTCGACATGATTGGCAAACTGCCAAGATCCTCGAAAGGAGGTCACGTCTATCTCCTGGTCGCAGTCGACAAATTCACCAAGTGGATTGAGGCTATGCCCGTTACTAACCAAAAAGGAAAAACGACCGTCAAGTTCTTCGAGTCCATTGTCTACAGGTTTGGCGTGCCGCACAGCATCATCACCGACAATGGGTCAAACTTCATCTCCAAAGAATTCCAGGACTTATGCGAAGACCTTGGAATCAACATCACATACGCCTCCCTGGTGCACCCGAAAACGAACGGGCAGGTCGAAAAGGCCAACGGCCTCGTCGGCGCTGGCATCAAGAAGCGCCTAATGAGCCCACTCGAGCGACTCACAGGAGCCTGGACACAGGAGCTACCCCCGGTCCTGTGGAGCCTGCGCACGACGCCAAACAGCTCAACTGGCTACACGCCTTTCTTCATGGTGCACGTAGCCGAAGCCGTGCTACCAGCAGAAGTACGCCACAAGGCCCCACGGGTCGACGCTTACAGCGAAGCCGAATTGACGTCGCGCCGAAGGCGGCGTCGATACACTCGATCAGCGGTGTACCAACAGAGCCTCCGCAACTACCACAGCCGACGGCTGCGCCCAAGGTCCTTCGTCGAAGGAGACCTAGTCTTGCGACTCAAGTAGGAGCGATCGAAGAAATTTGAGTCACCATGGGAAGGACCCTACATCGTCACTGAAGTCATCCCAGGTGGCGCCTATCGCCTCAAGCACGTGGAGTCTGGAGTCACATACTCCAACCCGTGGAACGTCGCACAACTGCGATGCTTCTACCCCTAGCTACCCCCTCCTTTTACTTTCAATAAGGCTATTCAACCAAGGCTACTCAGCCGAACAATGTACCTCCTCCATTAAGATATGAATAAAGCTAAGTGTCTCGCCC
Organism: Avena insularis; assembly: GCA_023614405.1. Classification (NCBI taxonomy): domain Eukaryota; kingdom Viridiplantae; phylum Streptophyta; class Magnoliopsida; order Poales; family Poaceae; genus Avena; species Avena insularis. Next base: position 411,944,289 of record CM042691.1, read on the forward strand.
CAAAATTTTGTCTATTATCCGCATTTTACTCCATGCTACAACACACTCGGGGGGCTCCCCCACCTCACGACTTCGTCGACTGAGGATAACGCGTGTACACCTGAGTAGCTGACCACGTCAGGCTAACGAAAAGGGCATGTATACAAACAAAGCATTACATGCTAAACATCAACAAAACCTTTATAATAAAAAGGGCACAACACTCCTAGTAAAACATATACAAAGTTTACATCTATTTCTTTTACAGGTCCTACCTATCCTGAAGAATAGCCTGCGCATGCTGCTCAAACAGATCTACAATTTGTTCGGCATACTGCCTTACAGCCGCATAATGTGGACACATATCCCACTCGCCACCATCCAGCCGAAGAGGCATCCCAGCCGCAACAACAGATAGATCTACATCATGACGATGAAACCGCATAAGGGAGAGCGCGGCCTTCACCCCCACGACAAGCTGATGTCGCACCAGTTCCCTGACATGATGAACATTTCGAAACTTTGCCAGCAGGCCAGAGAGACTCGACGGTGCCTCATCCAGCGGAAACATCACATGCAGAACCGACGCCAACGAAGACTTCACCTGAAGGAGCACCAGCGATACCTGGTGGACACGATCCTGCACCGTCGCAAGGACCAGGGCACGATCACGGTCCATCCAGAAGAACCCGCCGGCCTCCATGTCCTGCTGGGTCAAGCAGTTGATCCGAATAGCAACACGCTCCTTTTCCTCCCTCGGAGCAAGGTTAGCACCTGCAATACCCGCAAAAAGTAAGATGAAAGGCCAACAGGCGCATCCGAAACAATGAGCAGCACCTTGAAAAACTCACACTGAAGTTGTTCGAACAAACGACACAACTCCGCCATCAAATACTCCTCTCTTGCAGCGCCTCTCTCCGCCTTCGATTTCCAAACATCGGCGTGGCCACGCACCCCAAGAAACTCTTTCTCAAGGCCACGGATGCGGTCTCGAAGAAACACAACCTGCGACGCACCATCTAGAGATGGTCGCAGCTGCGGGGCAGACGAAGTGTCAACGGGATTATCATCCGAAGGCCCCTAGAGTAAAAGAAGACAAGGACATGAAGAAGCGTACGAATGAACACAGAACTCGGAAATTCATTATGTGCAGCAAAAAGCCACTGCGTGGCACAAGGACCGTTCATAGATATAATTACAACAAAGGAAACAAAAGCTATCCTACAACTACAAGGCCTAAGAAGCTACATCCTGAGTAGCCTCGGAGCCGGACTGCCTCCCCTTGGCCTCTCCCTGCTACCTCAGCGCGTACTCAGCCAGCAAGTCAATCAACTTTGGCCCATAACGTTTACAGCAGGCAGCATAGAGGGCGAATGCTACCTCGGATCCGTCAGCAGCCGTCGGCATCCGGGAGGTGACCTGATGAAGATCCAGCTCCGCTCCAGATGCCAAGGCCATCGCCAGCCCGACGGATGCGCCAATGCCTTTCTGCTTGCGCTTGTATGCCGCAGGCGCTTCGGCTGACAACACATCCGCCAAGGCATCGACATCCTCGAGGGCGACACCCTTGGGGACGAGCTCCTTGTAGAAGCGCCCGAGAACCTCTTTGGCTTTGGCAAGAGAGCCGACCATGGTACTGCAGCGGTCTTCGACCGCCGCAGCAGCATCATCCAGAGCACTTCCGTGCTCCAGAGCACCGCGATCAAACTCGATGCCCGCGGCATCTAAAGAAACAAAAGAAGCAACATAAATAAAAGCACAACAAGGAAAGACAAGGAAGCCAAAGAGGGAAGACGAAGCAACTCACCCGAAATAGCCTTGGCAGCCGCCATCAGTTTGCCGGCTACCTCCCTCTCGCGCAAAGCCGTGGCGTTGGCGAGTTGCTCCTCGTGGTCCGTCGCCTCCTGCTGCAGGCGCTCCTTGGCAGTAGCCGCGTTGGTTAGCTCCTGCTCGAGGCGCCCTTTCGCAGCAACGGCGTCCTCGGCCTTCTTCTCCGCTCGCCCGAGGCTCTTTTCAAGAGCATCAAGCTCACGGAGGGTGGTATTGTTGTCCTCTGTAATCAGCAGAACACTTATCAGATCACAGGACAAGAAATACAAGAGGAAGCAAAAGATCAACTCATGTACGCACCTTGAAGCTGTTTGAAGCTGGCTTCCAACGCCAGGTGCTGCTGCACCAACTGGTTGGCTCCATGCACAAAAGGCTGCAAAAGATGATACCCGTCAAACAAAGGCTCGGGGGCTACACCCAAAGAACAAGCAAAACAAGT